>OX155895.1:79656992-80856992 GCA_944588485.1 Phosphuga atrata
AACATTTTGTTGCAAGTTTCGCGAAAATCCGCCTAATATTTCCTGAATTATACGCGAAAATCTGCATAAAACAGCCGAAAATTGGTTTGTATTAGCCAGTACAAACTTAAGCGATGCGCACTAACTCATACATATTACAACTACCTACATGCGATATATTATTCTCTTCAGCCAAGTTTCAAGAACATTTTGTTATAAATTTCGCGAAAATTCGCCGAATATTTTCTGAATTATACGCGAAAATTTACAAAAACACCGAAAAAAATTGGTTTATATTATCCAGTAGTAACTTTATCGATGCGCACCAACTCATACATTTGATAACTATCTACATGCGATATTGTATTCTTTTCAGCCAAGTTTCTAGAACATTTCATTGCAAATTTCGAGAAAATCCACCGAATATTTCATGAATTATAAGCGAAAATTTGCAAAAACAGTTGAAAATTGGTTTGAATTAGCTAGTACTAACTTGAAAATAGAGAATACTTATTGAAACTAATTGATACTATATAGATCATTTTCCGTCAAGATTCACCTTTAAGAGGACTTCAAGAGGACACATAATCTAAAAATGGAGGTAATTTTTTGGAAATAGCTCAACTTTTCTCGAAATATGACAAAAACTCTTCCACACACTTTGAAAAACATTTTAGTTATTGCAGTCCAGATATTCAGAATGAAATTGTTGAAATAATGGCATGCCTAGCTAGAGAGGCAATTGTAAAAGAAGTGAAAGCATGTGTTTTTTTTCCTCGAGTATCGATGAAGCAAGGTACTATAATGAAGAACAGTTGTCTATAATCATTCAATACGTAAGCCAACAGTAAAAGAAAGATTTATCTTATCGATTGCTCGATGTCTAGGGATGCTCAAGGATTGGCAACGCTTATTTTGGAAGCATTGAACAAAAACAAACTTTGCAATGTTCCAATTGTTACGCAATCTTATAATAATACTAAGACAGATTTAGCTATTAGACTTTCAATTTTACTATGGAGTTAAGACGCTACGTGATAAAAAATAGAGAGCGAATGAACTGCATTATTATTTATTGCAAGGCGTTATTTATTATCTCTCATTAAAAGACTGGTTGGTTCAGTTGGACGGCTGTCCCCCCTCGACAAGATCCCTAGCTACACCAATGTGCGCGCTAACTCACATATTACAACTACCTACATGCGATATATTATTCTTTTCAGTCAAGTTTCAAGAACAATTTGTTGCAAATTTCGCGAAAATCCACCAAATATTTCGTGAATTATACGCGAAAATCTGCATAAAACAGCCGAAAATTGGTTTGTATTAGCCAGTATAAATTTAATCGATGCGCACTGACTCATACATATTACAACTACCTATATGCGATATATTATTCTCTTCAGCCAAATTTAAAGAACATTTTGTTGCAAATTTCGCGAAAACCCGCCGAATATTTAGTGAATTATACGCGAAAATCTGCGAAAACATCCGAAAATTGGCTTGTATTAGCCTGTAGTAACTTCATCGATGCGCACTAACTCACGCATATTATAACTACCTACATGCGATATATTATTCTCTTCAGCCAAGATTCAAGAACATTTTGTTGCAAATTTCGCGAAAATCCGCCGAATATTTCGTGAATTATAAGCGAAAATCTGCAAAAACAGTCGAAAATTGGCTTGTATTAGTCTGTAGGGACTTCATCGATGCGCACTAACTCACACATATTATAACTACCTACATGCTATATATTATTCTCTTCAGCCAAGATTCAAGAACATTTTGTTGCAAATTTCGCGAAAATCCGCCGAATATTTAGTGAATTATACGCGAAAATCTGCAAATACAGCCGAAAATTGGCTTTTATTACCCTTCGATTACCCTTCATCGATGCGCACTAACTCACACATATTATAACTACCTACATGCTATATATTATTCTCTTCTGCCAAGTTTCAAGAATATTTTGTTGCAAATTTCGCGAAAATCCGACGAATATTTCGTGAATTATACGCGAAAATCTGCATAAAACAGCCGAAAATTGGTTTGTATTAGCCAGTACAAACTTAATCGATGCGCACTAACTCATACATATTACCATAGGTGGGCATTAACTCGTTAATCCGTTAATCGTTAATTAACGGAGTTAACAAAATGCTTAACTGATTAACTTTTAAGTTAACTAAAAAAAAATTAACGCTCTTGTTAACTTCCGTTAAATTGAACTTTCGTTAACTTTAGTCCGTTACATGGGTTGTTTGTTGACATTTAGTTTGTTATTTTCTGTTTGAATTACGCACCACGCGGGCATACCAGCGCGGCCCGGCGCAACAGCAACTGCTCAAAAGATCAAAAATCCGAGAAACTACAGAGCCGAAAAAAATAAAGCGACCCTGTTGATTATTTGCTCTGTGCAATTGAATACGACAAGTTATTATAACCTGAGCGTTAGCGTTAGAGTCATTTTTAACCGACTTCATTTATATTTTTTCATTCTTCATTTATTTATCTTTTCGTTTGTGTTGGTTCTTGGTCGAAATAGTTGATGGTGTAACATTTACAAGATTACATCATGAACACTATTACTTCTACTCAAAGTACGTAAAGCTCTGAAAGTGAAACTGAATCCTTGGCCACACTTGAGTGATTACTTTGTATTCCGATCAAAACTTGGAGAACATTTGGTGAGAACTTGGCTAGACTTAAATTCAAAAGAATCTTTTTTTTTAATAATATAGTACTGCACTCCCATCAAGCGCCACAGTAGAACGGCTCTTTTCAACAGGGAAAGATATTTTGAGAGCTAAACGCTCATCACTCTCAGATGACAATTTTAATCTGTTTATGTTCATGAAAGGCAACATAAACGTACAGCTAATGACAAATTATGAATAATACAATAAATAGTCAGTTTCTTCCATATAAGTCTTCCATAGTAGGTGTATATGCTCTGCTACCCGTGCGAACCAGGGCGGGTCGCTACTGACGATTGTAATAATTAATTCAATTAATCTATCCACTTGTTTTTGTTTTATTTACCAATGTATCCCATCCCAAAAGGTACCAAAAGCAGTATACGTTTTGGATAGTTAACTTTTAACGGTTAACTTTAACTTGCGTTAAATCTTAACGATTTACGAAAAAAAAAAAATCTAAATTTTAACGATTAACGAACTTTTTTATTAACGAGTTAACGATTAACGAGGTTAACTTTTGGATTAACTGTGCCCACCTATGCATATTACAACTACCTACATGCGATATATTATTCTCTTCAGCCAAGTTTCAAGAATATTTTATTATAAATTTCGCGAAAATTCGCCGAATATTTCCTGAATTATACGCGAAAATTTACAAAAACACCGAAAAAAATTGGTTTATATTATCCAGTAGTAACTTTATCGATGCGCACTAACTCATACATTTGATAACTATCTACATGTGATATTTTATTCTTTTCAGCCAAGTTTCTAGAACATTTTGTTGCAAATTTCGCGAAAATCCACCGAATATTTCGTGAATTATACGGGAAAATTGGCAAAAACAGTTTGAAAATTGGTTTGAATTAGCTAGTACTAACTTGAACGACGCGTAGTAACTCGTACAAATTTCAACTACCTACATGCGATATATTATTCTCTTCAGCCAAGATTCAAGAATATTTTGTTGCAAATTTCGCGAAAATTCGTCGAAAATTTCTTAAATTACAGGCAAAAATACAAAAAAAAAACTTCAATAACTCAAACATAGTACCTACGACTAGTATTAAGCTAAGGTCAATTAAATTGGTTTAAATGTTAAATTATTATAAATAACAATGTAACAAAAGACATACCAAAACAGCAAACTCGCCAATTAATTGTTTATTGGAACAAAACGTCATATTTGCATTAACGAACGTCATAATTACCAAACTTATTGTCATTACCTTTCAAACTTTTGGCATTCGCTGTAACCAACAAATCTCATTGCAACAATTGCAAATTACAAACCAACACGCAAAATTATCAATAAAAACCCGTAAAACAGCAAGTTAATATTATCACAGTTTTTGTTTTTGCAACCGTCTAACCTCAAAGCGAACGCTTTAATTTTCAATCAATACTTGATTTGCGTAATATAATAACAGGATGTACCTGGAAATACCGTTGGGGCAGAATAGGGGACGTGTTTTGCTCACCTGTCGGAGCCCTTTGAAGGTTCTAACAACACTGGTCCGTCGAGCATGGAAATTCGTCGGCCGGCGGCTTCGCGCCAATCCAAACAACAGTGAAGTGTTGTTACCAACATTAATTTACTAACGGTTTTTTGGTGACTCGATCGACAAAATTTTGGAGGAATATAAAAGAATCTATAGTCATTTTAGTGCAAGATTTTTGCAAGAAAATTGAAATTTAAATAACATTCGACGTAGCCTGCATATTTTTATATAAAAATATTCTTATATCGTTTGCAAAAAAATCGGTTCTATGACATATCAACGCGTTATTAAACAACGCGTCGAAAATATCACAGCGACATAACACCTCAGTACGAAAATAACACATACTATAAAATGTGATGATAAAGGAGTTTTTCGTTTTTTCTAAATTCCCTGTATAAGTTCCTTGAGTGAATTTGGACCTAGGTTCTTGAAGAGTCCTGCCACAAGAAGAGTCCTGTAGTTATTTTTCCCACTTCTGTAGACTGTCGATGTCAACCGTGTTTTCGTTCAAAAGTGCTGTGACTCTTTGTTGGTATCTGATTTGGGTCTCCCCGTCTTTTAGTTTTTCATTATCATAAACTCTTCACTTATTGCAGTTATTATCATTTTCCATTGTTGTTATTCGCTGTCTATATTTCCATTTCACCATAAAATGATCTGAGGCGCAGTTTGCCCCTCGGCAACTTCTCACATCGATGATGTTTGATGCGTGTCTTTTATCTATGCGAATATGATCTATTTGATTGCGGGTGTTGTCCAAGTCTCTTTATGTATCTGTTTGTGTGGGAAGCAAACATTTTTTCCCATCGCAAAGTCTATTAATCTTCATCCGTTTTCGTTGCTTATATCGTGTTTTCTATGTCTGCCTACGGTTGCTCTGTAGCCTATTTCTTTGCTGATTTTAGCATTTAAATCTCCTAGGATTACTTTAATGTCATGCCTAGAGGCTGTCTCGTATGTCCATTCCAGGGTTTCACAGAAGGTTTTATTTATTGGATCTTTAATTATTGGTTCTTTCTCTTCCGTAGGAGTGGCAGTTTATGAATGTCGTGTTGAAAAATTTCCCTTGTATTCTTATTGCGCAGATTTTCTCATTTACCGCTTTGAAATCTTTTACCATGTGCTTTATCTTTGTGTTGACTAGGAACCCTGTATTAGTTCTATTGCCGCGGTTAAATAGTGTAAATTCTTTCAGATCCATTATCTCCTTTCCTTTCGATCGTATCTCTTGAAGTGCTGCTATCTGTACTTTGTATTTTAGTAGTTCATTTTTTACTTCTTGCATAGCTCCGACCCTATATCCGACTCATATCATTCTTCCTTTTCCATTGCCGAGGCTGTCTCCGCTGTAAGTTTTGTTTTCATAATGTTGAGTGTTCGCGCCAATTTAGCGCATCCAGGTTTAAATTTGATATTTGAATTGGTATTCGGCACCGATCAATAGAAGGGGAAAAAGGTGGTATCGATTAGTGTCGAATTTATTATTTTATTTAGTTCGCGAAATTAGATCAGTAGAGTCGCGAAGAGTACGCTCGACAGGTGGGAAGCGCAGAGAACGAGAATAAACGTGAAGCCCACGTCGACCGGCACATGTACGTGTTATAAAATTTTCAAGCTAAGCCAACCAGGAGGTGATCACGACCCCCAAGGGCTGAACCCAACGTCCCGAAGACGACGATTTTCAGGGAATCCCGATACCTATTATTCCCATCCCTCCCTTAAAAGAAGCGCCGGAAGGACGATTCCACGTGGCGGAGACGCTGGCAGCCCACACAGGTAAGAGATTTAACCAACCTGTGTTTTTTTGCTTGGAGATTTGAAATTTCGTGAGACACGGTCCGAACATTGAGTTTCCGTAGCACAAGGTTTTTTTACGGGGCAGGGTTGTTAATTCTGCGCCCAACCGTCCTCCTTTATCCGGGCTTGGGACCGGCAACGGGCAGCTGGGCTACTTAATCCTCCCAGCGATTCCGCAAGCGGAGTTACACACTTTAAGTAGTACCTATGTGTAATGATCGAACCAACAGGAAAAGAGAAAATTCCGCAGAACACTAGGTTATTGAAAATGAAGAGAACCTTATACAAAACACAGGGTATCTACAACATGAAATGTCTGTCCACCTTCATCAAAATTCGTGACTAAAACACAGTAATCAAACCTGAGGTGCTATACGCCTGTGAAATACTGATGTTACACACAAAGACCGACCTTGATAACACCCTCAACAGGAAAAAAAATCATTACGAAACTTATTGGACCAAAACTCACAGACGAAGGCTATAGACTTCACTCCAGGAGTACCACAGAGAAGTTCCCAACATCGCATCGGACATTTCAAGGATTCAACTAAAATTTTATGGACACATCAGCAGACTTCCACAGACCAGACTCACCAACAGAATCCTCAGGTACCTACATCCGGGATCTCAAAACCATTACACCCAGCATGACACAAGTCAAAATTAATCAGGAAAGAGTACGTCTCCGCCACGTGGAATCGTCCTTCCGGCGCTTATTTTAAGGGAGGGATGGGAATAATAGGTATCGGGATTCCCTGAAAATCGTCGTCTTCGGGACGTTGGGTTCCGCTTCAGCCCTTGGGGGTCGTGATCACCTCCTGGTTGGTTTAGCTTGAAAATTTTATAACACGTACATGTGCCGGTCGACGTGGGCTTCACGTTTATTCTCGTTCTCTGCGCTTCCCACCTGTCGAGCGTACTCTTCGCGACTCTACTGATCTAATTTCGCGAACTAAATAAAATAATAAATTCGACACTAATCGATACCACCTTTTTCCTGATTAATTACTCTTTTTACAGATAGACTCAGCGGACATTATAGACAAAGGCATATTTAGGTTCAAGGTATACAAGTGGGAAGTGATGTCAGAGAAAACAGCACCTAAAGCCCAAAGGCCAATGTGGACTGAAGAAAGAAAGAGAGCCTTTTGTGAAAGAATGAAGGAGTATTGGAAGAACAGGAAGAACAAGTAGTCATGAATGTTTCTCGTGGTCTGATAAGAGGCCTGTATATATTGTTACGATGTTGCCACCGTAGGGTGATAAAATATGTTCACTAGCACTGTTGATATTGTGCGGTCGGTGCGTGTGTTATCCCTCACTTTCACCGTATTCTAAAGAGTGGGGATAACACCGGAAGAACCGAGAGGACAAGCGACATGTGGCATTAAAAATTTAGCATTTGTAAAGAGAGTTTAAAAATAAAACAAACTAGTAGTGGACGGGTAAAGTATTTCTTTTACCCGTCTATCATTAAATTGGTTTCACTGGAGCCAACAGCCCTTCACTGAAGTATAGTGGAGGAAGCCATCCGAGCGGAGATGAAGGATACCGAAGCGAGGACAGTCCTTAGACTTATATAAGTCCTTAAGGCTTATATAAGTCCTTAATCGTAAAAACTAGTAAGACTATATGGAACGAAGTTGGGATGTGCAGAAGGAGGTTGTGGAGCTTGCACCGTCACGGTCTCCAAATACGACAAAAACCAACAAAAAGTAATGTAAACAAATTGGTTTAACTATATAAAGGTTTAAAAAATAGTCTTTTAGTCCAGATTTAGATAAAGCCCTGTTACTTTTTATATTATCGTTATATTACTTATTATCAAAATCCTTGTTGAAACTATACACCTTTGCTGTATTCCATTCAGAATAAATTAATTAGTTTAATTCCATTTCCTAGTCATTCTCCAGTGAATGCTCGTCTGGCTCCAGTTTGTTCAATGCATGGTTTAGCTGTAACAACAGTGGAAGGAATTGGTTCGACAAGAACCAAACTACACCCGGTTCAAGAAAGAATAGCGAAAGCTCATGGATCACAATGCGGTTTCTGCACGCCAGGGATTATGTCCATGTATTGTCTCTTGAGAAACATGCCGAAACCATCCATGATACACATGAAAATAGCCTTCCAAGGAAATCTCTGCAGATGTACCGGTTACCGGCCAATAATTGAAGCTTACAAAACGTTCACAGAAGATTGTGAGATCGAACGCAAACGTTCACAGAAGATTGCGGAACGCTGTTACCGGTTGCGCCATGGGAGACAAATGTTGTAAGTTAAACAACCAAAGAGTTAAAAACAAAGAATAATTGTTTAATTCCACCGAGTTTACTCCTTATGATAGCAGCCAAGTACCGATATTTCCTCCAGAGCTAAAGTTAAAGGACGATTTGTATCAAAACATGTTTGTGTTTCAAAGGCAAGGTAGTGACTTGGTATAGACCTAATAGTTTAGAAAAGTTAACGGTTTTGAAAAGAAAATATCAAGGAGTTAAAATCGTTGTTGGAAATATCGAAGTTGGAATTGAAACCAAGTTCAAAAAACTTGTTTACCCAATCTTAATCCAACCAACGATTATCCCAGAAATGAGCCAATGGCAATTTCACGATGACGGCATTAAAATCGGGGCCGCCGTCACTGTAGACAACGTAGAACAGCTGTTAAACATAGAAATCCAAACGCTTCCACCTCACAAAACGAGAATTCTTAAAGCTATCGTGGAGAGGCTTCAATGGTTTCTTCCGCAGTGTCGCAGCAAATGGAGGCAACATCATGACCGGCAGACCAATCTCCGACTTAAACCCAATCTTGATCGCCGCACAAGTCGAACTATAGTTCATTTTTTTTAAGAATGCAGTACAGGGAAGATAAGGCTTATTTGACCTTGTTCTCTTAATTGGCTTAAATCGAGGAGACGTCACACCGACTTTATTTACTTCTCCATCTCAACCTCATTTCTCTCTTTCTTTTCACATATATTTGCAGCTGTTAGGTGTCACTGGCTGCCGTGTCACTTTACAATTGTCATCTGATATGTTTGTTTCATTTAGATTTTTACGTTTTTCTCCATTTATTTGTTACTATTGTATAAGTTATTCAATAATATTAAGATATTCAATCAAACCATTAATAAATTACCAATTTTATATTCAAGTAACCATATTTGAATTTAGCGCCAAATTTTGTATCTAGATTGAACATTTATCATAGTGTAAATCAGGTTTCTAGTTACTGCATTCTTAAAAAAATGGACTATAGAAGTCGCCAATTTCAACACGAAAATAATTGTGAAAATGAATGGGAAGTTCTTCACGAGTTACAGGAAGAATGTATTGATGGATGATGAAGTTTTGTGCACACAAACAAGCTAGAAGGAGGAACGATGATATTGCTATAGTTAATTCTGCGTTGAATGTTGTGTTTAAGGAAGGAAGGAAGGAAGGTGATTGAGGATTTCCAAATGGATTTTGGTGGAATGGGACCAACAACGAAAACAATCCCCAGTATGGAATTAGTTGGTTTAACTTTAAAGAAAAAGCTTATGGAATCTTGTTAAATCATTTGCCATTAGGAGCTGAAGCTCCTGGTGGAATAGTGGAATATAGGAAGACTTTACCGTTAAGTTTCCTTTTCCGAAGTTATGTAGCAATAATGGAGGAACTCTAGAAACTTTTCCCTAGTCTAAAACTTGATTCTCGAGATTTAAGCGCCATCGATAAGTTCAGTTATAAAGCTCCGAAAAGCTCACAGTTTTTTCAATTTATTTCACCTGAGAATCAAGCAATTATTGATACTGTTGGTAGACCAATTATGCATCAATCCGCCCAAAAGCAAGCTACAGGTGAAGCTGTATATTTCGATGATATTCCACACTTTGAGAACGAACTGTATCTAAGCTTTGTCTTCTCCAAAAAAGCTTACGCCAACATAGTTTCAATAAACGCGAAAAAAGCTTTGGATATCGAAGGGGTCGTCGGTTTCATATCAGCGGAGGATATAGAAGAAGGTCGTAATAAAATTGGATGTATCATCCAAGACGAAGAACTTTTCATAACGAAAAGTACAACGGCCCAATTCCAGTTACTTGTGGGAATTCTAGCAATAGATCAAATTACGATATTAGTAATCTACGAAAAATTAGATCCTATCGCATCGCTTGCCGAGATTCTGTTGTTCTTTAATCGTTTAATGTTGTTCAGAATTTCTTCTTGGTTTGGTGGAGGTGGCTCTGGGTGACCGAAACTGGGGGCTGCTTCAGGAAATCTTTCAGTTGGTTCAGGGCAATTAAGAAAATCTGAGAATCAAATCAAATAAAATCCATTTACTTGCTTTAAGATGTAATGAATACATATAAGCTAAGTCATAAATCATAAATGTTGAACAAACATCTATCGATCAGGTATATTTTAAGTTTTTGTCGAAATAATCTCATTGCAGTTTCCTCTTGTAGTTGAGTAGGTAGCTTATTGAAAATATGGGTTCCTATGTGAAAGGGTGCTTTGTAGCATAGCGTTAAGTTGGCAAATGGTGTTCGTATTAGATTCCTGCCTCTAGTAATGTATGAGTGTTGATCTCTGTTTCTGGTAAGCTGGGTTTATTTTTGAAAATATAACATGATATTTCCCAGATGCATATGGACGGAACCGTCAAAATGTTTAGGGTTTTGAAATGTGGCCTGTAGGGAAAGATAATTCCTTCAGGCGCCACCCCCCTCTCTGACATTGACCTTGTGAGGTGTCTTCCCGGACGTATGGAAAAGGCAACGCCTTGCCATGATCCTAAAACCCGGGAAGCCCTCCGGAGAACCATCCTCGTATCGCCCACTGTGTATGCTTGACACGGCGGGAAGATCCTGGAGAAGATCGTCCAGGAGAGCCTTCGCGGCTGCGTGGATCAACAAGTGACGTACAACCAGTACGGTTTCAGACCTGCGAGGTCCTCTACGGATGCGGTAGAATGCGGTAGAAGAGGTAAAGCACCTGGTCACCAACCACATTTGCGGACCACTTAGGAGGAGGAGACTTTGTCTCATGGTTGCACTGGATGTTAGAAATGCTTTTAATCTGTGAGGCCCTATGCCGGGACTTCAACGTCCCCGGGTATTTGAGAAACATCATCCTGAACTACCTGAGTGACAGAGTACTATTCGCGGAGACAACGTCTGGAGTCAGGGAGTTGAGCATCAACGCGTTCCTCAGTGGTCGGTTCTTGGCCCGGACTTATGGAACGTCCTGTACAACGGACTACTGAAGCTGCCCTTGCCAGGGGACTGTCGGCTGGTAGCGTAAGCAGACGACGTGGCGGTCCTTATACCCAGCACCGACTGTGACGCCATCGCTGCACTGTTCGGGGAAGCCATGGAGAATATCTGGGAATGGATGGAGTCAGTCGACCTCTTCCTGGCCGTACAGAAGACCTCAATGGTAATAACCTACCGAGGATGCACCATCAGGAGCAAACCTGCCATAAAGTACGTGGGAGTGATTAGTTTTGAGTGTGATACGCAATCAAATGGTTTCGCGAGGTCAGAGAAAATACCCACTGAGCATCAATTTCCTGGAGAATTTGGTGATATAATTGAAGTATCGCGCAAGTTCTTTGCAGTTTTCTTCATTAGTAAGAGCCAATTTCCCTAATCTTTTCCTGAAGCATAGGTTCTGCGGGATGTATCCTTCGATTTTTTTTTCTGAACGTTCTGTAGAAATCTCTAGTTCTGTATTTTCTGAAGTTTTCCTCAGTTGAATCCAGTTGTTCTTTTATGTGTTTTCATTTTTCTTCTCTGATGGTTTTAGATACTTGTTTTCGGATCTCATAAAATTTTTGTTGAGTTTCCTCGGATCTTTTACTGTTACCTAACCTAACCTAAACTATGACCCGCGGGTCAGACACTGACCCACACAGGCTTTTTAAGACCCCCGGGGCCCTAACCTGACCCAAACCTAACCAAACCTGACCCCCGGGCATTGGTTTTAGAACTTGGAAATTGGTTTTTGAAATGTTCAATAAGGCAACAGTTATTATTTTCTTATTAAAGTTCATCAAGCACAAAGGTATGAATATTAAATATATCAATAAGAAATTTCTTCTCAAATTATTATATTTTATCTACTCACACAACAAAATGAATACATTAATAAATACATTATTGTATGTGAAGGATGCTATTGTTATAATCGTGTGTAAAAGTATACAAAACGTGCGTAAAAATCCAATGTAAATCACAATGAGTCTCATTTTTAAACGATTTATGTTTGTTGTTACTATGGCAACCTAACCATAATCTAATCTAGATTAAATCTAGGTAAACCTAGTTTACATCGAAGTAGGGAAGTAGGGAGGCTCCTCCACCTCCATTGATCTTGACACTTCCGGTTCCGATTTTCGGCTTCGACTTCCGTTTTCGATTTCAACTTCTGTTTCCGGCGTCCAAATTCCTGTTTTTTACAAATAATAGTGTGAGGGCTATGGAGACTCACGTACGAGGTCTATGCAACCCTATGCTGGGTGTGAGGTCTGCTTTCGACTTGCCACTTCCTGTTTCCCTCATCCGGTTTTCAACTTCCGGTTTCTCACATCCGACCGCCCCATTTCCAGTTCCTGACTTTTTTGCTTGTCACTTCCAAAGTAGAAGTTGTAAAACAAGAAGGAAATCTGAATTTTGTAAAAGCCTTTAAAAGTGAGAACAAAAAAAGTAGAATTTGATCTCCCTCCTCTTTTCCAAGTGATGCCACTGACCTGGTGACCCACGAGCTAACAAAATTTGACCAACTACTCAAAAAGGTTCGCCATCCCTGGCCTAGACTGTGGGAGGAGGTTCCAGGTCCTACAAAGGACTGTAGCACCATTAGATAATGGTGTATGGATCAAGGTCACCGTCATTTCTGAAACGCAGATTTTCTTATCTCTAGAGCTCGGTCGCAGGTAGAGTTCCACCGGGGGTGTTTTGTGTTTTCGAGTCTTGTTTTTGTTTTACATTTTTCATCTCTTAAATGCTAAAATAACTCGGAAACTAAACGACATTTAGAAAAATCTTTCAAATAAAACATTTCCTATAATAAATCTTATTGTACCCTAATCTTAGGCACGAAATTTCTTGAATTTGAAATTTAGTAAATGTTGTCTATGCAAATTTAAATGTCAGAAACCAGATGAACACGTGTCACACGCTACTCTTTTCACTTGGGAATTTATTTTAAAATTTCATCTTTTTCGTGAAAAAACACTCAACTCGAGCTCTAAATTGTTGTCTCGCTATGAATATTAGAACCGAAAACTTTGGCTTTAATTGCAGATTTAATTACTAAACGAACGAATCAATAGAAAACTTGGCAAACCAAACCAACAATTAACACGCTGGAACTAAATACTTTACAAAAACTAACAACTTTGGAACTAAATACTTTATCAACGTTCTGCTTTATTTGTTGTTTTTCCTCGGTTGATACTAGTATATTAGTAAGACTACAAGCAGTATAACTAGTAGTTATAGCTTACTTATAAGACAACTGCTGTCTTGAAACCTAGACAAATAGTCTTCTAAAACGAGTTGCTAGACAAATAGTGTTGTAAGACGAGTAGCTAGACAAATAAAATTGTAAAATGAGTTGCCGGGATAAGTGCATAGGTGGGCACAGTTAATCCAAAAGTTAACTTCGTTAATCGTTAATAAAAAAAGTTAACGTCGTTAAAGCGTTAAAATTTCGAAAATTTAACGCAAGTTAAAGTTAAACAACGCAACCGTTAAAAGTTAAACATCCAAAACGTATACTACTTTTGGTACCTTTTGGGATGGGATACATTGGTAAGGGGTCGTCCATTAATCACGTGTTGTTTTTTAGCAACTTTTTAAATTTACTCTATTCAGCGTTCTCCCTTTCCTAATTTCAGTCATTAACTTTTGCATGCGATGTGCCAGCGAATTTATACAAATCTTAGTCTTAGATATTCCACATGGCTCGCTAAAAAAGGAACGAATTTAGCTAACAGTTCCATAATCATACAATAATTTCCGTTATTCAGATCACTGAATTTTTCATTTTTCCTCTATAGCACAACCGAAGAAAAATTAATACATATAAGAAATTGCATTACTCAATCAACAGAGGCGGCTTTTCTTTTCGGCGGCTTTTTCGTTTGAAAAACAAGTAAGTAAAAAAACAAGTAGATATATCTACTTACTAATATATATATATATATATATTACTAATATATATATATATATTAGTTGAGATAATTACTACAAGCGACAGTAGCGACCCGCCCTTGTTTCGCATGAGTAGCAGAGCCTATACTATTTAAGACTAACTAATATGGAAGAAAATAGCCTTTTTGTGATGAGCGTTTTGATTTGAATACAAAATATAATCACTAAAGTGTGGCCAACGATTTGATTCACTTTCACTTTCAGAGCTTTGCGTAGTTTGAGTAAAAGTAGTAGTGTTGATGTAAACTTGTAGATGTTACACTATCAAGTATTTCCACCAACAACCAACACAAACGTGAAAGATAAATAAATGAAGGATGATAAAATATAAATGAAGTCGGTTAAAAATGACGCAAACGCTAAAAAAGTCAGGTTATAACAACTTGTCGTATTCACTCGCAAAGATCTAATTCAACAGGGTCCCTTTATTTTCCGGCTCTTTTGAGTAACAGCGCCGCGCCGAGCCGGTGCGCCCGCGTGGCGTGTAATTTAAACAAAAAATAACAACATGTCAACAAACAACTAGTGTAAAGGACTAAAGTTAACGGAAGTTAACAATAGCGTTAACATTTTTTTGAGTTAACTTAAAAGTGAATCTGTTAAGCACTTTGTTAACTTCGTTAATTAACGATTAACGAGTTAATGCCCACCTATGGATAAGTAGTTTTGTAAGACGAGTAACTAGACAATAGTCTCGTAAAACAATTAGTTACACAAGTAGCCCTGTAAGAGGAGTAGCTAGACAAATAGTCTGGTAAAATGAGTAGATAGACAAATAGTCTTGTAAAACGAGCAGCTAGACAAATAGTCTCGTAAAACGAGTAGCTAGACAAATAGCCTTTGAAATACGAGTAGCTAGATAGGTAGACTTGTAAGAGGAGTAGCTAGACGAGTCGTCTTGTAAGAGTAGTAGCTACTAGTAGTGGTCTTGTAAGAGTAGTAGCTTGACAAGTATTCTAATAAAACGTGTAGCTAGACAAATCGTCTTTAAAGACGAGTAGCTGAGATAATGGACTTGTGAGAGGAGTAGCTAGACAAATAGTTTTGTAAAACGAGTAGCTAGACAAATAGTTTCGAAAGACGAGCAGCTGGACAGGTGGTCGTGTAAGAGGAGTAGCTAGACAAATAATCTTTAAAGACGAGTAGCTAGACAGGTGGTCTTGTAAGAGTAGTAGCTAGACAAATATTCTAGTAAAACGTTTAGCTAGACAAATAGTCTTTAAAGACGAGTAGCTGGGATAATGGACTTGTAAGAGGAGTAGGTAGACAAATAGTTTTGTAAAACGAGTAGCTAGACAAATAGTTTCGATAGACGAGCAGCTAGACAGGTGGTCTTGTAAAACGAGTAGCTAGACAAATAGCCTTTGAAATACGAGTAGCTAGATAGGTAGACTTGTAAGAGGAGTAGCTAGACGAGTGGTCGTGTAAGAGTAGTAGCTAGATACGAGCAAACCTGTCTTGTAAATAGTTTTGTAAAAGGAGTAATTAGACAAGAAGTCTTATAAAACGAGTAGCTAGACAAATAGTCTTGAATGACTAGTTGCTAGACAGTTGGGCTTGTAAAACGAGTAGTTAGACAAATAGTTTCGAAAGACGAGCAGCTAGACAGGTGGTCGTGTAAGAGGAGTAGCTAGACAAATAATCTTTAAAGACGAGTAGCTAGACAGGTGGTCGTGTAAGAGGAGTAGCTAGACAAATAATCTTTAAAGACGAGTAGCTAGAGAGGTGGTCTTGTAAGAGTAGTAGCTAGACAAATATTCTAGTAAAACGTTTAGCTAGACAAATCGTCTTTAAAAACGAGTAGCTGAGATAATGGTCTTGTAAGAGGAGTAGCTAGACAAATAGTTTTGTAAAACGAGTAGCTAGACAAATAGTCTTGAAAGACGAGCACCTAGACAGGTGGTCGTGTAAGAGGAGTAGCTAGACAAATAATCTTTAAAGACGAGTAGCTAAACAGGTGGTCTTGTAAGAGTAGTAGCTAGACAAATATTCTAGTAAAACGTGTAGCTAGACAAATAATCTTTAAAGACGAGTAGCTGAGATAATGGACTTGTAAGAGGAGTAGCTAGGCAAATAGTTTTGTAAAACGAGTAGCTAGAGAAATAGTTTCGAAAGACGAGCAGCTAGACAGGTGGTCGTGTAAGAGTAGTAGCTAGACAAATAATCTTTAAAGACGAGTAGCTGAGATAATGGACTTGTAAGAGGAGTAGCTAGGCAAATAGTTTTGTAAAACGAGTAGCTAGAGAAATAGTTTCGAAAGACGAGCAGCTAGACAGGTGGTCGTGTAAGAGTAGTAGCTAGACAAATAATCTTTAAAGACGAGTAGCTGAGATAATGGACTTGTAAGAGGAGTAGCTAGGCAAATAGTTTTGTAAAACGAGTAGCTAGAGAAATAGTTTCGAAAGACGAGCAGCTAGACAAGTGGTCGTGTAAAAGGAGTAGGTAGACAAATAAAGTTTAAAGACGAGTAGCTAGACAGGTAGTCTTGTAAGAGTAGTAACTAGACAAATATTCTAGTAAAACGTGTAGCTAGATAAATAATCTTTAAAGACGAGTAGCTGAGATAATGGACTTGTAAGAGGAGTAGCAAGGCAAATAGTTTTGTAAAACGAGTAGCTAGAGAAATAGTTTCGAAAGACGAGCAGCTAGACAGGTGGTCGTGTAAGAGGAGTTGCTAGACAAATAATCTTTAAAGACGAGTAGCTAGACAGGTGGTCTTATAAGAGTAGTAGCTAGACAAATATTCTCGTAAAACGTGTAGCTAGACAACTAGTCTTTATAGCTAGACAAATAGTTTTGTAAAACGAGTAGCTAGAGAAATAGTTTCGAAAGACGAGTAGCTGGGATAATCGACTTGTAAGAGGAGTAGCTAGACAAATAGTTTTGTCTACGAGTAGCTAGACAAATAGTTTCGAAAGACGAGCAGCTAGACAGGTGGTCGTGTAAGAGGAGTAGCTAGACAAATAATCTCTAAAGACGAGTAGCTAGACAGGTGGTCTTGTAAGAGTAGTAGCTAGACAAATAGTCTAGTAAAACGAGTAGCTAGACAAATGGTCTTTAAAAACGAGTAGCTGGGATAATGGACTTGTAAGAGGAGTAGCTAGACAAATAGTTTTGTAAAACGAGTAGCTAGACAAATAGTCTTTAAAGACGAGTAGCTAGACAAATAGTCTTGAGAGTCGAGTAGCTAGACAGGTGGTCTTGTAAGAGAAGTAGCTAGACAAATAGTCTTGTAAAACGAGTAGCTGAATAAGTAGTCTTGTAAGACGAGTGGCTGACAGGTAGACGAGTAGACAAATCTTGTAAAACAATTGATTTGACTGTTAGTCTTTTTAAACAAAATCAACCATTTTAAACTTTTAGAGTGCTAATGTTTAACGAGATAACTAGACTTAATTCAGATTAAATAATAATTCAAAGATTTGCATAAATATTTGCTTATAATCGCATCGCTATGCTTGAAGAGACGAAGTTACTTCGGCCCGAAAAATATTTCGCAATGATTCTGAGCTCACTGAAGCTTTTTGGCGTAGCAATCGAAGATTTGCCGAACTCTTATCACTCGGTGCTGTACAACATTTACTCTGTAACCTGCTTAGTCGTCTGCGTCTACTACTACATACTCGCACAGGCTATAGACCTGATCCAACACATCTCAGACTTTGACTATGTAACATTTAGCATGTGCTATTTGGTAACGCAAGGCACAGGTAATTACTCAATTTTCCTTAATATTAGACTATTAAAACGCAAAAAATCTAAATGATACAAACAGATCAGATGGCAAATGTTAATTGACACGGCAGCCATTGACAACTAACAGCTCAACATGCATTGGCGTACGAAACAAATATACTTGGTGTTAATTCATTTTTTCATCTTTAAATTTAAAATTGAATATGAAACATTATTGTATAATATAATACCTATTAGCCGTAGTATAATTTAACGTTCTATTATATTTAGAAATTATTCGTAGTCTTATATTCATTTAATTACATATCGCCAAATTCTACGCCAGTGACTGCAAATGTATGTGAAAGAGAGAGATGGGGAAGTAAATATCGTCGGTGTAAACTTCTCCTCGATTTAAGCCAATCAGAGAGCAAGATCAAATAAGCCCTATCTTCCTTGCACTGCATTCTTAAAAAAACGAACTATAGACAGGATAAAACTAGAGACAATGAACCCCAAAACCGCCCCCTGGTTACGCCTATAGTCAGGTCATTAAACCTGACTATGGGCGTAACCATAGTTACGCCCATAGTCAGGTCACTTCTATTGTTAATCGCCTCAGGTCATTAATCAATATGGCACAATATTAGTCTAGATAAAACTAGAGACAAATTTGGGGAAGACTAGACAAGATTTAAATAGATCATCTAGCTATGTCTGTTAGTAACTACATGTTGTTACTACAAGCATAGTTGGGAAAAAATTAATTGTGAAAACAATTAACAATTAAATTGCGAGATTTAATTGCAACTAACAATTAAAATAATTAATTGTAATTGCAATATATCACAATTAACAATTAATTAATTGTTAATTGTAAAATTTTGCAATTACAATTAATTAATTGTTAATTGATTAATGCACTTTTACAATTACAATTAACAATTAATAAATGTCGGTTAGAAGATGTTTATTATACTCCAATGTATCACTTGCCAAAATGCGTAACTGAAATAGTTATTTACATTAGAGTGTGGAAAGTTTGATTTTACAACGCGACAGCTCGTTTGGGAAACGAGTCCGAAGGGCGAGTTCCCCATTAGCCGGAGCGCTGTAAAATCATTTCCGCACGAAATTTGTATAATTATTTTTGGCCGACAATTATTATTTAAGAAACAAATGGACCCTAGGCCTCCACTTACGGTCCCCTACCCTCGCCCCCCCCACTTCCGGTTCCCACCCACTTCCGGTTTCCACCCCAATTTCTGTTTCCCATCCACTTCCGGTTCCCACCTCCACTTCCGGTTTCAAAATTTTCACCACTTCCGGTTCCCACCCCCCATTTCCGGTTGCAAAAATTTTCACAGTTTCGGTTCTCACTTCCGGTTCTGAAAGTGGGGTGGGAACCGGAAGTGTAAGTGGGAACCGGAAGTGTGAGTGTGAACCGGAAGTGGAGGTGGGAACCGGAAGTGGGGTGTTAACCGCAAGTGGGAGCGAGGTGGGGGGCCGGAAGTGGAGGTGAAGGGTCCAGAACGACCATCTTTCACAACTATTTAGATTATTTACAATATTGGAAATTATTTTATTTGGCACAATGCGGGAAAGCACGGTTACAAGGGATACACGGTGACAAGAGCGAAAAGTTTTTACATTCATCAAATAGTATTAATTGTTAATTGTAATAATAAACAATTGATGATTAAGTTAATTGTAACTAACAATTAAAATTTTAATTGCAATTAAATTAATTGTAAACCACAATTAATGGATTTAATTGCAATTGATTTCAATTCCATCTCACAATTAAACAGTTAATTCAATTAAATTAATTGCAATTGATTTAATTGCAATTAAAATTGTAATTGTTTGATTCTACAATTAAAAAATTAATTGAATTATGCCCAACACTGACTACAAGGCTCAATAACCAATTTGGCACAATATTAGACAAGACTAGATGAAACTAGAGACAAGTTTGAGTAAGACTAGACTAAGTTGATCATCTAGGCATATGATATTACTACAAGGCTCAGATCATTAATCACTTTTCCACAATATTAGACAAGACTAGATAAAACTTGAAATTTTGACCATACAAGAGAGCATGTCTAATAATAATCTGTTATTTCTCAGGAATATTTAAAGGAACTCTTCTACTTGTCTACAGAAAGTCGATTCAAAACTTTTGCAAGAAACTCGAGTCGGGCTACTTCCTGCCGGATTTCGAGCGAGGAGGAGTGGAAGAGTTCAAGTGCATTAGAAACGCGGTGCGGTTCTGCAACACGCAGGCGATAGTCTTCTACGCGTTCGTCATACTGATTGTGATGAACCGCGCCATAGATTCGGCCCTGAACCCGAAAACCGTCGCAGTCTTCGACAACGCGACCAACGCCACCGAGGAGATCGTCGTGCGGTCCTTGCCCTACAACATCTACTTGCCCTTCGACACGCAAAAGCATTACAAAGTCACGTTCGTCTATCAGGTTTACAGCTGCACCATGATCGGATTGTACATCGGGGCTTGCGACGCACTGATTTGCGGTATTATGGTTCACATCAAAACGCAAATTATTATCTTGAAAAATAGTTTGGATCATTTGGTCGATTGGGCACAACATGTTCATCAAGTAAGAAATTGATAACACTAGAGAAGATTAGACAAGACTAAACTAGACTGTACAAAACTGGATAAGACTAGAAACACTTGACAAGGCTGGACAAGACTTGACAAGGCTGGACAAGACTGAACTAGACTGGTCAAGACTGGACAGAACTAGACGTGCAGTGCAGCAACAAAGCAGTGTTTCCTCGACGTCAACCTCGGCCAAACGCTCCCAGAAGAATATCAAGATTACGACCTCGATTCCCAAACTTTTGATTTTGCTAGAAGCAGAAGATCAGTGTCTGAAGATGCTTCTAAAACTCCAGAAGTTCTTCGAAAAAGAAGATCAGTTCCTGAGGACAGTTCTAATCTGAAGTTTTTGGACGAAGAAGATCAGTTTCCAAAAAGCGATAGAAAAGTTAGATCAGTTGCTGCAGACATTTCTGAAGTTGGAAGGACAGTTGCTGAAGCTAATTATTACATACCTCGTAGCAAAGTTGAGGTTGCGACGAGACCCTACCAGCACTACTACGTCGACTACAAACCGCCCAGAGAAACTTACCACGACAGAAACTTGAAGAAGCAGTGTATCCTCGACGTCAAAACGCTGCCAGAAGAATATCAAGATTACGAACTCGATTCCCAAGCTTTTGATTTTGCTTAAAGAAGAAGATCAGTGTCTGAAGATGCTTCTAAAACTCCAGAAGTTCTTCGAAGAAGAAGATCAGTTCCTGAGGACAGTTCTAATACTTCTGTTGAAGTTGTTGGACGATGAAGTTCAGTTTCCAAAAAACGATAGAAAAGTTAGATCAGTTGAAGAAGCAGTGTATCCTCGGCGTCAAAACGCTCCCAGAAGAAAATCAAGATAACGACCTCGATTCCCAAGCTTTTGAGTTCTCTAGAGGAAGAAGATCAGTGTCTGAAGATGCTTCTAAAACTACAGAAGTTCTTCAAAGAAGAAGATTAGTTCCTGAGGACAATTCTAATACTTCTGAAGTTTTTGGACGAAGAAGATCAGTTTCCAAAAAGCGATAGAAAAGTTAGATCAGTTGCTGTAGACATTTCTGAAGTTGGAAGGACAGTTGCTGAAGCTAATTATTACATACCTCGTAGCGAAGTTGAGGTTGCGACGAGACCCTACCAGCACTACTACGTCGAGCACAAACCGCCCAGAGAAACTTACCATGAGAGAAACATGAAGAAGCAGTGTATCCTCGGCGTCAAAACGCTCTCAGCAAAATATCAAGATTACGACCTCGCTTCCCAAGCTTTTGATTTTGCTAGAAGAAGAAGATCAGTGTCTGAAGATGCTTCTAAAATTTCAGAAGTTGTTCGAAGAAGAAGATCAGTTCTTGAGGCCAATCCTAAAACTTCTCAAGTTGTTGGACAAAGAAGATCAGTTTCAAAAAGACGACAGAAAAGTTAGATCAGTTGCTGCAGACATTTTTAAAATTGGAAGGACAGTTGCTGAAGCTAATTTTTACATATCTCGTAGCGAAGTTGAGGTTGCGACGAGACTCTACCAGCACTACTACGTCGACTACAAACTGCCCAGAGAAACTTACCACGACAGAAACTTGAAGAAGCAGTGTATCCTTGACGTCAAAACGCTCCCAGAAGAATATCAAGATTACGACCTCGATTCCCAAACGCTTGATTTTGCTAGAAGAAGAAGATCAGTGTCTGAAGATGCTTCTAAAACTCCAGAAGTTCTTCGAAAAAGAAGATCAGTTCCTGAGGACAGTTCTAAAACTTCTGAAGTTGTTGGACGAAGAAGATCAGTTTCCAAAAACGACAGAAAAGTTAGATCAGTTGCTGCAGACATTTCTGAAGTTGGAAGGACAGTTGCTGAAGCTAATTTTTACATACCTCGTAGCGAAGTTGAGGTTGCGACGAGACCCTACCAGCACCACTACGTCGACCACAAACCGCCCAGAGAAACTTACCACGACAGAAACTTGAAGGAGCAGTGTATCCTCGGCGTCAAAACGCTCCCAGAAGAATATCAAGATTACCACCTCGATTCCCAAGCTTTTGATTTTGCTAGAAGAAGAAGATCAGTGTGTGAAGATGCTTCTAAAACTCCAGAAGTTGTTCGAAGAGGAAGATCAGTTCCTGAGGACAATCCTAATACTTCTGAAGTTGTTGGACGAAGAAGATCAGTTTCCAGAGACGACAGAAAAGTTAGATCAGTTACTGCAGACGTTTATGAAGTTAGAAGGACAGTTGCTGAAGCTAATTTTTACATAGCTCGTAGCGAAGTTGAGGTTGCGACGAGACCCTACCAGCACTACTACGTCGACCACAAACCGCTCAGAGAAACTTACCACGACAGAAACTTGAAGAAGCAGTGTATCCTCGGCGTCAAAACGCTCCCAGAAGAATATAAAGATTACGACCTCGATTCCCAAGCTTTTGATTTTGCTAGAAGAAAAAGATCAGTGTCTGAAGATGCTTCTAAAACTCCAGAAGTTCTTCGAAGAAGATCAGTTCCTGAGGACGATCCTAAAACTTCTGAAGTTGTTGGACGAAGAAGATCAGTTTCCAAAAGACGACAGAAAAGTTATATCAGTTGCTGCAGATATTTCTGAAGTTGGAAGGACAGTTGTTGAAGCTAATTTTTACATACCTCGTAGCGAAGTTGAGGTTGCGACGAAACCCTACCAGCACTACTACGTCGACCACAAACCGCCTAGAGAAACTTACCACGACAGAAACTTAAAGAAGCAGTGTATCCTCGGCGTCAAAACGCTCCCAGAAGAATATCAAGATTACGACCTCGATTCCCAAGCTTTTGATTTTGCTAGAAGAAGAAGATCAGTGTCTGAAGATGCTTCTAAAACTCCAGAAGTTGTTCGAAGAAGATCAGTTCCTGAGGACAATCCTAAAACTTCTGAAGTTGTCGAACGAAGAAGATCAGTTTCCAAAGACGACAGAATAGTTAGATCAGTTGCTGCAGACATTTCTGAAGTTGGAAGGAAAGTTGCTGGAGCTAATTTTTAAATACCTCGTAGCGAAGTTGAGGTTGCGACGAGACCCTACCAGCACTACTACGTCGACTACAAACCGCCCAGAGAAACTTACCACGACAGAAACTTGAAGAAGCAGTGTATCCTCGGCGTCAAAACGCTCCCAGAAGAATATCAAGATTACGACCTCGATTCCCAAGCTTTTGATTTTGCTAGAAGAAGAAGATCAGTGTCTGAAGATGCTTCTAAAACTCCAGAAGATGTTCCAAGAAGAAGATCAGTTCCTGAGGACAATCCTAAAAATTCTGAAGTTGTCGAACGAAGAAGATCAGTTTCCAAAGACGACAGAAAAGTTAGATCAGTTGCTGCAGACATTTCTGAAGTTGGAAGGAAAGTTGCTGAAGCTAATTTTTCATACCTCGTAGCGAAGTTGAGGTTGCGACGAGACCCTACCAGCACTACTACATCGACCACAAACCGCCCAGAGAAACTTACCACGACAGTAACTTGAAGGAACAGTGTATCCTCGGCGTCAAAACACTCGCAGAAGAATATCAAGATTACGACCTCGTTTCCCAAGCTTTTGATTTTGCTAGAAGAGGAAGATCAGTGTCCGAAGATGCTTCTAAATCTCAAGAAGTTCTTCGAATAAGGAGATCAGTTCCTGAGGACAATCCTAATACTTCTGAAGTTGTTCGACGAAAAAGATAAGTTTCCAATGACAGAAAAGTTAGATCAATTGCTGCAGACGTTTCTGAAGTTGGAAGGACAGTTGCTAAAGCTAATTTTTGCATACCTCGTAGCGAAGTTGAGGTTGCGACGAGACCCTACCAGCACTACTACGTGGACCACAAACCGCCCAGAGAAACTTACCACGATAGAAACTTGAAGAAGCAGTGTATCCTCGGCGTCTAAACGCTCCCAGAAGAATATCAAGATTACGACCTCGATTCCCAAGCTTTTGATTTTGCTAGAAGAAGAAGATCAGTTTCTAAAAATGCTTCTTAAACTCCAGAAGTTCTTCTAAGAAGAATATCAGTTCCTAGGGACAATCCTAAAACTTCTGAAGTTGTTGGACGAAGAAGATCAGTTTCTAAAGACGACAGAAAAGTTAGATCAGTTGGTGCAGACGTTTATGAAGTTGGAAGGTCAGTTGCTGAAGCTAGTTTTAACATACCTCGTAGCGAAGTTGAGGTTGCGACGAGACCCTACTAGCACTACTACGTCGACCACAAGCCGCCCAGAAAAACTTATCACGACAGATACTTGAAGAAGCAGTGTATTCTCGGCGTCAAAACGCTCCCAGAAGAAAATCAAGATTACGACCTCGATTCCCAAGTTTTTGAGTTTGCTAGAAGAAGAAGATCAGTTTCTGAAGATGCTTCTAAAACTTCTGAAGTTGTTGGACGAAGAATCAACTCGATCAGTTTCCAAGGACGACAGAAAAGTTAGTTCAGTTGCTGCAGACGTTTATGAAGTTGGGAGGTCAATTGCCGAAGCTAGTTTTAACCTTGTAGTGAAGTTGAGGTTGCGACTAGACCCTACCAACTTTACTACATAGATCACAAACCGGCGCGAGAAACTTACTAGAACAGAAACTTGAAGAAGCAGTATTTCCTCAGTTTCAAGGTCGGCCAAACGCTCCCGACGTCGCCAAAAGACTGGGCAAAACTGGACAAGACTGCACCAAACTGGATAAGCCTAGATAAGACTTGAAAAGGCTGGACAAGACTTGACAAAGCTGGACAAGACTGGACCCGACTGGTCAAGACTGGACAGGACTAGACAAGACTGGACAAAACTGGAAAAGACTGCACAAGTCTGTAAAAGGCTAGTCAAAACCTTGGTAAGATCATTGCAAGATTAGGTCATTCCAGGTAGTAGTAAACTGTAAAAATGTAATTTCTCTTCCTTTCTAGCAACAAAATAAGGATAGGGAATTGATGCATAATGTAAAAGCTAATTGTTACGGGAAAGCACCAGCAGGATTGCAAGCGCATTTAAGAATCGTTACCGGAAAGATCATTGGGCATCACCAAGAGATAATACAATTGGCCGAGGAAGCGGAGGACAAATTTTCGCTAATATTTCTCTTTCAATTTCTAACTAGCTTACTGTTAATGTGTCTTCAGCTCTACCAATTATCCATAGTAAGTTATTATTACATAAATAAGCAAATCAGATTTATGGCCAAGGCCGCAGTACGGTTTTTTCCCGCGAGTGGTTATAACCGCGGCTATAACCGAAACGAAACCGCTCGAGAAACACACAGTACGCTATGGGAAAAACCGCAAGTGAGGCCGCTTGTATTAGCTTACTTGAGTCACAAAATCACGCGATTAAAAACCGCGGCGGTTTAGCCGAAGTGCGGCCTAGCCCTTACTCAGGAGATAAGTTCTTGATATTAAGAGATTCTTGCTGTCCATCAAACTGAGTTGGAAACGTACACATCGCGTCTAAACTAATTAATCTATTCCTTAAGCAATAACCTAATTAACTCTTTGTTAGTATGATGTCAACAGTCCGAAATTCATCAGCATGGTGATCTATCTGTTGCTGATGCTGTTCCAACTTTTGATTTACTGCTGGAACGGGAACGAGGTCACTTTGGAAAGCTTAAAGGTCGCCCAAAAAGCGTTCGACTCGGACTGGACAGTTTGCGACGACGGCATACAGAAGGCACTGATGCAAATGATACAGCGAGCTCAGAAACCCATTCGATTCTCCGCCGGAAAATTCGTCTATTTGTCTCTGGAAACTTATACAACAGCAAGTAGACTTCTCAATCTAATCTTGTCTGGTTTTGTCTGACTAGTTTTGTCTGTGTAATCTTATCTGTCTATTGTTGTCTGTCTAGTCTTGTCTGTCTAGTCTTGTCTGTCTAGTCTTGTCTGTCTAGCCTTGTCTGTCTAGTCTTGTCTGCCTAGTCTTGTCTGTCTAGTCTTGTCTGTCTAGTCTTGTCTGTCTAGTCTTGTCTGTCTAGTCTTGTCTGTCTAGTCTTGTCTGTCTAGTCTTGTCTGTCTAGTCTTGTCAGTCTAGTCTTGTCTGTCTAGTCTTGTCTGTCTAGCCTTGTCTGTCTAGTCTTGTCTGTCTAGTCTTGTCTGCCTAGTCTTGTCTGTCTAGTCTTGTCTGTCTAGTCTTGTCTGTCTAGTCTTGTCTGTCTAGTCTTGTCTGTCTAGTCTTGTCTGTCTAGTCTTGTCTGTCTAGTCTTGTCAGTCTAGTCTTGTCTGTCTAGTCTTGTCTGTCTAGTCTTGTCTGTCTAGTCTTGTCTGTCTAGTCTTGTCTGTCTAGTCTTGTCTGTCTAGTCTAGTCTGTCTAGTCTTGTCTGTCTAGCCTTGTCTGTCTAGTCTTGTCTGTCTAGTCTTGTCTGTCTAGTCTTGTCTGTCTAGTCTTGTCTGTCTAGTCTTGTCTGTCTAGTCTTGTCTGTCTAGTCTTGTCTGTCTAGTCTTGTCTGTCTAGTCTTGTCTGTCTAGTCTTGTCTGTCTAGTCTTGTCTGTCTAGTCTTGTCTGTCTAGTCTTGTCTGTCTAGTCTTGTCTGTCTAGTCTTGTCTGTCTAGTCTTGTCTGTCTAGTCTTGTCTGTCTAGTCTTGTCTGTCTAGTCTTGTCTGTCTAGTCTTGTCTGTCTAGTCTTGTCTGTCTAGTCTTGTCTGTCTAGTCTTGTCTGTCTAGTCTTGTCTGTCTAGTCTTGTCTGTCTAGTCTTGTCTGTCTAGTCTTGTCTGTCTAGTCTTGTCTGTCTAGTCTTGTCTGTCTAGTCTTGTCTGTCTAGTCTTGTCTGTCTAGTCTTGTCTGTCTAGTCTTGTCTGTCTAGTCTTGTCTGTCTAGTCTTGTCTGTCTAGTCTTGTCTGTCTAGTCTTGTCTGTCTAGTCTTGTCTGTCTAGTCTTGTCTGTCTAGTCTTGTCTGTCTAGTCTTGTCTGTCTAGTCTTGTCAGTCTAGTCTTGTCTGTCTAGTCTTGTCTGTCTAGCCTTGTCTGTCTAGTCTTGTCTGTCTAGTCTTGTCTGCCTAGTCTTGTCTGTCTAGTCTTGTCTGTCTAGTCTTGTCTGTCTAGTCTTGTCTGTCTAGTCTTGTCTGTCTAGTCTTGTCTGTCTAGTCTTGTCTGTCTAGTCTTGTCAGTCTAGTCTTGTCAGTCTACTCTTGTCTGTCTAGTCTTGTCTGTCTAGTCTTGTCTGTCTAGTCTTGTCTGTCTAGTCTTGTCTGTCTAGTCTTGTCTGTCTAGTCTTGTCTGTCTAGTCTTGTCTGTCTAGTCTTGTCTGTCTAGTCTTGTCTGTCTAGTCTTGTCTGTCTAGTCTTGTCTGTCTAGTCTTGTCTGTCTAGTCTTGTCTGTCTAGTCTTGTCTGTCTAGTCTTGTCTGTCTAGCCTTGTCTGTCTAGTCTTGTCTGTCTAGTCTTGTCTGTCTAGTCTTGTCTGTCTAGTCTTGTCTGTCTAGTCTTGTCTGTCTAGTCTTGTCTGTCTAGTCTTGTCTGTCTAGTCTTGTCTGTCTAGTCTTGTCTGTCTAGTCTTGTCTGTCTAGTCTTGTCTGTCTAGTCTTGTCTGTCTAGTCTTGTCTGTCTAGTCTTGTCTGTCTAGTCTTGTCTGTCTAGTCTTGTCTGTCTAGTCTTGTCTGTCTAGTCTTGTCTGTCTAGTCTTGTCTGTCTAGTCTTGTCTGTCTAGTCTTGTCTGTCTAGTCTTGTCAGTCTAGTCTTGTCTGTCTAGTCTTGTCTGTCTAGCCTTGTCTGTCTAGTCTTGTCTGTCTAGTCTTGTCTGCCTAGTCTTGTCTGTCTAGTCTTGTCTGTCTAGTCTTGTCTGTCTAGTCCTTGTCTGTCTAGTCTTGTCTGTCTAGTCTTGTCTGTCTAGTCTTGTCTGTCTAGTCTTGTCAGTCTACTCTTGTCTGTCTAGTCTTGTCTGTCTAGTCTTGTCTGTCTAGTCTTGTCTGTCTAGTCTTGTCTGTCTAGTCTTGTCTGTCTAGTCTAGTCTGTCTAGTCTTGTCTGTCTAGCCTTGTCTGTCTAGTCTTGTCTGTCTAGTCTTGTCTGTCTAGTCTTGTCTGTCTAGTCTTGTCTGTCTAGTCTTGTCTGTCTAGTCTTGTCTGTCTAGTCTTGTCTGTCTAGTCTTGTCTGTCTAGTCTTGTCTGTCTAGTCTTGTCTGTCTAGTCTTGTCTGTCTAGTCTTGTCTGTCTAGTCTTGTCTGTCTAGTCTTGTCTGTCTAGTCTTGTCTGTCTAGTCCTTGTCTGTCTAGTCTTGTCTGTCTAGTCTTGTCTGTCTAGTCTTGTCTGTCTAGTCTTGTCTGTCTAGTCTTGTCTGTCTAGTCTTGTCTGTCTAGTCTTGTCTGTCTAGGTCTTGTCTGTCTAGTCTTGTCTGTCTAGTCTTGTCTGTCTAGTCTTGTCTGTCTAGTCTTGTCTGTCTAGTCTTGTCTGTCTAGTCTTGTCTGTCTAGTCTTGTCTGTCTAGTCTTGTCTGTCTAGTCTTGTCTGTCTAGTCTTGTCTGTCTAGTCTTGTCTGTCTAGTCTTGTCTGTCTAGTCTTGTCTGTCTAGTCTTGTCTGTCTAGTCTTGTCTGTCTAGTCTTGTCTGTCCTAGTCTTGTCCTGTCTAGTCTTGTCTGTCTAGTCTTGTCTGTCTAGTCTTGTCTGTCTAGTCTTGTCTGTCTAGTCCTTGTCTGTCTAGTCTTGTCTGTCTAGTCTTGTCTGTCTAGTCTTGTCTGTCTAGTCTTGTCTGTCTAGTCTTGTCTGTCTAGTCTTGTCTGTCTAGTCTTGTCTGTCTAGTCTTGTCTGTCTAGTCTTGTCTGTCTAGTCTTGTCTGTCTAGTCTTGTCTGTCTAGTCTTGTCTGTCTAGTCTTGTCTGTCTAGTCTTGTCTGTCTAGTCTTGTCTGTCTAGTCTTGTCTGTCTAGTCTTGTCTGTCTAGTCTTGTCTGTCTAGTCTTGTCTGTCTATCTTGTCTGTCTAGTCTTGTCTGTCTAGTCTTGTCCTGTCTAGTCTGTGTCTGGTTCTAGTCTTGTTCTGTCTAGTCTTGTCTGTCTAGTCTTGTCTGTCTAGTCTTGTCTGTCTGTCTTGTCTGTCTAGTCTTGTCTGTCTAGTCTTGTCTGTCTAGTCTTGTCTGTCTAGTCCTTGTCTGTCTAGTCTTGTCTGTCTAGTCTTGTCTGTCTAGTCCTTGTCTGTCTAGTCTTGTCTGTCTAGTCTTGTCTGTCTAGTCTTGTCTGTCTAGTCTTGTCTGTCTAGTCTTGTCTGTCTAGTCTTGTCTGTCTAGTCTTGTCTGTCTAGTCTTGTCTGTCTAGTCTTGTCTGTCTAGTCTTGTCTGTCTAGTCTTGTCTGTCTAGTCTTGTCTGTCTAGTCTTGTCTGTCTAGTCTTGTCTGTCTAGTCTTGTCTGTCTAGTCTGTCTGTCTAGCTGTCTGTCTAGTCTTGTCTGTCTAGTCTTGTCTGTCTAGTCTTGTCTGTCTAGTCTTGTCTGTCTAGTCTTGTCTGTCTAGTCTTGTCTGTCTAGTCTTGTCTGTCTAGTCTTGTCTGTCTAGTCTTGTCTGTCTAGTCTTGTCTGTCTAGTCTTGTCTGTCTAGTCTTGTCTGTCTAGTCTTGTCTGTCTAGTCTTGTCTGTCTAGTCTTGTCAGTGTCTAGTCTTGTCTGTCTAGTCTTGTCTGTCTAGTCTTGTCTGTCTAGTCTTGTCTGTCTAGTCTTGTCTGTCTAGTCTTGTCTGTCTAGTCTTGTCTGTCTAGTCTTGTCTGTCTAGTCTTGTCTGTCTAGTCTTGTCTGTCTAGTCTTGTCTGTCTAGTCTTGTCTGTCTAGTCTTGTCTGTCTAGTCCTTGTCTGTCTAGTCTTGTCTGTCTAGTCTTGTCTGTCTAGTCTTGTCTGTCTAGTCTTGTCTGTCTAGTCTTGTCCTGTCTAGTCTTGTCTGTCTAGTCTTGTCTGTCTAGCTTGTCTGGTCTAGCTTGTCTGTCTAGTCTTGTCTGTCTAGTCTTGTCTGTCTAGTCTTGTCTGTCTAGTCTTGTCTGTCTAGTCTTGTCTGTCTAGTCTTGTCTGTCTAGTCTTGTCTGTCTAGTCTTGTCTGTCTTAGTCTTGTCTGTCTAGTCTTGTCTGTCTAGTCTTGTCTGTCTAGTCTTGTCTGTCTAGTCTTGTCTGTCTAGTCCTTGTCTGTCTAGTCTTGTCTGTCTAGTCTTGTCTGTCTAGTCTTGTCTGTCTAGTCTTGTCTGTCTAGTCTTGTCTGTCTAGTCTTGTCTGTCTAGTCTTGTCTGTCTAGTCTTGTCTGTCTAGTCTTGTCTGTCTAGTCTTGTCTGTCTAGTCTTGTCTGTCTAGTCTTGTCTGTCTAGTCTTGTCTGTCTAGTCTTGTCTGTCCTAGTCTTGTCTGTCTAGTCTTGTCTGTCTAGTCCTTGTCTGTCTAGTCTTGTCTGTCTAGTCTTGTCTGTCTAGTCTTGTCTGTCTAGTCTTGTCTGTCTAGTCTTGTCTGTCTAGTCCTTGTCTGTCTAGTCTTGTCTGTCTAGTCTTGTCTGTCTAGTCTTGTCTGTCTAGTCTTGTCTGTCTAGTCTTGTCCTGTCTAGTCTTGTCTGTCTAGTCTTGTCTGTCTAGTCTTGTCCTGTCTAGTCTTGTCTGTCTAGTCTTGTCTGTCTAGTCTTGTCTGTCTAGTCCTTGTCTGTCTAGTCTTGTCTGTCTAGTCTTGTCTGTCTAGTCTTGTCTGTCTAGTCTTGTCTGTCTAGTCTTGTCTTTGTCTAGTCTTGTCTGTCTAGTCTTGTCTGTCTAGTCTTGTCTGTCTAGTCTTGTCTGTCTAGTCTTGTCTGTCTAGTCTTGTCTGTCTAGTCTTGTCTGTCTAGTCTTGTCTGTCTAGTCTTGTCTGTCTAGTCTTGTCTGTCTAGTCTTGTCTGTCTAGTCTTGTCTGTCTAGTCTTGTCTGTATAGTCTTGTCTGTCTAGTCTTGTCCTGTCTAGTCTTGTCTGTCTAGTCTTGTCTGTCTAGTCTTGTCTTGTCTGTTAGTCTTGTCTGTCTAGTCTGTCTAGTCTTGTTGTCTGGTCTTGTCTGGTCTTGTCTGGTCTAGTCTTGTCTGTCTAGTCTTGTCTGTCTAGTCTTGTCTGTCTAGTCTTGTCTGTCTAGTCTTGTCTGTCTAGTCTGTCTGTCTAGTCTTGTCTGTCTAGTCTTGTCTGTCTAGTCTTGTCTGTCTAGTCTTGTCTGTCTAGTCTTGTCTGTCTAGTCTTGTCTGTCTAGTCTTGTCTGTCTAGTCTTGTCTGTCTAGTCTTGTCTGTCTAGTCCTTGTCTGTCTAGTCTTGTCTGTCCTAGTCTTGTCTGTCTAGTCTTGTCTGTCTAGTCTTGTCTGTCTAGTCTTGTCTGTCTAGTCTTGTCTGTCTAGTCTTGTCTGTCTAGTCTTGTCTGTCTAGTCTTGTCTGTCTAGTCTTGTCTGTCTAGTCTTGTCTGTCTAGTCTTGTCTGTCTAGTCTTGTCTGTCTAGTCTTGTCTGGTCTAGTCTTGTCTGTCTAGTCTTGTCTGTCCTAGTCTTGTCTGTCTAGTCTTGTCTGTCTAGTCTTGTCTGTCTAGTCTTGTCTGTCTAGTCTTGTCTGTCTAGTCTTGTCTGTCTAGTCTTGTCTGTCTAGTCTTGTCTGTCTAGTCTTGTCTGTCTAGTCTTGTCTGTTCTTGTCTGGTCTTGTCTTGTCTGTCTAGTCTTGTCTGTCTATGTCCTTGTCTGTCTAGTCTTGTCTGTCTAGTCTTGTCTGTCTAGTCTTGTCTGTCTAGTCCTTTGTCTGTCTAGTCTTGTCTGTCTAGTCTTGTCTGTCTAGTCTTGTCTGTCTAGTCTTGTCTGGTCTTGTCTGGTCTTGTCTAGTCTTGTCTGTCTAGTCTTGTCTGTCTAGTCTTGTCTGTCTTGTCTGTCTAGTCTTGTCTGTCTAGTCTTGTCTGTCTAGTCTTGTCTGTCTAGTCTTGTCTGTCTAGTCTTGTCTGTCCTAGTCTTGTCTGTCTAGTCTCTTGTTCTGTCTAGTCTTGTCTGTCTAGTCTTGTCTGTCTAGTCTTGTCTGTCTAGTCTTGTCTGTCTAGTCTTGTCTGTCTAGTCTTGTCTGTCTAGTCTTGTCTGTCTAGTCTTGTCTGTCTAGTCTTGTCTGTCTAGTCTTGTCTGTCTAGTCTTGTCTGTCTAGTCTTGTCTGTCTAGTCTTGTCTGTCTAGTCTTGTCTGTCTAGTCTTGTCTGTCTAGTCTTGTCTGTCTAGTCTTGTCTGTCTAGTCTTGTCTGTCTAGTCTTGTCTGTCTAGTCTTGTCTGTCTAGTCTTGTCTGTCTAGTCTTGTCTGTCTAGTCTTGTCTGTCTAGTCTTGTCTGTCTAGTCTTGTCTGTCTAGTCTTGTCTGTCTAGTCTTGTCTGTCTAGTCTTGTCTGTCTAGTCTTGTCTGTCTAGTCTTGTCTGTCTAGTCTTGTCTGTCTAGTCTTGTCTGTCTAGTCTTGTCTGTCTAGTCTTGTCTGTCTAGTCTTGTCTGTCTAGTCTTGTCTGTCTAGTCTTGTCTGTCTAGTCTTGTCTGTCTAGTCTTGTCTGTCTAGTCTTGTCTGTCTAGTCTTGTCTGTCTAGTCTTGTCTGTCTAGTCTTGTCTGTCTAGTCTTGTCTGTCTAGTCTTGTCTGTCTAGTCTTGTCTGTCTAGTCTTGTCTGTCTAGTCTTGTCTGTCTAGTCTTGTCTGTCTAGTCTTGTCTGTCTAGTCTTGTCTGTCTAGTCTTGTCTGTCTAGTCTTGTCTGTCTAGTCTTGTCTGTCTAGTCTTGTCTGTCTAGTCTTGTCTGTCTAGTCTTGTCTGTCTAGTCTTGTCTGTCTAGTCTTGTCTGTCTAGTCTTGTCTGTCTAGTCTTGTCTGTCTAGTCTTGTCTGTCTAGTCTTGTCTGTCTAGTCTTGTCTGTCTAGTCTTGTCTGTCTAGTCTTGTCTGTCTAGTCTTGTCTGTCTAGTCTTGTCTGTCTAGTCTTTTCTGTCAAGTCTTGTCTGTCTAGTCTTGTCTGTCTAGTCTTGTCTGTCTAGTCTTGTCTGTCTAGTCTAGTCTTGTCTACCTGATCTTGTCTGTCTAGTATTTATGTAAATATATTTATATGTTCAATTTTAGATTTTACGTGGATCAGCTTCTTACTTTTTGGCTTTGAGGAGAATGAACGAGGATATTTAAAATTTGTTCTATTCCACGCATGAGCAACTGTTTTGGGAACTATGGCTAAATTACCATTATTTGTTACAGTGGCGACATACACGAGCATAGCGTCCCGTTTATTAAAATTTAGGGCAGTAGAGTAATTTTCATAGCGGAGGGAAGCCGGCATAGGAACTGTATGTGGCCCGCTGGCCGCAGGTTGCTCATGCCTGTTCTATTCCATTACTACAAAGACATTTCATATTTGGTCGTTTCTATTGTTGCTATTTCAGCAAATTGTTTACACTTTAGTTTGCAAACTTCTTAACCAATGTATGTCTAGATCGATCTAGGTATTAACAGTACACAAATAAATATTTTACGAATTCACTATTTTCCTTTTATCATCGATTAAAGCGGTTCTTTGTGCGGTGTTTTAATAAAACAAGTGCAATATTTCATTTAATCCTAATCTTGTGCTGAAGCTTATTCTAAACTTGCAAGACAATATAATATGCTTTAATATGAGTTTAAATTTATCAAGAGTACTTATCCTTTATAGGCGTAGCAACCAGTAAACAAAAACGAACGTATTTATGCGGTGGTTATAACGAGAATAACAAACTTGTGAAAGATTGCAATTACGAAAAAAAATTGTTGAAGTCGAAAGATTAGAGTGAGCTCTTCAAGTTGCACGCACGTTTATATATTGACCTGAAATGAATGCGTTGATAGTGCTAGTACCAAGTACAGCATTACATATTTTCAGGTATTGTTTTAAAAGTAAACATCATGGCCGAGAATGCAAATGCGGAATTAGCAACCTGAAAGGATAAGAAACAATTTAAAAATTTTTTTTAGGTAAATCCGCAGTGATTGTAGGTACATGATAGTGAGACCTGCGAACACTTAACGGGCAATTGCATGGGGAGGTAGCACCAAGCTGGTCTCTATGATGAGGCAGCTTGAGAAGATTCAATGACTGGCATATATCTGAGTCAGGAGGGCGATGGGATCATGCCCGGCAGTAACAATGGAACAGACTACGTTGCGCTTTGTCATGGAAGGGACCGCCAGATCGATGGTTCAGCAAGGAAGGAATAGGCAGAGGTAAAATAAATCCTAAAAGATTCCCTGTCTGGAAGTACCAAAACTTACTTACCTTATTTTCCGTGTCCGGCTCATACGACATTGTTCCAAAAAATAGCGGCTGCAATAGCTTTGTCGTTACATAAAATTAAGTCTTAGTGCGTGCATCCTTCTTCCAGTTGTGGGCAGACCAGTATGTTGCTCATATCCTGGGGCTGACCACACGCACACAGCACATCGTCGTTCTCAGACATTCCCCAGCTCAACAGATTTGTCTTGCAACTTGCCACTCCTGCCCTGAGCCGATTTAGGGATTTCCATACCGCGAAAGGGAGGTGTTTTCTTCTCTTGTGGGTTCCCGAGTAGTTAGTTGTTGGGTAAAAAACCTAGTGATACGGTTATTTTCTATGGACCCCTCGAGTGTGTGTGATCTTGCCATGAAGCTCTTCCTTGATCTTAGGCGTCGACCGGCTGGCTCGTGTTGGTGCAGAGAATGGCGAGCATCGGTTTCCTGTTTCGTCCTTTCAGCATCCGTGGCGACGGCTCTTCGCACACATGGGGGTGCCACGTCAATAAGTGGTTTCTGGTTGTGTTCCCATGCTGTGCCTGTGAGCTTTCGCAATATGTTATTACGCGAACTAACTTTGCCTTTAGTATTGATGCAGTGTTGTCTGAAGGACAGAATATGGTCCAGGATCACGCCCAGGTATCTCGGCGTCGGGCTGTGCTCCAGTCGTTCGACTCGCCAATGTATCTCGAGCTCCCGTCGTGCTTCTTGGTTTTTCAGATGGAAGGCGCAGACCTGAGTCTTGCTGGTATTCGGATTTAGGTGGTTTTTCTGGTAATAGATTGCCAGTTCCTCAAGGGCGACCTCCAACTTCTCCTCCACCTCGGTAAACTCGGTGCCCTGGGCTGCCGCAGCTGTATCATCGGCATAGATGAATTGCCTTATATTCTCAGGAATCGGCTGGTTGTTCGTGTACACGTTGTACAAGAGTGGGGACAGGACACTGCCTTGCGGCAGTCCATTCTTCTGCTATTCTTGTTTTGGAGTGAAACATAAAATCTCCTGTTCTGGAGGAATAGACCGATGACCATAGTGAAGACCATGTCTTTTGTTATCTCATGAAGCTTTCTTAAGAGCCTCCTGTGGTTGACAGTGCTATTAGCAGCTGTCAAATCGATGAATGTCACTCCAGTAATCTTCCTTCTCTCAAACCCATCCTCTATGTGCTGAGTTAGGTTGAGGATTTGGCCACAGCATGATTGCCCTGGACGAAAGCCGGCCTGCTGTTCGATAATCTTGGCATCCAAAATCTCCGCTGTTCGGTTTAGAATCAGTCGTTGCAGCAGTTTGAAGAGTTGGCACAGAAGAGACACGGGCCTGAAGTTCTTAGGGTCAGTCGGTTCCTTGCCAGGTTTCAGTAACGCGACCACACGAGGCTTCCTCCATGCTTTGGGGATCTTCAGTTACGTGACACATACGTTGAACATATTAAGGAGCCATTGCAGGGTATCTGGTCCAAAGTTCTTGATCTGTTCTGCCCTCAGATCGTCCACGTCCGCCGCTCGGTTGAGTTTCATCCCTTTAATCCCAGCCACAAATTCAGTCATGGAAAAAGTGGCACCGAGGGTGTTGTTCTCATGCTCCAGGTCTCTGCTAATGTGCTCTTTGGACTTCTTGCCTTTGTTTTACCATTCAGTAGCAGTTGGGTGGCTACTTGATCTGAAGTGACTGGAATAAAGTTCCGAACTGGTTTTGTGGCGTCACCACTCAGGTTTTTTAGGGTCTTCCATGCCCGTCTGCTGTTGACCTTCATATGTAGGTTTTCTAGCATGTTACACCACTTGGCCGTTCGGTCCTCTGCCATTTTTGCCATCAGTATTTCTCCGCCTCAGATGTTTCCTCGGCAAAGGGGTCTGTTAAAGGGGTCTATTAATTACATCAGATAATCATCAGCATCATCATCACCTACTAATTTGTAAAATGAGACTTGGCAAAATTTCAAGTTCTTGAGCTCGGAAAATTCTCAACAGCTCAAGACTTGATTGGCGAAACGGCAAATAAGTGAAACCCCATTACTGTGTGAATAAAGCAAATCCGTTGCCAAACTAATCTAAAACCTCAAAGACTCAAACTGCCAATTAAGAATTCGTCGCTGTTAATATTGCAGCACAAATTATTAATCTAAATAAGAAACAAAAGTCAGTCTTAAACCACTCAAATCGTCCAAACGTCCATTTGTTTTTCTCGCGGTATTCGGACGGATCTTCGCTGCTTGAAATCTTCTCATTTCAAGCATGTGTGGACACTTTCGCGCACTTCCCGACCGCGTAATCAGAAAATCACTTACTACTTGCGTCTTGGAGTCATCTCTAATGTTGGCCTACCTTTGTGCAGTGGACTCTTCTGAAGTCCTGCGGACCAGGCGGCTTCCCTGTCCGACAGGCACTTCCTGCAGTCTGCGCCGCTCCCCCAACCATATCCACCAGCCAAAGGGAAGGGTTCCATCACTACCTAACTTTTACGGGTTTAAAGTTTCGCGAATCTAACACTCGCAAAAAAAAACGCGCACTATCAGCAAAGTTTCGGACAATTTCCCTAAACATTTAAATTCGCGAATCTAACACTCCCGACTTTAGGCCTTGTTTGCGGTTGGCTTTCGGATGAAAATAAAATACTACCCTAAGCAGTATCCAGAAACGGCACCTAGATACATTTAGTCTAAACCGACGCGCGCGGGTGCTCATCCAGCTTGTCCGGTGAGGGTCAAGTATGAACGGCACTTGGTGGAAGGATTGGCCACTGTCTGGTGGGACAGTGTTACCAGGGGGCGCCGCGTGGAGGCTCCTTCCCTGCCCCCCATCAACTTTAACTTAAAAATCACACACTAAGCTTTAATCGCAATAAACAAATTTTGAAGAGATCCGAATTGTGGCCTCGAAGACTTCCAGAGGAAAGAAAGGAAAATGTTGCGAAAAATCTTAGGGCCAAATATCAAGGATGGAGAGAGGAGACTAAAACTTAACAAAGAACTATACCTGAAGACAGAAGGAATTGTGTAGCCTTAAAGAGAGAAACGAGAATACAGTTTTATGGGCACTTGATGAGGATGAACATTACCAAACTGACGAAGAGGATTTTTGAATTCTTCAGGAAGAGGAAGGCGGAGCCGAAATGGTTTCGGGAAGTGAGATTGGACTTGGATCGGATGGGGTGAAAAAAGAAGACGTAATGGACAGAGAGAGAGATTTAGGGGACTAATTAAAGAGTTTACAGGTTTCTAGGAGATACGGGAATTGTGAGTGAGAAACGGAAGATCTTACACGGAGGAACAGTAAGTGGGAAATAGGATGAAGGGATATTGGCAGAGAGTGAGGACAAAAAATAATGTAAAAACGTGGTCTATAGTTACGAATATAAAAAAAAATATCGAAATTATAAGAAAGTTTCATAAAATTTGGTTCTTTTGCAATAATTGTGCAGGCTAGCCAAATATTTGATTTAAAAATCTTTTAACCAAAAATTTGGAGCTCTTGCAAAAATAATAATAAAATTAGGAAAATCTGCAAAGTTCAACAATAATTTTTGTATTTTCAAACTTCTATATTTCTAGAAACTTTAAAACACTTTTGCAAAAAATTACAGATCCTTGCAAAAAATCTAGTAACGTGCAAAGTAACACTTGTGAAATATACGCCAACTTTAACTTATAAATGGCACAAACAAAATATCCGCAATAAACAAACATAATTATTGTTTGCTTTTACAATAACACGAAAATCTACTAATTCATGCAAAATATTCCGAAGTCAATAAAAATTTCTGTGCAAAAACTTACGTTTTCTTCAAGTATAAACATAATTGACAGCTTTTAAAAATTATAACAAACAAACACCAACTTGGCTAGATATGTTGAGAGAAGTTGTTTAATGCCGCACTATCTATCGTTCAATTGACCAGTTATAAATATCAAACATGTATTTAGTTTTAATTTTCTAAGTTTAATCAATTTCGCATAGTAATTAGAAAAATATTAAAAATCTTAAGTGTTATACCAATTGTGAAAGTTCCGATAAAATTTTGAAATGCGAAAATTAATGGCGTCACACCTTCTTTGAGTGACGCTAAGTGAGATTGGAAATAAGCATAAAAAGTTATTATTGTCCGGCGATAAATCAATGTTTCAACGGTACGGATGGTTAATGGGAATGGATTTTTGCGAATATTCTGTGGTCAAGTTGTAAAATTTGTATGAAAAAACTCACCTTTTGCAGAGTAATTTGCACTTCGTCAAACATTCGAAGCTGAGGCTACGAAAAACAAAAGCGCTCGACAACAGGATCAACTGCGCATGATGTGGCCGATACGAAACGCGCGCTGTGATTGGTTCAATTCAATTTGAATGTCAAATATATAAAATGTGTTTCCGCGGCAAATTTTGAATACATATCTGAAAATTATTTGTCTGCAAATTTGTGAATTTAAAATATATGTGTTGTTTTTATAATTGTTCAGATTTATAGGACAAAATTAAGAAATTCTACAAGGTTCACAAGATTTTCAAATAATTTACAGACTCGCCACAAAACTGGACAGATAAGATATACGAATAAGATTAAATAGACAAGACACACAAGACTAGACAGACAAGACTAGACAGACAAGACTACACAGACAAGACTAGACAGACAAGACTAGACAGACAAGACTAGACAGACAAGACTAGACAGACAAGACTAGACAGACAAGACTAGACAGACAAGACTAGACAGACAAGACTAGACAGACAAGACTAGACAGACAAGACTAGACAGACAAGACTAGACAGACAAGACTAGACAGACAAGACTAGACAGACAAGACTAGACAGACAAGACTAGACAGACAAGACTAGACAGACAAGACTAGACAGACAAGACTAGACAGACAAGACTAGACAGACAAGACTAGACAGACAAGACTAGACAGACAAGACTAGACAGACAAGACTAGACAGACAAGACTAGACAGACAAGACTAGACAGACAAGACTAGACAGACAAGACTAGACAGACAAGACTAGACAGACAAGACTAGACAGACAAGACTAGACAGACAAGACTAGACAGACAAGACTAGACAGACAAGACTAGACAGACAAGACTAGACAGACAAGACTAGACAGACAAGACTAGACAGACAAGACTAGACAGACAAGACTAGACAGACAAGACTAGACAGACAAGACTAGACAGACAAGACTAGACAGACAAGACTAGACAGACAAGACTAGACAGACAAGACTAGACAGACAAGACTAGACAGACAAGACTAGACAGACAAGACTAGACAGACAAGACTAGACAGACAAGACTAGACAGACAAGACTAGACAGACAAGACTAGACAGACAAGACTAGACAGACAAGACTAGACAGACAAGACTAGACAGACAAGACTAGACAGACAAGACTAGACAGACAAGACTAGACAGACAAGACTAGACAGACAAGACTAGACAGACAAGACTAGACAGACAAGACTAGACAGACAAGACTAGACAGACAAGACTAGACAGACAAGACTAGACAGACAAGACTAGACAGACAAGACTAGACAGACAAGACTAGACAGACAAGACTAGACAGACAAGACTAGACAGACAAGACTAGACAGACAAGACTAGACAGACAAGACTAGACAGACAAGACTAGACAGACAAGACTAGACAGACAAGACTAGACAGACAAGACTAGACAGACAAGACTAGACAGACAAGACTAGACAGACAAGACTAGACAGACAAGACTAGACAGACAAGACTAGACAGACAAGACTAGACAGACAAGACTAGACAGACAAGACTAGACAGACAAGACTAGACAGACAAGACTAGACAGACAAGACTAGACAGACAAGACTAGACAGACAAGACTAGACAGACAAGACTAGACAGACAAGACTAGACAGACAAGACTAGACAGACAAGACTAGACAGACAAGACTAGACAGACAAGACTAGACAGACAAGACTAGACAGACAAGACTAGACAGACAAGACTAGACAGACAAGACTAGACAGACAAGACTAGACAGACAAGACTAGACAGACAAGACTAGACAGACAAGACTAGACAGACAAGACTAGACAGACAAGACTAGACAGACAAGACTAGACAGACAAGACTAGACAGACAAGACTAGACAGACTAGACAGACAAGACTAGACAGACAAGACTAGACAGACAAGACTAGACAGACAAGACTAGACAGACAAGACTAGACAGACAAGACTAGACAGACAAGACTAGACAGACAAGACTAGACAGACAAGACTAGACAGACAAGACTAGACAGACAAGACTAGACAGACAAGACTAGACAGACAAGACTAGACAGACAAGACTAGACAGACAAGACTAGTCTTGTCTGCATAGTCTTATCTGTCTAGTCTATACTATCGGTCTAGTCTTGTCTGTCTAATCTTATCTGTTTAGCCTTGTCTGCCCAGTCTTGTTTGTCTATTGTTTTCCGTCTAGACTTGTCTGTTTAATCTTTTCTTTCTAAGTCTTGTCTATCTAGTCTTGTCTATCTAATCTAGTCTGTCTAATCTTGTTTGTCTAGTCTTGTCTATTTAATCTCGTCTGTCTAGTAAAATATGTTCCCAGAAAATGTGATTCTAGTCGTTGTCTGTTGTGCCTGTCAACGTCAGAGAAGGATATTTTCAATGACAATTTTAAACACGTACATTTTTTCATCCACTTTTAAACGTACCTTTTAATGGACCGCAGTGACAACAATTTCTCTAAGCGAAACCCTCTGCGCAGATCCATGTCCAGTTTCGGCTTCAACACGGTCAACTCCGCGGTGGGACTGCGCGAAGCCAAATCGTTCACCGGCGCCCTGCACGAACTCAGAAACGGCAACAAACACGAAGAGGTAATCAAAATAGAGAAGCAACATCAAACAGATTTGTTCAATCTGAATAATCTTATCTCTTTGTATAGACCAGTGTTTGCCAAACTGTAGAGAGAATTTATTCGATTTCGAAAGCTTCATTTCTTGTGCTAGCGTTGTTACAATTTTAGATTTCGCGTAGGAGCCGATATATCATGATAAGCTACTACATTCAACTAATCTCTCTTGTCCTAAAGCACGCTCCAGACTCTCGCGGAGTAACTACAGCGAGCATCCTCGCGAGGAGCATGATCGGTCCAAATACAGCCGCTCAGCGGCCGAAAAAAGGAAATTTCGTTTTCGCGCCACAGCCCCGCCCGCCTACGGCGGTACCACAATATCTCAAAGATTAGTCAATTGTCTGTAGTCTTTTAAACATTTTACCACTTTCGCCCAGCAAAATTTCTATCGAAAATAACTAAAAACGTCCTTTTTCATTTTCCAAACCCGATTTGACTTCTTCTTCTTCTTAATGGCACTACAACCGATTGCCGGTCTGGGCCTCCTTCAGCATGTTTCTCCAAGCGGACCTATCACTCGCCAACCGCTCCAGTCCCGTACTTGAAGTTTTTGTAGGTCAGTTGTTACCGCATCCTTCCATCTCCCTCTTGGCCTTCCGGCCCTTCTCCTTCCCTCTGGTTGGCCATTGAACAACTTTTTCGGAACCCTATGATCACCCATTGTCTGCATGTGTCCGAGCCATCTCAATCTTGCCACCTTGATGAAACTCACAATATCTGGTTGATTGTAGAGCTGATATAGTTCGTGATTATATCTTCGGCGCCAGATTCCTCGTTCTTGGGTCGCTCCAAATATTGCACGTAGCATTCTTCTCTCAAATACACTTAAAGCCTGTTCTTCGCTCTGTGTTAAGCTCCATGCTTCTGCACCGTAGGTTACCACCGGTCTTATCAGTGACCTGTACAGTGTGCACTTATGCTTGGGGTGGATTGTTTTGGACCTAAAAAGTTTAAGTAGCCCATAATAGCACCTGTTACCAAGAGTTATCCGCCTTCTAATCTCCTCGCCCATCCGGTTTACGCTGTTCAGTTGCGAGCCCAAGTACACAAATGTATCTACTGTGTCAAAGTGCTTTTAGTCTAGTTCTAGCGTTGGTCCTACCTTCCGATGAGTTTCGTTAGCCACCATGTATTTCGTTTTGTTTACGTTGACAGTGAGTCCTAGGTTATTTGCTTTCTTCTCCAGCAGCGAGTAAGTAGTTTTGGTCGCCTGTTCGCTTCTGCAAATTATATCAATGTCGTCTGCGTAAGCCAATAGTTGTGTTGACTTAAAGTACACAGTGCCGTTAGTATCCACTCCACTACTCCTAACGGCCTTTTCTAGTACGATGTTAAACAGTAAAGTTGCCAGTGGGTCTCCCTGTCGTAGTCCTTCCTCTGTTATAAAAGTCTCAGACAACTTGTTTCGTATTCTTACTACAGACGATACTTCAGACAGTGTTACTCTGGTTAGGGCTGTCAGTTTTTCAGGGAATCCGAAACTTGTCATTATCCCCCACAGTTTGTGTCTTATAACGCTGTCGTATGCTGCTCTGAGGTCCACGAATATATGGTGTGTCGTGATATTGAACTCATTACATTTCTCCAAGATCTGCCTAATGCCAAACAGTTCGTCTGTGGTTGACCTGTTTGTGCGAAAACCGCACTGGTATTCACCGATATTCTCTTCTGCGTATGGTAGTAAGCGACGGTACAACACATTAGCGAAGACCTTGTATGCAATGTTTAGCAGGGTTATCCCCCTGTAGTTAGAACAATCTAACTTATCACCTTTCTTGTACAATGGGCATATTATCCCTAGCTTCCATTCATCCGGTAGCTTTTCCGTTCTCCATATGTTTAATATGAGATCATGCATGCACGATATTAAGGCTCTACCTCCATACTTCAACAATTCTCCTGGAATGCCATCTGCACCTGGCGCCTTATTGTTCTTGATCCTGTGCACTGCAGTCTCTACTTCTTCTAAGGTGGGTTCCTCCACTTCTCAGTCCCTAATATTGATGTTGATGTTGGCGTTATACTTAACCCGATTTGACATATTTCTAATATGTGCCCCCTCCCAGAAAGGCGTGCCATACTATTTTAGTAAATTTATATACTAATACTATTTTTGTAAATTTGACATATTTCTCGCGTCCCTTCCCAGAAAGGCGTGCCATACTATTTTAGTATATGTAATTATTATTATTAATGAATGTATTTTTATTGAAGAGAGATTCAAATTATTACTTGAAAATCTTCACGGAGCGTCAGTCGCAGTCGACGAAGGAATTGGAGCGAATCACGAAGGAAGTGTCGTCGGACACGATTTTCGTGGTCAGATACGAAATGTTGAATTACAGGGGTAAACAGTACTCCATGGCGGACATAGCGAGCAGGTGGAAGAAGGACTGCAGGATGTGGCTGTGGAAGGGGACGCTGCAGAGGAGGAACAAGTCCGTGTCGGATATCAGGGAGAAGATGCAGTCGCTACGGATGCCTTCGTCCACCGAAGCCTTTCAAAGGATTCTATAACTGAGGGGATTCTATGAGGGTATAATAAATTATATAAAAAACAATTTAAATGTGTTTTATGATTATTGAATTTTAAAAATTCTTGTTTGTCTAGTCTTGTCTGTCTATAATTTTGTAAAATTAGTAATTACAAATTTTGTAACTAGATTGAACATTTCTCATGGTGTAAATCAGATTTCTAGTTTCTGCATTCTTAAAAAAATGGACTTATTATCTCTAATAATTCTTTTCTACCTCCCTTAAATCGACTTTTGGAAAATATGTGTACACCCATTCCTTCATATTTAAAATTGCAACACCTAGACCTAAACGTATACTATTAGGTTCCGACCCCTCTACTCTTCTTAGTGCGGCAGCACCCACCAGACGCACCTGGTTTCATCTGAGCAACTGCTCTCCAGAGACCGTAATGAGATTTTACCTCCGATTATTTTACCTCCGCCCATTCCTTCCTTGCTGAATCTTACGATCGCCGATCTGGCGGCGCTCTCCACCACAAGGTGCAGCGGAGTCAGATCCAGCAGCAGCTCCAATGCTGACGGACACGACCCCATCGCCCCCGTAATGCAGACACACGCCAGTCTTTGAATCTTCTCAAGCTGTTTCCTCATAGAAGCCAGCTTGATTCTACTTCCCCACGCAACTGTGTCTATTCCATAGGAGTTTGCTATCTAGTGTGATACCCAGATACCTTATCTCCTGTTGGTATTCTACTGCCTTCCCATCTATGAGTATGGGATGTAGGCAGTTTAGTTTTCTCCTTCTAGTAAATGGTATCACCGTGGTTTTTCTCTGGTTGAGTTTCAGTCCCACTGTTTGACACCATCTACTAGTTACGTTGAGGCCTCTCTGAACAATTTCACAGAGCGTTCCCTCAAATTTCCCACTAGCCATTATGACTATGTCATCGGCGTAACCTTGACATTTGATGTATAGGTCGTTTAGCCTAACCAGTAGTTCATCAACTACCAGGCTCCACATTAGCGGTGATAGTACACCTCCCTGTAGGCACCCTCGAGTTGTGGAGATCTTAATGGTGTCTTTTCCCACTTGTGCCTCCGCCGTTCTAGTTCTCAGCATTTCTCTCATCCACTTTGAGATAGTGCTGTCGATACTCCTTCTTTCGAGGGCCGCCCTGACAGCCTCGTGTGAGGTGTTGTCAAAAGCTCCCTCTATATCCAAGAAGGCACATATCGCTACGTCCTTTATCTCTAGTGCTGCTTCTATTTCGTTTGTCAGCTGATACAGGGCGGTTTCTGTGGATTACCCTGCTCTGTAAGCATGTTGACTCCTGTGTAGTGGTGTACCTACCAGCACTATAGTCCTAAGGTAATTATCAATCACCTTCTCCATTGTCTTTAACATAAAAGATGTTAGACTAATGGGTCTAAATGACTTCGGTTGAGTGGTGTCTTTCTTTCCCACCTTCGGTATAAATACCACCTTAGCCCTTCTCCATAGCTTCGGTATATATCCGAGCGCTAAGCTACTTCTAAAGATATTTAGAAGATACGGCATTAGTTCTCTCTCTCCCTTTTGTAGGAAGGCAGGAACTAGTCCGTCCACACCTGGGGCCTTAAAAGGCTGGAAAGTGCCGATATACCATCTGATTCGGTTTTCCGTACAGATGGACGATGCCCTCTTCCAGTCGGCCCTACTTGGTTTCCGTGGTTGCATCAAGCCCTCGGTCTCCCTATATCCTCTACATCCCGGAAAATGGGTTTCTAGTAGGAGGAGAGCTCTTTGCTCTTCATCCTCCGTGAAGGTCCCATCCGGTTTCTTAAGAATGGTTGTCATTTCCACTCTATCCTTCGCTAGTGCTTTATGCAGTCTAGCTGCCACCGGCGTGGATTCTATGTTGTCACAGAAGGTCCTAAAGTTTTCCCTTTTTGCCCTTCTGATCTCTTTGTTGTAGGTGGTAAGCACCCCAGAGTATTCTAGCCAATTTCCGTATTGCTTGGCTTTGTTAAAAAGCCTACGTACTTTTGCTCTTAATGTAGACAAATTTTGGTCCACCATTTTTCGTCCTTATGCTCCTTCACGGTTTTTACCGGGCAGCTGGATTCAAATGCCGTGGTGATTGCTACATTTATATGCTTGTGATAGTGATAGCTTCATTGTTGTGATAGCTTCACTGACTGTTAGTGATAGCTCCACTGTTGCTTGAAGGTGTTTCTGTAATCGAAGAATCTCCCGCAAACTTTAACCTTGTTGGGTATTGTTGACTTTCTACGGCTCCAACTTTATTTTCTTGGAGGTTTAGGGTGAATATTCAGTATGTAGACTCAATAAGCCAATCAAAATGTGCCGGATGTATCACGTGTTCAATGATTCTTCCAGACAAGTTGAAACAGGAAAATGCTGACTCGGTGGTTTTAACTTTTCCTAACTTTAAACTGGCAGCGTTTCCTATCTCACGATTTAGATATGTCATTCTCACGCGTCTTAACAAGTTTAAGTATAAAACACTAAACTGATTAGACTGCGTTTCTTATTGCGGTAGTTGTATTTAAATTATTGCAGCGGTTGCAATTTTTAAACTGGACACGATTGTTTATATGTTTTATCAAGGTTTTATCCCATCTTTGCGCGCGGTTACATAAACATTCACTGTCGTAGTTGGTGTAGAAACTAATCGTACGGTATTTCCTTGATTTACATTTAAAATCTTCCAGTTCCAATACTAAACTGAGTACGTAAACTTAAAAGAGAAACAATATATTTTCCAATTCTCACTCATAATTAAACCTAATAATAGAAATATTTTTTTTTATAATAAAATTTAAAACAATGCGAATGAGGTCACAGACGAGTTTAAATGACTCATTCAAATTTCTCAGAATCACCCAGACAAGTTGGAACAGGAAAATGCCGACTCGGCGGTTTTAACTTTCCCACAATTCTTTGCACGGGTCAAAAACTAGGTCAAACTCTTAATAGGATAAACACATTAATTCCAAGAAACTGACAGTGTTTATTTCTACACTCGCGCTTAGCTGATAAGATAAACCGAAAATATGTTGACTCGGCGGTTATTATCAATACATCTCTCTTCATGTTTTATCCTTATCGCACCCATTTACTCTTATGGGGTAACCAGCTTCACAGATTAATATCCATCTCGCAACCCATTTCGAATTTTCTTGCTAGTCTATTCGTGTTGTCCGCTCTTGTCCGGTATTGTCCGGTCTAAATCCCTCTTTCCCTCCGGTGACTCTTCACATACTTACATACTCGCTCGACCACGTTCAGAACTATTTTCTATAGGATTCCCCATACGGAGTGGTAGGCTAAATTTTACGTGTAATTCCCCATAAGGCGGGGAGCTTAGATTTTACATGTAGTTTCCCAAAAGGCGGGGGAGTAGGTACATGTAAATCCCCATAAGGTGGAGTGGTCTAGAACGAACGATCTTTCCCTACTCTTGTCTACTTTTTAAAAGTGGTTCAGGGAAAGCAGCTCTCACCAAACCCCTATTCCACCTTGGCTTTTTAGTATGCGCCACCCCGGTATCGCATATATTGCATTCATTCAGGGTGGGCAGCCCGGACGGTTAATGAAAACCGCCCTAGTTGTCGCCTCCCCGACCAGGATTCGAACCCGGGTCTCCCGCATTGAAAGGCGGGTATGTTGTCAACTACACCACCGAGGAGGACAAACTACTCTTGTCTACTACGGCACCACCGCCTCACACATTCATATTTAAGAGAATTGAAATATCAATTTTCGCATCTCTAACATCTCCAGTTTTTGAGAAACATTCAGTGGCGTACCAACTGTATAGCAATGTTTAAAAAAGCCAATAGGGCCTAGATTGTAAATTGCTTTAGGTTCCTGCATGGACAAACTGGGAGGATAATATATAATATTGAACACTAAAGAGCGATTCCCATAGGCGCGACACTCAGCTACGCGACGTAAATAATAATGATTACATTGTTTTAAATGGGCACGTCGCGTAGATGTCACGTAGCCATAGTGAGAACGGGTCCATTTAAAACAATGTAATCATTATTTAACCGGCGATGTGATGTCGCGTAGCTGAGTGTCGCGTATATGAGAATCGGTCTTAACAGTTTGCATAGCAAGGGTCATAAACTGAGAAGGAAATATGTAACACTGCTAGTATTATAGCGACTGCATAACAAGGTTGCCAAAGCTTATACATTGCAAGAAGGTCGCGTTTGGAGCAGAATAATTCACTTGGGTATCATTTCCAACGGGCAATGCAACTGGTGGAATGACAATGATAAGCGTCTGGAGTGGGGAATTCCAGATATAATTGGACAAAGGCAGTACGACGAGAATCAGCAGCGACGTCTATCTGGCGCAGTTTGTTCGCCACGACGAACTATCGTCATTGTTGCTGTTCCTCCAAAACGTAAGTTGTTTGTGATTTTAATTTCATGTTTAAATGTCGTAACAATGAATCAACGTAAACGTATGTTCTTTAATTATTACTTTTCCTAATTAAATAAAGCGCTTGAAGTGATTTTATCATTCTCGTTTTTCCAGTTTTTAAAATCTAAAAGTGACGCTCCTATGACATAACAACGCGCCAAATTAAAACAGAGACATAACAACGCACTGCAAAAACAACACATCTTAATTTGTTTTTAAATTAAACACCGTCATTAACACCTTCAAAAATAATAAAACGACGAAATACACGTCCGAAATGTGACTGTAATAACATATCACACCACACTAGGAATATATCACATCTTAATCACAATTATCACCATTTATATTAAGATGTGATATTTTCGCAATGCGTAGTTATGTCGCTGTCTGACTACAAAAGTATCCATGTTTACAAACAATCCTACCAACACTAGACCCAAGAAATAATGTCAAGGTTACCAACTAGACAATCTCCCACTTCGTTATCTGATTTACAATTAGTTTCTGTTTCTTTCTAATCGGCTATCTCACCAGCAGCTGTTGCGTAATCTGTCCGTTTGCATTTCCATAACGAACGTTTGGTGCAATGAAGGGAAAAATGTCCCCATTGCCGTCTGGTGACAATGTAACCAACGGGATATTAGGTTATACCCTAAGCACACGTGCTCGAACATCCGGCACCGAAAAAGCGATGCAACAGATATAAAAACGTTTCCCAATTTCTAAACAATTAAAACTTTCTGCAAGTAATTAAAGAGTTTCCTTCAAGGGCTAATTCAGCTAATTGCCATTAACCTCAATTAAATAAGGTTAATAATCCGAAATAATGATGTAATATTCTGCAGAGGTTTGATCATTTTGTTTTCAACTGTGCTAGGATGAAGAATGGAGACTTGCCCACACCCACCGCTGACCTGCTGGTGACACCAGGCGAGGAGCCCCAGGAGAAGGTGCGCATGAAGAAGCAGCTCGGGTTGCTGGAAGGAGTCGCCATTATTCTCGGCATTATCTTCGGATCAGGTAATAATTTTTGTTGCACATCCGGAATTGTTTAGTGATTTAGAATTAAACATTAATAAAAAGATAAGATATTTATGAATAGAATGGTTGCGACAGTGACTACATAGTAATTTATACTTAAACTTCGCTATATTTTTACCACACAAGTGTGGTAAAAACATAGTGAATTTCAATTCGATGTAAGTTATTTATATATGATCTCATTCAAAAGAAGTTATGGCATGAAACTCTTAAGATGTCAGACTACGCAAGTGCTTTTGGAATGCATTTACATTGTGAAAGTAAAACTTGTAGTCTGATGACTGGTGAAAGCACTTTCAAACACTGTGATTATAGGGAACACTTTTTAAAAGCACTTTCACTTGCAGAGTCTGACTACAGCTTTAGTTTGATATGACCTATTTTTGGGATGCTAACACAACATGTGTAAATTTTTTTACTTGCATAGCCTGATTGCACATTTAGTTTGGGAGGACCTATTTTTAGGATGCTAGGGGAACATGAGAACAATTTTTTACTTCTGTAATCTGACTGCACATTTAGTTTGGGATTACCTATTTTTAGGACGCTGAGAAAACATGTGTACAATTTTTTACTTGCCGAGTCTGACTGTACCTTAAGTTTGGGTTGACCCAGTTTTAAGATGCCATGAGTACAGTTTTTTACTTGCATAGTCTGACTACACATTTAATTTGGATGACCTATTTTTAGGATGCTAAGAGAACAAGAGTATAATTTTTGACTTGTATAGTCTGACTGCACTTTTAATTCAGAATGACCTATTTTTAGGATGCTAAGAGAACACGAGAACAATGTTTTACTTGCATAGTCTGACTGCAGTTTTACTCTGGGATGACCTATTTTTAGGATGCTAAGGGAACATGAGAACATTTTTTTACTTGCACATTCTGACTGCACCTTTACTCTGGGATGACCTATTTTTAGGATGCTAAGAGAATATGGGTAAATTTTTTTACTTGTAGAGCCTGACTGCAAATTTAGTTTGGGATGACCTATTTTTAGGATGTTAGAAGAAGACTAGACAGACAAGACTAGACAGACAAAACTAGATAGACAAGACTAATTGGCACACCATACTCAATTAAGTTTAAGTTTAGTATCTAAATAACTTGGCTAGAATTCTACATAAGAATCAAATATTTAGAGCTCATTCTAGATAAGGGACCGTACCCATACTACGTGACCCATTTTTTTACATTTTTTTGTAAAAAAAACCACCCCGGCGGTGACCACCCGTAGTATATGCCAGCACCCTCCCCCTCCCCCTAGTTTTCACGTAGTAATTCATAAATATGGTTTTAAATATATTTTTACAAACAAAAGTTAAAATAAAAGATTTATTTTTGTCTTTATTACTACGGCGCTTGCAGCGTGACAACAAGAGTGCGCGCATATCCCATGTAGAAACATATTGCAACAGGAATTATGCAAAAACAACAGGACAACAGAATTATACAAAAACAAAAGTCTTTTTTTCTTTTATTCACATTTATTTTCATCTTCAACGAACACGTTCCCAGCATCAATCCACTCTGACACATCGTAGATCACGGGGGCGGTAGCATCAGGAGTTTCCTCAGACGTGATTACATTCTCCTCATCAACGGCCTCGACGTCTATACACTCCACGCTTTCCTCCACAACACACAAGACCTCCTGTGGTCTCCTGGAGAGAATCCGTAGAGGTTTCACGCGAGACACGTCCACTGCACGACCATGCACGTTTTTGCGATGGTTGTTCATGGATGTTTTTGAGGCAAAATAAATTCCACAAATTGAGCACGTCCTTCCGTTGATGTCATCTTTAATAGATGGACAATATGAATCGTAGGGTATTTCTCTACCCTGTGAGAGATCCGGACGTAGTTTTATACACTGTCGCACAAAAAAAATTCCCTTCCGACTTCATCTGGGTTTGGTATACGGAAAGGGTTTTGTGACATTGGAAAAGGTGCCGGCAAAAATCCTTGGTATAGACTATTTCTAAGTGCACTGCGGCGTGGAGCGCAACAGGAATCACCGGCGCACTTCGTTATTTGAAGAAAATATTGTCTTTCACGAACGTGATTTGCATACCAGGTGTCACAAACTTCTGCGGTTTCCGGAAAGACTTCCCCAGGAGGCACATATTCTGCTATCACGTTGTGGCCATCAATAACCACCTGGGATCAAATCTCAGCCAATGTTTCGCCTGATAATAATTTAGAATATATATATATATATATATATATATATATATATATATATATATATATATATATATAAATGGTATCAATTTTACCTGCATGCTGAAAGTTTTTCAATTCTAGCTCGTTATCGATAGTTTTTCCTAGAGAATCGAGATGGGATCCGTAGTGTACATATGGAAGGACTACTGTGGCTAGCTCACGGCTCAAGGGTGCCATTCTTCGCTCAACTCGGTTGTAAGCCGATCGACCGGGTGCATTAGTTAACACGAACAGCCCATCCAAATCAAACTTTTTAAAGTGGGATATACAGTTAGATATCACCTTTTTGTAACGTGGATTTTCATCCGGTCCTCCATCCACGGATAAAATCATCACATACTTGACTTTTCCATCTTTTCCTAAGGTCAGATTTTTAAAATCATCTAATGTTAGCAGTTTGATGAGGCCTTTGGCGTGAGTTGTTTCTGTCGAACTGTTATGTTTTCCACTGCGGATTGCGATATAGGTTGGACCAGAGTATGTAACAGCTTCTTTCCTACCCATGCAGTTCTCTTTGATTATGATACCAGCATATACCGAAGGAATCAGTTGATGGCGTTCTCCAACAGCAAAATCGTGGTCATCGAGGCGCACTTTATAATTCAGATGCATTAAAACAGGAGCCTGTACTTTTGCAGCCGTTTTTCCAATTGGTACTTTTGCTTTATCATCTTGAGAAATAAACACTACCTGTTCAGGTCCAAGTAAAGATGAAAGTTCCTCAAGGCCGTTAACAGTAGCCCAGAAATGTTGATCGACGTGATCTCGGTGTGTATCTGTTTGGGCTCGACACAGTCTCACAGGTACAGTTGTGACATGGCGCTTGCCCTCTAAGGATTCAGAATACTTTGGCATCAGCCTACGGTATGTAGAGGTTCGTGAGAACAAATATCCATCTTCAACAAGCCGTGCATGCAATTTATCAAGAGTCTTACAAGTTCTCAATACTTCTGATCTGCGTCGATCAGCAGCCGTACTTCCATGTGTTGCTATATCGCAAATTACTTGAAGAAGGCCTGACTGATTTTCTTCAAGTGAAGGGCGTCCTGGCTGTGTCCTTATAAACGATGATTCCACGTTGGGATGAGCGGATTTCAGTCTCAAAATTTCAGCTTTTTGTTTTGCTCTAAATTTTCGCATGTTCTTTGCACGGACTATTTTGTTCTTTAACTCCTTATTCCGTAATTCCGTCTTTTCCAAGTCCAGCATCTCGCTTTTTTACGGTAGCATTTAATTCGGCTTCAAGTACTGAAATTTCAAAGCGTCCTGTTTTGGTGTCGGAGCTGTTGTAGATACAGAAGATTTATTATTATTATCACTGATACCTTCGGTGTGCTTCCCAACTTTGAGATCAGCTTCATGTGTGGCTGGAGGTTGTCGTGCAGGTAGCTACATTCACCAAATACAAAAAATAGTTCAATTTTCATTACCAATGTTCATACATGCGAAAGCAGAAACCATACTTTAAAAACATGCAAATAAGACCATACTTAAAAAATATGCAAATAATATAAAACCATTTTAAGCATTCAACAAAATACGCTCAGAATACTCACTTTCACGAAGAAATTAAGGAGACCCCGACTAGGAAAATAGTGAGGCATGCCGAAAGATCTATTCGGGCCTAATGAGGCCTTCTGAACTGTTGCCAAACTGTGGCAAGCCTCATTCGAATCTTGTGCCGTCCTAATTAGGAAAGCCTAACTTAGGCAAATCTTTGGAAGTCCTAACTCTCACCTAATGAGGCCCTCCGAACTGTTACCGAACTGTAGCAAGCCTTATTCGAATCTTGTGCCATCCTAATTAGGAAAACCTAACTTCGGCAAATCTTTGGAAGTCCTAACTCCCACCTAATGAGGCCCTCCGAACTGTTACCGAACTGTGGCAAGCCTCATTCGAATCTTATGCCGTCCTAATTAGGAAAACCTAACTTCGGCAAATCTTTGGAAGTCCTAACTCCCACCTAATGAGGCCCTCCGAACTGTTACCGAACTGTGGCAAGCCTCATTCGAATCTTGTGCCGTCCTAATTAGGAAAGCCTAACTTAGGCAAATCTTTAGAAGTCCTAACTCCCACCTAATGAGGCCTTCCGAACTGTTACCGAACTATAGCAAGTCTTATTCGAACATTATATGGATAACCAAAGTTTTATCGAACTTAGGCAAGCGATATTGTTTGTTATTAGGAAAGTCTGTGGCATAGCCTAACTTAGATATATCTTTGGAATTCCAGAAACATTGAGTTTCATTAAGCGCATGCGTCCACACACTTACTCCTTCCAAAAGACTATTTCCATACTTGACTAAGATATAGCTTCAGTTACTAACTATTCTTTCAAATACTTTATAGTGCATCAAACATTTCGTATTTTTAAGTGCAAATGTGGCTTCCGCATGTGTTCCAAATGAGGCTTCCTAATTAGAAACGAAGGCGGACGTGCGTTACATATGTCATGACGGCCTAATGCGGTTGCCTCATGCGGAACGAACACTGAGTTCGGCATGCCTCATTCGTTCCTAATAAAAAACGAACTGACATTCCTAGTCGGGACGAGCGCTTCTTAGTCCAAAGCTGACAAAGTTCCTCGATTTTTAACGGTGTGAGACGTTCCAGCTCTTTTGGACCACTACTCCACATAGAAACTAGATAACTAGACAACCACTCTATATTTAATATAGATAACTAAACTACTAGCATATAAGCAATCTCTATTGCTGGACTACTTCATATAGAATCTATATAGCAAGACAGCTCCTCTATATAGAATCTAGACTAGGCCAGACCTACAAGATTAGACAAGAAATTCTAGACAGACAATAGCTTTACAAGGCTAGAGGGACAAGACTAGACAGACAAGACTATTCAGACAAGGCTAGATAGACACAAAATTAGATAGATTTTTTCTTTTGGGGGGAGGGTGTCGTAGCTGGCATATTATTAACTTGACAAGTGGACCCCCTGGAATAACGAACATCCTGGAACCGCTCTTTACACAACATTAACCTTACGGATGTCGCCGCTCTGCTCTTGGCGTAAAGATCTACAGCTACACCGTTACAAGATCAAATTAACCCAAGAACTGAAACTTCTGGATCAATTAAAGCGCCGAAACTTATCCGATTTTGTTGGAGAAAATCCTGAATTTCATCGTAAAATTATCTTTAGCGAACAAACTCATTTAATGGCTTTGTCAATAAGCAGAATATGCGTTATTAGACAGACACATGTGCATCATGACACTACATTGCATCCACAAAAAGGGAATGTGTGGTGGGGATTTCAAGCCGGAGGTGTGATAGGGCCGTATTTTCATCGATGAAAATACGCTATCGTGCATTGTTGGACTGTTTTTGGCCAGAATTGGATGGACTTGACATCAGCGGTATGTGGTTCCAACAAGATGGTGCCACAAGCCACATAACTGCTCAAACAATTGATTTATTGAAAGGAAAATTTGGTAATCGTTTAATCTCGAGAAATGGTCAAGTCGAATGGCCACGAATATCCTGGAACCGCTCTTTACACAACATTAACCTTAAGGATGTCGCCGCTCTGCTCTTGGCGTAAAGATGGCTTATAAAATGGCTAATCATTTTTCTATTGCTCATGCGACTTGACGCCGCTGGATTTTTTCTTATGGGGTTACCTAAGTCGAAGGTTTACGTTAACAACGTTAGAGGAGCTCACGAAAAATATCGAACGCGAAATTGCCAACATTCCGGTCTTTTGATAAAAGAGTGATTGAAAATTGGATCCAAAGAATCGATCGGTGTCGTTGAGCTGGTGGCGTGGCGGTCATATGAACGACGTCGAATTCCATACATAATTGTAATGTTCCATATTCCATACATAATTGTAACATGTGTTCTACACCTGGAATAGACTTCAGCCTGATATCTCAATTATTCTGTTTCATTTAAATTTAAAATTGTTATGTCCTTATTGAAAAAGCCAGTATAAAACTTGAGCATTATGTTTTAGTTTATTTTGAAACGCTATAATAATGGAATTGGAGCAATTAACACAATTTATTAACTTCTATATTGACTTCAAGAACAATAACAGATCATCTGTCCCAACTACTAATTTAGATTAATTAACAGTTTAAATTAATTGGATATTTGTTTTACTAAATTCTTTATCAGTTTACCAGCTATAACCCGCGGTTTCACTCGCTCTATTTAGATTTTTTTGTCCAAATCCTACGAATATCATTTCAAGCTAAATGAACAATTATTTATAAGACAGACGATAAAAGTAAGTTTTGCAAGTTGTTACGTTCGCCAGATAAAATCAAGTTGAAGTGCCTCGTGCCACAACCGACAAGGAAATTTTCAAGAGAAGACGTTTGTTGTAACTGCTCAAACTTCAAGCATTCAGCATCAACACATATTTTGTAATAACAAGTTGAACACACTTTGTATGTATAGTAGCTATAAATATTGGATGTGGCTATTTATACATACAGTATGTATACGCAATTGGCTATTTATACATACAGTATGTATACGCAAATGGCTATTTATACAAACAGTATCAAAACGCAATTGGCTATTTATACATACCGTATGTATACGCAAATGGCTATTTATACAAACAGTATCAAAACACAATTGGCTATTTATACATACCGTATGTATACGCAAATGGCTATTTATACAAACAGTATCAAAACGCAATTGGCTATTTATACATAGTCTACATTCAGTCTGTACCAGATATAGCGTTGAATTTTTATAGAGGTGAAAATACAAAATGGACACTTAAATATGTTACTTAATCATAATCATACAATCGGTAAAGAAGAATATGGATATTATGGCAAAGCAAAAAAAAAAAAATGAATGAAAATGATTCTGATACAGCAACGGCTTTGTTATTATCGAGCGCTAAAGATGAAATGTAAGTATTTTGAGAAAGGAACGTGGAAAAAGTTTATACGCAAGGATACTCAAAATTTTCAAAAAAACTTTTTCCACAAGCACAGAAACAGATCAAAGTGGAAATCAAAATGGAATTTTTAGCAACAAATGAAGAAAATGGTGGAAATGGAGGAAAATGGTTTACGCTATTAAAACGATGCGGAAGAAGAACTGGAATCACTATTTATAGCCTCTTCAGATATGGCTCTAAATTATAATAGTTCTCAGGGCACCAGTTATAGAAATAGATGTTGTTTTCTGGTTTAATGTTGGAAATATTAGGATTTTGTTATTACTCTAGTATAACCGACAAATTGGAATTTGCAGCTGTAGCAGTTATTGCTAAAGAAACATATTCGTCATTCATATATTGTATGAATGAATTCAAATATATATATATATATATATATATATATATATATATATATATATATATATATATATATATATAGAAGACTAATCCGTCCGTTTTTAGGGTCCCGTACCGAAAACGGATCGCTTTGTTGTCCGTCTGTCTGTCTGTCTATCTGTCTGTCTGTCCGGCCGTCTGTCTGTCTGTCAAGACCATTTTTCTCAGGAACGCGTAGAGGTAACAAGTAGAAATTTGTATCAAATACTCGGGTCTGCGGTCTCTTTCAGCTGTGAAACAAATTAAAACTTGTAAGTCAACGCGATCAAAAGATATGACCGTTTATGTCGCATATGTTGCGATTTCACAATCAAAACCTATAGGGTACTTTCCGTTGACCTAGAATCATGAAATTTGGCAAGAAGCGGTGTCTTACATCAGTGGTTCTTAACCTATGGGTCGCGATCCAAAATTGGGTCGTGAGACAAATTTCTTGGGTCGAACTAAGAGGTGATACAGAAAAGTTTTTTTCCCTAATGTTATGAGAAAACATAGGTATATGAACCTTCTTTGAATTCTCAAACTGGAGAAAAACTTGAAGAAACACGAAATAACACCTGGGGGGAGGAGAGGCTGTTAGAGTCTTCGTAACGATTTTTTTTTCTATGATGGGGTTGTTGGGCCCGAGGTAAATTTCTTTATCGGAGCGCCATCTCTCCCGCTCTCGTTACCCCTGACCTCGCCTTCCATACGGATTGGTTACCGCATCTCCCACGAGGTTAGTAGAGTTCACCACGTGTAGGTGAGAGTCGGGTATTGGGTAGGAGAGGCTATGCGACAATCACTACGCGCAAGCACTACCCTTGAACCCCTCAAATAAAGGTAGCAGACGTTAAAACGACTTGAGTAGATTATCTTATTTTTGTCAATTTTCGACTTGATCACTTTTTTCAGTACACCCACGATATGTGACTTTAAATGTCATTATATAAGATTTTTTTTTTAATTATGGTCTAAAAATTCTTCAGTTTCGTCTTTTGGGTCGCGTTATAAACATATTCCTCAAAAATTGTGTCGCGGCTTAAAAAGGTTAAGAACCACTGTCTTACATTACAGCACATGTAAAGGGAAAAATCTGAAAACCGTAAATATGTAGTTTAATTACAAGCAAAATGCGAATCTACTATTAGAAACTTATGAAAATACACTAATATGTTGCGTGGTATTGTCAGGCAGCAGAAGCATATGGGTTGTATACAGTTAGGTCCTCCTCGGTTAGGTCCGAAGGTTAAAAAGTATGTGTTGGCACCAAGCTGTTTATTCTGAATTTTCTTTGTTTATATTCGTTATGCATTTCATCACGTACGCTCTATATACATAATATATACAGTGTATATATTATGTCTAAATTTTGCTTGTTTATAACCGACATGCGACATACTCAAGTCCCGTAACATCCTGTATATATTATATTGCGTCTAATTTTTCTTTATAATCTACATATACTTAAATTACGTACGCCCTATATTTTTTGGTAGTCAATTGCCCAAAAGCAGTCAATTGAACTGAATGTTAAGAGTATAATAGATCTAGAAATAGTTAATATATTAGTTTATATTAGATCTAGAAATAGTTATATCTTATTATAAATTAGTGAATAAGTGTAATACTAAAATAAAGTTTTCTTTTTATAAGTTTAAAAATATTCGCGTTATTTAAAAAAAATACCCTGTATACCTTTATACAGGGTATATAAGTATACAGGCAAAATTGAGCAGTAAAAACAAATAGTGAAGTCCCAGAACCCCTAAACACTCATAGTGAATGGGGGATGTATGGTAATAAAATATAGGGTAGAATTCCATCGTACGACATCGACATCTTGAGGTTATGCTTGCAGCGGTACTAAGATGGTCGTGATTTCAGGAGGGCCACTTGTCAAGTTAACTGAATGTGCTTGCTACGTCCTCCCCAAAAAAAGATACCGTACTTACAAGTTTGTACGGAACCCTCGGTGCGCGAGTCACAACTGGCACCTGACCGGTTTTTTTTTGTAATTTTTCTTTATTTGCAAATAAAACCAACCTTTCCTTACAAAAAAAAGAAGCCTAAGACAAGCAGAGGTAAGCAGAAAGAACAGACTCGCAAGTTCCAAGCTGAACTCAGTGTCAGAGTAATCTTCACCAATCATGATGAAGATAAAAATATTTAAAATTAACAAAAATAATTGTGGGTTCAAATGGGTTAAACTATGTTTTCTATTTTGCGCCCTTTTATGAAATTTCTAAATAAAAAAATAGCCGATGCATATTGAGAAAATTGTATCGCACTCGGCGTGCCATTAACGAACCCATATAAGTGCTTTAATGACTTCATTATAGACGCAAAATAGAAAATATTGTATTAAAAAACGAGTTCAATAAGCGCGATTTTTCAGCACGCCTCCATGTTTAGAAAACGACGAATGTAGGGAGGAGCTTGCTACAACAATTGTTGTAGAGCTCCGGAAAGGTTGAATATATTTATATATTCAGGCTGTGTTCCGCCTGTTTTTAAGTTTGTAAAACGAACGTATTTATGCGGTGGTTATAACGAGAATAACAAACTTGTGAGAGATTGTAATTAGTGTTTAGTCTTTTTTTTTGTAAAAAAAATTGTAATTGTTGTAGAGCTCTGAAAAGGTTGAATATATTTATTTATTCAGGCTGTCATCATCATCAAACAGCCTTTTGCGTCCACTGCTGGACATAGGCCTCCCCAATTTCCGCCCATTTCCTCCTATCCTGAGCCTCTCGCATCCAGGCTCCTCTTGTTCTTTTTATATCGTCTGTCCATCTTGTGGGGGGCCTCCCCCTGCTTCGTATATCTGCTCTTGGCCTCCACTCCAGTAGTCTCTTGGTCCATCTTCCATCTGACATTCGGGCCACGTGTCCAGCCCAGTTCCACTTTAGCCTCGCCATACGCACAACCACATCTGTGACACCTGTTGTTCGGCGTAGCTCTTCGTTTGTGATATGGTCTCGTAGCGACACGCCGAGCATCGATCTTTCCATCTTTCGTTGTGCAATTTGGAGCTTTTTTTGCAGTGGCGACGGTGAGTGTTGCGGTTTCAGTGCCGTAGGTCATAACTGGCAATACACATTGATCAAACACTTTCCTTTTCAAGCAGACTGGCAGATCGCTTTTGAATACGTCCCGAAGTTTTCCATATGCGGCCCAAGAGAGGATTATTCTTCTTTTAAATTCGCATGTTTGGTTGTCTCTAGTTATGCGTATTTCGTGACCTAAATAGGTGTATTTGTCTACGAAATCAATATCTCTATCGCCTACATCTATCTGTCTGCTCGGGACCAAGTTTGTCATACATTTTGTTTTGGAATAGTTTATTCTTAGGCCTACGGTATTACATGCTTCCTGGAGTTCTAATAGCATTGTTTTTATATCGTTAAGATCGTCAGCAAGCAGCACTATGTCATCTGCAAATCGCAGATTTGATAGATTTTTGCCATCTATGGTTAAGCCTTTTCTTTCCCAGTTGAGCTTTTTGAAAGCGAGTTCCAAAACCGCGGTGAACAATTTAGGCGATATCGTATCCCCCTGTCTCACGCCTCTACCAATTGGAATGGGTTTGGTGTTTTCATGGAGTTGAACCGTCATACTGGCGTTTTTGTAGATGTTGTAAATGGTTCTCGTGTAGCGATGGTCGACACGGCATTCCTGTAGTGCTTCCATAACTGCATCTAACTCGACGGTGTCAAATGCTTTATGGAAATCTATGAAGGCCAGTACGAGTGGTCTGTTGTATTCAATACTTTTCTCGACTATTGTTTTAACACTTTGTAGAAGGTCATTGGTTTCGTATCCTGTGCGAAATCCTGCCTGTTCCACTGGTTGGTAGAAGTCCAGTTTATTTTCAAGTCTATTTGTTATTATTCTTGTAAATAGTTTGTAGAGATGACTTAGAAGGCTTATCGGCCTATAGTTTTCTAGGTCAGCTATATCTCCTTTTTTGTGCATTAAGATCACAATAGCGTTGTTCCATTCATTTGGTACTAAACTGTTGAACAGGCAAAGATTGAACAGGTCTCTGATTTTTCCTAGCAGGTGGACACCTCCGATTTTGATGGCGTCTGCGGTGACGTGGTCACCTCCGGGGGCTTTGTTTGTCTTCGTTTTACTTAAGGCTAATTCTATTTCATCTAAAGTAATATCTGGTAGTATTTCAGACCCTTGGTTTATGATGCCCTTTTTATTTGATACGATATCTGGTCCAGATTCCGGGATTGGTTCTTTTTGGCTTGTATATAGAAGTTGGTAGAATTCTTCAACGACATTTAGGATCTCCTCTCTGTTCGTTGTTATATTTCCTTGTTTATTTCTGAGTTTAGTTATTTGTCTCTTCCCGCTTCCCAGTTTTCTACGCAGGACCTTCATACTTTTGTTGTTTTCTATGGTTTGTTGAATTTTATATCTATTATGTGCTCTTATGTCGCGCCTTATTGCCTTCGATATCTGTTTATTTATCTCTCGTAGTTCTTCGATGGAGGTTGTCTCTTCACTTCTCATGTTTCTTCTACTTTGCATCAGCTGTATTGTTTCTTGGCTGAGTTTTTCTTCTTGTTTTGTTCTAGGGCAGCATGTACTTTGACTTTCTATTATGGCATTTGTTATTCGGTCATTTAGGTTGTTGATGTTTTCATTTTTGTCCACGTTTCCACTCGTCAACCGGTCTGCAATGCACTGTTGGTATTCCTCTACATCTAGTGGGCTGTGCCATTGTTGGTTGGTTGTCTTTTTAACCATTTTGTGTCTTTCTTTCTTTATATCAATGGTTATTTTTGATCGCACCATTCTATGGTCGCTCCCAGTATCAAATCTATTTAATACCGTTACGTCCTTGATTATATGTTTTTATCCGTTATTACAAAGTCTATTTCATTTCTTGTGCGGCCGTCTGGACTTTCCCAGGTCCATCTTCGATTTAGTTTTTTATAGAAGAAGCTGTTCATTTGAAATAGGTTGTTTTGTAGTAGGAAGCCCAACAACGTCTCACCTCGGTTATTCCTGCCTTCCAGTCCGAAGTTTCCTAAGGAAATTTCCGTATCGTCGCTTTTCATTCCGATTTTGGCGTTGAAGTCTCCGCATACAATGGTGAATTGGACTGGTTGCTCTCTTAGGGCCGTAGATATATCGTCGTAGAAGATGTCTACTTCCTCATCACTGTAGTTGGTCGTCGGTGCATAGATTTGTACGATTTTTATGTGGTATCTTGTATTTAGTTTCAGGACCAGGCTAGTCACTCTAGGGGAGATTTTCTTTATGGAAATTATATTCTTGCTGTGACGTTTATGCATTATAAAACCGGTTCCACCATTGGAATTTTCGTCGTTTCCCGCATAATATAGGCTATGCCCAGATTTTAGTTTTATTAGTTGCTCTCCCCGTCTTCTAATCTCGCTGAGACCAACAACATCCCATTTTATATGATCTAATTCTCGCTCGAGTTCGGTGAGTCTTTCCTCTGATTGTAGCGATCTTGTGTTGTAGGTTGCGATATACATGTGTATATTCTGCTTCTTTGTTGAGTAGGTTTTCTGCTTCATTAGATGTTTGTCCCCCCCAGAATCCGTGGGACAGAATGATTGGTTATCATTGCGGAACTGTGGAGATATTCTCCTATCCGCCTGGGGTATTTGTTTGTTTACATCTATCATTTTCATGGGTAAAAATAAGGGGTTTTTTGCCGTAAAACACCACGCTGGCAAGACGGGTTGGTGAGTTTGGTTTTCGGCCGCCCATTCTGGGTCAGACGCCGTTTGCATTCAGGCTGTGTTCCGACTTAAATTTGTGTGATTATCTATAATTGGTATGGTTTTACCAATATTTCTACGATACTATTATATATACTATTTACTACAATAATTCTACGTTCGTTTTAGTTTACCAGTTGCTACGCCTATTATATGCATTCTTGATAAATTGAAACTTATATTAAGGCGTATTAAATTGTCTTTCAAACGGCATATTTCGTTATTTCATCTCATAAATAGTTTCTATAAAATAATTTGTTAAAGTAAAAAAAGTTTAAAGTGCGCCGATTTCTATGCAGACATGTTGATTATCTATCCATATTTATAAGGTTTTTAAAACGACCTATTTCCAAGGTGAAAAGCTGCAGTTGAATACATTTGCATGTCCATAGATTACACATCTAATATGTAAGGCAAATTATAAATAAACAAAATAAGCAATAACGAAATAATAAACCTGAAAAACTTGTTTTTTTATTACTTTGCATACATATTATCTAAACAATTTATTGATTACTAATTAATGATTTTTCTTTTAATAAACAAATTTATCAAAACTGATATAACAAAAATCTGTAAATAGTACTATGCATTCATTAACCTTTTTCTTCTTTATGTGGTGCTACAGTCTTAGAGGACTTTGACCTCCTCCCCTTTACCTTTACATCATTTTTGATTTTTTTTTTCTCGGATAAACTAAACGCTGGATCACTTTCAAATTTTGAGAGGACATAAATAAAAAGTTGATCTGTATGTATAAAAAGTTTCAAAGCTTACAAGGGGACCCCCCGGACGCGGCATCACCGATTTGGCCCAAATTTACAGTATATGTAGGGCTTGACTATAAATGAAAGTGACGCAAGCGGGAGGGCCAGATGGCCAAGCGTTAAAAAAATAACTCACTTTTTACGCGGACCAGTAAGTTACCGACAACTCATAAGCCCGCTAACCGGCCATTGAAATTTACGCTAACATAGAAAGCAATGAATTAACCGTTGAAGTTATAAAGAAACAAATATTAATACTAATAAAATAATTAAATTGACAAATTAATAATTACAATTAAAAAGTTAAATGATAATATTAATTAAAGAAAGTCATTTTAAAAATTGTAAGAGAAAAAAAGCATCCCCACGGGGAATCGAACCAGCGATCCTCGTGCTATAAAGCCGATCTCTTACCGATGCGCTAACCGGCCATTGAAATTTATGCTAACATAGCGGGCTTATGAGTTGTCGGTAACTTACCGGTCCGCGTAAAAAGTGAGTTATTTTTTTAACGCTTGGCCATCTGGCCCTCCCGCTTGCGTCACTTATTTATAGTCAAGCCTTACATATACTGTAAATTTGGGCCAAATCGGTGATGACGCGTCCGGGGGTCCCCTTGTTAAATGTATTCGCTCATACCAAGTCCGTTTTCGTTCCATTGTAATCAAGGAATCAAAAAATGAAACGTCAAAATGAATTCTAATAATACCTGAAAAAGTCTGTTTTAACGTCAAAATGAATTCTAATAACAGCTGAAAAAGTCTGTTCTGGTTTTTTTCCAGGAATAGATATCCATAGGCTCCAGAGGCTTTTTGCTGTTAAATTGAGGGATTACATTATTACATTTCACACTCATAAACTAATTATTCATTGATATTTCCCGCTTCCCTCTTTTCTCTTTTTCAGAGAAGATAATCTTTTCATTGGTACTAACTGAATGTATTTATAGGGATTTTTATATCACCGAAGGGTGTAATACAAGAAGTAGACTCTATTGGCTTTTCATTACTGGTTTGGGTGTTATGCGGTTTGCTTTCAATGATCGGGGCTCTTTGCTATGCGGAATTGGGGACAGCTATACCTAAGTCTGGAGGAGATTACGCCTACATATACGAGGCTTTCGGTCCATTACCGGCCTTTTTGTATCTGTGGGCCGCCAATTTAATCTTTGTGTAAGTATTTGACATCAAAGAAAAAAAAATTGTGAATAGACCTTTTTACGGTTAGTTAAGCGCACGCGCGTCCGCCAAGTTTAACCCCTTGACATACGAATAAAATGTGCGTTGACGTAATATACATTTCATCTTATCACATATCCATGACGTCTCAGAGACTTCATTGTATGTCAAGGGGTTTAAAGGCGGGGATCTGAAAGTTTCGGGTACATTGTGTTATTTTCATTGGTTATACGTCAAAAAAGTGCTCAAAAAACATGGCGGAAATTGACGCATGCGCACAAAAAAAATCAACTATGAAAAGGTCTATTAACCCTTTCGAGACTAACGGGATAATACGTTCCAGAGCAAATATCAACTCTCAAGTCTATTGGGATATATAATCCCATCATATAAGACTATTGGGACTATATATCCCATACTACTTAATTTTGAAAAATTATCGATATACAGAAAATATACTTATATTTACGCATTAAAGACAAAAAGTATAAAATTCACTAATTTTTTGAAAAAAAAAAAATTCGTTTCGAAAGGGTTAAACCTAAACTTAAACATTGTTTGCGAAGGGATTATTAAAATGAAATTTTTTATTACTCATGCGTGCGAAGTACTTCCTGACGCACGTTTTTTAATACGAGAAATGCCACTTCGCATTGTCTTTTTACATAACCTAGGTAACGCACGCAAATATTCAATATCGCTAGGTTACATGCAAAAAAACAAATAAAAATAAAATGAACGCAATCAAAATCTCGATGTTAAAAAAGTGACGTGAAGTGTCAGAATTTTTTTTCATTGCAAAATAATAATAAAAATTAAAGAAAACGTTTTAAAATGAGTGTAAATTCTACGATGATACTGAAGATTGAGGAGAGTTCTTATGACGAATCCACACCACCGGACACAATTGAAAAAGCAAATTCTTCGTTTTTGATGCCATTCATCATTTTTGATTCCAAATTTGTAAGATACATCCTCGCATGAGTAATAAAAAATATTGTTTGTAACACGGGCGAAATTGTCAATTTCCCTCTCGAGCGAATGTGCGCACTCACTTCGCTCGTGCGCACAATTTTATTAATACTACATTAAGCTTTAATTAATAAGATTATTTTTTTTGTAGGCCTACAACGAACGCAATAATGGGACTAACTTTCGCAAAATATGTGATTCAACCCTTTTTTCCGGAATGCGAAATACCGGCGTTGGGTGCAACTTTGGTGGCGGCAGCGACAATTTGTAAGCCTTTAGGCCGATTTTCATATACGCGACACTCAGCTACGCGACGTCGTGCGACATCGCCTATCAAATAATGATTACATTGTTTTAAATGGGCAGGTTCTCACTATGGCTACGCGACGTGCCCATTTAAAACAATGTAATCATTATTTGACAGGCGATGTCGTACGACATCGCGTAGCTGAGTGTCGCGCATATGGGAATCGACCTTTAACATTCAACTCAAAACCTCTCTAAACTGATAATTCTCAGGTTTTCTGTCGTTCCTGAACGGATTTAACGTGAAGGCGACGACCAGAATGCAAAACGTGTTCATGTTCTGCAAAGTCGGCGCGTTAGTGTTGGTGATCGTGATCGGAGTGGTTTGGATGGGTCTGGGTCACATCGAGAACTTCGAGAAACCGTTTCAAGGGACCACCGATAACGTCGGCAAAATTGCAAAGGCCTTTTATTCCGGAATTTTCTCATACTCTGGATGGTAAGAAAATCAATTATATAAACGATAGAATGTATTTTTCTACGATTATTGTACAGTTTGTGGACTATGTAAATACATCATAACACACACGTATGTAACAGTCCGCGATTAATGTTATGATTAATAACACACACGTGCGTTTGGTTTACGCTTCGTTGATTGGTTGATAGCTCCTACTACGTGCTCATACGTTCAGCGCCCTCCGTGCCACAATTCAAACTAACCGAAATTGACATTGCGTACATTGGGTTGCCTAAATCTATGAGCATTCTTATTCCAGTTTAACCCAAATAAGTACTAAAAAATGAAGTATGTAACCATTAAGAATGTATTTATTTTCATTTCTATCGTTAGTGTTTAAAGTATTGTACATAACTCGAGTTGTAAGGCAATTACGTACTCGCGGAACAGTTACTGTTCCGCTCGTCTCAACTGTTCTGCGTAGCGGGGATTGCGTAACTGTTCCGCTCGTACGTAATTGCCTTACAACTCGAGTTACGTGATATACTATTAAAGCCAATCAAAAAATAAAATAAGGTAATTACGTGCGAGCGGAACAGTTACGCACGACCCGCGTAACGGGGGGTTTGTACCTAAACCTAACATTTATGTCTAGTCTCTATGTCCCTATTCCTCTTATGTCCCTATTCCACCTTGGCTTTTAGTATGCGCCACCCCGGTATCGCATATTTTGCATTCATTCAGGGTAGGCAGCCCGGACGGCTAGTGAAAACCGCCCTAGTTGTTGTCTCCCCGAGCAGGATTCGAACCCGGGTCTCCCGCATTCAAAGGCGGGTATGTTGTCAACTACGCCACCGAGGAGGACAAAAGTTTTGTCAGGTGTGGGGTCCGAACCCACGCTCACAATTGTGAACCAGAGATTAAATGTAGACATAATCTTGTAATGTACCTAAACCTAACCTAATAAGAAATAAATTTGTTACATCAAACATATTTTTCTTATTAAAAAGCAACAAATTAGTGTGGTCGCAGATAAAGTATAGTACATAACTCGAGTTGTAGTGCGGGGATTTTATTATAATGTTAAATAATGTACCTAAACCTAACTTAATAACTAACGCTACGCGGGTCGTGCGTAACTGTTCCGCGAGTACGTAATTGCCTTACAACTCGAGTTACGTAATATACTATTAAAGGCAATAACGAAATAAAATAAGGTAATTACGTACGAGCCGAACAGTTACGCACGATCAGTGTAGCGGGGATTGCGTAACTGTTCCGCTCGCACGTAATTGCCTTACAACTCGAGTCACGTAATAAACTATTAGTATTAGATGGGACTAAATAAGATTAAATTGCACTATTTAAGAATAAATGCAAGACAATATAGTCTATAGCTAAATCTTACAACTCGAGTTACGCCATATACTATTAAAGGCAATAAAAAAATAGAATAAGGCAATTACGTACGAGCGGAATAGTTACGAACGACCCGCGTAGCGGGGAGTTTGTTTATTATAATGTTAAATTATGTACTTAAACCTAACCTAATAAGAAATAAATTTGTTACATCAAACATATTTTTCTTATTACACAGAAACAAATTAGTGTGGTCGTAGATAAAGTATAGTGCATAACTCGAGTTGTAAGGCAATTACGTACGAGCGGAACAGTTACGCACGACCCGCGTGGCGCGGAGTTTGTTTATTATAATGTTAAATAATGTACGTAAACCTAACCTATCAAGGAAAAAAAATTGTTACATCAAACATATTTTTCTTATTAGAAAGAAACAAATTTGTGTGTTTGCAGATAAAGTATAGTACATAACTCGAGTTGTAAGGCTCGATTATAGACTAATTACGTACTCACGGAACAGTTATGAACAACCCACGTAGCGGGGAGTGCGTAACTATTCTGCGAGTTCGTAATTGCCTAACAACTCGAGTTATGTACTATACTATTAAAGGCAATAAAAAAATAAAATAAGGCAATTACGAAAGAGCGGAACAGTTACGCAAGATCCGCGTAGCGGGGAGTTTGTTTATTATGATGTTAAATAATGTACCTAAACCTAACCTAAACGCAATAAAACATCAAACATATTTTTCTCAACAGAAACAAATTAGTGTTGGCGTAGATACAGTATATTACGTAACTCGAGTTGTAAGGCAATTACGTACGAGCGGAACAGTTACAGAACAGAATAGTAATGCCTCGTTCCGCTCTTATTAGATGGGACTAAATAAGATTAAATTGCTCTATTTAAGAATAAATGCAGGGCATAATAAGAATAAGTTCCCAGGGCATTGGATTGGCAGAAGAGGTCCCGTCGAATGGCCACCAAGATCTCCGGATCTGTCCCCTTTGGACTTTTTTCATGTAAAATCACGAGTGTACGCCACTCAGCCGGAAACATTGCAAGTGCTATGTCAGAGAATTTGTAGAAGAATGCCGATTAATAACTGCGGATGTCTTTAATAATGTTCGAACAGAATTTGAAAACAGACTATTATTGTTTGGAAGTTAACGGGGGTCATTTTGAGCAATTCATCAAATAAATCTGATTTATTATTTGCTTCAGCTTTTTTATTTCATTTCTGACTTTTTTGTAAACTGATAGACACATCAATAACAATTAGAATTGGTAAAACCATACAACATTATAGATAATCAGATCAACTTAATAAAGACGGAACAAAGCTTGAATATATAAATATACTCAACCTTTCCGGAACTCTATAATACTAATGAGTCTTTTTAGGACTACCAAAAACAAATCTCGTATGAAATTTGTCAGTTATTCTATAGCTTTCAGTCCACCTTCGTGGCACTCAACAAAAACCATAAAAATAACATTGATTTTTAAGATCATGTCTTTCCGATACCTTGAGTGGATAGCCATCTGTGGACGCGTTTCGAGATTTATCTCTCATCAGCACAGCTTTGCTTCCATGAACAATATTTTGTAAATCACTCACTTAAAATCCCATGTGTTGATTAGGGTTAGATGTTTTTAATTTTGACATTTTGATGAGAGATAAATCTCGAAACGCGTCCACAGATGGCTATCCACTCAAGGTATCGGAAAGACATGATCTTAAAAATCAATGTTATTTTTATGGTTTTTGTTGAGTGCTACGAAGGTGGACTGAAAGCTATAGAATAACTGACAAATTTCATAAGAGATTTGTTTTTGGTAGTCCTAAAAAGACTCATTAGTATTATAGAGTTCCGGAAAGGTTGAGTATATTTATATATTCAAGCTTTGTTTCGTCTTTATTAAGTTTAAATAACAATTAGGTAATGCGGTCATGTGTAGTAGATGAAAAACTTATTAGTGGTGGGCATTTGTGTAGAAATTACTACGCGTAAGTTGGTTTGTCATCTTTTCGTTTGTAACCAATAATTCTGTCAAATCTCAACCGATTTCTAAAAACGGTACGTCACTGTATTCGCAATGAAAAGGGCTTTAAAATGATGTGCCACAAGTGGGGTAGTTGCATTTGAAATTTTTAAGTTGGGGTTGCTAGGCATTAGGGGGATGAACATATCGAGTTGGCTTGACTGTCAAAAAAGCTCCCCCCTAGAACAAAAATCGACGGGTCTCGGCGAATTTTGAAATATTATTCGGTTTTCCAATTATAGGGGGGGTCAAATTTTCGTTGGGATACCCTGTATAGTCTATAGCTAAATCTAAAGGAATGATACAGTGTGAAAAATCTAGTAATTGCTTAAGATGTTTTCGAGATCTTAAGATAAGATGACAATTATGTTTTTACCACTAATTTGTGGTTCAATTTCATTAATTTATAAACTTATTAAAGTCGATTTGTAAACCACTTACTTGTTGTTCATAAAAGCAAAGCTGTACTGATGAAATACATAAAATATCGCATCATTATAATGATTAGACCATTGCCAAAATGGTTTTAAAATTACATCACATTTACTCATCAAAAAGGTGGGACACTTTTAGTACCGCCATGCCTCAAAGTGTTAAACTACTGCTTTAATGTTCCTTATCCAGGGAAATAAACATGACTTATAAAGTCATGCTAAAATTGAATAATAGTAGTTTATGATACAAGTGTGTGAAGAAGTGCTTTTGTGCGGAGTTTCGAAGAAACCTCGCAACTCGTGCACAAAAGCCCTTCATAAAAGCAAAGCTGTACTGATGAGAGATCAATTTCTAAACGCGTCTACAGATGGTTGTCCACTTAATGTATGGGATAATGTAGTATGGTTTTACCAATTCTCATTAATTTATGTTTATTCCACGACAAACAATAAAGAACACTCAGTGCATCTAGAATTAAAAGTGTAATTTGTGTCGTGAATATTAATTACTATTTTTTTTTTTTCAGGAATTATCTAAACTTTATGACCGAAGAACTGAAGAATCCTTATGTGTAAGTGTGATAATATTTGTTGCATGTAGCAGTAGTGAATATGTTTTGCAACCTAATAAATGTAACTAAAGATTACAATGTCATTTCGCCATTTGTTATTGTGAAGTTTCATTTTCTTTTCGTGTCATAAAATAAGTAATAATGATAATAATTGGACTTTAAAACATACAATTTCGCCATGTTTTTCGGGCACTTTTTGACGTATAACCAGTGAAAATAACAAAATGTGCCCGAAACTTTCGTATTCCCGCCTTTTAAACATAGCGGACGCGCATGCGCTTTACTAACCGTAAAAAGGTCTATTACGGGGCCCCCGTGGTTTAGAGATAAGGCTCTAGACTACAAATCCAGCAGTCGTGGCTTCGATCCCCACACCAAGCCAAATTTATCAGGCAATCTTTCGGCCAAGGTTCACTCAGCCTTAGAAAATGAGGAGCTGGCTTTAAACCTGGGGTAATAATAGGCGGTGTAGGAGCGTAGGGCCAGCCACCCTATTTCTAACTTAATCCGAGGCCGACAATTGGGCTGACTACCCTTGGTTAGCTATCCCCCTTAAGGCATGTAAATGCTAGGATATATTTGTTTGATTTGTTTGATAGTTATTTGTATTCTAGAGCAGCTATTCTCAACCGCTGGTCCGGCGGACCACCAGTGGTCCGCGGAGAAATTTTACTGGTCCGCAGACAATTTTTTCTATCCGCGAAAAAAATTTACTTATAAAAACTAAATTTTAATTTATAAAATTACGAAATACAAATATCTTAAACTAATTTTAATTCTATGTAATTTATGATTAGTACGGCACTGAAGAAAAAAAAAGAAAAATAATTACATATCTTTACATTTAAATATTATTGTAAGTAAATGATAATAAAAATGTTACAATTAACTTGCAGTAGTTCTACCAACAGGTAGATTTTTGGTGATGGATATATATTTTTCCTTATTTTGGGGGGATGATATCAATTTTTTCCTCGTCAGATCCAAATTCTTTAATAAATAAATGAACATAATAATTCGACATGTTATGGAAAATACCGGGATCATTTCAGGTATTTTATAATTCAAATTACAATTTGAGTGGGCGGCTCCCCGAAATTTACCCGTTAAATGATCGTGATCGGCGACTTTGTCTGTTACTTGTAATAATTAATTACATATGTGACAAGAAGTGGCCGTATCGTAGGAATTTTGCTCATCTGCAGTTAATTTAATCATCGGAAGAATAACGCTTAAATGTTCCCTGTATAATTCCTTAACATATGCATAGAGGTTCTGACAAAACAATTTCGGGCAATCTTCCCCGGAATAAGTGAAAAATTTACTCAATGAGTCATCGAATGAACATTTTATATTATAGGCGAAACTGTATGGTACATGGATATGTGTCTGATTAGTATAGCTATTGTCAGGGTTCGGTGAGCATGTATCAACAGGTTTTAAAATTGATTCAAAATCTGCGTATACAACAAAGGGTATACGCATTTTTCTATCGAAATTTTGAAATTTTAATATATTCCCCGGCATCATATCACCTCTCTTATGTTGTACAAGGTCTTCCGTCGGCATAATAGTGTAAATTTTGCTGCAGTCATTCAATTTATGTTGATTAAACGCGAATTCATTTGAAAAAAAGGTTAAACAGCCGTCACATAAATATTTTTTTCTACAATTTTCCGAGATTTGACTTCTTACAAGCCGTGAAATATTTTTAATATAAACATAATGACCTTTAACCCCTTCTTCCAAATATAATAAATTTACATGTCTTTCATTAGTCGCATTAGCATGGTAAATTGGTCCTACTACGTCATGTTGTTTAGATTTAAAATTAAACTCCAAGCTATAAACGTTAATACTAATATTATTCAGCTGTTCAAATTTAGGAATGTCTTTGATTCTAAGCGGAAACTCTAATCTGTCATATTTTAAAATTGAAAAAAAGTAGGGATATGATGCCGGGCGATCAGAACTCACATTCGTGGGGTGTAATGCAGATAAAAATTGCGGACAATGCTCCATAAAAAACAAAATTCGTCCACATTCTGAACATTGATACAAGCTTTCCGATCCCTAATCTCTTTTGGCAGTTCAATAAATGACGACCCACGTATTGGTTTATATTTATTGATAATTTCTAAATGGGAAATCTCCCTTAGTGACCAACCCGAATCTTTCTCCTGAAACTCGCTATATTTGGTTTTAATTTTGGCACACATACTGTCATAAATTTCATCAAAGTTACTCATGCTACGTGTTATTTCGCGATATTTTGTGTTAAATGACTTTAATTCACCCTTGTGGTAGTAGTTCTTTAATACCTAGTAAAATTTTGTTAAAAAAATATCACTGGTCCGCGAATCTTTTTTTTTAATTTTACTGGTCCGTGGGCCAACAAAGGTTGAGAAACGCTGTTCTAGAGCCTTATCTAACCACGGGAGCCATGCGCGTCCGCTATGTTGAAAAGGCTGGAATACGAAAGTTTCGGGCACATTTTGTTATTTTCACTGGCTATTATTATTATTTAAAAGGGTCTATTATTCGCTTGGTCTATTGGGAGCTTTAAGTAAAGATAGTTATTTATTATACAAACGGGAAAAACGTGAGATTTATGAGCGTATTGTTAAATTAGGATTTTTTTATTGATAAATACTAATAAATATTTGAAGATATCGTAATAATCTCCTACTTTCAATACTAATAAATATTTTGTCTAGAGTATTCTTGGAAGTGTTGTCATGGAGTTATTTTGATGCGTTGCCATGGGTTCCAGTTATTTTGATGCGTTGCCATGGAGTCGTGCACTTTATTTGATATTTTTAAACCGCTAGCCGAATAAAAATTTTGATTGATAGTTACATTAACCCTTTGAGGCACAGATTTTTTTGAAAATGAAAGTACCATATACCTTTTTACGGTTAGTTATGCGCATCCGCTAAGTTTGAAAGGCGGGAATATGAAAGTTTCGGGCACATGTTTAGTTATTCGTCTAGAAAGTTCTGGCACTTTTATCAGACAAGACAGACAGACTTAGTTTCGGCTAGTTTAGACAGTCTAGATTGGGTTTTGAATTACAGACAGATGAACAGAAATTGGATAATCTAGACAATCTTTCTGAATTGAGACAAGACAGACGGTACCATATACCTTTTTACGGTTAGTTATGCGCATCCGCTAAGTTTGAAAGGCGGGAATATGAAAGTTTCGGGCACATGTTTAGTTATTCGTCAGAAAGTTCTGGCACTTTTATCAGACAAGACAGACATATTTAGTTTCGACTAGTTTAGGCAGTCTAGAAGATTGGTTTTTGAATTATAGACAGACGAACAGATATTGGATAATATAGACTCTAGACAATCTTCCTCAATTCAGACAAGACAGACGTACTTAGTTTCCACTAGTTTAGGCAGTCTAGATTGGTTTTTGAATTACAAACAGACGAACAGATTTTGGATAATCTAGACAATCTTTCTGAATTCAGACAGACTTAGTTTCAACTAGTTTAGACAGTCTAGATTAGTTTTTGATTTACAGACAGACGAAAAGATTTTGGATTGTCTAGAAAATCTTTCTGAATTTAGACAAGACAGACAGACTTAGTTTCGACTAGTTTAGGCAGTCTAGATTAGTTTTTTAATTACAGACAGACGAGCACTTTTTGACGTATAACATGGCGGAAATTGACACATGCGCACATAGAAATTTCAACTATAAAAAGGTCTATTTACGAGTATTGCATTTTATTTGATATTTTGAAACCACTAGCGGAATAAAAATTTCAATTGATAGTTGCATTAACGCTTTGAGGTTTTCTTGAACATAAGTATCTTGGAAGTACCATTTTGCACAGAAATGTGTGCTTGTAACTACAGGAATATATCGAGGTGGTTCATAAAATATCCCACCATTATAATGATTAGACCATTGCTAAAATAGCTTTAATATTACATTTACTCATCAAAAAGGTGGGACACTTTTAGTACCGCCATGACTCAAAGCGTTAAACTACTGCTTTAATGTTCCTTAACCAAAGAAATAAAAATAACTTATAAAGTCACGCTACATTTGAATAATAGTAGTTTATGATAGAAGTGCTTTTAAGCGAAGTTGCGAAGACACCTCGCAACTCGTGCACAAAAGTCTTTCTTCTCGCACTTCTATCATTATTTTTATTTAATTATTATATTCATTATTATTATTTTATCTTATTCAAAAGACTGATCAAAGTAAAGCCTTACACGCTAGCTAATATATTCGGGAGGGCCCCGGAATATCTTCTGTTACTCCTTGGCACACGCCGCAGAAGATATTCCAGGGGATACAGACAGCGGAAGATATTCCGAGGCCTTCCGAATATATTAGCTAGCGTGTAGGGGTTGACTGTTCAGTCTTTTGAATTAAATGCATCCAACTTTGAGTTTTTAGATTTCGGTATTTTATCTTATACCTATATCATATATCATTTGTATCATACATTATTGGAATTGGAATTTTCTACGTTCGTCTATGTTTTTTATTTAGTGACGCGAGTTGTTGCTATAGTAACAACAAACGGAAATCGTTTAATAATGATACTCTTCTTTTTATACTTTTGTTTTCCTTTGGACTTTTACGCACGATTTGGATACTTTTACACACGATTATAATAATGGTATGCTTCACATACAAAAATTTGCTTATTATTTTGGTATGCGAATAAATAAAAAGAATTAATAATGAAACTCCATTTGTTTTCCTTTGGACTTTTACGCACGATTTGTATACTTTTACACACTAGTATAATAATGGCATTCTTCACATATAATAATAATAATAAATTTATTCACTTAGCCACATGACAATATATAAATAAATAAAAACAAGTAGTAAATAATTTGATATAAATATCATGCTGTGGATGTGATGGTCAAAGTAATTAAATAAAACAGATTACACATTGTAACTACACAGGAATTCGGTAATAGAATAGTATGCTCCCCGTAAAAGTATTTGCTTTAATTCACATTTAAGTTGCGTATAGTTTTTAGTTTTGATCTTCGAATCTAACTTATTATACAGTTTTATTCCAGTATAAATAAAGGATTTCCATTGAGGGCAGTATTGTGCTTAGGAATCGATAAAGAGGCACCAAATCTAGTATTGTGGGAATGGGACTCAGCAAGTGTATCAAATTCTTGAATGTTTTGTTTTATATAACATAATGCTTTGAGTATATACATTGCAGGTAGTGTTAGTATGCTATTATCCCTAAAGCACTGTTTACAGCTTGTCCCGGTTTTAAGTCAAGTGAAAATAAGACATAAAATCCTTTTTTGTATGATAAAGCATCGCTTTACATTAGGAGCCTGACCCCAGAGCAAAATGTGGAGGGATAAGTGAGAGTAGACAAGTGCATAGTATAGGCTAATTATTGAGTCGTGGTCCATTGATTTCATTAATTGCAGAATTGCAAAGTATGCACTAGATAATTTTTTACAGACATGGTCTATATGGCTAGACCAGCTAAGTGTGGAGTCCATCCGTACTCCCAAAAAGTTAGTACATGCCGCAAGGTTTTTCTCATTGTCATCAATAATTATTTTAAAAACGGGTGGAAGTTTCTTCAGTTTAGAGCAATATGTACAGATTGTTTTTTCGGAGTTTAATATAAGATGATTAGTTCTACACCAGCTCTTGACCTCCCCAACAACAATTCCGATCTTAGTTGCCAATTCATCTAAATTGGTTGCAGATACTGCCACATTCATGTCATCTGCAAACAGAATAGTTTCCGTGCTTACGTGAAGTGGAAGATCATTTACAACCAACAGAAATAGAAGCGGGCCCAGAACAGAACCTTGAGGCACACCGATGGATACATCCTTGCAGCTCGATTGAGTGTTATTAGCACACAATTAACTTCCTTCCTGTAAGAAATGATCGAATTAACTTCAAAAAAGTTCCCTGAAAACCATAGCACTCCAATTTTGATAATAGAAATTCAACATTAACCGTATCGAAGGCCTTAGATAAATCAAAGAATAGTCCCATAACATGCCTTCCAGCATCTAACTCGTTTATTATAAATTTAGTCATGTTACACATGGCTGTTTCTATTGATCTCTTGGCCCTAAAGCCATGTTGGCAATTACTCAATAAATTAAATCTTTCCAGATATTGGATCATTCTATTGTAAATAGTTCGCTCATAGATTTTTGAGAATACAGACACAATAGAAATTGGCCTGTAATTGTCAATATCACAGGCATCTGCTTTTTTATGAAGAGGAATAATGAGAGCTATTTTTAATATAGAAGGATATATTCCGACATCGATAGATTTATTGTAGAGTTGAAGCAAAGGACCCTCAATGACGTCCAAAATTGATTTTAAGGTTCTGATTGAGTATCCATCAGTGCCGCAGGAGTACGTGGTTGACATATTTTGAATTACCTTATGGAGTTTGCTGTTTCAATGGTATACATATAAAATGAGTTTTGGTTAATGATGTGAGAGTTAACGTTTTGGGGTGTTGATGAAACATTAAGATGCTTTCTGATTGTAGTGAGAGCTATATTCGAGAAGTGAGTTGCGAACACTTCAGCAACTTGTTGTTTCGTTACTGTTGTTGCATTTACATTGAGTGTTATTGGTGCACACTTTTTCTGTTTCCCTAACGTATGGTTGATGAATGCCCAAGCAACTCTGGATTTGTTTTTAGATTGCTGGATTTTATTGAAGAAAAAATTTCTCTTGGCATTAGTTATGTTGCTAGCATGTTGAAGTTTTTTAGTTTTATATTGATCAATGAGGTGTAGATCATTTAATGTATAACACATCCAATAGAGCTTCTTTAGATGTTTGCCTTCATTAATTAGTGTTGTTGTTATCCATTTGTTGGTTTTGTGTACATATTTCCTAGATTCGATGGGGCAGATTTGGTCGAAAGAAAGCGTTAGGTTATTCAAAAAATTACTGAAAGCTACCTCAACATCCCCGCTCAAAATTGTTGAGAAATCGATTTTACTGATGAGATGTTTAATTTTGTGTATGTCAACATCGGTTATATGTCTTCCCAGGCGGTATGTCAACTTTTGGTTCGATGCACATGACATGAAGTTCGGGTTCAGTTGAAAGATTAAGCTAAGGTGGTCAGCGAAGACTGGATCAACAATATTGAACGAAAATGCGCTAGCATCGATGTTAGTGGCCATATAGTCAATCGATGACTGAGTAGTTGAACCACGAAAGTTTGTAAATATCCTAGTGGCGCATTGATTGATAACACGTTGTTGAAATGAGCTTAGTATGTCAATGAGTGTTTGTTTTTCAGTCGTATTTTTCATGAAATCAATATTTAAATCGCCAACAAGCAAAGTGGGTTTATCAGATTTGCAAAGGTGTAGTAACATCTCATTGAGCATAGTATAAAATATTTGTAGGTTTCCTACTAAACCTAATGTTAATCTTGGTTAGATGAAGGCCTAGTGTTACACCACAAACTTCAAAATCCTTTTCAACTGAATAACTCGATAGCATAAGATGTGATGTATTTATACAATTGCGAGCATATATTGCAACTCCACCATGGATAGTTTTAGTCCTACAAAAATGTGAGACTAACTAGTAGTTATCGATTTTAATCACATCAATTTCATCATTTGTACACCAATGTTACCACGTCGATGTTTTCCCTTTTTAAGTACAATTGCACCAAATCAAATTTGTTTCTAATTGATTGAGTGTTAACCTGAGCAATTGTGATTCCTGATTGTGAGTTGATGGTTTTAATATGAGGTTTCCTTAGAGTTTTTTGAGAAGTAACCGCTAGGCTTTGATGTTTACATCCGGTGCCTCTTCTAAAAAACTTTTGTTAGGTGGTGGTGGATTGATAACCGCTCGTGCTCCACTGGAGTTTATTGTATTATTATGCAAACCTTTCTGTACAAAGACGTAGTCTCTAATTGTTATTTGCGATGGCCAGGAGTCCGGTTTTAGGAATTTGTTGCAATCCGATTCCCGTATCCTCACTTTGAAGGAGCAGTATCTAGCATTAGAAGTGATAATTTTACATATACTGTCCTCTATATTGATGTGTTGATTAATGAACTGAAGTAGGTTGTTCTCAGTGGTTCCTGGAGCAACGTTATTCACATGGAACCATTTTCTCTTAACAGCAGCACAGATGATGTAAGAGGGCCCACTTCCTAAAACAAGAGGTTTGTGTGTTTGTACTCTTGGGTAATTTGAGGTCCTGGATTCTCTCTGCGTTCGTGGCCTGGGTCTGGGACTTGCTTCAGTAAGTTCATCTACAGCGACTGTTGAGCTGTTTGAGTTGTTACTGGTTGAGTTGTTGTTGGTTGGGTTTTTATTTGTGGTATTAAGTTCTTTGGGTAGAGGATTATTTGAGATATTTGGTACGGTTTTGGTTATGTTTAAGGCCTCAAGTGCAGGATTTTTATTTAAGATAAGTTCTTTTAATCCCATTATCTCAAGGTGTAGAGCATTTGTTTGCATAATTAGTTCTTTTTTGAACTGCAATAAGGAGGACTGATTGTTCGAGATAATAAGTTTCAGTTCTTGAATGAATTCCTTCAGTGTATTATTTTCTTGTCTGAGCTCACTGTTGCAATTCATCAAAGAAGGTAGATCACTGGGGCAGTCATTTACTTCTGGCTTATGCTTGTCGCATATAACAGATTCCTTGTCTACAATTTTAAAATTTTTATTTATATATTAAATATTTTATATATATATATATATATATATATATATATATATATATATATATATACATAATAATTTGCTTATTATTTTGGTATGGGAGTAAATAAAAGGAATTAATTAAAGCTTTCTTGTTTCAGAAATTTACCCAGAGCTATTTATATATCTCTACCTCTAGTAACTGCCATATACGTGTTGGCTAATATGGCCTATTTGGCTGTTTTAACTCCTGTGGCCATGACTGCCTCGGACGCCATTGCAGTCGTAAGTGATATCCAGAAACATATTTAATAGTATATTAAAGGACGAGTTCAGTAAGCGTGATTTTACAGCACGCGTCCAAGTTTTGAAAACGACGAGCGTAGCGAGGAGTTTAAACGTGGACGCGTGCTGAAAAATCTCGCTTATTGAACTCGTTCTTTAAACTATTTTTTCTAATTTGCGACCATTTATGCCATTTCTAAATAAAAAAATCGCCGATACATATTGAGAAAATTGTATCACACTCGGCGAGTCGTAACCGCACGCATATGAGTGTTGTTATGAGTCCATTACAGACGCAAAATAGAAAAAATAACTAACAGATTGGAATAGAAAGATTTAGTTTTTTGATTCAAGAATATGGATTGCTAGTTTCCTCATTTTTTGTTTTTAGAGTTTTGGTACTCGCGTTTTGGGCAGTTGGGCCTGGATAATTCCAGTCCTTGTGGCGATCTCAGCTTTTGGCGGGCTGAGTGTACACGTGATGGCCTCTTCGAGAATGTTGTTCGTTGGTGCTAGAAACGGCCATTTTCCAACCCTTTTGGGACATTTAAACATTGAAAGGTATACACCGTTACCATCATTAATATTTTTGGTAAGTAATTCAGAATGGACTAAAAAAAGTAAGGTGACTATTTGTTCCGAATTTTCAGTCTCGTCCCGGTTTTTATATAACACGATTTTTTTTGTTCCGAATTTATAGCATTTGTCCCGAATTGAACGTACAATTTATATTTGTTTAAGTAGTGTAGATTACAATCTGACGCAATACAAGCATAATTTAAGAGACGTCCTATAAATAGGGGATGGGTCGATGGGATCCCATTCTCATCTCTATATGGTGGTATCTCCCCAACTACAATTTTTCTAACAATAAAAAACGATAGATGGGGATATCGTTTTTTATTATTAGAAAAATTGTAGTTGGGGAGATACCCCCCCCATATAGAGATGAGCGTAGTATCCCATCGACTCATCCCATCCCATCGTCCCATGGAATGGAATGAGTGGTATGAACTATGGGCGTAGCCAGGGGGGGGGGGGAGGCGGGGGATGGGGTTTCAAACTCCCCCCCGAAATATGCAAAATATATACATAAATGTTATATTGGAATAAAGAGACGAGTAGAGACGACTCTCTTCAAGAGGGCATGGTAGACGTGAAGTTTAGGAGCACGTGTGTGTCAGTTTTAGAAAGTACATTGGTGCATTTCTGTTACTGTATTTTCTTAAAACCCCCCGCCGAAACTAAATTCTGGCTACGCCCATGGTATGAACGTCGCATGGTATGGGATGCGTTTTCGAACATATCTTTACATGGACTCTTTTTCTTATTTTGGGCTCTAGAACACGCCATAGAATTTCTGCCGGACATTTATTAAACACCCTGTATATATGTCCTGAATTTCGAATTTGTGGTTACCTTAAATCTACCCAGAAATCTGGTCATTAGAAAGGCAAGATTGAATCGGCGGACTATTTTCCGCAAAAAATATTCGCAATAAACACAAATAACTGTTTGCTTCTACAAAAATACGAAAAATTTTGGAAATGTTTAGTGAATTTTTACAAAACTATTTAGAATTTCTGTGCAAAAAACTTACTTTTTCTCCTGGCAGGAACAAAATTGGCAGCTTTTGGAAATGTTAGCAAATATAAACACAATTGGCAGCTTTTGAAAATGTTAGCAAACACGAAGCTGGCAGTGCCAAGCGGAGAAGTTGTCACGAAGCAGCGCCACCATTGTCCTCCTGGCAAACTATGAAAGGCATAACCTTTATTTAATTTTAATTTAATTCAAATTAAAATTGAATTAAATTTCGCGTTAAAATCAGAAAAAGCCTAAAAATCTTATTTGAATTAAACGAGTTGTGAGAGTTCTGATGAGATTTTGAAGTGTGAACAAAATGGCGTCTCAGTTGCTGTGGCAGACGCTAACTGAGATTTGTTAAAATTCAAAACAAATTGTTATTTTGCGGCGTTAAATCGATGTTTTACGCAATTGGGAAAAGAATTGACCGAATATTTTATGGCGAAATTGCAAAATTTCAGCTAAAAAACTTACTTTCTGCGGAGGAATATCGCAAGTCGCCAGACGTTCGAAACTAATGTCACAAAAAACAAAAGACACTGCGCAGCTAAAATTACTATCAAGGCCAGGACCGGACTTAGGTATTACGGAGCCGTAATCACAATTTTTTAGGTGCCCCTAAATAAACATAAATTAAAAAATGGTCTTAATAATTGAATTAATTAACTTAATAATTTAAATGAATTCGGTTGATAATTTAAATGATTTCGGTTTTTGAAAATTTGACAAAATTTGCAAATTATTTTGACGTTTTCGTCCAATTTTCACAGAATTTTGCTAGGTTGGTCCATTCAAATCAACAAAAAAATAAAAAATTCGATTTCGAAAAAGTTCGATTCAGATTTGCTTCAAATAGCGATTTTGGTTTTTGAAAACCTGGCAATATTTGCAAATTATTTTTTAATTAATTAGTTATAAAAGTATTCCGCACGGGCTATAATGTATATTGAGCACAAAATCACATCAGTTCAAAAAGAGTAATTCGCAGCGAAAGGGTTACCTGCATTTTCGGAAAATGCACTATTTCTTCAATTTTAAAGAAGAATTTAACCCTTTGACCACTGTCGGGACATATATGTCCCAGTCAAATTAAAAAAATATATAGATGCCTTATTCTGTGTGCTATTACAACCAACGCTTGTCCCACTCGTGTTTATAGTATTTTCGACTAGTTTCGTCTATACTCGTTCTGTCACAGTTTACAGCATGTGCTTTGTGAAATAGTGGTTATAATACCTACATTATTGTTTATTTTGGGAAGTATTTATATCAAAAGGTAAGCACATTTATTTTTTTGTGTATATGTTTATATTTTTTTTATAAAACTACATGCAATAATAGTTTTTGCCTTACATTTAGTTAGTGGGACATATATGTCCCAATAGTGGCAAGTGCAATGTTACAACTTTTTTATTTTTTTTTATTTGCAGTATGGGTGAAAAATATCTAAGCGAAAAAGATTTGGAAGACATTTTAAATTCATGGTCCTCTGAAATTGAGGACACCTTTCACACAACTGATGACGAGTCTGACAGCGATTTTGAAGCTCCCGAGGCCAAGAGATCAAAAAGAAATGTGCCACGCCAGCAAGATTCAGATGAAAGTGGAACTGATTTTTCTACAAATAGTGATTTGGAATTGGAAGGTGATGAAAACACTGACCCTGCAGATAATCTCGCTGATTCTGAGAAACAACAAAATGCTAAAAGCACAAGCACTACTATTCATTGGAACGACATAGAACAGATTGCCAACTTTCAACAAAAAAAGATAATGCCTCCTTCTCACAATGCAAACCTTCATCGCGCATCATTAAAATTGGAGGTATTTTTGAAGTTATTTCCAAAAAGTTTATTTATATACATAGCACAAAACACTAATAAAAGAATAAGCATATTCGATATGATATTATAAGAATAAGCATTTCGAAATAATAATAGTTATTGGTTGCATGTTCATAATGTGCTACAATCGTGTACCTTTCTTATACGATTACTGGTCAAAAAACAAGAACTTGGGTAATGAATACGTCAAACAAGCCATAAATCGAGATCATTTCACCATGCTTTTATCTAAAATGTATTACACTGATCCTGAGAAGACAGTGGTAAGACTTACTACGTGGATGACCTTACTTCTTGCTTGAAGCAAAGGTTTCAGTCGGCTCGATCTATGTGCTCCCATTTGAGCATAGATGAATCGATGGCCAAATTCAAAGGTCGATCTACACTCAAACAATCTTCCACTCAAGCCCATAAAACGGGGCATAAAAATATGGGAGCTTTGTGACGCTAAGACTGGCTATGTTTATAATTTCGATATTTACTCGGGTAAAGATCCACAATCTAATTCAAACTGCACTCTTGGAGAACGTGTTGTCAAAAAGCTTGTAGAGCGTATTCCAGAGACGGAAAAAAAATTTCCGATTTTTTACTTCAGTGAGACTACTTTATGATTTACCATTTGCCGCATCAGGAACATGTATCAGGAATAGGAAAAATGTTCCAGACATGAAGATGAAATTAGCCAGAGGCGAATACAAAATCATTGCGACAGATTCGGGACTCACTGCGAGTTTTTGGCAAGATACAAAGGAAGTACTTGTCTTGAGCAACTGCCACTCAAATGAGATAGTGGGAGTAAATAGAAAGTTAAAAACTGGCGACAAAGTGACGTATTCTTGTCCAAAATCTATAGCTGACTATAATAAGTTTATAGGTGGTGTACATCTGTCAGACCACCTAACCACCGTCTATGATTTCGACAGAAAATCTTGGCGTAAGGTGTTTTACAAATTATTAATGACATCAGCAGTCAATGCATGTATTTTGTACAGCGAAATAAATCACAAAAAGGAGAAGACGACCATTCTTGGTAGACTTGGCTGAAGAGCTAATAGGTAAAGGAAGGGAAAGTGCAAAAATTAAGAGAAAACGTACAAGTGGGCGGCCATCAACGCCAGCAAGACATCTATACAACGTTGGGGATCATTTACCAGTCCAAGGAAAAACACTCAGGAGGTGCTTTAGTTGTGCCAAAAAGAAAATTGAACATCGTACGAAAACGATGTGCACCTCATGCGATCTCCCATTATGCGATAGCTGTTTTACACTATTTCATGTATAAAAATGTACCTTGTAACATTTAGAATAAACTTTTTTCTTATTTTTCTATAATAGTTTGATTTTCTATAAAACACTGTTGGGACGTATATGTCCCGTTAGAAAACACTGTTGGGACATATATGTCCCGCACTCAAATTTCAAATTTACAGCATAGGAAAAATTTGAAATCAACATTACACGTTTTAAACAAGCTATATAGCTGATTTCTATCGTTAAAGTTACAGAAATTCCATTTTTTAAAATTCGTCGTCAAAGGGTTAAATATAACATTAAATTTAACATCTCCAGTTTTTTTAGACACAAATGTCTTTGCAGCCCCCTTAGCAAGATTTCCAGAAAATGCTAAAACCGCATTTTTCTCTAAGAATCTCAACTGCTAATTGTTACTATTATTATTATTATTATTACCTTTATTGGCATATTTACAACAATTACTATAAGACTAACAATACAACATATCAAAACAAAAAAAAAACAAACAAAAACACATGGAAACAATAAAAAAAAAGAACAAAAAACAGAACATAACAAATAACCGGACCCAAAAATACCCCAAATACTCAAACTTAAAAAAAACTACACTTTAAAGAAACAAAAAAAAAAACAATAATTCTTCGCCCGCACTAACTTTTCTCTCTCCCTAAACTCTTTCCACAATCACTCCCTTCCGCTCTAAAATTTCCCGCATTATGGGCCACCCGCTACCTGACTCGTCCATGCACGCTTCCCAGTCTTTACATTTATTTTTCTTTCCTTCGTCCCATGTTAGCCCTTTGCATTCTTCCATCCAAGGTGCCCACCTGTCAGTACCCTCTCCGCATATGGTACACAAATTCTCCCTTTCATTCAACCAGTACCTTCTTCCCTTTTGTTCGTTGCCGCACCGAAACCTGGCTATCCTATTTTGGCTACCGCTGGACCCTCTGCTTAGGTACAAAGGGCGTCTGCCTTACACTTGTACCTTGTTGTACTCCCGATTGTACCTGCTTTCGTCTATACGGCTTTGTCGTATCTGCAGCTCTATCTCCCTACTCCTTTCACCCAACAATTTTTCACACTTTACGCCTTCCCTTTTCATCCTTTCTACCTCCTCTTTCGACAACCCTACTCGTTCATACATTTTTTTCCATTCATTTCCCCATTTTGTTAGTCTAATCCCTCCAACACCTTCCTTCCTTAAACTATTGAACACCTCTTTCAGTATCCTTTCATTCCCTAACCTATACACTTTCCTTTCGTATCTTGCCACTCTCACTGATGCTTCTACTGCAACTTTATACCCATTCGCTTCTTGTAGCACCAGGTACCCTGGCGTACTCCTGTCTAATTTCAACGCCCTTTTTATAAACTGTAGTTGTACCTTTTCTACTTGTTCCATTTCGTTCATACCCCATATTTCCGCTCCATACAACAAAATACTCCGAACACACGCTTTCCACACTATCATTTTTGCCACGAAACTATCTTCAAATTTATCTTTCCAAGCATTCCAAAATCTATTAGCAGCCACCCATGCTTTCTTACATACGAACTTAATGTGCTCATTATTGGACCCATTACTACCAAACATAAATCCCAAGTATTTGAACCTGCTAACCTGCTCTATAACCTCTTCCCCCCACATCAAGCTTTCCTCTTTCTTACCAACTTTCTTTCTAAACACCATCCACTTAGTCTTCTCTACATTCACACTTAACATTCTTTTCTCAAAATATCTTTTAATCCTTCCAATCATCTCTTTCATTTCCCCTTTTGTTCTTGCTAAAGCAACTATGTCATCCGCGTAAGCTAGAGACCACACTTTCATCCTACCTATTACCACTCCTCCTGCCTGCCCATTTTTTAAAACCTTTTCTAAGTCATTTATAAAAACATTAAAAAGGACAGGGCTAAGTGGACACCCTTGCTTTAACCCTTTCCTAACCCAGAATCTTTCGGATTTTTTTTCACTTATTCTAACTCTGCAGCTTGTCTTGCCATATAGATCTGTAACTGCCTTCACTAGCCACCCACTAATTCCTTTTGCTCTCATCATTTCCCATAGCATGTTTCAGTTTACTGTGTCATATGCCGCTTTAAGATCTATGAATACAGCATACACCTTTCCACCTTTCTGTGCCAGCTCTTGCTCTATTACGTATTTTAAGGTAACTAGCTGGTCCGTTGTACCCCTCCCTTTTCTGAATCCCCCTTGTACTTCCGGAATCACTTCCTTTTCCTCAATTTCTTCCTGTATTTTCATCTCCACTACTTTTGCATATATCTTATATGATGTATCCATCAGTGTGATGCCTCTGTAAGTTTCTGCTTCTCCCTTATTTCCTGCTTTGAAAATTGGTACGATGTCCCCTTCCCTCCAGCTTTCTGGAATTGCTTGCTGTCCTGAAAATCTTGTTGTATAATTCGGGGAGTTTTTTTTGTATTGACACCGGCGCTAGTTTCCACGCTTCATTTGGGATTCCATCCGGACCTGTTGCTTTTCTTCTTTTCAGCCCACCCAGCACTTGCTCCATTTCCTCCCACATAATTTCTTGTCAATGGCCTTCCTCTTCTTTTCCGTCCTCTTCCACTGTCTCCTCTGCTCCCTTATCTTCTTTTCCATCCAGCAACTGCATAAAATGTGCTCTCCATCTTAATTTCATTGACTTTCCGGGTTGCTTTTTCCACATTTTTGGCAATAAACTTCCATATTTCTCTTTCACTATTGAGCTTCCTAGCCTCCTCCATTTGTTTTCTTTGCCACGTTCCTTTTTTATTCTTCACAAGTTCTTTCATTTGATCCTTCATATTTTTTAATTTATCTGGAGTTCCTCCGCTCTGTCTCCATCTCTTGACATCCTCTCTCAACTGTTTTTTCTTGGAGATATATTCTTTATCAATCCATGCGCTGTTATAATGATCACTCCTGACATTTTTCCATACTATCGCCTCATGGACTTTAGATACCAGTTGTTCTAGGCTATTTATTGATTCTAGCTGACAGTCTTCCAGGCTGCGCTTAAATCTTTGTACCGCCTCTTTATTCCATATCGCTTCTGATTTCTGCTTCTCCGTCTGTCCACTAACCACCGTTTTTCCTTTTACCGTTACTTCCAGCGGGAAATGATCCGACTCTATCCTGTTCCCTACTTCCATGCTGATTATATCACTTGTTGCTGCCTCGTTTGCTACTACATAGTCTATCACTGAGATCCCTCTTCCCCCTACATACGTTGTCTCTCCACTCCAATCTCCCTCCGTGCATCCATTTAATATGTTCCATTTTCTTTCCTTCATCCAGTCGAGCCATTTTCTACCATCCGCGTTGATTATTTTGTCTTTGGATTTTCTTGTTACTTCATGTCCTCCTTCCCCGAGATTCCCAACCTGGCTCTCCCCTATTCTTACGTTCCAGTCCCCCGCAATTATAACTTTAGACAAGGTTTCCTCGTTTGCTTCTGTCTCTATTTCCGTTAATAATTCTTTTAGTCTTTTATTATTATAAATTGTAATACATTTCCATTTATCCCCGTTTAATTTTATCTTTCTTATTTGAATCCCTTCGCCGTAATCTTCTCCCCTATAATTTTTCTCTTCCTCTATGTTCTTCTTTACTCCGGTTATTAAACCACCTCTTGGTCGCCCCATGTTGAAATCTCTTTTTGCCCATTAGCACTTCCACGCGAAGTTATCTGGCAGTTCGTTCTTCACATCCTCCCAATCATTTTCGTCAATCCATGTTTCCACTATTCCAATTATATCGAAGCTCTTCATGTAAACCAACAAGTCATCCTTATAATCCGCTCTTAATTTCCTCTTCAAACCTGCTACATTCCAACACAATATCTTCGTTTGTTCCGTGACCTGCTGGTTTTCCATCTCCCTATTCTTTCTTACTGAAATTTTATATTCTTTATTCCTGTAACATCATTGAAGTGGTACCACCTCTGGTCTACTTCCATTTTTCGGTATCCTACTCTTACAAACTTGCCTCTTTCCCTCAATTCTTTAGCTTTCTGTCTTATCTCCCTCTGCACCTCTCTTTCCTTCTCTGTGAGATCATTGTCCACGTAGACCTGCGATCCTTTTAATTGGTTTTTCATTTTCATTATCCTTAGTTTTTCCTCCCAGTTATTCATTTTAATTAATATTGCTCTGGTTTTTCCATTTGTCAGGCTTCCTATTCTGTGCATGTTTTGTACCGCATTTATTTGAAATTTGTCCCTTAGCAAGTCCTCTACTTCCTTTTCCCACGTAGCTTCTTCTTTAATTCCATTCATAACTATGTTTAACTTTCTTTCTTTCTTATCCTTTTCTTCCCTAAAATTTTCAATTTTAGCCAATTTCTCTTCCATTTGCTTTCTATCTGCTTCTATCTTACATTCGCTGTCTGCACTTGCCTTCTTTAAGTCTCTAATCTCATTCTCCAAGCCTATAATTTTCTCTCTTGCTAATTTATTTTCTTCTCTCATTGCTTTTAGTTCCTCTGTTAATTCCGTTCTCCACTTTTTCTCCTCTCTTTTATCTTCTTCTAATTTCTTCGTAAATCGCATCAGCTCGCGTTTTATCTCCGCCATTTCCTGGACCACTGAGAGATTTGCTTCAATCAGCGAACGATGCGATTTGTGGCCCTCCTTCGGGCTAGCCTCTTTTGGGCTGGTCTCCTTTTTTCTCTTAGAGCAGGGGGAACGGCCTAGCCGTTTTTTAGATTGGAATGGGTTGGCCTGTTCACTATCGGAACTGCGTTCCTGCTCACTACACTCCATGTTATCCTTTTTTTTCCTCTTTTTTTTCTTTCTTTTCTTGCTACCGTTATTTTTGCTTTTTTTCTTTTTCTTCTTTCTGTTTCCTTACACTCAGCCCCCTTTTCTCCTTCCTGTTCTCCTGGTATGATTTCTTGGCTTTTGGGGTTTTCGTGGCCCCTTCTGTCGTAGGGCTGCGCTGAAAATTCGACACTAGCGAACTACCAGCGGTTATACTCGCAACTAAACTTTTTGTCAAACACTCGCACGTCTTAATTACTCGAACTCTCGAACCCTATCGAATTGTTACTATTCTGCCACATTCATTGAGATCTTTCAAAGACTAATATATTGCAAATATAAATATAAAATTATTTATTTTTTCAGAACATTCTGTCACTATTCATGCTGGTGACGTCGGACATCCACAAACTCATCACCTATTGCACAATCGTGGAATCGTTTTTCGTGATGTTATCCGTGGCTGGTTTACTGTACTTAAGATGGACAAGGCCCGACATGCTCAGACCCATCAAGGTTAACATATTCGTGCCTATACTATTCGTCCTGATTTGCTTATTCTTGATTGTTATGCCCTGCGTCGAGGCTCCGTACGAGGTGGGCATGGGAACACTCATTACACTCTCCGGCGTTCCCGCTTATTACATCGGCGTCATCTGGAAGGACAAACCCATCTGGGTCTTAAGATTTATGAGTAAGATAATACATTTTATGAATAATGATTTTATTATTAAATTGCACTGTTTTGTTTTATGTTTACACACTGTAATTTTGGGTCTAATAATCTATAACAGGGATCCCCAACCTTTTTTGCACTCAAGAGCACATTTTAGAAATTCGGTCGGGCGACGGGCATCTTTTTCTATTCAAGAAGTCTGCATCTGAGACTGTTTGGACCGTGTCTCACGAAAATAAAAAATTTCCAGTTTTAAAACAGGGCTGGTCTAATCACTTACCTGTTAGGGCTGCTCGCGTCTCCGCCACGTGTGATCGTCCTTCCGGCGCCTTTTTTAAGGGAGGAAATGGGGATAGTAAGTGGAGGGATTGCCTTAAAATTGTTGTCTTCCAGACGTTGGATGCCGCTTCAGTCCTTTGGGCTCGTGATTACACCCCTGATTAGCTTGACTTAAAACGATAAACTTAAAGATGCGTGCACGTGTCGGTCGAGCTTCGTTCGCGCTTCGATTCTTGTATCTACGCTTCACGCCCTCGAAGCATACTGCCCCGAATAATATAAATTCGCGAAGTAAATTGATAAGTAAATCGCGCGATTTCGGCCCAAGTCGATACACCTTCTGTTAATCGGTGCCGAAATCGATTCAAATGTTGAATTAAAAATTCAGATTTATTAAAATTGGCACGAACAGAGACATTGATTTTAGGAAAATGTCGTTTTGATGGTCAAAAATTTCTTTCTGTCCTAATTTGAATAAGTTGCTATTTTGGTTGCGTTTACTTTCCGCGGGCACAAGTAAAATGGTCGGCGGGCGCCACGTTACCCGCGGGCATAGGCTTGGGGATCACTGATCTATAACATTGTATATTTGAGCAAATCGCTACTAAATCTAAATAGATGATACAAGGACAGTGTTCATTAAAGATTGTCTGTGCAGTTGTGATAATAATAAAAGGACTTCTCAAAGAAGCCGTTTTAAACAATCCAAGATTGCACCCTACATACGTGGTCTGTTAGAAAAGTATCCGACCTTTAGCCGGTAAGAAAAAACTGACATACCTGGAGCGTTGGAAACCTAATCACCCTCAAAGTAGTCTCCTTGGGACTCCACACACTTCTTGCAGCGGTGCCGCCATTGTTGGAAGCATTCCGAAAAAGCCTCTTTCGGAATCGACTTTAGCTCGGTTGTCGTTGCAGCCTTAATGTCCTCTCTTGTCTGAAATCGCGTTCCTTTCAATAGCCTCTTGGCTTTTTAGAATAGCCAGAAGTCGCAGGAGACCATATCAGGAGAGTAAGTAACCTGTCGAACCAGAGCCAAAAAATTGTGAACCAGGTGCGAAAAATGTGCTGGAACATTGTCGTGAGGGAGTCGCCAATTTCCTGATGTCGCAATTTCTCGGATAGTCACACGACGGTCCCGCATCACTACAGCGTTCACTTTGGCAATGACATGGTCATTTCGGCATGTTGATAGCCGACCAGAGCATGGCTCGCTTTCCACCAATGTGCGACCGTCTTTAAACCGATTGTACCACTCCTTAATCTGTGTGATGCTCATAGCATCCTCACCGAAAGCCGTCTGAATCTTCTGAATGGTTTCCACCAGGTTGTCGCCCAGCTTCTGGCATAATTTGATGCAGCAGCGCTGCTCCAGTCGGTCCGGCATTTTACTTGCATTGTTAAACCGACGAGAGCACTCAAATCCATCAGGTTTTCCATCAATCCATCCATCAGATTCAAATCCATCAGGTTTTCTAAATAAAATATAAGGTCGGATACTTTTCTAACAGACCACTTGCATTGTTAAACCGACGAGAGCACTTAAATCCATCAGGTTTTCCATCAATCCATCCATCAGATTCAAATCCATCAGGTTTTCTAAATAAAATATAAGGTCGGATACTTTTCTAACAGACCACTTGCATTGTTAAACCGACGAGAGCACTCAAATCCATCAGGTTTTCCATCAATCCATCCATCAGATTCAAATCCATCAGGTTTTCTAAATAAAATATAAGGTCGGATACTTTTCTAACAGACCACGTACAGTATAACCTCGATAATCCGACACAGATGGGACGAGAGCATCACGTAGGTGACGTAGGACATCCCTCATTTCACTTGTCATTTTACTTGCATTGAAAAACCGACGAGAGCACTATACTCTACGTCACTCGAACACTGCCCGACAGCAACTGACGCTATCTACAGGCGGGGAAAAATTCACGTATGCGCACGAAGGTTCAAGGTCGGATCATGCAAGCGCTCTTGATTCAAGTCGTATCAGGTTTTCAAAATAAAAAATATGGTCGGATAATTTTCTAACAGACCACGTATATACTCAGGTTTTAGCAACACTACTCATATGTCTTTTTATGTATACCATGTATGTCTTTTTATTATTATTACAACAGCATGGACAATCATTAATGAACACTGTCCGTGTTTGATGTTTTCTGAAGGGTGCAAATTTCTAATTAAAGCTGGTTCTGCATGTAGAAGATTATTTTCTGCAGTAATATGTGGTCACGTTGCTAATTAAGAGTTTAATTGTATGTGAGTTGATTGATTTTGTTTTTGATTGCAGGTAAAGCGACGAAATTATCGCAGAAATTGTTTGTGGCTGCGCCGGAGGATTGAAGATCGGGATGCATTTACTCTGTTAAATCTCATTTCTTCGAATATAATTTTAGTTTTTAAAAAACTGTAATTGTTAAGTATTTTTTTAATTCTTGGATTTTGAAACGAAAACGAAAAACTGTGATTTTATTTAACTCTATTTTATTGCTGTTTGTTTGTGTGAATAATTTGTTTGCTAGGTTTTAGTTAAATACTTTCTTGGCCATTTTTAAATTAATTATAAATAGGATGTTTTCATAAATTACTTAATGACATTATTTTACTTGAAAGACAACTCCAAATTCCTTATGGTGTTAATCAACTCCCCCATCGATCCATTGAAAATAGACAAGACCAGACGCTATAATACAAAGACAAGACTCTAATAGACCTTTTCTTAATTGAAATTATTTTGTGCGCATGTGTCAATGTTCGCCATGTTTTACGTCAAAAAGTGCCAGAACTTTTTGACGCATCATTAAATAAGTGCCCGAAACTTTCATATTTCCGCCTTTCAAACTTGATGGATGCGCAACCGTAAAAGCTCCGTAAAGTAACCGTAAAAAGCTCTATTAAAATTCCAAATTCCTTATCATCATCATCATTAAACGAGGAATCGCGTCCACTGCTGGATATAGGTCTCCCGTAGCTCTCTCGATCCTGTGCTGCCTCTATCCAGTTAGTCTTTATCCTTTTGATGTCGTCGGTCCATCTGGTTGGTGGACGGCCTCTATTTCTGTATGCGTCTTGGCGCGGTCTCCACTCAAGTATCCTCTTTGTCCAGTGATTATCCGTAAGTCGCGCCACATGACCAGCCCAGTTCCATTTTAAGGTTGTTATACAGGTAACTGTAAAACCTCTCTAGATTAGCTCTAGACCTCTAAATTAGCAAAACTCGTCCCATTCCGTCCCATACAAATTTCTAGTCCCATCCCATCCCATACCACGCGACGTTCATACCACCTCATCTCAGCCCATGAACGATGGGATGGGTCGATGGGATCCCATGCTCATCTCTAGACGCTCATCCCTTCTCGCAGGTTTATTACAAGAGGCCTATAAAGAAAAAGCCATGTCACGTGCAATTATTTTCATGTGGCATAAGAGGTCCAAAGATGGCCTCGAGGACTATAAAGACTATGCACGGAGCCCTTCAACAAGCCGAACTCGGGAAAATTTGTTGAAAGTGCGTGAACTTTTAAACACTGATCGTCGTCTCAGTTTTAGAGTCTTTTCCGATGAATTACGGCTCGCGACACCAAAATCGATTTTGTCGGCCGATGGCAGACAGAACTACCCGGACGAGTAACTCGGACGTGTATGTGCTTACATTGCAACAGTGTTAACATCTCGATTATTGTAATTTTTTGAATGTTTATCCCACAGGGTTGGTTTATACATTATAACACAACTAATTAATTTTTCAATAACCATAGTCGTTTAGGTAGATAACAACAAAATTTAACCATAAATACACTCAATTTGCACTGTAGACGCCGGCAGACTGGCGAGAAATCCGGACTCGACGGTTGAACAAACACGGACGTGTTTGTGTATGCGCTCTCTTTCTTTTACAAGTGTTTGATTCAATCGTCCGAGTTCGGCCGTCGTCGTGCGAGCAAACTTTGGCCAATAACAGATTAGGTATACGATAGCCGTTAGAATTGGGTCAGACTAAGATGTTCGAGCTAATGACAGATGATTTGAAGATGAGAAAACAGTGTGCTAAATTTGTTCCAAAAGTTCTGACGGATGAACAGAAACCACAGCGCCACAAGTTGTTTACGAAGGAACGTTTGCAAGTTGTCAAGTAGTGATGAGACCTGGATCTACGAGTACGATTCTAAAACAAAGCGGCAAAGTGGCATACGGCCTCCAATTCTCCAAAGCCCAAGAGTGCTCGCATAAACAAGTCACGTGTGAAAAACACGTGCATTGTTTTCTTTAATACCAGAGTAGTGATCGACAAAGAGTTTGTTCCTGCCGGACTGACTATCACAAATCGATTTTAGCGCTGAATTGCTCCGCCGTTTGAAGGATCATCTACATCGGTTTCAAGTGGTTAACAAATTGTTGTTCATAAAAGCAAAGCTGTATTGATGAGAGATATGCATGAGCGCAGAATTCTGGCGCTAGCCATGATCCTAACGGCATATCAGCGGGTATGCTGGAAAGCCCTGCCCGGATATTGCCTTTTAGCTCTTGTAGGGTCCTTGGCGTAATAACCGAGTATAGACCGAGTCATGGCGGTATAACCATTCCAACGAGAATAAAGGAAATGTATTATCACAACAGCCCCAGAACGGCGGACCGAAGTGCTACCGGGATAAGTAGCAAGCATTAACTAGCCAACAGCTATGGGTGGAAGAGCTAGAAAATGTTAGGGCACTCTTTTGTCCAAGAGTTGAGAAACCAATTCTGAAGGCGGATGAACTGCTGAAGCGGTCCACGGCATAAGAATGCAAAAAGCAAGGAGAAACTATTGCATTAAAGATCCTCGTGGATATCTCTAGAATCACCATTATGAAGATGAAATTCACAGCAAATTATTCCGGAGTAAAAAGTCTCCCAATCGGATCTCCGGGGGAGGCGGTTTTGAATGAGGTCGTGGAAAAAAGAGTGTCATTGAGATCAGACACGTTAAGAGTAGGCACATGGAATGCAAGAAGTCTATACTCGCCAGGAAGATTAGACAACATAGTACTTGAGATGGAAAGACTAAAAGTGGACTTACTTGGGGTAAGCGATGTAAGATGGGCAGGAATAGGCTCGATAAATACAGATAATGGAATGCTATACTACTCAGGAAACAATGACCCAAAACATCAGTACGGAGTAGGAATAATCCTAAACAAAAAGTTAAACAGGTCAGTTACAAACTTTACTCCCTATTCAGATAGAGTAGCAATGATACAATTAAAGACAAATACTGGAATTATGAACGTGATCCAAATATACGCACCAACTACAGATAAAGAAGATGAGGAAGTTGAAGAATTCTATACACAACTAAATGCAGTACTAAGAAGTATAAATCGTTGCGAAGTGACCATAGTGATGGGCGATTTTAACGCCAAGCTAGGAAAAACAAAGGTAATTGGCTGCACTGGTGAATTTGGCCTCGGGGATCGGAACGAGCGCGGTGACCCTCTGATTCAGTTCTGTCAAGATGAGAATTTTATAATCACCAACACACTCTTTCAGCTCCCTAAAAGAAGGCTGCATACCTGGACATCTCCAGCCCATACAAAGGAGAAAATCATACGAAATCAAATAGATTATGTGCTCATCAGAAATAGATATAAAAATGCCGTAAAAGCAGTGAGAACTTACCCTGGAGCTGACATCCACTCAGACCACAATCCTGTAATAGCAAAGGTACAAGTTAAACTAAAGAAGATCATAAAGAAACATAGATATTCAACTTCTTAAGGATAAAAAGATACAAGAAGTTGTAGTTGACCAGATAAAGCAAAATGTAACAACAGCAATGAAAGAAAATGAACTACATCAAGATGTCGACATAAGATGGAATCTAGCTCAAACAGTTCTGACAGCAGTAGTGAAAGAAAACCTAACTAGGAAAGCAACAAAAAGGAAATATTGGATGACTGAGAAAATCATAGAGCTCATGGATGAACGCCGGACCCATAAGAACCAAAATGAAAAACAGTATAAAATCTTACATAAAACGATTCAAACAGAAATAAAAAAGGCAAAATCAGAGTGGATCTCTAAACAATGTGAAGAAATAGAAATGCATGAAAGAAACTATGACTATGATCAAAGAGATGACAGGAGCTAGAAAAACATTCCAAGCTAACCATGTGATCAAGAGCGCGGATGGCCGCATAATAACAGATGTGAAAGAAAAGGTAACGAGATGGGAAACCTACGTGCGGGAACTCTTTAATGATGAAAGACCAACACAAGTACCAATAAGAGTAGAAGACGAAGAACCTAAAATAATGAAACATGAACTCGAATATGCCCTCAACAGTATGAAGCCAAGAAAGGCTACGGGGCCAGATCAAATACCAGCTGAGATATTAAAATTATTCGATGAACACCTAATAGATAGTCTCCTAGACTTGTTTAACACAATATATGACACAGGCATCATACCGAAACAATGGCTTTTATCGACATTTGTATTGATCCCTAAAAAAGCAAATGCTAGAGAGTGCACAGATTATAGGACTATTGCACTTATGAGCCATGCACTAAAAATCTTTCTAAAAATCATCCATTAAAGAATTTATCGAAAACTAGAAGAGGACATAAGTGATAGTCAATTTGGATTTAGAGAAGGGCTTGGAACAAGAGAAGCACTCTTCGGAATAAATATTCTTTTTGAAAGATGCCTAGACATAAATCAAGACCTGTTTGTGTGCTTCATCGATTTCCAAAAGGCTTTCGATAAAGTTCAGCATGACAAAGTACAACAACTAATACTTAGAAAGAATTTAGACCGGAAAGACGTCAGGATAATTACCAACCAATATAATGAACTGACAGACGAAATAGAAATACGCCGCGGAGTTAGACAAGGCTGCATCCTATCCCCGCTATTATTCAACATATACAGTGAAGCTATATTTGAAGAAGCTTTGTTAGGAGAACCAATAGGTATAAACATAAACGGAGAGGTAATAAATAACATCAGATATGCCGACGATACGGTATTATTGGCAGGTAGCGAAGCAGAACTACAACACATACTCGAAAGAGTAAACCACCAATGTGAAGCTTATGGACTTCAAATGAATCTTTCAAAAACTAAGTGTATGGTAGTTTCTAAGGCACATAACCAACAAGTGCAACTAAATATCAACAATACCATAATTGAAAGAGTAGATTCCTACAAATATCTTGGAACCGTGCTAGACAAAACAAGCGACCAGGCAGGTGAGATACGAAGAAGGGTGGAGATAGCAAGATCAGCGTTTATGAAAATGAAAAAGTTTATTTGTAACAGAGACACTAATATAGAATTACGAATTAGAATACTACGCTGTTATGTGTTCTCTACCCTGCTATACGGAGTTGAAGCCTGGACCCTAAAGAAACCTGAACTAAAACGGTTGGAAGCGTTCGAGATGTGGTGTTATCGCAGAATGTTTAGAATATCCTGGAAAGATAAAGTCACCAACAAACCGGTGCTTGAAAAGGTAAAAAAGGAATGCGAAGTCGTGCTGACCATTAAGAAAAGGAAACTGGAGTATCTAGGCCATGTCATGAGAGGCCCCAAATATAGTCTTCTAAGACTTATTATGCAGGGAAAAATTAAAGGAACCAGGAGTATTGGTAGGCGTAGAGTATCCTGGCTGAAGAACCTGCTCGAGTGGTTCAGCTGTAGCAGCACGGAACTGTTCAGAGCAGCGGTGAACAGGATAAGAATAGTCATGATGGTGTCCAACCTCCGGTAGGAGAAGGACTGCAAGAAGAAGGGTCCTTGGACGGTTATAAACGCGGGGTTTCAAATAACCCCACAAACAGAAATCGCAAGGGGTCAAATCGGGTGAACGGGCCAAATCGCCCCTTATTGAGATGAGGTCCTATGGGAAGTGTTCCCTCAAAACACCCACTGATGGCCTTAAAGTGTGAACCGTTGCTGCGTATTGTTGGAACCAAATGTCCCCCAAGTCTAATTCATCAAGTTGTGGAAAGAAAAATTCACATACTGGTCCAAACTCACTGTCGTTGACCTCATTTTCTTAAAAAAATCAAAGGCCAAAAATCTCAGCCGAGGAAATTTTACAGCACACTGTGACTTTAGGTGAATGTAAAGGCCTTTGATGCAAATCTGGGGAATTGGTGTCAATCCAGTAGCGCATGTTCTGCTTGTTAACGTATCCAGTTAAGTGAAAATGGGCTTCATCACTGAACAAAAAAAACAATAGCGTCCTTAGGAACGTTTTCGAGAAGTGCCTCACATGCGTTTCTTTGAGAATTGAAGCCTAATTCTTGTAGTGTACTGCAACCAGTTTTATTGTTCGTTTCTCCTCCTCCAGAGTGTATCGTCTTTTAAGAGATAAGAGTCGCGTCAGGTGATCGCACACAATCTCACTCTCTCTGCTCCCACCCTTCGAAGTGCCAAGACGTACTTTTACAAGGTCTTAGTTCCGCTTATATATATATATATATATATATATATATATATATATATATGTTCTTAAGCCTATATAATTGTTTTATATATCTCTCCACTGGACACCCACTTGACCACCTCAGTACATATTAATTCTGCGAGTTCCTGCCCAATCTCTAACTTGTAAAGATGGTAATCAAGTTCATCGTAAAGAATTCGTCTAACTGAACGATCTGTAAGTCAAAGGGTAGACGCATGATTGCGCCCAGAATGCCCTGGTGAATGCAAAATTGAAGCTCTCAATGTTCTGATGCGATCTGATGGGCCGAAGGACTTCTTCGTCTTGTCGCATTCCGGTTTATCGGAACGCGGTGACCCATATAACTGATTTCCGGTCCGGGACAAGACCCAGCGGGGCTATATTTAAGCGATTTTCGGAAGGGGCACTGGTCTGTGATCACGTAGAAACATAGGCCTCGACAGCAAACGCACGCTCCTCGCCGTTCCAACGCATGATGGCGACTGACCGGGGTGGGCAACAATACTTATCTCGAATAAGAGCACTCCTTCTACGCTGACACCGACAGTCTGAATGGCACGCATTTCAAAAAGGGAAGTTAAGTTTCCGCACTCTGTATTTAGAAGAGTTTTATATTCTGTCCGGCGAGAGAATGCAGCTGTACTGCGCCTAGGTATGAGGGACTAGGTACGCGCAAAGGTATGCGCAGATTAGTTTGAGTTAAGAAATATGCGTCAGTTTTAACTAAACACCGCGCACTCGAAATAAAGCGGAGGTATGTTCAGAACACTTCTAAACTCATCGAGACGGGATGCATTCTCTCGCTAGACAGAGTATAGTTTGCTGTACAAAAATGTTTAGTAAATTGTCTCGTTCTAGAGAAATCTTGAAACTTTGTGAATGCACCCTGTATATAAAGAATTCATTTAAATTATTAAGTTAATTAATTAAATTAATAAGTGTATCTTAATTTGCGTATATTTAGGGGCGCAAAAAAAATTGTGGTTACGGGCCCATAATACCTAAGTCCGGTCCTGGCCTTGATAGTAATTGTAGCAGTCTTTTGTTTTTAGTGACATTAGTTTCGAACGTCTAGCGACTTGCGATGTTCCTCCGCAGAAAGTAAGTTTTTTAGCACAAATTTAGCAATTTCGCCATAGAATATTCGGTCAATTCTTTTCCCAATTGCTTAAAATATCGATTTAAAGCCGCAAAATAACAATTTGATTTGTATTTTAGCAAATCTCAGTTAGCGTCTGCCACAGCAACTGAGACGCCATTTTGTTCACACTTCAAAATCTCATTAGAACTCTCACAACGCGTTTAATTCAAATAAGATTTTTAAGCTTTTTCTCATTTTAACGCGAAATTTAATTAAATTTGAATTAAATTAAAATTAAATAAAGGTTTTGCTTTTTATAGTTTGTCAGGAGACAATGGTGGCGCTGCTTCGTGACAACTTCTCCGCTTGGCACTGCTAGCTTCGTGTTTGCTAACATTTTCAAAAGCTGCCAATTGTCTTTATGTTTGCTAAGATTTCCAACAGCTGCCAATTGTGTTCCTGCCAGGAGAAAAAGTAAGTTTTCTGCACAGAAATTCTAAATAGTTTTGTAAAATTTCACAAAACATTTTTAAAATTCAGCTGATTTTCATGTTTTTGTAGAAGCAAAGAATCGTTATTTGTGTTTATTGCGAATATTTTTTGCGGAAAATAGTCCGCTGATTCAATCTTGCCTTTCTAATGACCAGATTTCTAGGTAGATTTAAGGTAACCACAAATTCGAAATTCAAGACATATATACAGGGTGTTTCATAAATGTTTGGCAGAAATTCTAGGGCATGTTCTAGATCCCAAAATAAGAAAAAGAGTCCATTAAAGATATGTTCGAAAACGCTTCCTAACTGAGGTACAGCCTCATAGCTACTGAATATTTCAAGCGTTTTAAAATATCCAAAATACAAATATATGGTTTGATTTGAATACCATAGAACTTATCAAAAACAAGAAAATTGCACACACAAATTATAAACATACTAAAAGCATTACGGTTTACCATTCTGTTGATGATGTCCCAATCTTCTTGGGATTGTAGCATCTGTTGAATTGTATTTCTTGGGTTAAGGTTGGGTACTGCTGCTTCCCCGGGTTCTTTGTCCCATCTCGGGCAATCGTAGGCTGTGTGTTGTTGTCTGCTTGTCCGCAATACACGCAGTCTGTATCCGGTGCCCTGCCAAAGTTGAGTAGAAATTCCTTGAAACACCCGTGACCCGTTAGCAGCAGGGTTCAGGGTGAATTCGGTTCGAATGTTGTCGTCGGTACCAGGTCTCTATGTTGGGGATTAGTATCCTTCTCCACACGCCTTTCGTTGTCGTGTTCCAAGCTTCCTGCCATTCCCTAATCAGCTCTTCATTTGCATTATTTCTTGCTGATTTGTTTTTGGCGGCATCGTATAGGTATTTTCTCTGTTTGATCTGAAGTTCAATTGGCGGAATGCCCGCGATTACTAGGGCAGCATCTCTTGATACGGTTCGATATGCGCCGCATACCCGTAGGGCAAGCTTTCTCTGGTAGGCTGCTAATTTTTCGATGTTGTTTCTGTTTACGTCCTCGGCCCAGATTGGAACACCGTATAGCATTGCGGACTGGACAACTGTGCTGAGCAGCCTACGTTTGCTGCTCCTCGGATCTCCGACATTGGGCATGAGTTTTTCGAGTGCAGACGTGGTTTTCATTGCCCGCTCTGTCGCCATTTTAAAGTGTTTTCTGAACGAGAGATAATTACCCCTAGGTATTTGATGTGGGGTTTAGGTTTAATTTCGGTATCCAACACTTTGAATGATACGTGAGCCAGTTTCCTGTATCCGGTCAGCAGAATTGCTTCGGTCTTTTCCGGTGCTATATGCAGTGCTTTTGATTCCATCCAGCAGATGATTTTTTCTATCGCCTGATTGGCCCTTTGCATGACTCCCTTTTCCGTTTTTCCGGCGATGGTTAGTGCGAGGTCGTCGGCGAAGACTATCAGCTTAGTTCCTTCGGGTAGTTTCGGACGAGGTACCCCATCGTAAAGTATGTTCCACAGGTTTGGTCCTATTACGGAGCCCTGTGGGACACCGCTAGTTACCTTGTAGGGTAGCGTTTCGTGCTCGGCTTGAAGTAGGACACTGCGGTCCTCGAAGTAGTTGTGAACCATTCGTAGAAGGTAGGGAGATATTTTTCTTCTTGTTAACTCCTCCAGGATGTGTTGCCAGACGGCTGACTTGAACTCGTTCCGGATATCTATCGTTACTAGTGCATATATTTTCCTGGTTCTTTTGGTGCCTGCTTTGGTGTTTTTTTGCTAATGTTCATAACGTGGTTTATGGTATCTATGGTTGACCTGCCCTCACAGAAGCCGAATTGACTATCTGAGAGGTTTATGCCGTTCTTAAGTTCTTTTTTAAGGCGGCTTAGGAGTAGTTGTTCTAGCAGTTTCCCAGCTGGGTCTAGTACACATATTGGGCGGTAGGAAGAAGGTTTCCTTTTCTATTGGCTTGTTGCCTTTCAGTATGAGGACTGGCTTCGCCTGTTTCCATCTATTTGGAAACGTGCCAGTACGGAAGTTTTCAAGCACGAGTTCTGGAGAGGTTTTTGCCATTAGCTTGACGGCTTCTGGAGGCAAGCCATCTGGTGGGCCAAATGGTGAATTTATTAATTTGCGCAAACTGTGTAAATTTTCCATTAGGATTGCCTATAACAACTACTTGGAAAAAGTGGAAAATGACCTAACGTTCAACCCGCGAAATTTCTGGAAATTCATCCGCAACAAATCGGATACTCCTACTGTTCCTCTTCCTATTAAGTACGGTATTCAATCATTCCCAAGTTATTCTGAAGCGTGTACGGCTTTCAAAGATTATTTCGCTTCTATGTACTCTACAACTCAATGTTATAGTTTTAATTTTATGTGTGATAAATGTGTAAATGTTAGTAACATATGTGTTGAGTTATCTGAAGTAGTTTCTGCTCTTGACAAGTTTAATGCCAACAAGGGAGCTGATCTGGACCAGATACCACCCCAATTCTACAAGCAATTTAAGGAGTTCTTGGCTCTTCCTCTACAACTTTTAATTAATTTGTCCATAAAATCTGGTATATGTCCAACATTGTGGAAACAGGCGTCCTTGTCTATAAATCTGGTAGTAAATCTCTAGTCGACAACTATCGTCCGATCTCCATATTGGGCGCTTTCACACTACACGACACGACTCCGACACGACCCCGGCATGGCAGAGTCAACGATGTCGGTGGAATGGAATTTACATTGAAATAAGTGGGATGGTTTCACACTAGACGACATATCGCTGCCGTGTCGGTGTCGTCGCCGGCTGTCGTCAAGGAGCAATCTTCCCACTCGTGTCGTCCCGATAAAACTAATCAGTTGGTGTTTTGAAGATGGCTTTCAAGATTGATATTGTGACTCTGATTGAACTTGTGGAAAAAAATCCTGCAATTTGGGATAAAAATAACGAAAATCATAAAAATAAAATATTAAAAGAAAAATGTTGGCAAGAAATCTTTCGATATTTGGATGATTAGCTAACATTTCTTCAGGTGGTATCGACATTCTAAATGGAATATCGTTTTTCTTGATTTCATGTTTTAAACAGCTCAATATATGAGTAGCCTATTTACAAACCCGGACATCTGCTCACGCTATCATTTTGAGCTAGAGCCACTTTTTTACTGTGACTAAACTATTAGCTGAATTGAATTGTTTTTTTTTTGTTTGTTAGTCCATCAATGAATTACGACATTTAAACAATAAAATTAAGTTTATCAAATATATTCACTGAGATATTTAGCTTAAAAAAGTCCCCAAGTCCGCTTTTGTTACTGACTCGCAAATATGTCCATGTTTGTTACTTACTTGATGTGAAATGTCCGTTTTTGTAACTGAAAATGGGAAAAATAAACAAAATAAAAAAGTCATTTTTTAAAAATATTTATTTCTTAAAAACTCCTTCAAAATAAAATTATACATATTATTATTATTTTTTAAATATTATAAAACTGTTATTTTTTAATCTGTAAAGCGTTATTAAAATTTTTACAGTGTCTGAAGTTAAACAGTAAACAAAATGAAAAAGTTCAGTCAATTTTTTAAAAATATTTATTTCTTAAAAACCCCTTTAAAATAAAATTATATTATATATTTTTTAAATATTATAAAACCGTTATTTTTTAATCTGTAAATCGTTATTAAAATTTTCACAATGTATCTGAAGTTGAACAATAAACATCTTCATCTGGCTCATAATCGTTTGCAAGACATTCGCACTGTTGTTCATCTTCATTAGAATCATTATTCTGAGTTTCAGGCTCTCGTTGATTTTGTATTATATTTTTGTACCATGAAAGAGATTCCAATTTATCCCAACCATCACCAAAATGTTTCCCCAGAAGTTTTTCAACATCCTTTAGTTTTGCTTTATTAACCTTAACTCCTATCTCAATTTCAAGTGGGTTCATCATTGATATTTTTTTTTTTACTTGCTGAATTGACTTTGCAATTGCTGTGTCTATGTTACTTTTAATATAGTTACTATGTTACTATGTCACTTTTACTATATATACTGTTACTATGTCACTTTTAATATAGTTTTCTTTTTTTTTAATGCGTTCTCTATTGTTCCAAAAACTCTATCTGCAGGCATGAAGGAATGCCCGGTTACTGGGAAAACTAGTTCTATAATTTTTATATGTTCTGGAGCGTACTTATGGAGCCAAAAAGCACACATTCCTAATACATTGACATTTTTATTTTGCCCCGCACAGCCGTCTGCAACTAGTCTAATTTGGTTGTAATCAGTTAGGTTTTTTGTTTTCAATTCATTAAAGACAATTGAAGCAATTTCGTTGCTTGATTTTTTGGCCTCATTTTCTGTCCACGTATATATAGATACATTATCAGGAGAAAGTGAGTCCGTTGATTTGCCAGTAACAACCGTACAGTTGTAGCAGTGCAGTTGCCGACTGTAATAAGCTGATTGGTCGCTGACCTTTGGTAGGACCAAATTTTTTTCGCAATCAAAGGACATAAGGAGACAGTCGTCTGGCTTATCTCGCAGTAGGTCGAAGAAACATTTGGCCTTCAGCTTATGTAATTTTAATTTAAGTTTTAATGCTTCAACATTTTCTTCAATTTTTTCTTGCTTTATTTGTTCCTTTAATGAGATGCAAGTGATTCATCGGTGGACGGCGATGAAAATGAAATGTTAAATCTACTGTTAAATATGTCTCTAAAATAGGATTCAATCACCCTTAAGGATTCAATACAATTTTCATTGTATAATTTCCAAAGTTTTACAACATTTTGATCGCTCGGTAAATATATTCGGCAAGTTTTGCCTCTGCTGTAATGCGACTCCACACCTCTTAATTGCTTTATGAAAAGGATTACTGATTTACGTTTGTGTTTGATGTTACGTTTGTTTAAGCATGTTCCTTTCGCCAACCACCTCTGGTCTCACTAGGCATCAAACTATCGTCATTCTTTTTAAAATTCTTATGGACACCTTTTTTCTTATGTTTTTCTATTGTTTTTTTCTTATGTTCTTTTTCCTTTAATTCTTATGTGTTTTGTTATTCCCAAAATATTTATAAAGGTGGCACGACAAACTCTGAGTTTATTACCAACTTGGTTTTCAATATAAAATTTTAAAGAGAGAGTTTTGGGCTTCTCTCGATTAGGACCATTATTGTTATTATTAGCAATTTTTGTTCTTTTTGGAGATTCTTTATCAACATACTTACAGAGAAACGAATCTTGATAAGCTTTTTCTGGATTAATGTAGTATTGCTTGTGAAAATGTACAATGTCAACTCTTTTCAATAAGCTGCATACAAGGGTCTTTCCTCTGTGGCCACATGTAGGCCACAGAGTTCCCGCCAAGAACTATAAGAACCAATCATCAGCTCAGATTATGAAAAAATGTCAGATGTCCGGGTTTGTAAATAGGCTACTCATATATTCAAATGTATTTTTGGTCATCCGAAAGTAATTAAAGAATTTTATTTCGTCTCAACACATTTTTTCGAAAAGAGTGTAATAACTATACTCAACATATCTCTCTTTTAAAATTGGATGTGCCATAACTGTCCACATTTTTGCCTTCTACGACGTCGAAGATGTAATAAGTACAGTAAGTATAACTTATTAACAGCCGCCATAATACTACGGGAGAAAAAAAAAGTCCAAAACTAAAGAAATTACTTATTTATAATTTTCAATTATAAACTGTTTACCAAAAAATGGCTTTTATCGGTGTCGTGTCGTCCACAAGTGCCGTGAGGTGTGAACTCGTGTCGTTGTCGTGCCGGAGCCGTGTCGGAGTCGTCGAAGCCGTGTCGGAGTCGTGTCGTGTAGTGTGAAAACGCTCATTGTCAACTCCGTCCAAAATTATCGAATCCATAATATCGAATCATATCTTTTCACATTTCAAAAACATAATCTCACCTAAGCAGCATGGCTTTTTTCGAAAACGTTCCACTGTGAACTTACTATTATATACCAATAACATCTGGACCTGGAGGTACATGCTATTTATGCTGATTTCAACAAAGCCAAAAATTAATCACCAGCTCTTATTAAACAAATTATCAGCTTACGGAATATCCGGGTATCTGCTAGAGTGGTTCACGTCCTATCTTTCGGGTCGGACCCAGGTTGTGAAATTACAGAATTGTCTATCGAATAAACAGCTTGTACTTTCAGGTGTTCCCCAAGGTTCAATATTGGGCCCCTTACTTTTTTCTATTTTCGTGAATGACATTGCCGATGGCCTTCCATGTGACTTTGAGTTATCAAATCAAATCAAAATATTTATTAATCTTTTCATGTATTCAATATACATATTCGATAGGTCATAAATATTAATATGATTAGTAAGATACAATAGAAAAAGAAAAACAAAAACTAAATTAAATTAACAGAAAACTATTGTAACATACGCAACAACACACAATTAATTACTTTAAAGATCCATTGTTTTCAAGACGATCAAAACCATAGTTTATAAATCCATGAATTCTTGAGTACTGTAATAGCACATATTCACAAGATAACTTTTTAATTTTTTTCTAAATGACTTGTATGAGTCCTTTCTTCTTTAATTATTTCCGGTATACAATTGTAAATTTTGACTCCTATTCTATTTGGTTCTGCAGAACATAAAGTGAAGTTGCTCTTTGGTGTATAGAGCTTTAAGCAATTTCTGGTATTATGATGATGTACATCGATGTTCATTCTGAACGAATTCAGGTTTTTTTTATGTGACATGCTACTTCCAATATATATATATATATATATATATATATATATATATATATATATATATATATATATATATATATATATATGTTGTATTGTTTTCTCAGGGATTCCGCGTTGATGCTGAGGGTTGGCTCTGAAAAGAACCGGATTCTCGACGTTTCGGCGAACTAACATTCGCCATTCTCAAGAGATATATGCGTCAAACGGTTGACCCGTACGGACGCATATATCTCTTGAGAATGGCGAATGTTAGTTCGCCAAAACGTCGAGAATCCGGTTCTTTTCAGAGCCAACCCTCAGCATCAACGCGGAATCCCCGAGAAAACAATACAACACAGGTATCTATCCGCGAAAACCTCAAATACAACATATATATATATATATATATATATATATATATATATATATATATATATATATGTGTGTGTTGTATTGTTTTCTCGGGGATTCCGCGTTGATGTTGAGGGTTGGTTCTGAAAAGAACCGGATTCTCGACGTTTCGGCGAACTAACATTCGCCATTCTCAAGAGATATATGCGTCCGTGCGGGTCAACGGTTAGACGCATACTTCATCAGTATGCGTCTAACTGTATGTAAAGTAAGACATATGTGTCATATCTGACATGTATTGATATAATTTCTATTCCGTTTAATGAAAAGTTGACAAACGACTTAAAAATATTTCGCCAAAATTCGTTAAATCTTAGTTATGTTTTGCCAAAATTCAAATTCAAAATTCAGTTTTGTCAAAATTGACAGATCAAGTGACAAAGTTTGTCAAAGTTTGAGAAGCTCAAATATGTTTTGTATAGAAGTAACAAATACACCTTGAATAGTTGCATTTTTTGTGTGTGCTTGTGTCAATTTCCGCCATGTTTTTCGGGCAATTTTTGACGAATGACCAGTGAAAATAACAAAATGTGCCCGAAACTTTCATATTACATGGACCGATTTTTACGCGTTTTTTTTTTTTGTTTGTAAGCTGACCTGATCGAGCAGGTTCTTGGCCATTTTCAGGAGCCAACACAAAATTTTTAAAATTCGCGACTCATAATCGTGTCCTAATTATGGAGCCTTGAGGAACCAAGACAAAATTTTGAAAATTCGCTACTTAAAATTGTGTCCTAATGATGGAGCCTTGCGGGATCTAGACATAATTTTGAAAATTCGCGTTTGAAAACCGTGTCCTAATTATGGAACCTTGAGGAACCAACACAAAATTTTGAAAATTCGCGACTTAAAATCGTCTCCTAATTATGGAGCCTTGAGGGACCAAGACATAATTTTGAAAATTCGCGTTTGAAAACCGTGTCCTAATTATGGAACCTTGAGGAGTTAACATTAAATTTTGAAAATTCGCGAATCATAATTGTGTCTTAATTACGAAGCCTTGAGGAACCAACATAAAATTTTGAAAATTCGCGACATAAAATCGTGTCTAATAATTATGGAGCCTTGAGCGACCAAGACATAATTTTGAAAATTCGCGTTTGAAAACCGTTTCCTAATTATGGAACCTTGAGGAGCAAACACAAAATTTTGAAAATTCGCGATTCATAATTGTTTACTAGTTATGGAGCCTTGAGGAACCATCACAAAATTTTGAAAATTCGCGACTTAAAATCGTCTCCTAATTATGGAGCCTTGCGGGACCAAGACGTAATTTTGAAAATTCGCATTTGAAAACCGTGTCGTAATTATGGAACCTTGAGGAGCAAACACAAAATTGTGAAAATTCGCGATTCATAATTTTGTACTAATTATGGAGCCTTGATGAGCCAACACAAAATTTTGAAAATTCGAGACTCATAATCGTGTCCTAATTATGAAGACTTGAGGAACCAACACAAAATTTTAAAAATTCGCGACTTAAAATCGTCTCCTAATTATGGAGCCTTGCGGGACTAAGACATAATTTTGAAAATTCGCGTTTGAAAACCGTGTCCTAATTATGGAACCTTGAGGAGCCAACACAAAATTTTGAAAATTCGCGACTCATAATCGTGTCCTAATTATGGAGCCTTGAGGAACCAACACAAAATTTTGAAAAATCGCGACTTAAAATCGTCTCCTAATTATGGAGCTTTGAGGGACCAAGACATAATTTTGAAAATTCGCGTTTGAAAACCTTATCCTAATTATGGAACCTTGAGGAGCCAACACGAAATTTGGAAAATTCGCGATTCATAATTGTCTTAATTATGGAGCCTTGAGGAACCACAAAATTTTGAAAATTCCCGACATAAAATCGTGTGCTAATTATGGAGCCTTGAGGGACCAAGACATAATTTTGAAAATTCGCGTTTGAAAACCGTGTCTTAATTATGGAACCTTGAGGAGCCAACATTAAATTTTGAAAATTCGCGAATCATAATTGTGTCTTAATTACGAAGCCTTGAGGCGCCAACATAAAATTTTTAAAATTCGCGACATAAAATCGTGTCCTAATTAGGGAGCCTTGAGCGACCAAGACATAATTTTGAAAATTCGCGTTTGAAAACCGTGTCCTAATTATGGAACCTTGAGGAGCCAACACAAAATTTGTAAAATTCGCGACTCATAATCGTGTCCTAATTATGGAGCCTGTTTCAAATTTTGATATATTAAAATATATTAAACAACGAGTTCAATAAGCGCGATTTTTCAGCAAGCGTCCATGTTTAGAAAACTCCTCGCTACGCTCGTCGTTTTCTAAACATGGGCGCGTGCTGAAAAATCGCGCTTATTGAACTCGTTGTTTAATATACCATTAAGAAACTCTATGGAACAAAACAGGTGATGTTATTGATACTTTTTGTGGGACAGATAGCTCGGAGAAAGGAATTTTATTGATAAATGTATTGTTAAGATTAAATAGACCGTTTCATAGTTGTAATTTTTTTATGCGCTGCGTCAATTTCCGCCATTTTTTCGGGCACTTTTCTGACGTATAACCTTGTGAAAATAAAAAAATTTCTTTGTGTACATGTGTCAATTTCCGCTATGTATTTCGGGCACTTTTTGACGTATGACCAGTGCAAATAACAAAATGTGGCTGAAACTTTCATATTCCTGTCTTTGAAACAAGGCGGATTGTAATGCGCTTAACTAACCGTTAAAAGGTCTATTGTTATTTTATTATAAATATGTTATACCGATGTTTTTTAAAATTAAATTTATTAGATATTTAACTAAAATTCACACAATATTAGTAATACTGTTGGTTAACTACTTCAGTGATTTATTAAAATTAAATTACAACGTGACGATTTTTAGTGGGGCCCATCCAATAAATTTTCCACCTGCCTGCGTTGGTATAGTTACGCCATTGCTCACAAGATAATCAATATTTTGTAAACTTAACCGACCTGAATCAATAGACCTTTTCATAGTTGAAATTTTTTTTGTGCGCATCTGTCAATTTCCGCTTGTTATGCGTCAAAATTGCCCGAACTTTTTGACGTATAACCTTAATATTTGTCCGAAATTTTCATATTCCCGACTTTGAAACTTGACAGATGCGCATGCGCTTAACTAACCGTAAAAAAATCTATTTGACTGATATAAATCAATGAATTTGAATCGTGTAGAGAAAGTAAAAATTATGAATTTTCTGCATAAATAAGGTTTATTGTCCAACTTTGTTGCTTCTAACGTCAGTAGTTTTTAATCTGATAGATCGAGTCTCTTTTTGTCAATTGCATCCTTAAATCGAAGCAAAACATACAAACATTTTAAAATGAAATAACAAAAATCTTAAATTATTCACCCTGTATATGTGCAATCGAAGTCACGGTTGCCAACCAAAAATCAACAAACTACCGAAAATAACCAATATTCTTGTGACGTTCCCGATAAAATTTGCATAATTAGTACCGGCCTTACGATACAAACAAAATTAAACGTTAAAATGATCGCCCTGACGGAATCCTCGGTTTTCTACGCGATCTTCCTCTGCCAATGGGTGGAATACCTTTGGGAACTCTACCTCTCCATACGACAGGTAACCTATATTACTCAATTACTACTTTCAAGTAGTGATCCAACTTGTTTGCATTTCAGTATAGGGTAGCTACAAGCACACAAATTATACCGCCAGCCTTGACCAATGTCATGAGCAAAGAAACATTCACGAAAGCAAGATTGTACACCATCGATAAAGAAAAATTTGGGTTTGTTAAAGACACGTTTTCCATAATTTTCTCATCAATTACAATCTACTACGGACTGCTCGGAAGAATATGGGACTATGCAGAATCCATAAACTTTTACGAAGGAGAAGTTGCCATCAGCTGTATTTGGATCTTAATTGTGACTACATTGCAAACCATAATCGATCTACCACTAACGATATACTACACGTTCATATTAGAAGAGAAATACGGATTTAACAAGCAAACAGCCCAATTTTTCATCCTCGACAAAATTAAATCTTACATTCTTAGTCTAGTCCTTACGCTACCAATATCAGCAGTCACGATAGTTATCGTGAAATACGGAGGTGATTTCTTCTTCGTTTGGTTATGGGCTGCGGTTGGAACAATTATTATGATCCTACTAATAATCTATCCTTCGTATATAGCTCCAAGATTTGATAAATACACTCCATTACCAGAAGGAGAGTTGAGAACACGAATTGAAGCTTTAGCGACAGAACTTAAGTTTCCTTTAACTCAGTTATATGTTGTTGAAGGTTCTAAGAGATCTTCACATAGCAATGCTTATTTCTACGGGTTGTTCAATAGCAAACGGATTGTGCTTTTTGATACTCTTTTAGCCAAGCCTGAAAGTGGAGGTTGTGATAATGAGGAAGTTTTGGCTGTTTTGTCGCACGAGTTGGGACATTGGCATCATGGACATATAAGAAAAAATTTAATCCTCATGCAAATTAATCTGTTTTTGATGTTCTGTGTGTTTGCGAAAACATTCCGTTACCCGCTTATTTATAAAGCTCTGGGTTTTAAAACCTCGAGACCTGTTTTGGTAGGGCTAGTGGTAGTTTTACAGTTTGTTATGATGCCATATAACGCGATTTTCTCGTACCTGTTGACGTGTTTGTCGAGGAAGTTTGAGTTTCAAGCGGACGAGTTTGCAGTGAATCTAGGGAAGGCTGAGCCGCTGAAGAGAGCTTTAATACAGTTGAATAAGGACAATTTAGGTTTTCCGGTTTACGATTGGTTGTATTCAGCGTGGCATCATTCACATCCACCACTTTTGGAGAGAATCGCTGCTCTGAGTGAAGATAAAAAGAAGAGGCAGTAAACGAGAGTTTGTATTTTGTTCTCACTTTATTTTCTTGTTTTTTTTTTTAAGAATAAAGTGAATAGTTTTTTTTTACATATATGTCACGTTATATATATTACTAATCATATTATTCATATCCCAATAGTTTAATTATTTATATAATGTTCTTGAGGTATGGGAAAAAAATTTTTATTTAAAAAATGTCGTTAAAGCAGAGAAAATTTAAATTTATAATTAATTTTAAATAGTATATATGTTAGTGCAATTTTTGTTTAAAATTAAAAAATAATAGTTGTTTAGCCTGAAGAAGACGAAAATAAATCGTCGAAACGTCGCTTTAACATTTTTTAAATAAATTTTTTTTCCCCATACCTCAAGAACATTATATAAATAATATATATATTACGTTTGGTACTTACGTATTAACGCCACCACTAAATGCCGCCAATCTACACCTAAAATTTTTATGATAAATCATAAAATAAAACAATTTATTTAAAATTAAAACATTTTTAAAACTCAAAATACTTTATTTTACAACTGCGGTTAGATTAGGTTGCCCGAGTTTTGGGTTCGCAACACTCGAATAAGTTTTTAAAAAAAGACCAAAAATTTATTCAGGAACAACTCACTTAATACTAACAAAATAAAATGAAAATTAAAATATAATAGTTTTGACTTAACTAGTGATTACAATTATAATATAATATGAATGCCTGTCTTTCCTCTCCGCATATCTTTATATATGAAAGATAAGCTGAAATGTTAGTTTCAGCACTTTTGCAGGTGCAGACTTGGTGTTGGCCTTGGACAGCTTCCTTAACACCTCCGGGGATAAGTTTGAGCATCTAGCGTAGCAGGTGCGAGATTAGACGATGATGTCCATGGTCTTGGAATTTTCTTTCTTGATGTCTCGAGTTGCTTTCCAGAATTTATATAACAGATAAGAAGTTATTGCGACACATATAATATAGAGTATTAATGTCCACACACTTGGTTTATCTGAAAACAATGGTTGATTCATGATTTTATCAAGTTCTTTATTTTGCAAGTCTAGAATATGTTGGAAGTTATTAATTACATTGAAATTTATAGATTCAAGTTCGATGGGTTTTATTTGCAATTGATTATTTATTTTAAGTTGATTTTCAAAGTTTAATTTAGGAATTTCGATAACTCGAAAATTTGGTTTTGAATTTTGATAAGATTTGACTTTTATACTTCCAATATTAATTTCACAATATGGGTTCAGTTCTAACATGAATGTTCCGTTAATTGGGAAACTATCTTTAATTTTTCCGCACTGTTGCACTGCCACTATTTCTTTAGGGATGATTAATAACCATTTGTTGTTTTCAATTTTCTGTACTTTGGGGTTTTGGATCTTTATGGAAATCTGGTGACAACTTGATATGTTTTTAGCAAATTTTAGAATTTGTATTTCACAAGGAGATTCTTCGGTTATCTCTTGATGGTCCATTTCTTGACATATAAATTCTTCGGGGTTTATTTCATTACATTTTTCATTGAACTGCATGTAGTAGTGTTCATTTAATGATAGGTATTTTGTTTGTGGAAAAATGGTTTTGTATTTTCCATTTGTTGGAGTAGGCAATGGATATAGACGGTAAAGGTTATAACAATTGGGTTCAACAATTGGAATTTGGAATATGAATACTATTTGACTTTCTCTAATGAAACTTTTGATTTTCATTACTTTTTCGAATAATAATATATTTCCTAATTTAGGTTCAAATGGCAATTTGTTTTCTTTCAATTGATCGTTAACAAGTTTTAGTTCTTGTAATAATTCTAAAGGTTCAATTAATGAGTTGTGAAACACATTAGATTTTGAAAAAGAAATTGATGTTTCCAATTTCTCATATATTTCTTGAATTAGTTGTAGTGATGTTGTAATTTGGAAGAGAACTGTCTGTAATAACATAAATTCGTACATTTCTGTATAACTTGAATGTTTTGTTTTTAGTTCTTGTTCTATTTGGGTAATACGGGTTTCTAATATTATTTGATTGTGTGCCAATTTTTGAGTTTCATTATTAAATTTATTAGTAGCCAATTGCAGGAGTGTGATTTGTTCTTTAATAATCGTTTTAAATTTTCCTTGGTTATTTAAGATGGTAGAGATAGCTTTATCATATTTTTCAGCATCAGTTTGGTCAAGGTTGCCAGTTAATATTTTAATTATTGAGCCTAATCCATTAATTATACCTCTTTTAGTTCTTATATTTATTGAGGGATTTACTTGTCTAATTTGATTGGTTATTGTATTTTCTATATTAGAAATAACATTGTATGAGTTATGGTATTCTTCTTTATACATTGTTAAATTTTTGACTGTAGTTCTAAATTTTCGAATTTGTCTTTGCAAAACGTAAAATTCATTGGTTATGCTTGTCAAGTCAAGGATCTGTATAAATGACCAATAGTCGATAATGTTTTGTGTAGTTCCTAATTTTAGTGGTAATAGTCCAGGGTTATCATTTAGGTCATAAAGCTTGGGTAGTGTTATTTCTGTTGCGAAGCATGAACAGGATCTGTAATAGAGGGAGTTTTTTATTCTTTCATATGGATAATTTCCATTTTATTATTTGATTTATTTTTTATTTTAGCTTTATTGTTTTCTAGTATTTCAGTCAGTATGTAAGGGCCTAAAAATTTATTTTCTTTTTTATTACGTCTATTATTCATTTTATAAATAGTTTGTCCGATTTGAAATTGGTATTGTTCTGGTCCTTTGAGATTACGTTTGTCTAGTACTTTTTCTTTCTTAGTTTCGAGTCGTTCGTTAACTTTTTTATAAACATGATTGATTTTTTCTTTGTGATTCATTATATAGTCAGAATAGAATGAAGAGTCAACTAAACAAGAAGGGTCACGTGTATTTGTATGTCCGAGAGTTCATTCTAATGGCGTAAAATTTGTAGAAGAATGTATAGAGTTGTTGTATGCAATTATAGCATATTTCATTAGTATTACAACATTATTTGTGGTATTAGTTTGTCTTAATATTCTTAGATGTTCAATTAAGGTAGAATGAAATCTTTCTACAGGTGCATTGGATTCATGATGGAGTGGGGTGGTAAAGTGGATTTCAATTTTATGTAGTTTTAAAAGTTCTTTAACTATTTCGTTTTTAAATTCAGTACCATTGTCCATTGTAATTTTTTCTGGAAGGCCGTAATAAGAAAAGTAATTAATCAATGCGTTACAAATTTCGATAGCTGTCTTACTTTGAATTGGTATAGCTTGTCCTAATTTAGAAAAAGCGTCTATTATCGTTAAGAAATTTTGGTTGTCAAACTTAAAAACATCGATATGTAAAAATTGGAAGGGTTTACCTACAGTTTCGGTTAATACTATAGGGACATAAGGTGGTTTTCTTAAGTACTTAGATTTTTGGCATACGTTACAATTATTTATATAGTTTGTTACGTCAGTTTTCATAGAGGGCCAGTAATAATTTCTTTTCAATTTCTCAAGTGTTTCGTTTATTCCGCGATGATTACATTTACCTTCATGTTGATGTTTTATTAGCATAATTCTTTCTTCTTCGTCTAAAATTGAATTTACCATCTTTGTACATTTTACTAATTTAAGTCCTTTTTCATAGAAGTGATCTAAATATACTTCATTAAAATCTAAATACATCGAGTCTGTATGAAAATATAAATAAAATGTCTTTTTTTCGGAGGTGTAGTTTTTTAAGAGTTCAAGGATTAAATTTTTATTTGAAATGGGGATTTTAACGAGAAGGATTTTATGATAGCCAAAGTCTTCAGTTTTTATTTCTAATTTGTTATAAGGGTTTTTTGAAATAATGATTTGATTTGATTTATTATTGATTATATCGTCTGGAATGGGTATTCCGTTATTTATATTATTACTATTACTATTGGAATGTGCAGTTGAATGGAATGATTCGTCATTTTGGATTTGTGGGGGTTTAATTTGGATGTCTTGTAGAATTTTGATTTTAGGGAAAGTTGTTATGTTTTCTTGCGTACCGCTGGTTGAAGGTTGTGTATTTTCGATAGGGTTTTCAGAAAGATGTCGTAAATAATCTAAAATGTCTTGGTTAATTTCACCTGGATTGTTAAAGGTGCTTTCGGTTTCTATTGCATTTAAATTTATTCGTGATAGTGCGTCAGCGTTTGTATTTTGTTTTCCTTTTTTGAATATTATGTCATAATCGCATTCTTCAAGTCTAAGTCTCCATCTAATCAATTTACTATTTGGTTCTTTTAAGTTAAAAAGCCAAGTCAGTGGTCTATGATCTGTATAAATTTTGAATTTTCTACCGAAAAGGTAGGGACGAAAATATTTACATGCCCACACAATTGCTAACAGTTCTTTTTCAATTGTGGAATATCGAGATTCGCTTTCGTTCAAAGTTCGTGAGGCATATGCAATTGGTTTGTCATTTGGAATATTGCCTTGTGACAATACGGCACCTATAGCATAATTGCTAGCGTCTGTGGTTAATACAAAGTCTTTTTCAAAGTCGGGATATTGTAAAATGGGTGGATTAATTAATAGTTGTTTACAATGTTCAAATGACTGAATAAATTCTGGTGTATGTTTAACTTTAGAATCCTTTTGTAAACACGTTGTCATTGGTTTAGTAATTTTAGCGAAATTTGGTATGAAACGTCTATAGTAACCTACGAGTCCTAAAAATGATTTAATTTCTTTTGGTGTTGTTCGTAAGGGGAAGTTTTTGATAGCTAAAATTTTATCGGGGTTAGGTTTAACTCCTTGAGGGGTAACCACGTGTCCTAAATATTCCACTTCTTTGCGTAAAAATTCAGATTTGTCCATTTGTATTTTGAAATTTGATTCTCTAAGTCTAATGAAAATGTCTCTTAATCGTGAAATATGTTCTTCTAATGATGTACTAAAAATTACTATATCGTCAAGGTATACTAAGCAAGTTTCGTTTTGAAGTCCACGTAATATGTTGTCCATTACGCGTTGGAAAGTACTAGGTGCATTTCTTAAACCGAATGGCTTTCTACGAAATTCATAATGTCCGTTTTCTGTAGAAAAACCAGTTTTGGGTATATCGTCTGGGTGCATTTCAATTTGATGAAATCCGTTGGCCAAATCTAGTGTGGTGAAATATTGACTTTTGCCTAATTTATCAAGAATGTCAGTAATGTTTGGAAGGGGGTATTTGTCGTCTATTGTTTGTTCGTTTAATTTGCGGTAGTCGATTACTAAGCGCCATTTACGTTTATTAGAAGCGTCTATTTTTTTGGTACGATCCAAATTGGACTGGACCACGGGGAGGTGGAATTTTGAATAATCCCTTGGTTTAGCATTTTAGAAATCTGTTCTTTAACTTCGGATCTATGTATTTCAGGATATCTATAACTCTTGGTATAAATGGGTGATTCATTTTTTAAATTGATCTTCTGTTGAATTTTGTTTGTGAATGTCAATGGAATTTGATCGCAATAAAATATATCACGAAATTCTAAACATAATTTTCTAATTGATTCCCGTTCTTCTGAATTACAGTGTTCTAGTCTTAAATTTTTTAAATTTGATTTTAAGGTATTGTCATATGAAGTAAAAGAAGAATTCTCTTCTGTTTCCATTTTATTAACAAAATTTACGGTGCAAGGGTCGATTTCGAAGGTGAAGTTATATCTATTTTTGCTAATTTTTCGCTTGAATTTATTATGGTAGTAATTGCAAAATTGTTGTCTACGTTTACTAGGGCTTCTGGCATTTCTGTGTTATTCGAGAAAGCTGTGTAATTTAATATTCCAGTTCCTTGTTTTAATTTTACGGGTAATTTTATTTGGGGTAATTTAATTTTTTTGAGTACGGGGTGGTATTGTAATTGAATACGTCTGTAGGTTATTATAAATGATTGGTATTTCTGTTAGGGGTTTTGTTAATTTTATATTAATATTAGCTTCTAACTGGTTAAGTAAATCAGCTCCTATAAGTCCGTCGTAATTTTCAGAAAATTTAAATAAGTAGAATTTATGAAATTTTTTTATTTTAAAGATATTAAACATAGGAATTTTAGCTATTTCGTCGTGAATGGTCATTGCATGTGCTGTCTGTATTTTAAATTGTTCGTTGGTAATACAATTTTTATAGAATTTATAGGCTAATGAGGGATCAATAAGGCTGCGTGAACTGCCTGTGTCTATTAAAAATTTAGCTTTTAATTCGGGAATGTTAATATGGGGAAGGTTTATAGGAATGCTATTTAGTTTTATTATGTCTGGTCGGGATTCGGGTAAGTCATTTGAAAATTTGGCTGTTGGTGGGTTTCTTCTGATTGAAAGTTTAGATTATGACTGTTATCATATTCTGCGTTAGCATTATTTGAGTTTGGATAATCTTGTTGGTCATAAGAGTCTCGATAATCTTGGTAATTTTGATGGTTTCGTTGGCTATAAGAGTCTTGATTGTCTTGGTAGTTTTGATAGTTTTGTTGGTCATGAGAGTCTTGATAGTCTTGATTTATTTCTTGTGTATATAAATTTTCTATTGCAAAGGTTTGTCTAGGTCTAGAGGTGTTTCCAGAGCTAGTGTCCATCGGTTCAGGTCTATAGTTAATCGGTGAAAAATTCTTAGTCATGTGACTGGATCTTGGGTTGAATGGAGATGGTTTTGGTTGATTATTAAATTGTTGATGTTGTGGAAAGTTCGGTTTTGAAATAGGAATGTTAGTGGGTCTTGGTTGACAATTTGGTTGGTATCTTTGTTGGTAATTGGGTTGAGAATTTGGTTGGTATCTTTGTTGGTAATTGGGTTGAGAGTTTGGTTAGTATCTTTGTTGGTAATTGGATTGGAAATTTGGTTGATATCTTTGTTGAAAGTTAGTTTGAAAATTTAGTTGATAATTTGGTTGAGGTTTTGGAGGATAATTTTGTTTGACATTTTTCATTGGGACATTTTGTATTGAGTAATTGTGTTTCGAATAATTGGGGTTAAATAGTGGTTGCGGTCTGTAAGTAGATTGCTGTAAATTCGGATTATGTCCAGTGTTAACATATTTAAAATTTTCCTCCTTTTCTGTTACAAAGGCTAAAGCTTGTTCAATCGAATTGGGGTTTCTCAATCTGATTACTAATTGTGTTTGATATGGTAAGCCGTGAATGAAAGTTTTTAGAGCAAAGTCGTCGTAATGGTTAATTTTAATTTGTCTCTCGTCTTCGTCTTCAATTGTAGAATTTAATTTAGAAAATAATAAACTTCGTGAGTCCTGTATCCTCATGCCAAATTGGATAGGGGTTTCGTTTCTTAGAGGTTTCATGGATATTAGGTCTTGTATTAGACAGTCTGTACCTCTCTGATCTGAAAAGGTCTGATTTAATGCATTTTTTATTAAATGCCAGCTATTTAGTTCTGTCCTGGTGCTAATTAAATCGGCAGCACGATCTCTTAATTTACATAGGACCGTATCAAGCAAGCAAATGTTTAATGGGTCGTTTGCGTTTTGAACATTTTGGAAAGTTTGTAGGAAATGTTCGCATGAATTTAAAAATCTGTGCAACTGTCTTGGGTTGCCGTCAAAGTGAGGGATGTTATCGGCTTGGTAACGTAATAGTGGTACATTTAGTGCCATTTTGATTTATTTTTGTGGATTATTAACTAAACTAATTCTTATAAACGAATCAATTGATTTTGATTAATTTTTTGATTGATTATTTTGAATAAATTGTCTTAGAGAAATTCAAAAAGTGTTTAGGAAATTATTTTTTTTTTAAAAAAGGAATGAACACTTACATTAAAATTACTGCGATGAGTTTCATGTTTTTTCTTTCTTGGTTGTTCTTAATCTAATGCCTATAGGATCTGGAGAAGTTGTCCTTTTCCCAGGTCTTCTTAATCTAACGAGTCCCAGAATAGAGTCGAAGTTGGACTTTCTTCAGGATGTTCCTTTGTGTTGAGTGTTGTTCTGGAATCCGGAATTTCCTTTGGATCTTGCAACTTTTCCTGGATGGAAGTTTTCGTATCTTCAGGATTTTCTTGTTTCGGCTAGGCTTAAGGGTTGATACCCAAAAACAATTGTTTGATACAGAGTTTCGTCTAGATCCTACCGACTGCGCCAGTTTTGCGTTCGCAACACTCGAATAAGTTTTTTAAAAAAGACTTCAAAAATTTATTCAGGAACAACTCACTTAATACTAACAAAATAAAATGAAAATTAAAATATAATAGTTTTGACTTAACTAGTGATTATAATTATAATAATGAATGTCTTTCCTCTCCGCATATCTTTATATATGAAAGATAAGCTGAAATGTTAGTTTCAGCACTTTTGCAGGTGCAGACTTGGTGTTGGCCTTGGGCAGCTTCCTTAACTCCCGCCGCGAAGCGGACAGATAAATCAAGACGACATACGCGCGAGTTACTTTTCGGTGTTTGCCGAAAGGTTTTTTAAAAACAAAACTAATCTTTATTTAAGTTAGGGAATGTAATTTTACTCAAGACTTAAAATAATGATTCTTAACTAACAGAGGACTTCAATTTTATGTACAATAATGAGTATTGGTTAAAATAATATTTAACTTCTTATAGTCGTAAAAGATGGATTCGTAAAAGTGGAAACGCTGCATTGCAGAACCCACGGAAAAGTGCCAGAGTCGCGCACTTTTCCGTGGGATATGTCGACTCACAATCAGCGCATAATTTCTAGCGTTGGCCTTGGATGAAGGTCTTAACTCCTCCGGGGCTAAGATTGAGCATCTGGTGTAGCAGGTGCAAGATGACTCTTTGGGATTTGTTTGGTGGGTTCTTTTATAGAACTTATAAAAGATATAATAGATCAATACAATGGTTATTAAATTCAATTATTAACGTCCAAACACTTAATTTGTTGGAGAACAATGGTTTGTCCATGTTGTCGTCCAGGTCTATGTTATGTAGGTTCAAGATGTGTTGAAAGTTTTTTTTTCTCATTGCATTTTATCGCGTTGAGTTGCACACGAGCAGTCAAAGCGTGTGGACGTGCGAACAAATACAGTTAACTCTGCACTAATTTCTAAGTCATCATAATAAAGTAGTTAAATGGTAAGAGACCTTAGGTCTAACGTCTCTAAAGACGCAGGGTTCGATAAAGTCTATTCGTTCCTTGCAGGCGAGGAGTTAATTGCGCGGATTGTGAAACAAGAAGTGTCTTTACTTATTGCAAGTTTTGAAGAAAATGTGATAAAACTCACTTCACAAATCAAGTCACTTTCTGAAGAAAATACAAAATTGCAACAGTTGTTACAACTCGCGGGCGTCGCGAACAAAGAATCTTCACCAATTTCACAAATACCGAATGTCACGGATAGAGAAAAGTACAGCGATAAGACACAACATTCTCAAGGCGAAACCAATTCTGATAAAGTTCATGAGGATTGTAAAAACAGCGATAGTAAAAAAGATTCCGATACGGAAACAAATATAAATAGAAACACAGAAATGTAGGAAACGCAAAGGAATAAGAAAAGTAGGAAGCCGGAGGTCATTCACGGAAATTGAGAGACATCAGACATTAGGGCAGCTAACAGGTATGCACACTTGCATGTTTATAAACTTGCCCCTGATGTAAGTGAAACTGAGGTCGTAGGGTATCTATCTACAAGGCAAAAATATAGCATCTGTAACATGTAAGAAATTAGCTTCTAGTCGTCCAGAGCAGGGGTCTCCAAAGTTTCCAGCCTTAGGGCCATACTGATTACTCCAGTAAGTTCCGAGGGCCAAAACCATATTATCATTGTTGCCGGTGGTAAAAAGTGAAATAGTCCACTGATGAAAAAAAAGTCCGAAAAAGTACGCAACGTTTAAAAAAGGCTGCAAATCGGACTAAAGTTCGCAAAACGGCAACACTGCATATTATTAATTTTCCTGTCATTATCTGTAATTTCTAGATTAGTCGTAGAGTACGAGCCATGAGGAGTAACGTGACACGACATCTGGTGGACACAAGCGGAAATAGGTAGTACCTTCTATCGCTAACAGATGGCGCTAATAGCACGTACAGAATAATCTCGTTGGTTCGAGAAAGTTCTGGTGTCTTCCACTCATTTCTAGATGGCAGTAATTGGAATATATAAGAAGGCTAGTGGTGCAACCACATGTCAGTTCCTATGACACTGTTGTGAAATAAAATAGTGCGTACCTCCTTAAAACGTGTTTGTGCGTGTTTAAGTTTAAGACATCTTTGTAACAGTATTTTGATTTGAATTGTTGCTTTTGTGTGTGATTTAGTAGTATGGAAAAGAAGCGAAAAATTGATACTGAATGCAGAAAATTCAAAGATCAGTGGAACATTCAGTATTTCGTAATTGAGTCCAGTAACAAGGCGCTATGTTTGATTTGCAATGAAAGCATAGCCGTTCTCAAGGAATATAACATTAAACGTCATTATGAAACAAAACATTTTCAAAATTACTCAAAATATACAGGAAGTTTGCGGACAGAAAAATTCGAAGCTATGAAGCAGCGCGGATTGAAATCGCAGCAATCTTCATTTACAAAACTCAAAACTGAATAAGAGGCTGCAACTCGTGCCAGCTTTCGTGTGGCTCTTGAAATTGCAAAACGTGGAAAACCATTCACCGATGGAGAAATGATCAAAGAATGCATAATTGCAGTAGCCGAAGAAATGTGCCCTGAAAAGGTAAATTTATTAAAAACTGTCAGTATGTCAGCAAACACTGTGGCTCGAAGGGTAGAAAACATCGCTGAAAATATATCCTCTCAACTGTTCGACAAAAATGGACATGTTGAGTGGTTTTCTTTGGCCTTGGGTGAGTCAACGGATGTGTCAGATACTGCTCAGGTGTTGATTTATATTCGAGGAGTAGATAAAAGCTATGAAGTGCATGAAGAACTTCTTGATATGTATAGTATTCATGGCACAACTACTGGTACAGATATTTTTAAAGGAGTTGAAATGGCCATTAATCAAAAGAACCTTCGATGGAAAAACTTGAAATGTATTACAACTGATGGAGGCAAAAACATGAGTGGGAAAGATAAAGGAGTGGTCGCTCTTATGTCAAAGGCTGTAGAAAATGACGGTGGTTCAAAAACATTAGTATTACATTGTATCATTCATCAACAGTCTTTGTGCTGAAAATGTTTGGATATGTCTGAAGTTCTGAAACCAGTCATATCAACTGTTAATTTTATCAGATCTTTTGGGCTGAATCACCGACAATTTCGACAATTTATTGAAGAGATTGGAGAAAATGACTTACCTTATCATACTGCCGTACGTTTGCTTAGTTGTGGGAAAGTCCTTTTTTGAACTTCGAGCAGTGATCGAAATTTTTTTGAATGAAAAGCATCGCCCTCTTACTGAATTACAAAACAACGCATGGCTGTGGAAGTTAGCATTCTATGTTGATTTGACAAAACATGTGAACGAACTGAATTTGAGATTGCAAGGAGAAAACCAGCATCTTCCTGATTTATACACTAATATCAAATCATTCCGGAAGAAATTGATACTGTTTCAATCACAACTACGAAGTAAATGTTTTTCACATTTTAAAACATGTGAAATATTCAGCCACACCACTGAGACTGAGTTTCCTATCGATTTTGCAATCGAAACATTGAGTGCTTTGAAAATAAATTTTGATACTCGTTTCTCGGACTTTGATGCCATTGCGAATCAAATTAAGATTTTTCAGAATCCTTTTGATACTGACATTGAAATCCTAGCCCCGGAACTTCAAATGGAAATGATTGATCTACAGTGCAGTGATATAATTTAGAACAAATATCAAAACTCATCTTTGTTGGAATTTTATAAGAGTCTTCCACTGACACAATTTGATAATTTGCATAAATTTGCTCGTGGGCTGTTTTCTGTTTTTGGTACTACTTATTTGTGTGAGAAGACCTTCTCCAAAATGAAGTACACAAAAAATGTTTACAGATCTAAATTAACTGATGAGCATCTTAAATCTCTTTTAATAATTGGTACAAGTAAAATTAGTCCACAACTACAAACTATTGTCAGTGGAAAATCTCAATTACATAAATCTCATTAGTATTTCATATGTCATTATGCTTGTTATAAGTTATGTTTTTATTTAAAATGTATAAAATGTTAGTTGGATTCATTTCAATAATTTGTTAGTTATTATATACTGAAGTTAAATTTTCTGCATATTATACATGTTTCTTTACTCATTACAATTCTGTGTTTCTTTATCCAACTTATCACAAAAACAATAACAATAAGCCTACAACAATGTTATGAGTAGTTGTTAGCCCATGACCATATCAATGTAGATGTCATATTAATAATTAGACAACATAAAATTAGAATACTTCAGTAAACTAAATTTAATTTGCTATAAAAAATATGTTCTTTAAAAGGAGTTTTCAAGTATGCTAGCTCTCCGCGGGCCGGACAAAATCTGTCCGCGGGCCGGATGTGGCCCTCGGGCCGTAATTTGGAGATCCCTGGTCCAGAGGAATACTCATCCTTCAAAATATCTGCTCCTTTTGAATTCCTTGAGGAGCTACAAAAACCTGAAACTTGGCCCAGATACACGTGCATCAATCGATATTTTCTACAGCTGGAAAAAAAAACCAAACTGATACACCTCGCAGTAACAAAACGGAAGTAAGTTTGATCTGTCTAAACACCCAATCCATTGGAAATTCCGTGGATAGAATTAATTACATGCTAGAAAAGAACGACTACTGTCAGTTTCTCATTTTAACTGAGCACTGGAAAAGTTCCGACCAACTCGTTATATATATAAACAATTTTCATATAAAATAAACAATTTTCATCTATCCACCAGCTTTTGTCGGCAGAAAGGGAAACACGGAGGAGTGGCCATATACACATCTTCACCAAATTTCAAGAGAAGGATTGACATCAATAACCTATCCCTAATCTTCGTGTTCGAATGTGCTGCAATCGAATCTAAATTAAATAAAAAAGACACAATAATCATCGGCATTTATAGGGCGCCGTTAACTGATGTGAAACTTTTCATGGACAAATTGTGTACCGTCTTAAACAAGATAATTAAAGAAAAAAACAATGAATTATTTCCGGTGACTTCAATATTGATACGTTAAAACCATCAGTAGAAAATTTGTATCGCTCTTAGAGTCATTTAATATAACACTGACAATAAAGGACATCACCCACCCCAGCTCCAATACCTGTTTAGATAATATAGCAGTGCACACGGATGCGGTGTTTACCGCAGAAGTGCTAAACTTTCACATCTCGGATCATCTAACTATCCGAACAACTTTTAAAGCGGAAAAAAATCAAACCTCCTTCCGTCATTGCAGAAGCGTCAAAGAAGAGAACATGAGGAATTTTAAAGAAAATTTGAATAACGAAACATGGGATGAGGTTTTTACCAAACAAACCTCAGACGTCAGTGGAAAATATTTCTGTACACGGTCAAGCTTCATTTCGAGGAAAGCTTTCCCATGTCTATAATTTACAAGAAGCAAACGAAAAAAAGATACAACAATTGATGCAATGAAATAACGTATCGACTTATTGCATATATTATCCCAAACAATCCCTGAACTAAAAAGCAGTTAGAACAGAATGCGGCGAAAGTACACGCGTTTATTGAAGCTAGAAAAGAAGAAATACTACCAAAATAAAATTAAAGAGGGTGACAATAAAAAAAATAAACATGGTAAAATCAACATGGGAGGTAGTACACGATAGTACCCAAATCAAATCTGTTAAGCGAGAAGGAGCAAACTGTATGCTGGGGGCGAACATGATAAACGACTGTTATGCCGACAATCCTACAAACCTTACAAAGGATCTAACTAGATGTCCATACGAAAACAAGCTGCAAAACAACTCTCATTCTATTTATTTAGAACCAATAACACAATTGAAACTACAACAAGTTATAAGAGATCTAAAGAATACAAAAAACTCGGGCTTTGATGAAATTCCTATGGCAATCCTCAAAGGTGTCGCTGAAGAACTCTCTGAACCACTTGAAGTCATCATTAACAATGCGTTTGTACACGGAATTTTCCCAAGTTCACTAAAGGTCTCGAAAATAATACCAATTTTCAAGAAGGGAAACATAGACGATATAGGCAACTACAGGCCGATCAGTCTACAATCAACTTTCTCGAAAATTATGGAGAAGCTAATATGTAAAAGGTTATTACTCTTCCTAAACAAATTCCATATCATTAGTCAACGACAGCATGGGTTTATTAAAGGTCGCACCACAGAGACTGCTTGCTTCCAATTCATAAGAGAGATAATGAGTCAACTTGAAGATCATAATATACCATGCGGAAGTCTACTGGACCTCTCTAAAGCATACGACACAGTCGACCACGCCATCATATTAAGTAAAGTTAAAAGATACGGAATTAGGGGAGTAACCTTAAACTTGCTTACATCCTATTTAAAGCACAGAACACAAATCTCAGAAATTTATACTCCACAAGAGAAACTAAGATCGACCCCGAGAACCATAAATGTATGTATCCCACAAGGTAGCATTTTGAGTCCGCTTCTGTTTATTTTGTACATAAATGACCTACCAAAATTAAATTTAAACAACACACCAAATTATGCAGACGATACGAGCTTAATTGTAGCTAATAAGGAACCAACCGAACTCACAAACAGCATCGAGACATTATTGTGATCTCGCGATTTCGGTTTCAAAGAATTTGAGTTTCTCACGAGTCGGCAAAGAAAACTAAGTGGACACCCGATTAGTTTTTGTTTATTTAGGACCATTAGTCTGGTTTATCTAAATCATGCGGGTAGACGCTCGAACTTAGGGATCGTGCCGAGACACCGAGAGGATTTAGTTTTATGAGTTCTGGAAATTTTCCATAAGGATTAGGGGAGGACTCACACCATGACCAAAGTGATGAGGTAGAGGGGAAGTTAAAAAGGGGCAGGGAGAATTGAGCTAGCAAGAGAGTAATTTGAGTTTTGAAAACGAACCTCCGTATTTTCGTCGAAGTAAATTCCGGGTTTCGACCACAAGTATCGTAGAATTAAGTGTATTGTTGTTAGTTAGTAATTATTGTAATAAGTTAGCGATTAGTTGTACATATTGTAAGATATTAGTAGATAAGTAGTATTTAATTACATATAAAGGACATATTTGCGTGTAATTAATTCATCCATTGTCCTGATCCTGTCACCATCCTGATCATTGTCCACCATACCAAATTACCAGTTCGCAAATTACCAGTTCGCAACACTGTTACATCTGTTTGATTCGGGTCGATTGGACCAAATGTTGCTTGCTTCTATTTGTTACTAATTTTGATTAACTATTTATTTATTTTAATTGGTTATAATGTTAAACACAGCATTTATGTTTTTTACAGTTAAAAATACGTGTGTTTCTGTTGAGCCGTTCCATGCTGCTCTCTCCCTCTTACATTTTCGTATTCACTTGATTCCCAAAAATGTCCGACTAGTGGCGCTGTTCTTACAAAATTACAAATCTAAACACTATGCACAAACAACTTTCAAAAATCGGAAAAATGCGGTGTTTTTTTCACCTAATTTGCGGTGATCCCTCTCCTGGGATACCCAAAAAGTCGGATCGGGACGGGACTGGCACCAATCGATTCGGCATAGTATCTTTTAGTTTGTTTTGGAGTTTAAATGCGATTGCGCGCCGGATGGACGCACGAAAAACCATGTTTTGCAGACGTAGGCGAGAATCTACCGGGATTTGCTAATTTAAAGAGCAGGGCGTCGCGGTGGCGGTTTCTAAATAGAGAACGAACGGATCGATAAGGCGATAAGAACGGCGCACCGCTCGATCGCATTTTGGGGTCTCGACTCCCGTCCAAACTCGAAACGAATTTTCCAAAATTGAGCAAATTGAAACCTTCAATATTCGGTGCAATGTTTTAGAATTGTATTGCTCTTTTTATAGACCCACGTGTCTTCTTTCGAACGACACCTCTCTCGGCACATTACACCTCCGGGGACGTACGTAACTTCGGGATGCTCTGTAGCCGCCAGTTTTGAAACCAGTCGCCTTATCTTTCGTTAATAAATGCACAGAGGCTTCATTTAAAAGACAATACAAGAAAAACAAAATACTTCCATTTTTTCGACAATACTGTGCGTCTGTTCAGCTGTTGGCAAAACAAGAAGGTTCGTATCACTTGGGTGACAGAAACCGAGAAGGATATTAAAGAACTAGGAATAACAGATCTCCAAAACAGTCTGTGATGCACCCTAAAGGAAGTCCGTGGATTTCAGCAAAAACCCCGAAGGAAAGGTATCCCCTGGACAGGAGAGAGAAAGGAGTTACACCGGCAGAAGATGCGACAATACTGGGCAAAGATCAAAGCCCAACAGTTGAACTAGCGTGGTCCAAAGTATGCCCATTCGAAACAAGAAGAAGAAGAAAGAAAATAAATTTTGTTATTAAAAGATACAAGCTAGAAGGAGATCTGGTGAAAGGGGGGCTTAAAAACCTAAAGTAGTGTTTTGAAGGAGGCGGTGGTGGCCTAGTAGCCAAGGTGTTAGACTTCGGAACCGCAAATCCCGGGTTCATATACTGCACATGGTACAAATAAGCCACCGTTCTCCTATAAATGGCTCTGGCAAAGTCATCACAGTAAAACCTGCCTAGAAACCTCTCCTAATAGTGGATCCCCAACCACGTTAAAAACTGTAAGGGCTCCCTACACTTGTGTAAGATCAAAACACCAAGCACAAGTGTAGGTAGTGGGACAGGTGGGGAAGGTTCAGGTCCTACTTAGGATTGTAGCACCATGGAGATAGATAGTGATTTGAAGGAGAATCGCCATTTTAATGCAAGGCATGTAATGATTTGAATTTGTAATAAAACTACATCAAATTACGCAGTTTATTCACGTTTTGTTATTTCATCTTTAAACAATATAATTTGTTGTTAAAAATAATAATTTGTTTTTAAAATTTATGTGATTGTGATTTGAATTATAAGAGAAGACTTCTTTAACAAAAGTTCGTTTCCGGGATTGTCTTGTCTAGTTTTATATTGTCTTCTCTAGTATTGTCTACTGGCGTTTCTTGTCTTCACAATTCTATTGTCTATTATATATTTCTATTGTCTACTGTTGTCTCTTGTTTTCACCATTCTATTGTCTATTATATATTTCTATTGTCTACTGTTGTCTCTTGTTTTCACCATTCTATTGTCTATTATATATTTCTATTGTCTACTGTTATTTCTTGTCTTGTTGCCTCTTGTCTTCATTTTACCGGGTTAACGTGAATTTATCATTTGCATTTATTTTTGTATAACAAATAATATGCTTGCAAATGTTTTTTCTTAAAAAAAAAAAACATTGAATTTTTCAATTCAATGCAAGTATGAATTACCACGTAGTAACAATCGCAATTATCCTATTCATAATAATATTAGAAATATTTGGATTAGTACGTAACAAAAGCAATCTGTGCGATTTTATTCGCGTTTAGAGCGTATCCGCCATTTTGAAACATTCAATCTTAAACGCAAATTTGTAAATGTTTGAACGAAAGCTAAGGCTCATTAAAAGCGTGATGAATAACATTTTGTATATCCCTGATCGGGTTCGAAGCATTTAAGGTCGATTCTCATATACGCGACACTCAGTTACGCGACGTCACACTACATCGCCTGTCAAATAATGATTCTACGCGACGTTTCACTATTGCTACGCGACGTGCCCATTTAAAACAACGTAATCATTATTTGACAAGCGATGTCACACGACGTCACGTAGCTGAGTGCCGCGCATATGGGAATCGACCTTTATAAGTTTCTTGTCACATTCACCAATTTTACACCCTGAAAATGAAACACGTTAATTAATAACAAGCATTATTTTATGCGCAGCTTTTGTGGTTTACCCGGAAAATAAATTAAGGGCGCGTTGCCGTTTCACTCGTATGTTTCCATCTGTAACGTTTTGCTTTCTTCCTTGCCTCGAGCCTTCGTTCCTTTTCCTCACGGTTAAAGAGGATTCGACCACGATTTCATCGAACGCTGTACCAAACGCAGCTGGAAACAATTACAATTTGTATATTTGACCATCTTGAAGTTTTTAATATTTTTGTTTTGTTAATATATACTTTATTTTATCTTCTTCAAGTAAATAACTTATATAATATCAAAACAAGAACAATAAACCTGTTTTAAACTTTCACCAAACATATTGATTCTACGTGAACATATTACTTATATTGTACATCCTTCTGTGAATCTTTGTTATCAATGGGTACAGACGTAGTTAATGTTATAACGAAACGTATACTTGTTAACTTGTGAAACTTATACTTGTTATACTTTATTTAATCTTCTTGCAGTTAATAAAGTATATAATAACAAAACAATTACAATAGAAACCTGTTTAAACTTTCACTAAACATATTACTTACATTGTATACCTTTCTGTGAATCTTTGTTATCAATTGATACAGACGTAGTTAATGTTATAACGAAACTTATACTTGTTAACTTATGAAACTTATATTTGTTGTACTTTATTTAATCTTCTTGCAGTTAATAAAGTATATAATAACAAAACAATTACAATAGAAACCTGTATTAAACTTTCACTAAACATATTACTTACATTGTACATCCTTCTGTGAATCTTTGTTATCAATTGGCACAGACGTAGTTAATGTTATAACGAAGAACAGTAACGCGATGAAATGTATAAGTCTCATCTCTGCGAGTTCTGATATATCTAACTTGAGTTCTGCTTGTGTTATATGTCCGACCTCGAGTATATCTTGCAGCCGCAATGACAAAAGTGAAATAAAAAGAAGGCGATTATTAATGAGTTTAAAAACCGGTTTCTTAGAACCGTTTCCTAAACAAAATGTTTTTTAACGAATCGCTCTAATTGCAAGAGAAATGCAAAAATAATAATACAATCGTATCTCGGTAGGTCATGGGCGTAGCCAAGGGGGGGTTTTGGGGGTTCAAACCCCTCCGAAACATGCAAAATATAACATAAATATTATATTGAAATCAGGAGGGACGAGTAGAGATCTTCAAGAGAGCATGGTAGATGTGCAGTTTAGGAACCCTTGTGTGTCAGTTTTAGAAAGTAAATTGGGAGCATTTACATACACTCGAACCCGAGTTTGGTTCACTGTCACTTGGTGCTTGCTTCCCAGTGCTTATGTCCGGAGTAGGTCTTCTCTTGTCGTCTTTTTTAATTATTTTGGTTGGCTACTGCTGCTTCTAGGTTCTCCGATATTAGGCATTAGCCTTTTCAATGCGCACAGAGTTTTTTGGGATTTATCGGCTGCTCTTTTAACGAGCTCCCCGAATGATAGATTTTTCTCTATTTCAACCCCTGAGTATCTTATGGCACTCTTTGGTGTTGACAGTGTCCCTTAGCTTAAATTAGATGTCCCCAATTTTCCGCTTTGCCGTTAATATTACCGCTTTCGTTTTTTCCGGAGCCAGCTTGAGCATTTTGCTGTCCATCCACAAATCAATCATGCGCATTGCTTCATTGGCCCTCCTCAATATACCCTTTTCGGTTTTGTCTCGTAATACAAGCCTTCAGGCAGCTCAAGTTTGAGGACTCCGTCATACACTATGTTCCATAATGTCGGGCCCATCACTGCAAACATGAAAGGTATGCATTCTGGTGTGCAAAAACGAATCTTAGATAAGAAACCTAAGGCCTTTTTCGTAACCTGTTCCTGCCATTCTTTAAACTTAGTTGTAAACGACGCAGCCAAAAAATCTGGTGAAGTATATTTTTTGAATTATTCAAGAATTGTTTGTATTCTTTTCTAGTTCTAGCGTAAATTTGTTTCTGATGAAATTTTGTATAAATAGTTTTCGGCAAATGATTTGTAAAAGCTAAAGAAATGGAAATTGAAATAAATGCAGATTTTGAAAGCAGGATTTCAATTAGAATTAGACCTAAAAGCAAATTATTTATTCACGAAGGAACAGATAAACAAATAGAAAATCTGTCTAAAAAATTTGACACTTGGGAAAGACATGTAAATTTATTATATTTGGAAGAGGGGGTTAAAGGTCATTATGTATATATTAAAGATATTTGGCGACTTGTAAGAAGTCAAATATCATCGCATTACGATAAAAAATATTTATGTGATGGCAGTCTAACATTTTTTTCAACCGAGTCGTCTTTCAATCAACATAAATTGAATGACTGCAACAAAATATACACTATTATGCCGACAAAAGACATCGTTAAAGACAAGAGAGGTGATATGGTATCCCGGGGGATATATTAAAATTCCAAAATTACGATAGAAAAATGCGTATACCCTTTGTTGTATACGCAGATTTTGAATGGATATTAAAACCGATTGATACATGCTCACCAAACCCCGACAATAGCTATACTAACCAAACACATATACACCTACCGTACAGTTTTGCCTATAATATAAAATGTTCATTTGATGATTAATTGAGTAACTTCGTCACTTATACCGCAGAAGATTGCGTAAAATTATTTTGCTAGTACCTCTATGCGGTAACACCTGCTGTTGATCACGTAATCAAAGTTTTTCATTATCTCTTAAATATTTGTACTAATTCTGTTACAGAAAGATTTACACAATAGACCTTTTCATAGTTGAAATTTGTTTGTGCACATATGTCAATTTCCGCCATGTTTTGTCCGAACTTTTTGACGTATAACCTTATTATTTGCCCGAAACTTTCATATTCCCGCCTTTCAAACATGGCGGATGCGCATGCGCTTAACTAACCGTAAAAAGGTCTATTGGAAAATCATAATAAAATTTTTGAATTTTTATTTAGCGCAAAAACAATCAGACGAAATTCTTAAAAATTGTCAGGATTTACACATGTACATAACAGACGATATGGAACCTTAAAATTTGTCTAACGAATTACAAATTGGGGCGGCGAAAGTTGTATTCGCCTTAGGCGGCATATTTTAACGTGCCGGCCCTGTCAGCACCACTATCCTTACGTCCAAAAAGGGGGATAAAAAAATACATTCGATTTACGGAGGAATAAACCTCTATCTATTGATGGTTACTACAATGGAGTCTTATCCTGGGGAAGCCGAATCAGATTTTGTTAACTCCGATGCAGATCCAGAATATAGACCTTCTGATGTTGAAGAAACTGATTCCAGTTCTTTAGATACTGATATAGCGCCTTTAAGTGAAACCGCAAATCATCAGCACTTGGCTCAAAAAGATAATGATTGATACGTCATCTACAGCTTCCATAAAAGTTAGAAAGCGTAAAATTTCAGTTAAAAATAACCCAGGTAGAAAGCGTTCTAGAAATTAAAATTAATGGATAGATGTCAAAGCCAAAAAAGACTTGAATAATGGTATTGAACATGCTCTCTGGTGGCTATTTGATATGCGTCGCCTCAGGGGTTTTCATCGATATTTTTTCTATTCTTTAGGGAGTTCATCTACCGATGGGGGTTTTGGGGGTTCAAACCCCCCCGAAACATGCAAAATATAACATAAATATTATATTGAAATCAGGAGGGACGAGTAGAGAACTTCAAGAGAGCATGGTTGATGTGGAGTTTAGGAACCCTTGTGTGTCAATTTTAGAAAGTAAATTGGAGCATTTACATACACTCGAACCCGAGTTTGGTTCACTGTCACTTGGTGCTTGCTTCCCAGTGCTTCTGCCATGTCCGGAGTAGGTCTTCTCTTGTCGTCTTTTTTATTTATTTTGGTTGGCTACTGCTGCTTCTAGGTTCTCCGATATTAGGCATTAGCCTTTTCAATGCGCACAGAGTTTTTGGCTGCTCTTTTAACGAGCTCCCCGAATGATAGATTTTTCTCTATTTCAATCCCTGAGTATCTTATGGCACTCTTTGGTGTTGACAGTGTCCCTTAGCTTAAATTAGATGTCCCCAATTTTCCGCTTTCCCGTTAATATTACCGCTTTCGTTTTTGCCGGAGCCAGCTTGAGCATTTTGCTGTCCATCCACAAATCAATCATGCGCATCGCATCATTGACCCTCCTCAATATACCCTTTTCGGTTTTGTCTCGTACTACAAGCCTTCAGGCAACTCAAGTTTGAGGACTCCGTCATACACTATGTTCCATAATGTCGGGTCCACCACTGCAAACATGAAAGGTATGCATTCTGGTGTGCAAAAACGAATCTTAGATAAGACTCCTAAGGCCTTTTTCGTAACCTGTTCCTGCCATTCTTTAAACTTAGTTGTAAACGACGCAGCCAAAAAATCTGGTGAACTATGGTGAAGTATATTTTTTGAATTATTCAAGAATTGTTTGTATTCTTTTCTAGTTCTCGCGTAAATTTGTTTCTGATGAAATTTTGTATAAATAGTTTTGGGCAAATGATTTGCAGAAGCTAAAGAAATGGAAATTGAAATAAATGCAGATTTTGAAAGCAGGCTTTCAATTAGAATTAGACCTATAAGCAAATTATTTATTCACGAAGGAACAGATAAACAAATAGAAAATCTGTCTAAAAAATTTGACACTTGGGAAAGACATGTAAATATATTATATTTGGAAGAGGGGGTTAAAGGTCATTATGTATATATTAAAGATATTTGGCGACTTGTAAGAAGTCAAATATCATCGCATTACGATAAAAAATATTTATGTGATGGCAGTCTAACATTTTTTTCAACCGAGTCGTCTTTCAATCAACATAAATTGAATGACTGCAACAAAATATACACTATTATTCCGACAAAAGACATTGTTAAAGACAAGAGAGGTGATAATGAGCTTAAAAACCGGTTTCTTAGAACCGTTTCCTAAACAAAATGTTTTTTAACGAATCGCTCTAATTGCAAGAGAAATGCAAAAATAATAATACAATCGTATCTCGGTAGGTCATGGGCGTAGCCAAGTGGGGGTTTTGGGGGTTCAAACCCCTCCGAAACATGCAAAATATAACATAAATATTATATTTAAATCAGGAGGGACGAGTAGAAATCTTCAAGAGAGCATGGTAGATGTGCAGTTTAGGAACCCTTGTGTGTCAGTTTTAGAAAGTAAATTGGGAGCATTTACATACACTCGAACCCAAGTTTGGTTCACTGTCACTTGGTGCTTGCTTCCCAGTGCTTATGTCCGGAGTAGGTCTTCTCTTGTCGTCTTTTTTAATTATTTTGGTTGGCTACTGCTGCTTCTAGGTTCTCCGATATTAGGCATTAGCCTTTTCAATGCGCACAGAGTTTTTTGGGATTTATCGGCTGCTCTTTTAACGAGCTCCCCGAATGATAGATTTTTCTCTATTTCAACCCCTGAGTATCTTATGGCACTCTTTGGTGTTGACAGTGTCCCTTAGCTTAAATTAGATGTCCCCAATTTTCCGCTTTCCAGTTAATATTACCGCTTTCGTCTTTTCCGGAGCCAGCTTGAGCATTTTGCTGTCCATCCACAAATCAATCATGCGCATCGCTTCATTGACCCTCCTCAATATACCCTTTTCGGTTTTGTCTCGTACTACAAGCCTTCAGGCAGCTCAAGTTTGAGGACTCCGTCATACACTATGTTCCATAATGTCGGGCCCATCACTGCAAACATGAAAGGTATGCATTCTGGTGTGCAAAAACGAATCTTAGATAAGAATCCTAAGGCATTTTTCGTAACCTGTTCCTGCCATTCTTTAAATTTAGTTGTAAACGACGTAGCCAAAAAATCTGGTGAACTATGAAGTATATTTTTTTAATTATTCAAGAATTGTTTGTATTCTTTTCTAGTTCTCGCGTAAATTTGTTTCTGATGAAATTTTGTATAAATAGTTTTGGGCAAATGATTTGTAAAAGCTAAAGAAATGGAAATTGAAATAAATGCAGATTTTGAAAGCAGGCTTTCAATTAGAATTAGACCTAAAAAAAAGCAAATTATTTATTCACGAAGGAACAGATAAACAAATAGAAAATCTGTCTAAAAAATTTGACACTTGGGAAAGACATGTAAATTTATTATATTTGGAAGAGGGGGTTAAAGGTCATTATGTATATATTAAAGATATTTGACGACTTGTAAGAAGTCAAATATCATCGCATTACGATAAAAAATGTTTATGTGATGGCTGTCTAACATTTTTTTCAACCGAGTCGTCTTTAAATCAACATAAATTGAATGACAATCAAATATACAATATGCATTGAAGCAACAAAATATACACTATTAAGCGGACAAAAGACATTGTTAAAGACAAGAGAGGTGATATGGTCCCGGGGGATATATTAAAATTCCAAAATTACGATAGAAAAATGCGTATACCCTTTGTGTATACGCAGATTTTGAATGGATATTAAAACCGATTGATACATGCTCACCAAACCCCGACAATAGCTATACCAACCAAACACATATACACCTACCGTACAGTTTTGCCTATAATATAAAATGTTCATTTGATGATTAATTGAGTAACTTCGTCACTTATACCGGAGAAGATCGCGTAAAATTATTTTGCTAGTACCTCTATGCGGTAACACCTGCTGTTAAACACGTAATCAAAGTTTTTCATTATCTCATAAATATTTGTACTAATTCTGTTACAGAAAGATTTACACAATAGACCTTTTCATAGTTGAAATTTGTTTGTGCACATATGTCAATTTCCGCACATGTTTTGCCCGAACTTTTTGACGTATAACCTTATTATTTGCCCGAAACTTTCATATTCCCGCCTTTCAAACATGGCGGATGCGCATGCGCTTAACTAACCGTAAAAAGGTCTATTGGAAAATCATAATAAAATTTTTGAATTTTTATTTAGCGCAAAAAAAATCAGACGAAATTCTTAAAAATTGTCAGGATTTACACATGTACATAACAGACGATATAGAACCTTAAAATTTGTCTAACGAATTACAAATTGGGGCGGCGAAAGTTGTATTCGCCTTAGGCGGCATATTTTGACGTGCCGGCCCTGTCAGCACCGCTATCCTTACGTCCAAAAAGGGGGATAAAAAATACATTCGATTTACGGAGGCATAAACCTCTATCTATTGATGGTTCTACAATGGAGTCTTATCCTGGGGAAGCCGAATCAGATTTTGATAACTCCGATGCAGATCCAGAATAAAGGCCTTCTGATGTTGAAGAAACTGATTCCAGTTCTTTAGATACTGATATAGCGCCTTTAAGTGAAACCGCAAATCATCAGCACTTGGCTCAAAAATATAATGATACGTCATCTACAGCTTCCATAAAAGTTAGAAAGCGTAAAATTTCAGTCAAAAATAACCCAGGTAGAAAGCGTTCTAGAAATTTAAAAAATGGATAGATGTCAAAGCCAAAAAAGACTTGAATAATGGTATTGAACATGCTCTCTGGTGGCTATTTGATATGCGTCGCCTCAGGGGTTTTCATCGATATTTTTTCTATTCTTTAGGGGGTTCATCTACCGATGGGGGTTTTGGGGGTTCAAACCCCCCCGAAACATGCAAAATATAACATAAATATTATATTGAAATCAGGAGGGACGAGTAGAGAACTTCAAGAGAGCATGGTTGATGTGGAGTTTAGGAACCCTTGTGTGTTAGTTTTAGAAAGTAAATTGGAGCATTTACATACACTCGAACCCGAGTTTGGTTCACTGTCACTTAGTGCTTGCTTCCGCCATGTCCGGAGTAGGTCTTCTCTTGCAGTCTTTTTTTATTTATTTTTTGTTGGCTACTGCTGCTTCTAGGTTCTCCGACATTAGGCATTAGCCTTTTCAATGCGCACAGAGTTTTTTGGGATTTATCGGCTGCTCTTTTAACGAGCTCCCCGAATGATAGATTTTTCTCTATTTCAACCCCTGAGTATCTTATGGCACTCTTTGGTGTTGACAGTGTCCCTTAGCTTAAATTAGATGTCCCCAATTTTCCGCTTTCCAGTTAATATTACCGCTTTTGTTTTTTCCGGAGCCAGCTTGAGCATTTTGCTGTCCATCCTCAAATCAATCATACGCATCGCTTCATTGGCCCTCCTCAATATACCCTTTTCGGTTTTGTCTCGTACTACAAGCCTTCAGGCAGCTCAAGTTTGAGGACTCCGTCATACACTATGTTCCATAATGTCGGGCCCATCACTGCAAACATGAAAGGTATGCATTCTGGTGTGCAAAAACGAATCTTAGATAAGAATCCTAAGGCATTTTTCGTAACCTGTTCCTGCCATTCTTTAAATTTAGTTGTAAACGACGTAGCCAAAAAATCTGGTGAACTATGAAGTATATTTTTTTAATTATTCAAGAATTGTTTGTATTCTTTTCTAGTTCTCGCGTAAATTTGTTTCTGATGAAATTTTGTATAAATAGTTTTGGGCAAATGATTTGTAAAAGCTAAAGAAATGGAAATTGAAATAAATGCAGATTTTGAAAGCAGGCTTTCAATTAGAATTAGACCTAAAAAAAAGCAAATTATTTATTCACGAAGGAACAGATAAACAAATAGAAAATCTGTCTAAAAAATTTGACACTTGGCAAAGACATGTAAATTTATTATATTTGGAAGAGGGGGTTAAAGGTTATTATGTATATATTAAAGATATTTGACGACTTGTAAGAAGTCAAATATCATCGCATTACGATAAAAAATGTGTATGTGATGGCTGTCTAACATTTTTTTCAACCGAGTCGTCTTTAAATCAACATAAATTGAATGACAATCAAATATACAATATGCATTGAAGCAACAAAATATACACTATTAAGCGGACAAAAGACATTGTTAAAGACAAGAGAGGTGATATGGTCCCGGGGGATATATTAAAATTCCAAAATTACGATAGAAAAATGCGTATACCCTTTGTTGTATACGCAGATTTTGAATGGATATTAAAACTGATTGATACATGCTCACCAAACCCCGACAATAGCTATACCAACCAAACACATATACACCTACCGTACAGTTTTGCCTATAATATAAAATGTTCATTTGATGATTAATTGAGTAACTTCGTCACTTATACCGGAGAAGATTGCGTAAAATTATTTTGCTAGTACCTCTTTGCGGTAACACCTGCTGTTGAACACGTAATCAAAGTTTTTCATTATCTCTTAAATATTTGAACTAATTCTGTTACAGAAAGATTTACACAATAGACCTTTTCATAGTTGAAACTTGTTTGTGCACATGTGTCAATTTCCGCCATGTTTTGCCCGAACTTTTTGACGTATAACCTTATTATTTGCCCGAAACTTTCATATTCCCGCCTTTCAAACATGGCGGATGCGCATGCGCTTAACTAACCGTAAAAAGGTCTATTGGAAAATCATAATAAAATTTTTGAATTTTTATTTAGCGCAAAAAAAATCAGACGAAATTCTTAAAAATTGTCAGGATTTACACATGTACGTAACAGACGATATAGAACCTTTAAATTTGTCTAACGAATTACAAATTGGGGCGGCGAAAGTTGTATTCGTCTTAGGCGGCATATTTTGACGTGCCGGCCCTGTCAGCACCACCATCCTTATGTCTAAAAAGGGGGATGAAAAAATACATTCGATCTACGGAGGAATAAACCTCTATCTATTGATGGTTCTACAATGGAGTCTTATCCTGGGGAAACCGAATCAGATTTTGTTAACTCCTATGCAGATCCAGAATATAGGCCTTCTGATGTTGAAGAAACTGATTCCAGTTCTTTAGATACTGATATAGCGCCTTTAAGTGAAACCGCAAATCATCAGCACTTGGCTCAAAAAGATAATGATACATCATCTACAGCTTCCATAAAAGTTAGAAAGCGTAAAATTTCAGTTAAAAATAACCCAGGTAGAAAGCGTTCTAGAAATTAAAATTAATGGATAGATGTCAAAGCCAAAAAAGACTTGAATAATGGTATTGAACATGCTCTCTGGTGGCTATTTGATATGCGTCGCCTCAGGGGTTTTCATCGATATTTTTTCTATTCTTTAGGGGGTTCATCTACCGATGGGGGTTTTGGGGGTTCAAACCCCCCCCCAAACATGCAAAATATAACATAAATATTATATTGAAATCAGGAGGGACGAGTAGAGATCTTCAAGAGAGCATGGTAGATGTGAAGTTTAGTAACCCTTATATGTCAGTTTTAGAAAGTAAATTGGGGCATTTACATACACTCGAACCCGAGTTTGGTTCACTGTCACTTGGTGCTTGCTTCCCAGTGCTTCTGCCATGTCCGGAGTAGGTCTTCTCTTGCAGTCTTTTTTTATTTATTTTTTGTTGGCTACTGCTGCTTCTAGGTTCTCCGATATTAGGCATTAGCCTTTTCAATGCGCACAGAGTTTTTTGGGATTTATCGGCTGCTCTTTTAACTCTTTCCCCGAATTATAGATTTTTCTCTATTTCAACCCCTGAGTATCTTATGGCACTCTTTGGTGTTGACAGTGTCGCTTAGCTTAAATTGGATGTCTCCAATTTTCCGCTTTCCCGTTAATATTACCGCTTTCGTTTTTTCCGGAGCCAGCTTGAGCATTTTGCTGTCCATCCACAAATCAATCATGCGCATCGCTTCATTGGCCCTCCTCAATATACCCTTTTCGGTTTTGTCTCGTACTACAAGCCTTCAGGCAGCTCAAGTTTGAGGACTCCGTCATACACTGTGTTCCATAATGTCGGGCCCATCACTGATCCCTGCGGCACACCACCTAGGATCACCTAGTTTACTGTGTCATAAGCCGCTTTAAGCTCTATGAATACACCATACATACACCTTTCCACCTTGCTGTGCCAGCTCTTGCTCTATTACGTATTTTAAGGTAATCCGTTGTTCTCCTTCCTTTCCTAAATCTCTCTTGTATTTCAGGAATCACTTCCTTTTCTTCAATTTCTTCCTGTACTTTCATCTCCACTACTTTTGCATAAATCTTATATGATGTATTATAGATGTGTTATATGAAAATTACGCACCGTGGTCCGGAGCGGTCATCCACTCGAACGCTCAACTTTCCAAGGTTTTCTACGTTTATTAACAGTTAACACCTGTCAAATGTCAAATTTGACGTCTGTCAGCTTTTGAAAACGTCACGCCGTGATCCGGAGTTGTCACCTATTCGAACGCTCAACTTTCTAAGATTTTCTACGTTTATTGACAGTCGACACCTGTCACATGTCATATTTGACGTATGTCAGATTAGAAAACGTCGCACCGTGATCCGGAGCAGTCACCCATTCGAACGCTAAACTTTCCAAGATTTTTTACGTTTATTAACAGTTGACACCTGTCAAATGTCAAATTTGACGTATGTCAGCTTAAAAAATGTACGGTAAATGTCATATAATACATCTGATGTCCATCAGCGTAATTTTCTGCTTCTCCCTTATTTCCTGCTTTGAAGATTTTTACGATGTCTCCTTCCCTCCAGCTTTCAGGAATTGGTTGCTGTCCTTTGAAAATCTTGTTGCGTATTTCGTGGAGTTTTTTTTTGTATTGACACCGGCGCTAGTTTCCACACTTCATTTGGGGTTCCATCCTGACCGGTCGCTTTTCTTCCTTTCAGCCTACCCAGAACTTGCCCTATTTCCTCCCACATAATTTCTGGTCGATGGCCTCGATAAATTAATCTACTCATAATTATTGCACACAACGATTTTGTAATATTCATAACTTTTATAATTATTCACGCAGAGATATGAAACTTTGATAACACTGTTATTAATAGTTGCAAATTTCATAAAATAATTTTCATTATTTGTTTAATTCGGCCAATCCGCCTCAATTTACGAAACAATAAATCCGATTTATCAACCGGTGAAGTAGACCTATAAACCTAGTAAATATCTCAAATATTAACATAAAATACTTATCTTAAAGATAATATTCAATTCTGTCTGTTCAGTGACATAAAAAACGATAACCTTGCTAACGTTGTCGCCGCGGAAATAGACTATAAAAAAATAGACTCATCAGCCGACTACCGACCGTATAACTACCGACTTATCAGTCAACAGCTAACATTGCTCACACTAACATTATTACTTAAAAAACACGAATATAGAAATGTTGCGGCCGCTGTTTCATCTATTAGCCGCATCCCATTTTTGGTACAGCGCGTATTACGACTGGTTTTGCGTGCAGATTCCCGACGAACTTCTCCCAGACAACAAAACGTTCGTATCCCTCAACAAATCGAAGTATTTAACGTATTGGGACGTACTGCTTCAAACCCTTTTTTACACGATTTGTATTGTTAACGATCTCGTCGGCGATACCACTTTGAAGAATCGTTCAGGAAGCTTCATAAGGATGTTCAAAGATGCTTTGCAGAGTTGTCTGGCGTTTCCCGTTGCTTGCTTCGTGTGTCTCACATTTTGGGGCCTGTATCTCGTCGACAGAGAGTTAGTTTTTCCGAAAGTTTTGGAACCATACGTCCCCTGGTGGTTGAATCAGTGCGTTCATACTAACGTCGCGGTTTTCATATTATTGGAGATGATGCTTTCTCACGCGATATACCAATCCAGAAGTTTAGGTTGTGGAGTTTTAACCACGTTCTTGACGGTTTATTTGCTCTGGGTTCATGTCATCCACGCCAACACTGGTCTTTGGGTCTATCCGTTCTTGGACGCGTTGAATTTACCGCTTCGTATTGCTTTCTTCTGCGTGTTGCTGGCGCTGGCTTTGGGTTTGTACGTTGTCGGTGAAAAGTTGAATAATATACTGTGGGAAGAGAAGGTCAAGAAAGAAACAAAGACCTTAAGCAACAAGATACAAGATTAAGAAGGTTTTTTTTTTATGCGAGAAAATAAAAAAAGAAACTGAATACGTGTTTTTGTTTGTCGAGTTATTTTCTATGATTTAAGTTACTTGAGATAATAAATGATTGTAATAAATTTGATTTTGATTTTTTAAATTTGAAAAGATTGCAGATACCGGAATAGAATGCTAGGGTTCATTAATTTGACAAAGTAATTAGCAACAAGACAAAATAATTAGCGACAAGACAGAATAATTGGTTAGAAGACTAAATAATTAGCAACAAGAGAAGATAATTAGCAACGAAACAAAATGCTTAGCAAGAAGGCAACATATTTATCAACAAGACAAAATAATTAACAAGACAAATTGCTTAGTAATAAAACAAAATAATCAATAACAAGACAAACTAATTAGCAATAAAACAAAAAAACTACTAAGATAAAACAACATTGGTGAGTTTTGTCAAAACGTAAGCATTTTTCGGTTTCGTAACTTTTGAAACTCAGCTCGATAGGTGGAATGAATACTTTGCTGATATGCTCAGCTCACCCACGGAAGACGAACTTGAGATAGCTCCAGAAGACAATGCAAATGAACAGCTGAACATAAAAATAGACGCGCCTTCAAAAACAGAAATACTAAATACCATCAAGCAGCTGAAAAACAACAATGCGGCAGGGGTAGACAACATACCTGCCGAACTAATCAAGGTAGACCCTAAATGGATTGCACCTCTACTTGCAAAAATAATAAAAGGGATCTGGACAAACCAAGAAATTCCAGCAGAAATGAAACATGGTCTCATTATCAAACTGCCAAAGAAAGGAGACCTAACGCAATGCAAAAATTGGAGAGGAATAACGCTGTTAAACACCATAAACAAAATTATTGCAAGTGTAATCCAACATAGGCTGGCAGAAGCATTCGAACCCATACTGCGTCCAAACCGCTCATGCATAGACCACATAAATTCAACAAGAATAATTATAGAACAATCCGTTGAATGGCGATCGCCACTATATCTTGTTTTCATCGACTTTGAACGTGCTTTTGACAGCCTATCCCACTCTGCTATATGGAAGATACTACGGACAAGAGGCGTGCCAACAAAAATCATCGACACGATTAGAGAACTGTACCATGACGTATCATGTAGTATCCTGCATAGCGGAGCACATAGCAACCTTTTTCCGGTGAGATCAGGAGTGAAGCAAGGATGTGTGCTCTCTCCCTTGCTTTTTAACATTGCTCTTGACTATATCCTGGAAAAGTCTTGCAGACCAAACGATGGTATTCGATGGTCTCTTTACTCTAATCTCAAAGATCTCGAATACGCAGACGACATTTGCCTTTTTTCGTATACCTATGAAAGTATGCAAAGGCAACTCACCCTACTATCAGACATGGCACAGAAGATTATAAATGTCTCAAAAACAAAAGCGATGCGAATGCACACAAATAACGACGCACCGTTTCAAATAAACGACCAACCAATTGAGAATGTAGAAAAGTTTCAGTATCTAGGAAGCATTCTCAACGAGACGGGCGGAACAGACCTAGACATTCTAAACAGAATTCAAAAAGCACAGATGGCATTCAGGCAACTAAACACAATATGGAGGTCCAACATCATAAAAACAAAGAGCAAGCTGCGTTTATATAGAACAAACATCAAAGCAATCCTCTTATATGGATGTGAGACCTGGAAAAACACTAATGCCACAAAACATAAACTTCAGGTTTTCGCCAACAAATGTCTACGAATCATCCTCAGAATCTTCTGGCCACAGAAAATTACTAATGAGCAACTTCTTAAACGATGCGGAGAAGAAACAATAGAGCACGACATTAAGAAAAGAAAATGGGGATGGATCGGCCACATTCTAAGAAGAAAACCAGACGATATTGCAAGGGCAGCACTAGACTGGAATCCCCAAGGAACGAGACGACGAGGAAGACCGGCTCAAACATGGAGGAGAACAGTGTTAGATGAACTAAAAGCCCAGAAAACCTCTTGGAGTGAAGCCAAAGCAATGGCCCAGAATAGGGTCCGCTGGAGGGTGCTTATGGAGGTTCTATGCTCCACCTAGGAGTCCAGAACCCATATATATATATATATATATATATATATATATATATATATATATATATATATATATATATATATATATATATATATATATATATATATATATATATATAACTTTTGAACGGCTCACCGCAGAGACTTGTAGTTTGCGCCAATCGATTTAGCGTCACGAAATTAGTCGGAAAACATATTCCGCGTTCCTAGGAGGCTACCGAAACTAAGAAATCCCACCGCGCCAGCCATCGATCAAGCGGTGGATTCTTCCATTTTAATTTACCGCTCTGTCAATTTTCAACCGATTTCGACAAATTTGGTCTGGAAAGATTCGTGAGGAATTGGGCTAAATTGTTCTGCAGGGCTAAAATTGTGCAAAATTATAATGTTTAAAAAGTAATGAACGAGATTTGATGTAGTTTACAAACTTGATATATTTTTGGCATGCGTATAAGGCATGCGTTTTATCACTTGTCTATGCATACTGAAGTGCATCCATACATAATTAAAGTCTAATTCTGGAATTTGTTTAAACAAATCTTTAAAACTGCCTGTCATTGTACTTGCTCTGTCGGTATTTAGACTAGAGAGGTATTTTAAACAAACTTCATCCAATCAATACGTGATCTGTGACAAACTCAATGGTAAGTTTAAAAATCTCATCGAAGCTCGTTCTTGTTCGTAGCCTTTTGCAAAACAAAACATTTTCTAGAATGGTGTCTTCGCCAATATGTCTGATAAAACACATTAGATTTGCATTATCCTCGACATATGTGCTATCTTCTACTTGCAATGAAAAAAACCTGCTTTTTTTGGGAGAGATTAAGCGGCTGAGGCCCAGAAACAGAACAATCTCGCCCTTACACATGCGAAGAAGTTTCCAAAACTCAGGAAAGGCTCCAGCTTTTGACAATATCCACCCTGAATTCCTAATAAACTGTGGCAAGTACGCAAAAGTCTGGATGGTTTTTTCATCTCTTCATAGACATTGTACAAAACATCCCAAAAGAGTTTAAACTATCGAAGATAATCGCTATATTAAAACCAGGCAAAGCAGCTGGCAGACCCAAGAGTTATAGACCAATAGCTCTACTGTCTTTGACCTATAAGCTATTAAAACGGCTTATTTATAACAGAATTAGCGCAAGAATATTTGAAGCGATTCCGATTGAACCAAAACGAAGCTGCGCAGATCAGGTCCTATCACTCACCACCTACATCGAGGCAGGATTTCAGAGAAAACTTAAAACCTCAGCTAGATGTACCTCGGCGCTCACTGCTTGAGCACACAATGCTTGGAGCTGCAGGCCTTGAATCCCACCCAGATCCTGAAATTCCTAAAGGAATCAGGATTAGAGGAGGCGCTCTAAATGGGTAAGTACACCAACGCTTGGAGGAGGAGGATGGGGTACAATAGATAAAGGTCGCAGTACAGTCGTCACCACCATATCTACATCTACAACCTCAGCTATATTTATCGACCTATCGGCGGCCTACGACACAGTATGGAGAGAGGACATGATATTTAAGCTCCTGCCTATAATCCCTTGCAAACTAACAGCCCGAGTGCTAAACGACCGCGTGCTTCAGGTGCTGAACGACCGAGTGCTTCAGGTGGCTATGGGATCCGACATCAGGATCGTAGCAACGTCTTTAGCTTCCCAAGGAAACTAAAGAAGTTGCTACTTCAGGGTTCGGTCCTTGCCCCGCTCCTCTTTAGCCTGTATATTGCCGACATGCTAGAAACAAGGTTAGGAGGACCCCGCAGTAGTAAGCGAAATCTTCTTTGCTCGGTGGTTCACTCCACAACGCTCTACGCAGCCCCGATTTGGGCAAAGGCTTTGAGGAAACATGTGATGAGATAAAACTTGGTAACCGTACAAAGGAAAATGGCCCTGAGAGTATGCTGTGCTTACCGGATTGTCTCTAGGGATGCTGCCCTAGTGTTAGCCGGCATACCACCCATAGAACTTATGGCAGAAGAGAGGGTGCAAGAGTCTACAATGGCAGATTAAACGGCGATGGCACACAGGCTGACAAAAAGGCTCTAGCGAAGGCCCGAATGTACCAGGCCTGGCAAAACCAGTGGAGTCTATTCACTAAGGGATACTGGACCAGAATCCTAATCCCTGATGTGGAGCGTTGGGCAACTAGAAAACACGGGGAAACAAATTTTTACGTCACCCAAGTTTTGAGCGGACATAGCTGTTTCAGGAACTTTCTCCATAGCATCGGTAGGGCCACAGATTGCCTCTGCATTTACTGTGGACTCACAGACAGCGCGGCGCATACCGTTTTTGAGTGTGACAGGTGGATACCTGAAAGAGATAAATCGAAGGATAAGACTGGACAAACGTTAGACCCATCAAGTATGGTTGAACAAGTGATCTCTTCGGAGGACTTATGGGCAGATACATGATACAAGTATGATCCAAGGTATCATGACAATGAAAATGCTAGACGAGCGGAAAGGCAAAGAAGCCGAAAAGATAAAAAAATGTTAGTACCTGAACTCCTAATCACTGTAAGTGGAGGGGGGATGTAGGGGCAACACTATACAGCAACATCTTGAAAGTTATGCGAAAAGCGGTCCAAGATGCTTGTGTTATTCCGGAGGGTCCACTTGCTAAGTTAACCGTGAGGTGCTTACTACGACCCAAAAAAAAAAAAAAAAAGTAAGTTTGGCTACGCTGATGACTGGGTACTTTCGACAAAGTGCAGCTCTATTGGACAGCCAGAGAGGAGCCTAACGATAGACCTGGAAATAGCGGGAAAATATTTTCATAAATGGCTCCAACCCACTGCCACCAAAACAGAGGTGTTATCTGTTGTAGACAAGTTGCGGAGCATCGGATTCTACTCTGCGCTCCTCTGCGCTGGGCCTTGTCTTTCAACTGCTGAATACTGGGCTCCAGTTTGGTTAAACAGCTCACATGTACATAAAATAGACGCACGGCTACATAACACCATGAGAATGATTGCCGCTGTCTTCAAACCAACTCCCACGCAATGGCTTCCAATGGCTTCCTTTCGAGCGTTTGTGCGCACGAACGAAGTGAATTTCGCTCGCGCGAAAAATTGACAACCTTTCGCCCTAGTTACAAAATATTCTATTATTTTTTTCATATTTTGTTATTTATTATGTTTTTATATTTTATGGTTCACTTTCTAATGTGTCCGATAGCCATACGATAAATAAATACATAAATATGTTGCTTAAAGGAGACACATTGGTCTATAGTGGTTCCCTAGTATTTTATGGCTTTCTTAGGTATGACTGTCTCGTCTTCTATTTTGAACTTGATTGGACCTATTTGCCTCATTACTGTTAGTAATAAAGTTTCGGCCAGATCGTCAGCAAAACCTACTATACTATATCAACGCCCTGTGGTAATTTCAGCCTTAAAACACCATCATACTGGATGTTCCACAGAGTGGGTTCCATCACTGAGCTCGGCGGAACACAACTGTGAACTTCTCTTTACTTATACTGGACAGATAACTGCTTATAAGTTTCAGCAGGCATGGACGAAACTTCTGGTTATCAGGTAGTTTACAATGTTCTGCCATACAGCTGAATTAAAGACATTTTTAACATCGTGATCAGGGCACATGTCTTCCTTATTTCGCTGGGAGCCTGCTGAAGCGTCTTCTGCAAACTTTAGCTCCATTAATATGGCATGATTGGTAGATAGTCCTTTGTGTCTTTAGCAAGACGGCTCCTCAATGGGCATGTTTACTTTTCAGTGAGGATCAGTTTGGAATCATACTGGACAGACAAGACTTTTTTAATGTTCGGGGTGGGGGAGGGGGGCGTAGCTGGTGGAATGGTCGTTGCCTGACAAGTGATCAGACATACGATCACTCTGAAACTGCTTTTCGCATGCCCTCGGAGTGACAGAAGGATATATTATAAAAATGTGCTTCAAACGAGTCTCTTCTTGGGCTTCCTCTCATGATTTTCGTTGTTGTTTATGATGGTATAAACTAATCATGTTTTCCCAGTTTTCTTTTTCCTCAAGCTTGTAACTTATAATGGTTCTGGGATCAATAGGTTCCCGCATGTTTGCTGCTGCCGATTCCCTTACGTCTTGCCATCTCCAGCATTCTAAGATGGTGTGTCTCACACTGTCTGTCTCCCCGCAGAACACACATAATTCGTCTGAAGCCCCGGGCAGGTTGTGTAGATAATCTATAAAGCAACCATGACTAGATAGTGCTTGGGTCAGATGATAACTAATTTCACAGTGCTTTCTTTTGATCCAGGTGGAGATGTTCGGAATAAGTAATCTGGTCCACTGTCCTGTTTCCGTGAGCTCCACCTTCTCTGCCACTTTATCTAACTTTAGCAACTTATTCTTCTTCTAAATTTTTCGCGCAATCGTCAATTCTCCGTTTAAGCTTTAAACTTTCTTCCTTTATTCCGCATAAATTATTTGCGACAATTTTGAAAGCGGGAAGTAGTAATTTATCTCCACCACTATAAGAAAACCCAGTCTCACCTATTAATTTAGAAATTCCAAAATCTGATGATACGTTTTTTTTTTGAGCTGCAACGAATTTCTTTGTCTTTTTTTTTGTCAATTTTTTTTTGTCTTTTTACAATTTTTCTTCGCAATATTTTTCCAAGACGCTGTGCCAGGTCGTAACCCGCACTTTAGGAAACGCTGCTTCATATGATTGTATCTGTAATTAGTATCATTTCATAAGCTTTATTCTAGAAATCCCAAATTTGAAACTCGATAACTCCACACCTCGATAAATTAATCTACTCATAATTATTGCATACAGCGATTTTATTATATCCAGAACTTTTATAATCATTCACGCAGAGACATGAAACTTTGATAACACCGCTATTAATAGACGTTCCAAACTTCATAAAATTATCTTCATTATTATTTGTTTAATTCGGCCAATTCGCCTCAATTTACGAGACGATAAATCCAATTTATCAACCGGTGCAGTAGACCTATAAACCTAGCAAATATCTAAAAAACTAGCAAAAAATACTTATCTTAGAGATAACATCCAATTCTGTTTGTTCAATAAAATAAAAAACGATAACCTTGCTAACGTTATCGCCGCGGATTTGGACTATAATAACCACCGCCGTATCAGTCAATAGCCAACGTTCCTCACAATAACATCATTACTAATAAAGAACGCGAATTAAAATGTTGCGGCCGCTATTTCATCTATTAGCCGCATCCCATTTTTGGTACAGCGCATATTACGACTGGTTCCACGTGCAGATTCCCGACGAGCTTTTCCCAACTAGCAAGACGTACGTGTCGCTCAACAAATCGAAGTATTTAACGTATTGGAACGAACTGCTTCAAGCCCTTTTTTACACGATCTGTTTTGTTAACGATCTCGTCGGCGATAGCACTTTGAGGAATCGTTCGGGGAGTTTCCTAAGGGAGTTCAAGGATGCCTTGCAGAGTTGTCTGGCGCTTCCCGTCGCCTGCTTCGTGTGTATCACATTTTGGGGACTGTATCTCGTCGACAGAGAGTTAGTTTTTCCGAAAGCTTTGGATCCATACTTCCCCTGGTGGTTGAATCAGTGCGTTCATACTAACGTCGCGGTCTTCATATTATTGGAGATGATGCTTTCTCACGCGAAGTATCAATCCAGAGGTTTCGGTTGTGGAGTTTTACTCACGTTTATGGTGATTTATTTGGTCTGGGTTCATGTCATTCACGCCAAGACTGGCATCTGGGTCTATCCGCTATTGCAAGTGTTGAATTTACCTCTCCGGATTGTTTTCTTCGGCGTGTTGCTGTCGCTGGCTTCGGGTTTGTACGTTGTCGGTGAAATGTTGAATAATATGCTGTGGGGAGAGAAGGTCAAGAAAGAAATGAAGACTGGAAGCAACAAGAAGCGAAATTAAGAGGTTTTTTTGTTGTTCGAGAAAATAAAAAAGAAAGTGATTACGTGTTTTTGTTTATCGAGTTATTTTCCATAATTTAAGTTAGTTGAGATAATAAATGATTGTAATAAATTTGGTTTTGTTTTTTTGAAATTGTAATGATTGCAGATATCGGAATAGAATACTAGTGTTCATTAATTTGACAAAGTAATTAGCGACAAGACAAAATAATTGGCGACAAGACAGAATAATTGGTTACAAGACAAAATAATTAGCAACAAGAGAAGATAGTTAGCAACAAAACAAAATGCTTAGTAATAAGGCAAGATAACTATCAACAAGACAAAATAATTAACAAGACAAACTGCTTAGCAATAAAACGAAATAATTAGTAACAAAATAATTAGCAATTAGATACAAAAAACTAGTGAGCTAAGACAAATTTGGTGAGTTGAGCCAAAACGTAAGGATCTTTAGATTTTGTAACTTTTGAAGGGCTCATCGCAGAGACTTCTAGTTTGTGCCAATCGATTCAGCGTCACTAAATTAGACTGAATATATGCCACGTTCCTAGGAATCTACCGGAACTAAGAAATCCCACTGCGCTAACCATCTATCCGGCGATTTTATTTTTCTGATACAGTCAGTGACTGAAACTGTTTTTGTTATGTATTTGCTTTTAAAATTAAAATTTGTAATTATATCGTGTTTTTAATTTTTAAAAATTGAGGTTACTAAAAACACAACTGGTATATCGTCGGCTTACTGCAAAAATGAAGGTCAAAAATGAAGGTTTTCCACAAATTCAGTTTCAACTTTCAAGGTTTCCATAAAATCAGGTTTTTTTTTCTGCAAACACAATCATGGTTACAAATTATATAAGACATAACAATGTCTAACGAACGTATAAACATGTGTGTATTTTTTCTACTTTTTCGAAAAATGTGACTTGGACACTTTTTGTTGTATAAAAAAACCGAGAATCTGATTTGGTCACAAAATCACGAAAACATCAAAATTTATTACTTTCAAAACAAATACAATTCGCAAACTAAAACTATATTAAAACTTAATTAGAGTATTCCTCTGTATCACTTTCAAAACTTCCTGGTTCTGGTATTCTAGCTTTCTTTATCTTATCAACAGGAAGTGACCTATACCAAGGCTGATACTCTGGAGGAATAATGTTGCTAGAGCACAGCTTGAGGAGGCTATTTTTTTTTTCGGCTATAGGCAAAATACTTTTGTACAGAGGTGGAATATTTTGTGGAATATCAGCTGGTCTGCCTCTATCATAAACTGTAACAACATTGTCCTCTGCGTCACAATAATTGTACTTAAAGAAAAGGTTACTTTTTTTCATAACGCATTACTTTAATTTTGAGCCAAATTACTTTGTTTCCGCTGTTTTCCAAAAAAAACTGATGTTAAAGACTTTAAGTCCAGAAAATGATGATTCCTCTTCTTGTTGCGCAGTGTTCTGGAACGAGCCACTTTAAATATATTTACAGATCATTCATAGTATAGATGGCAGTATTATTTTTTGCACTTTTTATGGCACTATGCATAGAATCGACCTCCATATATGAATGCCCTTTTTCCATGAAGTTGTGTTGTAAAACCTCTGTGTGAGTATGTTGTACAACGTACATAAATAGGGCGGCGATAAACTGATTACGGTTTTGGCCGCTGCAAGTATCAGAATATAAACTTATTTCCTTAATATTTTCTGGAATAGACCGAATCCATTTGAACAATGCTGTTCCAATTTCTGAGCTGCCCACTATGCCCGTTTATCTCTGTTCATGCATAACAAAATGCGTTGTTTGGAGTTGCCGCTTCATAAATAGTGAAGTTATAGGCGCACAATTTTAACGAATAATACATTTGGGATACATCCGAACAAGGTATTGAAGTATGCTTTGTAGATCAAACGAAGCACTCAGAAAACCATCGTCTTCAGTTGCTCGAAGCTTGTCGGAATTCTTTGCAGCATTCGCTTCAACTCTTCGTCGTATGTGCTGTTTGTAATCTTTTTCAGAAATGGTTTTCTTTTTGAACTGGGCGCAAATTTCGCATTGATCTTTTTTAGGTTTGAAAAAGGCCAGGATGTAATTGTTACAGAAAGTTCTATAGGTTATTTGTGAAACATGATTTTCGCCCCTTTCCTTGCACTGTTCCACGTATAGTTCATACATTTTGTTTATAGACAACTTGGAGTCCAAATACAGTCTCTTATTACTTTTTCGGCAGTAATGTGACTCGATAGTAGGAAAACTTAAAATGTGTGCTTTCACTTTCTCTATAAGTACATTGAGCGTTTTATTTGTTGGTGTTTTCCTCCCTCTTTTATCTGACAAATCAAATAATCCATTTCCGTTTTTTCATTTTATAGCATGTTCGACTGGACCGTGGCTAATATATAATGTTTGTAAAAAAAACTTGAATAGTTTCTGTGTTTTTTTTTTAGATGATATTTTCGACTAGATTCTTTTCTGTTACCTGTGCCGCTACGAAATCTATGAACCTTAGGCAAGCAACTTGAAACGCACGATAAAATAAAGTGTTTTTGTCGAAGATAATCTAGTTTCCAATAATCCAAACAAATTGATTTTCTTTGCTCCTCTGTAAATTTTGACGTGCACTTGAACTTGCAGTTCTCACAATTAACATTTTTTGGAGTTTTAGCTCGTTTGATCATTTCTTTACTCAGCTATGACATGCCTAAACTTCTTTGTTTCTTGGTTACATTCCTCTTCAACATCTCCTGTTCTGATCTTCTCCAACGTTTTTTCTTCTCTGCTGACGTCTCATTATCACCAGAACTGTCCGAATTTTCTTCTTGTTCCGGAATATATTCAGTGCCACTGTAAAACTCGTTTTCAGTTTCACTGTCACTCTGGTACTCATTTTTACCTTTTTGATCACCACTTGTTGAAAGAACGCACTGCTTGCTTAGTCAGAAATAGGGTTTCCTCCACAAACTAAATCTAGCCCTGATGCACCTGAAATTCATGAACAACTTAGTTTAGGTGCCACTTATAAAAAATTAACCAAAAAAACTCAATTGCACAAAACCCAGTGGTTTTTTTGGAAGAAAAAAGGTACTGGAACGCCATTTTTATTAAAATTTGGAATATGTGCCTTGAATATAAATAATTAAAGTAATGTTAAGACTCGGCACACAAGTAGGACCGTTTAAATAATTTTGAACATTAAACATCAAATTTTAAAAGGTTTAAAATCCGTCGAGAAAAGGTGCCGGAAAAAAAGGAAAACCTAACCTCATTTGCAACTTTACCCACAATAGAAGTAAAATATTGTATTTACTTTTTACAGTCGCATGATTTTCTTCATTTCTAGCACATAAGGACACTAAGCGCTTTTCTCTGCTGCACATTATGGCTGTGGGTCTTTTAATTTTGTATTTAAAAAGTCGACACGACCGCACTAGTTGATTAACAACACAAGAATGACTGAAAAATAGGATCTGAAGAAGGCAAAAAGTGACCAAGTCCACTTGGTTCACTTTTACGTGTAGTCAAAATTACTTTCTTGACTTGGTCATTATGGGCAGGCCATAATGACCTGGAAATAATGCCTACTTGAACACTTATTAGATAACAATACAACTTGTTCACTTTTTCTAGTAGTGTAAAACACTTTTGCTAGTGACTTGGCCATGTTAACTCAAAACTTAAAAAAATTTACTTGGTCAATTTTTGCAGTAAGACTACGATATATTTGAAGTATCATTATTATTTTGATCTTCTGATAATAGTTTTTTACTTGACTGCTCCAAAGGATTTTGTCTCTCAGGTATTGACATTTAAATTTTCTTATTTTTGCCTTATTTTATGCTGTTGTAAATCAATAATAGTTTGACAAAACAACTTTTCTATGGGTATTTATACAAAGATGAAAACTCTTCTAATATAATTTTGAGAGCTAAAAAACTTTATGCTACCCGATATTGAGAATCCTTCAGAATTTTTGCACAATTTTTACAGATAGGATCATTTCGTTCCATAACTTGACAACAGTCAATTAGAACATCGTAATTTTTGCGCTATCTGCGAAATATCTGGTAAACTACCTTACTTCATTGATTACTTTAAATGTTATGGCATCATGTGCAGTAGTTAGTTACTTGAGCTAAATTCAAATTTTCGCTTTTCATATTTGATCGGTGAAACATTGTGTAAACAGTCAATTTTCTAACTTCCCCATTTTTGTTTCCAAGCGTGACATTATCTCCAGTAAACATTATATTTTGATGTTTAAGATATGTTCAATATAATTTTTTTAATTTTTTGTTACAAATGCTGTCACAATGTTCCACTTTCAAAATACCAACAATTACAGTTTTGTAATTTATATCATTATCGCGATATTTAAAATAAAAAATTAGTACTTTTGTACAGAAATATCGATGCTTTCGCCTACAATTAATGTATGGAAGGTTGAATTTTCATTTCTTTAAAAACATTTTTTTCCAGGATATTGTTTGTAGAATGCAAAAGCATAATTTTGACTTCGCTAATTTTGTGGCAACTTAATTTTTCCTTCCATGTGCTTATTCATCTTAGGAACGGAATTCATTGATACGTATTCGTTATTCAGTTAATACGTATAGCCATTATAATATTACATTTTAGATTAATACATTCATTTTCTCAAAATCAAATATTGACTGTTCTTGTTTTTCTCTTTTTTCCGTAACGTTCTTCATGTGGTTCCATTAACATTTCTACATTTTTAAATTAACATTTTTTCAATATTTAAGGTTTATTAATAGCTTATTAACAGTTTATTTATATACTTAATATATTAATGAATCTTTTCCTACCGAAATTTCCCCAATTTCGAAGACAAAATCAACGTCTCGTAATTTAAGTGCGCGGAAACTTAATTTATCTGCGCAGATTTTAAAATATCACGAAAACTGCTGCGCATCCGCGCACCCGCACAGCTTAACGGGAACATTGCTTGCAAGGACAAAAACTTGCTGTTTTGAACTTTAACAATTTATTCTTTTTCTAAAATTTTCGCGCAATCGTTAATTCTCCGTTTAAGCTTTAAACTTTCTTCCTTTATTCCGCATAAATTATTTGCGACAATTTTGAAAACGGGAAGTATTAATTTATCTTTAGCACTATAAGGAAACCCAGTCGCACCTATTAATTTAGAAATTCCATAAGCTGATGATGCATTTTTTTTAGCTGCAACGAATTGCTTTGTCTTATCAGCAAAAAGTAATTTTTTTTTCGAATTTTCACAATTTTTCTTCACAATATTTTTCCGAAAACCCTGTGCCAGATCGCGACCCACACTTTAGGAAACGCTGCTTCATATGATTGTATCTGTAATTAGTACCATTTCATAAGCTTTATTCTAGAAATCCCAAGTTTGAAACTCGATAACTCCACCTCGATAAATTAATCTACTCATAATTGTGTCGTTCATTGTAAACGTGGTGTAACTCCATGTTTTTAAAATACTTATTTTTTGGCTTAATGATATCACATTTAGTCATAACTTTCATTATAAAAGTAAAGCAACTTTAATAGTTGCATTAAAATTGCATAAAAAGCGTTACTTATTTTTACAGGCAACTAAAGCTCTAATTATTCATTATAAAAGTGAAGTAAGTCAAGAGTCACTTTAATAGTGAACTAAGTCCGGAGTTGATTCATTTTTATTGTGACTATTATTTGAAACTATTGTTTTAACTATTGTTCGAAGCGAGTTGTGACTCGCGCACCGAGGGTTCCGTACAAACTTGTAAGATATAGTAAGTAAGATATTTTTTTTTGTGGAGGACGTAACTGCAACCCATATGCTTCTGCTGCCTGACAATACCACGCAACACATTATTGTATTTTCATAAGTTTCTAATAGTAAATTCGCATTTTTCTTGTAATTAAACTACATATTTACGGTTTTCAGATTTTTCCCTTTACATGTGCTGTAAGATACCGCTTCTTGCCAAATTTTATGATTCTAGGTCAACGGGAAGTACCCTATAGGTTTTGATTCCCTTGTGAAATCTCAAAATATTCGACATAAACGGTCATATCTTTTGATCGCGTTGACTTACAAGTTTGATTTTTGAACAGCTGAAAGAGACCGCAGACCCGAGTATTTGATACAAATTTCAACTTGTTACCTCTACGCGTTCCTGAGAAAAATGGTCTTGACAAACAGACAGACGGACGGACAGACAGACAGACGGTCAACAAAGTAATCCTATAAGGGTTCCGTTTTCGGCACGGAACCCTAAAAATGAATCAAATTGATCAAATATATTTCTAATAAGTATTTTAATAGCTTATTTAGAAGGATTTATAGGATTTTAGTGATTCTGGGTCTGAATATCAGCAAAATGTTGATTGTGCGTGCCCTAAAAAATGTATTTCGATATTTAGAGAAACAGAAAGACAAGAAATATTTGACTCATTTTGGAATTTAGAAGACTACAATTTTCGGAATTCATATCTACATGCAATGGTAGAAAAAACAACAGTTAATAGAAAACGTCCAAAAGATCAGTCTCGTGGAGGAAGAAACGTTCAAAAGAAAAAACAAAGAAAGACAAAGAAAGTTGAAAAGACAAAATCAATGTGTAAGAAATATTTTTTGAGAACTTTTCAAATAAGTGATGGAAGGTTATCTCGGTGCCTTTCGAAAGATATCTCTCAATGTAAGGATAAACATGGCACAACTAGTTCCCTAAAACTTGATGATTCTGTTATTGTTGCCCACATCAAAAGTTTTCCTGCATATCAAAGCCATTATACACGAAAGAGTAATCCTAACAGATAATATTTTAATCCCGGGCTAACTATCCGTAAGATGTAGGACCTTTATAAATAAAAATGAGAGATTGAAATGAATGAACCTAAGAAAAGTATCACATTAAAATATTCAACACCAAGTTTAATCTCCATTTTAAGACACCGCGGCGAGACACAAGCAAGACTTGTGATGACATAAATTTAAAAATACAAGGAGCTGATGATCAAAACGCTCAGAAGGAGTTGGAGAAACAATTGGAACTTCATCAACGAAAAGCAGATTCTGCAAGAGAAAATATTCAGAATGATTCAAAAACGGTTGATGAAGCATACATACTAACTTTTGATGTGCAGAAAGTTTTAGCCTACCCAAAATTAACTACCTCAGTAGCATACTATAAAAGAAATCTTTAATAATGTAATATGGGAATACATTGCTTTAATAATAGTACAAGATATCTGAATGTCTGGGACGAAGTTCAAGGTGGAAGAGGTTCTCAAGACATAGTAGCATGTCTTGTTAAGCACTTAAAAACTCATGCGGCTTTTAGAATAGCATGTCATAATGTATTCTGATTCTTGCACAAAACCGGAATATCAAGACAAGTGTTTCCCTCTTAAAGCTTGTACAAAACCCTGACACTAGCATTGACACCATAGACCACAAGTTCTTGGTATCAGGACATCTTCTAAATGATGGGGAATTTGGAATAAAAGAGAGCGCTAGTCGCCGCCGAGGACAAATTTATTGTCCAGAACAAAGGGTCAATATTATAAAAACAGATAAACGCAAAAAAATTTATTTTATTGTTACCTAAATGAAAAATGTAGAATTTTAAAGTACCACTGTCTTAGAAAATTCTATTACAAATTGAAAAAAAAACAACTTGGGGTTATGTCTTTAATTGGCTGAATATTTGATGGATGAGGTTTGAGAGAAACTATCCTTTATAATTTCAATTTAAAGAAACACTAAAAAACAGCAAGGACTACCGGCCCACTTGTATAATATTCGACAAGACCCACTATAACGAAGACAATTTACTAATACAAAGAAGAAAGATATGCTTGATCTCCTACTATACATTTCGCCAATTTACCACCATTACTACAAAAACCTTCCCAATGATGACGAAATTACATATCATTTAAACACTATGAACAAGTCACTCTAACAGTGATGCAACTCCAGAAAAAAAAGTTTGTTCATTTATTAAATTAGTTTTCTTTAGATTTTCTAAGTTACTTCAAATTCTTATAACTTTGATTTGTATTAAACAAATAAAAATTAGAAAACACCGAATGAATGCCTATATTTTTTGTAGTAAACTAAAATTCAGTTAGAAGGAGATAATTCACTTTTACAATGAGCGACACAATTATTGCATACAGCGATTTTGTAATATTCATAACTTTTATAATCATTCACGCAGAGACATGAAACTTTGATAACACCGCTATTAATAGACGTTCCAAACTTCATAAAATTATCTTCATTATTATTTGTTTAATTCGGCCAATTCGCCTCAATTTACGAGACGATAAATCCGATTTATCAACCGGTGCAGTAGACCTATAAACCTAGCAAATATCTCAAAAACTAGCAAAAAATACTTATCTTAGAGATAACATCCAATTCTGTTTGTTCAATAAAATAAAAAACGATAACCTTGCTAACGTTATCGCCGCGGATTTGGACTATAATAACCACCGCCGTATCAGTCAATAGCCAACGTTCCTCACAATAACATCATTACTAATAAAGAACGCGAATTAAAATGTTGCGGCCGCTATTTCATCTAATAGCCGCAACCCATTTTTGGTATAGCGCATATTACGACTGGTTCCACGTGCAGATTCCCGACGAGCTTTTCCCAACTAGCAAGACGTACGTATCCCTCAACAAATCGAAGTATTTAACGTATTGGAACGAACTGCTTCAAGCCCTTTTCTACACGATCTGTTTAATTAACGATCTCGTCGGCGATAGCACTTTGAGGAATCGTTCGGGGAGTTTCCTAAGGGAGTTCAAGGATGCCTTGCAGAGTTGTCTGGCGCTTCCCGTCGCCTGCTTCGTGTGTATCACATTTTGGGGACTGTATCTGGTCGATAGAGAGTTAGTTTTTCCGAAAGCTTTGGATCCATACTTCCCCTGGTGGTTGAATCAGTGCGTTCATACTAACGTCGCGGTCTTCATATTATTGGAGATGATGCTTTCTCACGCGAAGTATCAATCCAGAGGTTTCGGTTGTGGAGTTTTACTCACGTTTATGGTGATTTATTTGGTCTGGGTTCATGTTATTCACGCCAAGACTGGCATCTGGGTCTATCCGGTATTGCAGGTGTTGAATTTACCTCTCCGGATTGTTTTCTTCGGCGTGTTGCTATCGCTGGCTTCGGGTTTGTACGTTATCGGTGAAATGTTGAATAATATGCTGTGGGGAGAGAAGGTCAAGAGAGAAACGAAGACTGGAAGCAACAAGAAACGAAATTAAAAGGTTTTTTTTTGTGTGAGATAATAAAAAAGGAACTGATTACGTGTTTTTGTTTATCGAGTTATTTTCCATGACTTAAATTACTTGAGATAATAAATGGTTGCAATAAATTTGATTTTAGTTTTTTAATGCCACGCAGGATATTTAATTATACAACAAGTATTTTGCATGTTATTACCAGTCCCCATCTGAACGGTGGGTGTTTAGAGGTGCATTTTATGTAACAATCCGGCTTGCCAAACGCTGTCGAACGCTTTATTGATGTCAAGTATTTCAAACATTTTTATAAATTATTGCAAATTTGTGGTTAATTCCTTCACAAAACTAAAAAAAAAGTTTTAAAAAAATAAATAGTTAAATAAACGTTTAAATAAAAAAATATATTTTTAAAAATTTACGAACGCATTCACCGATTGTATTGCTACAACAAGGCTGTTTAAACTCATTTTACTCCCTTGTTTGGTCTCTGCTTCCATCCACCAAACCCAATTTCAAATTCCCTCGCCACCGCCATCGTCAAACGATCACAATTTCTTTTTGCAATTATCTAAAACAGAGAAAAATATCTAATTAGAAATTACTAGAACTAGACAGACAATACTAGACAGATAAGACTAGACAGACAAGATCAGACCGACGAGACTACACAGACAATACTAGACAGACCAGACTAGACAGACAAGACTAGACAGACAAGACTAGACAGACAAGACTAGACAGACAAGACTAGACAGACAAGACTAGACAGACAAGACTAGACAGACAAGACTAGACAGACAAGACTAGACAGACAAGACTAGACAGACAAGACTAGACAGACAAGACTAGACAGACAAGACTAGACAGACAAGACTAGACAGACAAGACTAGACAGACAAGACTAGACAGACAAGACTAGACAGACAAGACTAGACAGACAAGACTAGACAGACAAGACTAGACAGACAAGACTAGACAGACAAGACTAGACAGACAAGACTAGACAGACAAGACTAGACAGACAAGACTAGACAGACAAGACTAGACAGACAAGACTAGACAGACAAGACTAGACAGACAAGACTAGACAGACAAGACTAGACAGACAAGACTAGACAGACAAGACTAGACAGACAAGACTAGACAGACAAGACTAGACAGACAAGACTAGACAGACAAGACTAGACAGACAAGACTAGACAGACAAGACTAGACAGACAAGACTAGACAGACAAGACTAGACAGACAAGACTAGACAGACAAGACTAGACAGACAAGACTAGACAGACAAGACTAGACAGACAAGACTAGACAGACAAGACTAGACAGACAAGACTAGACAGACAAGACTAGACAGACAAGACTAGACAGACAAGACTAGACAGACAAGACTAGACAGACAAGACTAGACAGACAAGACTAGACAGACAAGACTAGACAGACAAGACTAGACAGACAAGACTAGACAGACAAGACTAGACAGACAAGACTAGACAGACAAGACTAGACAGACAAGACTAGACAGACAAGACTAGACAGACAAGACTAGACAGACAAGACTAGACAGACAAGACTAGACAGACAAGACTAGACAGACAAGACTAGACAGACAAGACTAGACAGACAAGACTAGACAGACAAGACTAGACAGACAAGACTAGACAGACAAGACTAGACAGACAAGACTAGACAGACAAGACTAGACAGACAAGACTAGACAGACAAGACTAGACAGACAAGACTAGACAGACAAGACTAGACAGACAAGACTAGACAGACAAGACTAGACAGACAAGACTAGACAGACAAGACTAGACAGACAAGACTAGACAGACAAGACTAGACAGACAAGACTAGACAGACAAGACTAGACAGACAAGACTAGACAGACAAGACTAGACAGACAAGACTAGACAGACAAGACTAGACAGACAAGACTAGACAGACAAGACTAGACAGACAAGACTAGACAGACAAGACTAGACAGACAAGACTAGACAGACAAGACTAGACAGACAAGACTAGACAGACAAGACTAGACAGACAAGACTAGACAGACAAGACTAGACAGACAAGACTAGACAGACAAGACTAGACAGACAAGACTAGACAGACAAGACTAGACAGACAAGACTAGACAGACAAGACTAGACAGACAAGACTAGACAGACAAGACTAGACAGACAAGACTAGACAGACAAGACTAGACAGACAAGACTAGACAGACAAGACTAGACAGACAAGACTAGACAGACAAGACTAGACAGACAAGACTAGACAGACAAGACTAGACAGACAAGACTAGACAGACAAGACTAGACAGACAAGACTAGACAGACAAGACTAGACAGACAAGACTAGACAGACAAGACTAGACAGACAAGACTAGACAGACAAGACTAGACAGACAAGACTAGACAGACAAGACTAGACAGACAAGACTAGACAGACAAGACTAGACAGACAAGACTAGACAGACAAGACTAGACAGACAAGACTAGACAGACAAGACTAGACAGACAAGACTAGACAGACAAGACTAGACAGACAAGACTAGACAGACAAGACTAGACAGACAAGACTAGACAGACAAGACTAGACAGACAAGACTAGACAGACAAGACTAGACAGACAAGACTAGACAGACAAGACTAGACAGACAAGACTAGACAGACAAGACTAGACAGACAAGACTAGACAGACAAGACTAGACAGACAAGACTAGACAGACAAGACTAGACAGACAAGACTAGACAGACAAGACTAGACAGACAAGACTAGACAGACAAGACTAGACAGACAAGACTAGACAGACAAGACTAGACAGACAAGACTAGACAGACAAGACTAGACAGACAAGACTAGACAGACAAGACTAGACAGACAAGACTAGACAGACAAGACTAGACAGACAAGACTAGACAGACAAGACTAGACAGACAAGACTAGACAGACAAGACTAGACAGACAAGACTAGACAGACAAGACTAGACAGACAAGACTAGACAGACAAGACTAGACAGACAAGACTAGACAGACAAGACTAGACAGACAAGACTAGACAGACAAGACTAGACAGACAAGACTAGACAGACAAGACTAGACAGACAAGACTAGACAGACAAGACTAGACAGACAAGACTAGACAGACAAGACTAGACAGACAAGACTAGACAGACAAGACTAGACAGACAAGACTAGACAGACAAGACTAGACAGACAAGACTAGACAGACAAGACTAGACAGACAAGACTAGACAGACAAGACTAGACAGACAAGACTAGACAGACAAGACTAGACAGACAAGACTAGACAGACAAGACTAGACAGACAAGACTAGACAGACAAGACTAGACAGACAAGACTAGACAGACAAGACTAGACAGACAAGACTAGACAGACAAGACTAGACAGACAAGACTAGACAGACAAGACTAGACAGACAAGACTAGACAGACAAGACTAGACAGACAAGACTAGACAGACAAGACTAGACAGACAAGACTAGACAGACAAGACTAGACAGACAAGACTAGACAGACAAGACTAGACAGACAAGACTAGACAGACAAGACTAGACAGACAAGACTAGACAGACAAGACTAGACAGACAAGACTAGACAGACAAGACTAGACAGACAAAACTAGACAGACAAGACTAGACAGACAAGACTAGACAGACAAGACTGTATAGTTTTGTTAACTAGACACAAATACATTTTACTATTTCACATTTACCTGTATTCCAATGGGCAATCCATTAGAACTGAAGCGAATGGGGCAATTGGTGACCGGCAGTCCGAGTACATTGAACATCGCCGTGTAAGTGTGATCGAGCAGTTTGGAGACGTACATGCCGTGATAGTGAGCGGCCGCCGGAAAGGTGGGAAAGAGTAGAACTCCGTCGTCGCCCAAAATCGCCTCCAATTCGTCGCGAACGGTCGTCTTCTTCTTCGCGAACGCGTCGAACGTTTCCTCGCTGAATACCCTCTGCCCGACTTCGAATAACACAAAGTACATGACGCCCGTTAGGGTGGACTTCGTTAAACGGAACAGGTACTTGATGAATTGTAAGTATATGCTGGTGCCGGGGCAGATTGAGTCGAGTCCCTTAATTGACAGCAGAGGAAGTAGACTTAGGGCCGGAGAGTGCTTGAAATGTTTAAAATTCAACTGAAACAGAAAAGTTTGCATTAGTATTACTTAATAGGTCAACATGCAAAATTCCCGGTGAAAATTAAAAGTCGGCGAAGTATCTACACTAGATATTGGTTATTATTATCCCTGTGGTTTATCATTTTTTTATATTTTATTGGTAATGAAAATTCCCATTACCAATAAAATATAAAAAAATGATATCTACACTAGTATATACGTGGTCTGTTAGAAAAGTATCCGACCTTATTTTTTATTTTTAAAACATGATGGATTTGAATCAAGTGCGCTTGCATGAGCCGAACTTGAACCTTCGTGCGCATGCGTGAATTTTTTGCCGCCTGTAGATAGCGTCAGTTTCTGTCGAGCAGTGTTCGAGTGACGTAGTGTGTTATGCTCTCGTCGGTTTTTCAATGCAAGTAAAATGACGGAACGACTGGAGCAGCGCTACTGCATCAAATTTTGCCAGAAACTGGGCGACAACCAGGTGGAAACCATTCGGAAGATTCAGACGGCTTTCGGTGATGATGCTATGGGCATCACACAGATTAAGAAATAGAACAACCGGTTTAAAGACGGTCGCACATCTGTGGAAAGCGAGCCACGCTCTGGTCGACTATCAACATGCCGAAATGACCATGTCATTGCCAAAGTGAACGCTTTGGTGATGCGGGACCGTCGTGTGGAGTTGTGGTCATCAGGAAATTGGTGACTCCATCACGACAATGCTCCAGCACATTTAACGCACTTGGTTCACAATATTTTGGCGAGAAACCAGACTCCTCTGGTTCGACAGGCTCCTTACTCTCCTGATATGTCCCCCTGCGACTTCTGGCTATTCCCAAAAGTCAAGAGGCCATTGAAAGGAACGCGATTTCCGACAAGAGAGGACATTATGGCTGCAACGACAGCCGAGCTAAAGTCTATTCCGAAAGAGGCTTTTTCGGAATGCATCCAACAATGGCGGTACCGCTGGAAGAAGTGTGTGGAGTCCCAAGGAGAGTACTTTGAGGGTGATTAGGTTTCTAACACACCAGTTATGTCATATGTGACTAAAGGTCGAATACTTTTCTAACAGACCACGTATATACTACTATCTATACTAGTATATACACGACGTGTTGACGAATTGTCGGTAATGCGCTAACGGAGATTTGTGACAGAGTTGAGCGCATGTGCGCACTCACTTCATTCGTTCGAGAGCATTTTTTTAATGTAACCTAGCGATTTTGAAAATTTGCGTGCGTTGCCCAGATTATGTGGAATTACAACGAAAAATGGCATTTCTCGTATTAAAAAACGTGTGTCAAGAAATACTTTTCGCGCATGAGTAATAAAAAATATATTTAAAATGAGATGTCATGGTTTGAACCAAATTAATAATAGGATTGAAAGTAGGAGATTATCACTACGATATCTTCAAATCTGTCAGTAGCTGGAATTACACGGATATCTTGGAATTACAACGAAAACTGGCATTTCTCGTATTATAAAACGTGTGTCAAGAAGTACTTTTCGCGCATGAGTATTAAACAATTTATTTAAAATGAGATGTCACGGTTTGAACCAAATTATTAATAGAATTAAAAGTAGGAGATTATCACTACGATATCTTCAAATCTGTCAGTAGCTGGAATTACACGGATATCTTATGTTACTCTTTGGCACAAAAAAATTGTGAAGTTATGAAGATATCGTAGTGATAATCTCCTACTCTAAAAAAATATATTATTACATTATTTTACATTTTTATATCATTACATTTTAGTATCATTACATGTTACGGAGGTGTAAATGAAGTGTCGTCAAAGAGTGTCTGTGTCTTTTGGAATACTGAAATTCGAACGGTGACATGATGCTGCACGGGTTTTCTGTCTGTAAGTGTTGATTAATTGATGTATCAGCGAACTGGTCTTATTATGAACTGTCGTCGAAGCGTCGGCGAAGTGTTGGGATGCAAATGCAACCACACTTTGTTTGTTTGTTCGTTGCACTTCGCCGACACGGAAATGTATCGGAAACACTTTTCTTCACTTCGGCGACACTTCTTTTGTATCGGTAACACTTTGCTTCACTTCGACGACACTTTTTTATATCGGAAACATCATTACATCATATAATACAGATATTACATTAGAATATTTTGTAAATAGGGCGGCAAGTTATCAATTTGATGCGAGAGCGAAATTGACAACCTATCACCCTCTTGACACACGTTTTTTAATACAAGAAATGTCATTTTTCGTTGTATTTCCACATAACCTGGGTAACACACGCCAATATTCAAAATCGCTAGGTTACATTAAAAAAATCCTCTCGAGCGAACGTGCGCACGAACGAGCGAAATTGGGCGCAAGCACGAAATGAGTTTGTTCAATTTATCGGAAAAACATTCTTGCACTTCGACGACATTTCCATCAGGGTTGGTTGCTCTAATAGCTATTACATCAAATACTACAGATATTACATTTGTATATTTTGTAACTAGGGCGGTAAGTTGACAATTTGACGCGAGAGCGAAATTGGGCGCACGAACGAAGTGAGTGCGCACATTCTCTCGAGAGGATTTTTTTAATATAATCTAGAGATTTTGAATATTTGCGTGCGTTACAGAACTGGCATTTCTCGTATTAAAAAACGTGTGTCAAGAAGTACTTTTCGCGCATGAGTAATAAAAAATATATTAATACATAGTTATGTAGCTTATTATATAATAACATTTTACGCAGATTTTTTCTTAATTTATTAAAGACCTTTCTTACCTTTTGAGTTTCAATGTTGTGACATTCTTTCAGGTATTTTACTACGGCTTTTATGCTATCGACCACTTTTGCGCTAGTTTTTACCTAGGTTTTTGGAAATACAACGAAATGTGTCATTTCTCGTATTAAAAAACGTGTGTCAAGTCTTCTCAGTCAATACTTTTCGCACATGAGCAATAAGAAATATATTAATAAATAGTTGTTATGTAACTCATTATATAATAAATATAGATGACATTAGACGCAGATTTGTTCTTAATTTATTAAGGAAATAACGTTCTCTCACCTTTTGGGTTTCAATGTTGTGACATTATTAAACTACGGATTTTATGCTATCAACCAATTATTGGCTGGTTTTGTTAATAAGTACTGAATTACCCGGGTTATGTGGAAATACAACGAAAAGTGGTATTTCTCGTATTAAAAAACGTGTGTCAAGAAGTACTTTTCGCGCATGGGTAATAAAAAATATATCATTACCTAGTCGTTATGTAACTTATTATATAAGAAGTATAGATGACATTAGACGCAAATTTTGTTTTAATTTATTGAGGAAATAACGTTTTTTTACCTTTTGGGTTTCAATGTTGTGACAATCTTTCAGGTATTTAACTACGGCTTTTATGCGACGACTTTTATGGACCACTTCTTCGCTAGTTTTTACCCAGTTTATGTGGAAATACAACGAAATGTGGCATTTCTCGTAATAAAAAACGTGTGTCAAGAAATAATTTTCGCGCATCAGCAATAAAAAATATATTAATAAATAGTTGTTAACTTAATATATAATAAGTAATAAGTATAGATGACATTAGACGCAGATTTTTTCTTAATTTATTGAGGAAATGACGTTTTTTTACCTTTTGGGTTTCAATGTTGTTACATTCTTTCAGGTATTTAACTACGGATTTTATGCGACGACTTTTATGGACCACTTCTTCGCTAGTTTTTACCCAGTTTATGTGGAAATACAACGAAATGTGGCATTTCTCGTATTAAAAAACGTGTGTCAAGAAGTACTTTTCGCGCATGGGTAATAAAAAATATATCATAATCTAGTTATGTTACTTATTATATAATAAGTATAGATGGCATTTGACGCAGATTTTTTCTTAATTTATTGAGGAAATGACGTTTTTTTTACCTTTTGCGGTTCAATGTTTTAACATTCTTTCAGGTATTTAACTACGGATTTTATGCTATCGACCATTTCTTCACTGGTTTTGTTAATAAGAACTGAATTACCCAGGTTGTGTGGAAATACAGCGAAAATTGGTATTTCTCGTATTAAAAAACTTGTGTCCAGAAGCACTTTTCGCACATGAGCAATAAAAAATATATTAATAAATAGTTGTTATGTAACTCATTATATAATAAATATAGATGAAATTAGACGTTTTCTCACCTTTTGGGTTTCAACGTTGTGGCATTCTTTCAGGTATTTATTTAACTACGGATTTTATGCTATCGACCACTTTTGCGCTGATTTTGTTAAAAAGTACTGAATTAGCCAGGTTATGTGGAAATACAACGAAAAGTGTCATTTCTCGTATTAAAAAACGTATGTCAAGAAGTACTTTTCGCGCAAGAGTAATAAAAAATATATTATTACATTTTTGTTACGTAACTAATCATATATTAAGAATGGATGGCATTAGACGCAGATGTTTTCTTAATTTATTGAGGAAATGACGTTTTTTTACCTTTTGGGCTTCAATGTTGTGACATTCTTTCAGGTATTTATTTAACTACGGATTTTATGCTATCGACCACTTTTGCGCTGATTTTGTTAAAAAGTACTCAATTACCCAGGTTATGTGGAAATACAACGAAAAGTCTCATTTCGCGTATTACAAAAACATGTGTCAAGAAGTAATTTTCGCGCATGAGCAATAAAAAATATATTATTACATAGTTGTTATGTAACTTATCATATAATAAGTATAGATGACATTTGACGCAGATTTTTTCTGAATTTATTGAGAAAATAACGTTTTCTTACCTTTTGGGTTTCAATGTTGTAACATTCTCTCAGGTATTTCACTACGGATTTTATGCTATAGACCACTTCTTCGCTAGTTTGTGACATTTCTCGTATTAAAAAACGTGTGTCAAGAAGTACTTTTCGCGCATGGGTAATAAAAATATATATTATTATATAGTTGTTACGTAACTCATGATATAATAAGTAGAGATAACTTTTGACTCATATTTTTAAAAATTTATTGACGAAATAACGTTCTCTCACCTTTTGGGTTTCAATGTTGTGACATTCTTTCAGGTATTTTACTACGGATTTTATGCTATCAACCAATTCTTCGCTCGTTTTGTTAATAAGTACTGTATTGCCCAGATTATGTGAAATACAACGAAAAGTGGTATTTTTCGTATTAAAAAACGTGTATCAATAAGTAATTTTCGCGCATGGATAATAAAAAATATATTATTACATAGTTCTTATGTAACTTATCATATAATAAAGTATAGATGACATTAGACGCAGATTTTATCTTAATTTACTGAGGAAATAACGTTTTATTATCTTTTAGGTTTAAATGTTGTTAAATTCTTTCAGGTATTTTACTATGGCTTTTTTGCTATCAACCACTTCTTCGCTGGTTTTGTTAATAAGTACTGAATTATGCAGGTTATGTGGAAATACAACGAAAAGTGGCATTTCTCGTATTAAAAAACATGTGTTAAGAAGTACTTTTCGCGCAAGAGTAATAAAAAATATATTATTACCTAGTTGTTACGTATCTTATCATATAATAAGTATGGATGACATTAGACGCAGATGTTTTCTTAATTTATTGAGGAAATGACGTTTTTTTACCTTTTGGGTTTCAATGTTGTTACATTCTTTCAGGTATTTAACTACGGATTTTATGCTATCGACCACTTCTTCGCTGGTTTGTTAATAAGCACTGAATTACCTAAGTTATGTGGAAATACAACGAAAAGTGTCATTACTCGTATTAAAAAAACGTGTGTTAAAAAGTAGTTTTCGCGCATGGGTAACAAAGAAAATATTTTTAAATAGTTGTTACGTAACTTATCCTATAATAAGTATAGATAATATTTGACGCAGATTTATTTTTTAATTTGTTGAAGAAATAACGCTCTCTTACCTTTTGGGTTTCAATATTGTGACATTCTTTCAGGTGTTTAACTACGGATTTTATGCTATGAACCACTTTTGCGCTGGTTTTGTTAATAAGTACTAAATTGCCCAAGTTATGTGGAAATACAACGAAAAGTGGCATTTCTCGCATTAAAAAACGTATATCAAGAAGTACTTTTCGCGCAAGAATAATAAAAAATATATTGTTACATATTTGTTACGTAACTTATCATATAATAAGTATGGATGACATTAGACGCAGATTTTTTCTTAATTTATTGAGGAAATAACGTTCTCTCACCTTTTGGGTTTCAATGTTGCGACATTCTTTCAGGTATTTTACTACGGATGTTATGTTATCAACCACTTCTTTGCTTGTTTTGTTACTAAGTACAGAATTACCCAGGTTATGTGGAAATACAACGAAAAGTGGCATTTCTCGTATTAAAAAACGTATGTCAAGAAGTAGTTTTCGCGTATGGGTAATAAAAAATATATTATTACATAGTTGTTACGTAACTGATTATATTATAAGTATAGATGATTTTTGTATAAATTCATTAAGGAAATAACGTTCTCTTACCTTTTGGGTTTCCACGTTGTGACATTCTTTCAGGTATTTTACTACAGATTTTATGCTATCGACCACTTTTGCGCTGGTTTTGTTCATAAGTACTAAATTACCCAGGTTATGTAGAAATACAACGAACAGTGGCATTTCTCGTATTAAAAAACGTGTGTGAAAAAGTACTTTTCGCGCATGGGTAATAAAAAATATATCATTACCTAGTTTTTATGTAACTTATTATATAATAAGTTTAGATTACATTTGACGCAGATTTTTTCTTAATTTATTGAGGAAATAACGTTCTCCTACCTTTTGGGTTTTAATGTTGTGACATTCTTTCAGGTATTTATTTAACTACGGATTTTATGCTATTTTATGTTATATATTATTTGCGCTGGTTTTATTAATAAATACTGAATTACCCAGGTTATATGGAAATACAACGAAAAGTGGCATTTCTCGTATAAAAAAAACGTGTGTCAAGAAGTACTTTTCGCGCATGAGCAATAAAAACTATATCATTACATAGTTGTTATGTAACTTAACATATAATAAGTATAGATGGCATTTGGCGCAGATTTCTTTCTTAATTTATTGAGGAAACAACGTTCACTTACCTTTTGGGTTTCAATGTTGTGACATTCTTTCAAGTATTTTACTGCGGCTTTTATGCTATCCACCACTTCTTTGCTGGTTTTGTTCATAAGCACTGAATCACAGTCATCTGCATAGAAGAACTTTAGTTTTTTTATGTCTACCTGCAATTAGAATTGTACATTATCCTCTAACAGATTAACAAAACATGTTCTAGTCTTGTCTGTCTAAGTCTGTCTTGTCTGTTTAGTATGACAATGTGTGACACGTGTGTGAAAGGATTTTGTGCACTCATTGCGATTAAACCACTCGCCTCCGGCTCGTGCTTTAAACTTCGCAACTCATGCACAAAAGTCCTTCTTCACACACTTGTATCATAAACATGCTACGTATATTTTAACATGCTTCGTAGACAAAATAATTTATGACACAAGTGTGTGAACGGCTTTTCTGCACTCATTGCGATTAAACTACTCGCCTCCAGCTCGTGCTTTAAACTTCGCAACTCATGCACAAAAGTCCATCTTCACACACTTGTATCATAAACATGCTACGTATATTTTAACAAGCTTCGTAGATAAAATAATTTATGACACAAGTGTGTGAAAGGCTTTTCTGCACTCATTGCGATTAAATCACTCGCCTCCGGCTCTTGCTTTAAACATCGTAATTCATGCACAAAAGACCTTCTTCACACACTTGTATCATGAACATGCTTTGTATATTTTAACAAGCTTCGTAGATAAAATAATTTATGACACAAGTGTGTGAATGGCTTTTCTGCACTCATTGCGATTAAATCACTCGCCTCCGGCTCTTGCTTTAAACTTCGTAACTCATGCACAAAAGACCTTCTTCACACACTTGTGCTTTAAACTTCGTAACTCATGCACAAAAGACCTTCTTCACACACTTGTATCATAAACATGCTCATACTCATTGCGATTAAATCACTCGCCTCCGGCTCTTGCTTCAAACATCGTAATTCATGCACAAAAGACCTTCTTCACACACTTGTATCATAAACATGCTACGTATATTTTAACAAGCTTCGTAGATAAAATAATTTATGACACAAGTGTGTGAAAGGCTTTTCTGCACTCATTGCGATTAAATCACTCGCCTCCGGCTCTTGCTTTAAACTTCGTAACTCATGCACAAAAGACCTTTTTCACACACTTGTATCATAAACATGCTACGTATATTTTAACAAGCTTCGTAGATAAAATAATTTATGACACAAGTGTGTGAAAGGCTTTTCTGCACTCATTGCGATTAAATCACTTGCCTCCGGCTCTTGCTTTAAACTTCGTAACTCATGGACAAAAGACCTTCTTTACACACTTGTATCATAAACATGCTACGTATATTTTAACAAGCTTCGTAGATAAAATAATTTATGACACAAGTGTGTGAAAGGCTTTTCTGCACTCATTGCGATTGAATCACTCGCCTCCGGCTCGTGCTTTAAAGTACGTAACTCATGCACAAAAGACCTTCTTCACACACTTGTATCATAAACATGCTACGTATATTTTAACATGTTTCGTAGAGAAAATAATGTATGACACAAGTGTGTGAAAGGCTTTTCTGCACTCATTGCGATTAAACCACACGCCTCCGGCTAGTGCTTTAAACTTATCAAATCATGCAGAAAAGTCCTTCTTCACACACTTGTTTCATAAACATGATACGAATATTTTAACATGTTTCGTAGATAAAATAATGTATGACACACGTGTGTGAAGAAGGACTTTTGTGCATGAGTTGCGAAGTTTAAAGCACGAGCCGGAGGCGAGTGGTTTAATCGCAATGAGTGTCCGTCTAGTCTCGTCTGTGTAGTCTTGTCTGTCTAGTCTTGTCTGTCTAGTCTTGTCTGTCTAGTCTTGTCTGTCTAGTCTTGTCTGTCTAGTCTTGTCTGTCTAGTCTTGTCTGTCTAGTCTTGTCTGTCTAGTCTTGTCTGTCTAGTCTTGTCTGTCTAGTCTTGTCTGTCTAGTCTTGTCTGTCCAGTCTTGTCTGTCCAGTCTTGTCTGTCTAGTCTTGTCTGTCTAGTCTTGTCTGTCTAGTCTTGTCTGTCTAGTCTTGTCTGTCTAGTCTTGTCTGTCTAGTCTTGTCTGTCTAGTCTTGTCTGTCTAGTCTTGTCTGTCTAGTCTTGTCTGTCTAGTCTTGTCTGTCTAGTCTTGTCTGTCTAGTCTTGTCTGTCTAGTCTTGTCTGTCTAGTCTTGTCTGTCTAGTCTTGTCTGTCTAGTCTTGTCTGTCTAGTCTTGTCTGTCTAGTCTTGTCTGTCTAGTCTTGTCTGTCTAGTCTTGTCTGTCTAGTCTTGTCTGTCTAGTCTTGTCTGTCTAGTCTTGTCTGTCTAGTCTTGTCTGTCTAGTCTTGTCTGTCTAGTCTTGTCTGTCTAGTCTTGTCTGTCTAGTCTTGTCTGTCTAGTCTTGTCTGTCTAGTCTGTCTAGTCTTGTCTGTCTAGTCTTGTCTGTCTAGTCTTGTCTGTCTAGTCTTGTCTGTCTAGTCTTGTCTGTCTAGTCTTGTCTGTCTAGTCTTGTCTGTCTAGTCTTGTCTGTCTAGTCTTGTCTGTCTAGTCTTGTCTGTCTAGTCTTGTCTGTCTAGTCTTGTCTGTCTAGTCTTGTCTGTCTAGTCTTGTCTGTCTAGTCTTGTCTGTCTAGTCTTGTCTGTCTAGTCTTGTCTGTCTAGTCTTGTCTGTCTAGTCTTGTCTGTCTAGTCTTGTCTGTCTAGTCTTGTCTGTCTAGTCTTGCCTGTCTAGTCTTGTCTGTCTAGCCTTATCTATCAAGTCTTGTCTGTCTAGCCTTGTCTATCTACTCTTGTCTGTCTACTATTGTCTGTCTACTCATGTCTGTCCAGTCTTGTCCGTCTACTCTTATCTCTTCAGCCTTGTCCTTGTAATCTTTATCCTGTTCAGTCTGTTGACAATAAACTTACAGTTTTATTTAAGTTTAACAGCGGCCTGAATTGTTCCTTGACAATAACATTCATGAGTAGTGGTAAGTCTTGAGCGTATCTGGCCATCGGACCCAAAGAGAAGTATTCGTTCCATTTGGCCGTATCCGTTGAACCGGGGAAATGTCCTGAGATTGCTACGCTGTTCACGGTGGGTTTGTGTCCGAAGATTCCGCAAAAATGCGCGGGTAGCCGCAAGGATCCTGCGATGTCCGAACCCAGACCTACCAGAGAAGCGCCGGCACCCATCAAAGCGGCCTAAACAGTGTTAGATATTAGATAAATTTAGATATTGCGTGTTCACTCTTGTTTGAACTTACTTCTCCGCCGGAGGAACCGCCCGATGTTCTTCGGGTATCGTAAGGATTAGACGTGGAGCCTGTTAGGTAATTATTAGTCTCCCAATTTAGACACAATTCCGGAGTGTTGGACACTAATAAGACAACAGCTCCGGCTTTTTTGGCGAGCGAAACAATTTCCGCGTCTTCTTCCCCTTTTCTACCCTTGTAATAGTAACACCCTGCCGCATTGCTAAGACCTTTCACGCTAATACTCTCTTTCACCGTCAAAGGAACTCCCAGCAAAGGATATTGCCTTTGCAACTCTTCTGCGGTGAGTTTCGAGGTGCAGATTAGCTCGTCGATTTCGGCGGCTTCGGCCAAAGCTTCCTCAAAACAGTCTTCAACCACTGCATTTAGTAAAGGATTCACAGTCTTTATTCTGTTTATATAACTGGTCACAACCGACGAGCAAGTTAACTAAAATTAAAAAAGAATGATTAAAAAATATTAGTGATTAGTTTAACCGTTTCGATTCTTAATAATCACCGAATCAAATTTTATATTTATTTACTTCTTGGGCAATGATTTTCTTGACTAAGCGTTGGGCTGGTATGAGGAGGTTGCAGTCTTCGACGGGTGGACAGCGTTTCCGCGTTTTAAGGAGGCCGCGTATAGTCAAAGGTAGCACGGAAAATAGGGCTACGAGTCGCAGAAGAGGCCAAAATATAATTTCATATATTGTCCACATTTCTACTGAAACACAACAGAGACATTAATGCGACAAGTAACATTTATCGGTCGATTAAAACCGCCTTAATGGTTTCAATTAGTTTTAATGCACACAAAGGTATAAATTATAATGACTGTGTAGATAAATGTAAATGAGTATTTTATGTAAAAGCATTAAACATTTACTTCAAATTATTCAACGAAATGATTAAAATAATTTAACAATGGAATTAATTCAACATTGTCTAGCTTCAGGCTTTTTACAAGTTACGACAGTGATACAGTACGAGACTAAGTTGCGTTCATAGAAATCGATTCACTGTAAACTCTTGACTTTAATTATTTTTGAGGTAAAATAAAGGAATAAACCGTTTGAAACACAATTTAATATGCTTTAATATGAGTTTAAGTTTATCAATAGTTTATGATACAAGTGTGTGAAGAAGGACTTTTCTGCATTAGTTGCCAAGTTTCAAGCACGAGCCGGAGGCGAGTGCTTTAATCGCAATGAGTGTAGAAAAGCCTTTCACACACTTGTGTCATAAATTATTTTATCTACGAAGCATGTTAAAATATACGTAGCACATTTATGATACAAGTGTGTGAAGAAAGACTTTTGTGTACGAGTTGCAAAGTTTGAGCCGAAGGCGAGGGGTTTACTCGCAATGAGTGCAGAAAAGCCTTTCACACACTTGTGTCATAAATTATTTTATCTACGAAGCATGTTAAAATATACATAGCACGTTTATGATACAAGTGTGTGAAGAAGGACTTTTGTGTACGAGTCGCAAAGTTTGAAGCACGAGCCGGAGGCGAGTGGTTTAATCGTATTGAGTGCACAAAAGACTTTCACGCACGTGTATCATACATTATTTCATCTACGAAGCATGTTATAATATACGTAGCATGTTTATGATACAAGTGTGTGAAGAAGGACTTTTGTGCATGAGTTGCGAAGTTTAAAGCACGAGCCGGAGGCGAGTGGTTTAATGGCAATAAGTGTACAAAAGCCTTTCACACACTTGTGTCATAAATTATTTTATCTACGAAGCATGTTAAAATATACGTAGCATGTTTATGATACAAGTGTGTCAAGAAGGACTTTTGTGCATTAGTTGCGAAGTTTAAAGCACGAGCCGGAGGCGAGTGATTTAATCGCAATGAGTTCACAAAAGCCTTTTACACATGTGAGTCATACATTATTTGATTTACGAAGCATGTTAAAATATACGTAGCATGTTTATGATACAAGTGTGTAAAGAAAGACTTTTGTGTACGAGTCGCAAAGTTTGAAGCACGAGCCGGAGGCGAGTGGTTTAATCGTATTGAGTGCACAAAAGACTTTCACGCACGTGTGTCATACATTATTTCATCTACGAAGCATGTTATAATATACGTAGCATGTTTATGATACAAGTGTGTGAAGAAGGACTTTTGTGCATGAGTTGCGAAGTTTAAAGCACGAGCCGGAGGCGAGTGGTTTAATGGCAATAAGTGTACAAAAGCCTTTCACACACTTCTTTCATACATTATTTTGTCTACTAAGCATGTTAAAATGTACGTAGCATGTTTATAATACAAATGTGTGAAGAAGGGCTTTTGTGCATGAGTAGGGTTTTAAGCACGAGCCGAAGGCGATTGGTTTAATCGCAATGAGTGCACAAATGCGTTTCACACACTTGTGTCATACATTATTTCATCTACGAGGCATGTCAAAATATACGTAGCATGTTTGTGATACAAGTGTGTGAAGAAGGACTTTTGTGCATGAGTTGCGAAATTTAAAGCACGAGCCGGAGGCGAGTGGTTTAAACTTCGCATGTCCACTTGCCTCTGGCTCGTGCTATAAACTTCGCATGTCCAGTCGCCTTCGGCTCGTGCTTTAAACTTCGCAACTTACGCACAAAAGTCTTTCACACACGTGTGTCATAAATTATTTTATCTACGAAGCTTGTTAAAATATACGTAGCATGTTTATGATACAAGTGTGTGAAGAAGGACTTTTGTGCATGAGTTGCGAAGTTTAAAGCACGAGCCGGAGGCGAGTGGTTTAATCGCATTGAGTGCAGAAACGCCTTTCACACACTTGTGTCATACATTATTTCATCTACGAGGCATGTTAAAATATACGTAGCATGTTTGTGATACAAGTGTGTGAAGAAGGACTTTTGTGCATGAGTTGCGAAATTTAAAGCACGAGCCGGAGGCGAGTGGTTTAAACTTCGCATGTCCACTCGCCTCTGGCTCGTGCTATAAACTTCGCATGTCCAGTCGCCTTCGGCTCGTGCTTTAAACTTCGCAACTTACGCACAAAAGTCTTTCACACACGTGTGTCATAAATTATTTTATCTACGAAGCTTGTTAAAATATACGTAGCATGTTTATGATACAAGTGTGTGAAGAAGGACTTTTGTGCATGAGTTGCGAAGTTTAAAGCACGAGCCGGAGGCGAGTGGTTTAATCGCATTGAGTGCAGAAACGCCTTTCACACACTTGTGTCATACATTATTTCACCTACGAGGCATGTTAAAATATACGTAGCATGTTTGTGATACAAGTGTGTGAAGAAGGACTTTTGTGCATGAGTTGCGAAATTTAAAGCACGAGCCGGAGGCGAGTGGATTAATCGCAATGAGTGCTCAAAAGCCTTTCACACACGTGTCATACATTATTTTATCTACAAAGCGTGTTAAAATATACGTGGCATGTTTAGGATACAAGTGTGTGAAGGACTTTTGTGCATGAGTTGTGAAGTTTAAGGCACGAGCCGGAGGCGAGTGGTTTAATCGCAATGAGTGCACAGAAGCGTTTCACGCACTTGTGTCATACATTATTTTATCTAGGAAGCATGTTAAAATATACGTAGCACGTTTATGATTCAAGTGTGTGAAGAAAGACTTTTGTGTACGAGTTGCAAAGTTTGAGCCGAAGGCGAGGGGTTTACTCGCATTGAGTGCAGAAAAGCCTTTCACACACTTGTGTCATAAATTATTTTATCTACGAAGCATGTTAAAATATACGTAGCATTTTTATGATACAAGTGTGTGAAGAAGGACTTTTCTGCATGAGTTGCGAAGTTTAAGGCACGTGCCGGAGGCGAGTGGTTTAATCGCATTGAGTGCAGAAACGCCTTTCACACACTTGTGTCTCACATTATTTCATCTACGAGGCATGTTAAAATATACGTAGCATGTTTGTGATACAAGTGTGTGAAGAAGGACTTTTGTGCATGAGTTGCGAAATTTAAAGCACGAGCCGGAGGCGAGTGGTTTAAACTTCGCATGTCCACTCGCCTCTGGCTCGTGCTATAAACTTCGCATGTCCAGTCGCCTTCGGCTCGTGCTTTAAACTTCGCAACTTACGCACGAAAGTCTTTCACAGACGTGTGTCATAAATTATTTAATCTACGAGGCATGTTAAAATATACGTAGCATGTTTATGATACAAGTGTGTGAAGAAGGACTTTTGTGCATGAGTTGCGAAGTTTAAAGCACGAGCCGGAGGCGAGTGGTTTAATCGCAATGAGTGCACAAAAGCCTTTCACACTCTTGTGTCATACATTATTTTTTCTACGAAACATGTTAAAATATACGTAGCATATTTATGATACAAGTGTGTGAAGAAGAACTTTTCTGCATGAGTTGCGAAGTTTAGGGCACGAGCCGGAGGCGAGTGGTTTAATCGCAATGAGTGCAGAAACGCCTTTCACACACTTGTGTCATACATTATTTCATCTACAAAGCATGTTAAAATATACGTAGCATGTTTATGATACAAGTGCGTGAAGAAGAACTTTTGTGCATGAGTTGCGAAATTTAAAGCACGAGCCGGAGGCGAGTGGTTTAAACTTCGCATGTCCACTCGCCTCTGGCTCGTGCTATAAACTTCGCATGTCCAGTCGCCTTCGGCTCGTGCTTTAAACTTCGCAATTTACGCACAAAAGTCTTTCACACACGTGTGTCATAAATTATTTTATCTACGAAGCTTGTTAAAATATACGTAGCATGTTTATGATACAAGTGTGTGAAGAAGGACTTTTGTGCATGAGTTGCGAAGTTTAAAGCACGAGCCGGAGGCGAGTGGTTTAATCGCATTGAGTGCAGAAACGCCTTTCACACACTTGTGTCATACATTATTTCATCTACGAGGCATGTTAAAATATACGTAGCATGTTTGTGATACAAGTGTGTGAAGAAGGACTTTTGTGCATGAGTTGCGAAATTTAAAGCACGAGCCGGAGGCGAGTGGATTAATCGCAATGAGTGCTCAAAAGCCTTTCACACACGTGTCATACATTATTTTATCTACAAAGCGTGTTAAAATATACGTGGCATGTTTAGGATACAAGTGTGTGAAGAAGGACTTTTGTGCATGAGTTGCGAAATTTGAAGCACGAGCCGGAGGCGAGTGGATTAATCGCAATGAGTGCTCAAAAGCCTTTCACACACGTGTCATACATTATTTTATCTACAAAGCGTGTTAAAATATACGTGGCATGTTTATGATACAAGTGTGTGAAGAAGGACTTTTGTGCAGGAGTTGCGAAGTTTAAAGCACGAGCCGGAGGCGAGTGGTCTAATCGCAATGAGTGCACAAAAGCCTTTCACACTCTTGTGTCATACATTATTTTTTCTACGAAACATGTTAAAATATACGTAGCATGTTTATGATACAAGTGTGTGAAGAAGAACTTTTCTGCATGAGTTGCGAAGTTTAAGGCACGAGCCGGAGGCGAGTGGTTTAATCGCATTGTGTGCAGAAACGCCTTTCACACACTTGTGTCATACATTATTTCATCTACGAGGCATGTTAAAATATACGTAGCATGTTTGTGATACAAGTGTGTGAAGAAGGACTTTTGTGCATGAGTTGCGAAATTTAAAGCACGAGCCGGAGGCGAGTGGATTAATCGCAATGAGTGCTCAAAAGCCTTTCACATACGTGTCATACATTATTTTATCTAAAAAGCGTGTTAAAATATACGTGGCATGTTTAGGATACAAGTGTGTGAAGGACTTTTGTGCATGAGTTGCGAAGTTTAAAGCACGAGCCGGAGGCGAGTGGTTTAATCTCAATGATTGCATAGAAGCCTTTCACACACGTGTGTCATACACTATTTTATCTACGAAGCATCTTAAAATATACGTAGCATGTTTATGATACAAGTGCGTGAAGAAGAACTTTTGTGCATGAGTTGTGATGTTTAAAGCACGAGCCGGAGGCGAGTGGTTTAATCGCAATGAGTGCAGAAAAGCCTTTCACATACTTGTGTCATAAATTATTTTACCTACGAAGCCTGTTAAAATATACGTAGCATGTTTATGATACAATTGTTTTAAGAAAGACTTTTGTGCATGAATTAATTTAAAGCACGAGCCTCTGGCTCGTGCTTTAATCGCAATGAGTGCACAAAAGCCTTTCACACACGTGTGTCATACATTATTTTATCTACGAAGCATGTTAAAATATACGTAGCATGTTTATGATACAAGTGCGTGAAGAAGAACTTTTCTGCATGAGTTGCGAAGTTTAAAGCACGAGCCGGAGGCGAGTGGTTTAATCGCAATGAGTGCAGAAACGCCTTTCACACACTTGTGTCATACATTATTTCATCTACGAAGCATGTTAAAATATACGTAGCATGTTTATGATACAAGTGCGTGAAGAAGAACTTTTGTGCATGAGTTGCGAAGTTTCAGAAGTTGAAGCAATCGCAATGAGTGCACAAAATCCTTTCACACACATTTATCTAGGGCTGCCACCTTTTTTTGTTGCAATTAAAGTACATTGTTTATTAAAGGTAAGAAAAAAAAGTATATATTGTCAGAATAGTACAGATAAAAAGTACAATTTATTTTTCTATATTATTAACATATTGTTTATTGCTTTTAGCAAGTTTGAACAAATTATTATCTACCCTTGCACAGCATCTTTACAGTCTATATTTAATTGTAAGTATTCTTTAACTTAGCAAGTAAGCTTAGCAAGTAACTTAGCTTAGTAAGTAATTCGTTTTTTATAAGATTTAGAGACGCTTTGTTTCTTTCGTTTCGCCATTTGCTATTCATCACAGAAAAAGCCCTCTCTAATGCCCGCCATTCACGATCAGTTTAAACTGATTAGTTGAACTGACGTTTAGAACTGATTAGTTAAAACTGATCAGTTCAAAATAATTTATCCACTCTCTGGCTTAAAACCTTCATTCGACCTTCATTTCTCAATTGTCGCGTGCTGTATCTGGCTCGCAAATTTCTTCCCGCGTAACTAAAAAAAATTGATTCGGATTCTGAAGAGGATATTCTACATATGACGACTGCCGCTTGAAGTCGTTTAATCAATAAAAAACATAAAATAATAAAAACAATAAAAATAACAGTTATCTCATATTAATTTGTTAAATGAGTTGTCACTGAAACCGAGTGACTGGTATAACTATTTAAGAATGAACGAATGTACATATTTCAAGCAATTTTTCTATAAATTCTTCATTTATTGCACGTCCGGACGCCGTGCCGGTTAAACTACGACTGACTTAGCGCATGCGCGGTCAGTTTGGCGTGATGAAAACGAACTGAAGCCAGCGGATTTATGGTGCGCCCGGTAAATCCGTGGGTTGCCGTCAGTTCAAAATTTTACGTTAGGATTTCACACTCACGGTCAGTTTTTTTATGTAAGTCAGTTCAACTGATCAGTTTAACTGATTGTGAATGGGGCGCATAAGAATGCTGACATGACAGGAATAGATAGTAAAAATGAAATTACTTTCTACAAGTTTGAAACTTTGTTAGAAAATTTGAAAACAATGTTGTAAATTTGCCGCAAATCCGCTTAACTTTAATAATAATTTTATGCGAAAATCTGCAAAACCAGCTAAAACTTGGTTTATATTAGTCAGTAATATTTTCATCGATGCACACTAACTCGCACATACTACAACTACCTACATGTAATACATGTTTTTTTCAGTAAACTTTCGCGAAAATTTTCTGCAAATTTCGCAAAAATCTGATATTTCCTAAATTATACGCAAAAATCTGCAAAAACAGCTGAAAATTGCCTTATATTGGCCGGTACTAATTTCATTGATGCACACTAATTCACGCCTAGTACATATACCTACTTGTAAATCTTTTCAGTAAAATTCAGAGAAGAGTTTGTTGTAAGTTTCGCGAGAATCTGATCAATATTTCGTAAATTATACGCAAAAATCTGCAAAACCAGCTGAAAATTGGCCTGCATTACCCACTATTAACGTCATCGACGCACACTAACTTACAGGTAGTATATCTACCTACATGTGATACATGAATCTTTTAAGTAAAGTTTAAAGAACATTTTGCTGAAAAACTCGCAAAAATCCGCAGAATATTTCCTGAATTATACGCAAAAATCTGCAAAACCAACTAAAAATTGGCTTTTATTAGCCAGTACTCACTTTGTGGATGCACTCACACGTAGTACAACTACCTACTTGTGAGACATCAATCTTTTCAGTAAAGTTTTTAGAATATTTTCTTGCAAAAAGTTGTTCAAAAATTATAAAAAATGACCGTCCAAGTGGCGCGACCTATCGATTCGTTAACGTTCCGTTTTACGCAAAAATGCTTACGACCAAACTTTTTTGAATCCCAGAAATCAAATCATGGGAAATAAAGTATTTTCGCGTACTTTATTTTTCTCATAAAGTATAGAGTATAATTACCAGAAATAACGTACAATACTTTATTATAAAGTAAGGGTGGCAACCCTAAGTGTATCATACATTATTTTATCTTGTTGAATCTATAAACAAATAATTGTTTCTTACCGATAATATTGTAAAAATTGTAATTTTGACAGACAATATACTTCAAATCACTGACACAATAAGGTTAGAACGTTCAGCGCCTCCGTGGAATAAATAGCTAACTAGTAAAAACGCACAGTAACGGAAACAGTATTATGTCCTTGTCGAATGGACTACATGCTGGCCACTCGACCAGCGTGTGATTTTTGTGGTGTGCGGCTTCGTATTGTCATGCATAAAGCTACATTCTTCTCCAATGTAGTCGACGTAAGGTACCACATGTACTGCTAAAACTTCCTTGATGTACCTAGCACCCGTTAAATCCTCCTCTCATGTAATTATGAAAGCAGGGTTGGTTTGCGCTCCCATAGAAATTGTACCCAAAATCATGCAGGAACCACCTACACAAGCAGTCCGTTATTCAATGAGCGATTTGCAGCATTCTGCAAATCGCTCTCTTGGTCTCTGGTACACTTTTCTTCTTCGGTCGCTATGATAGAGGCATATTCTGGTCTCATCTGAGAACAGAACAGACCCCCATTGTTCCAACATCCAATTTAAATGATCTCCTGCATAACGCAGGCGTGCTTGACGATGAGCTGGGGTAAGTTTTTGGCGAACTGCAGGTGTCTTACGGGTCAAGTTACTTTCCTGTAGTTTTGGTCTTACTGTCCACTGACTAATAGCCACTCTTCGTACTTCACGGAGCTGTTATTGCAGTTGAACAAGATTTCAAAAATTTTGTTTTCAAATTTGTTGACGAAAAATTGCGGATTTTGGAAAAATTATAATTTAAAATTTTGCAAAAATCAAGAATTTGGAAAGTCTGTAACAAACAAATCAATGAACGGAATTTGATGAAATTTGCAACATTTGTTTCTTTTATTATTGTTAATATTTTTGCAAAGTTTCAAATTTGTAGACGAAAAATTGCAAATTTTATAAAAATTGGAATTTAAAATTTTGCAAAAATCAAGAATTTGGAAAGTCTGTAACAAACAAATCAATGAACGGAATTTGATGAAATTTGCAACATTTGTTTCTTTTATTATTGTTAATATTTTTGCAAAGTTTCAAATTTGTAGACGAAAAATTCCAAATTTTATAAAAATTGGAATTTAAAATTTTGCAAAAATCAAGAATTTGGAAAGTCTGTAACAAACAAATCAATGAACGGAATTTGATGAAATTTGCAACATTTGTTTCTTTTATTATTGTTAATATTTTTGCAAAGTTTCAAATTTGTAGACGAAAAATTCCAAATTTTATAAAAATTGGAATTTAAAATTTTGCAAAAATCAAGAATTTGGAAAGTCTGTAACAAACAAATCAATGAACGGAATTTGATGAAATTTGCAACATTTGTTTCTTTTATTATTGTTAATATTTTTGCAAAGTTTCAAATTTGTAGACGAAAAATTCCAAATTTTATAAAAATTGGAATTTAAAATTTTGCAAAAATCAAGAATTTGGAAAGTCTGTAACAAACAAATCAATGAACGGAATTTGATGAAATTTGCAACATTTGTTTCTTTTATTATTGTTAATATTTTTGCAAAGTTTCAAATTTGTAGACGAAAAATTCCAAATTTTATAAAAATTGGAATTTAAAATTTTGCAAAAATCAAGAATTTGGAAAGTCTGTAACAAACAAATCAATGAACGGAATTTGATGAAATTTGCAACATTTGTTTCTTTTATTATTGTTAATATTTTTGCAAAGTTTCAAATTTGTAGACGAAAAATTCCAAATTTTATAAAAATTGGAATTTAAAATTTTGCAAAAATCAAGAATTTGGAAAGTCTGTAACAAACAAATCAATGAACGGAATTTGATGAAATTTGCAACATTTGTTTCTTTTATTATTGTTAATATTTTTGCAAAGTTTCAAATTTGTAGACGAAAAATTCCAAATTTTATAAAAATTGGAATTTAAAATTTTGCAAAAATCAAGAATTTGGAAAGTCTGTAACAAACAAATCAATGAACGGAATTTGATGAAATTTGCAACATTTGTTTCTTTTATTATTGTTAATATTTTTGCAAAGTTTCAAATTTGTAGACGAAAAATTCCAAATTTTATAAAAATTGGAATTTAAAATTTTGCAAAAATCAAGAATTTGGAAAGTCTGTAACAAACAAATCAATGAACGGAATTTGATGAAATTTGCAACATTTGTTTCTTTTATTATTGTTAATATTTTTGCAAAGTTTCAAATTTGTAGACGAAAAATTCCAAATTTTATAAAAATTGGAATTTAAAATTTTGCAAAAATCAAGAATTTGGAAAGTCTGTAACAAACAAATCAATGAACGGAATTTGATGAAATTTGCAACATTTGTTTCTTTTATTATTGTTAATATTTTTGCAAAGTTTCAAATTTGTAGACGAAAAATTCCAAATTTTATAAAAATTGGAATTTAAAATTTTGCAAAAATCAAGAATTTGGAAAGTCTGTAACAAACAAATCAATGAACGGAATTTGATGAAATTTGCAACATTTGTTTCTTTTATTATTGTTAATATTTTTGCAAAGTTTCAAATTTGTAGACGAAAAATTCCAAATTTTATAAAAATTGGAATTTAAAATTTTGCAAAAATCAAGAATTTGGAAAGTCTGTAACAAACAAATCAATGAACGGAATTTGATGAAATTTGCAACATTTGTTTCTTTTATTATTGTTAATATTTTTGCAAAGTTTCAAATTTGTAGACGAAAAATTCCAAATTTTATAAAAATTGGAATTTAAAATTTTGCAAAAATCAAGAATTTGGAAAGTCTGTAACAAACAAATCAATGAACGGAATTTGATGAAATTTGCAACATTTGTTTCTTTTATTATTGTTAATATTTTTGCAAAGTTTCAAATTTGTAGACGAAAAATTCCAAATTTTATAAAAATTGGAATTTAAAATTTTGCAAAAATCAAGAATTTGGAAAGTCTGTAACAAACAAATCAATGAACGGAATTTGATGAAATTTGCAACATTTGTTTCTTTTATTATTGTTAATATTTTTGCAAAGTTTCAAATTTGTAGACGAAAAATTCCAAATTTTATAAAAATTGGAATTTAAAATTTTGCAAAAATCAAGAATTTGGAAAGTCTGTAACAAACAAATCAATGAACGGAATTTGATGAAATTTGCAACATTTGTTTCTTTTATTATTGTTAATATTTTTGCAAAGTTTCAAATTTGTAGACGAAAAATTCCAAATTTTATAAAAATTGGAATTTAAAATTTTGCAAAAATCAAGAATTTGGAAAGTCTGTAACAAACAAATCAATGAACGGAATTTGATGAAATTTGCAACATTTGTTTCTTTTATTATTGTTAATATTTTTGCAAAGTTTCAAATTTGTAGACGAAAAATTCCAAATTTTATAAAAATTGGAATTTAAAATTTTGCAAAAATCAAGAATTTGGAAAGTCTGTAACAAACAAATCAATGAACGGAATTTGATGAAATTTGCAACATTTGTTTCTTTTATTATTGTTAATATTTTTGCAAAGTTTCAAATTTGTAGACGAAAAATTCCAAATTTTATAAAAATTGGAATTTAAAATTTTGCAAAAATCAAGAATTTGGAAAGTCTGTAACAAACAAATCAATGAACGGAATTTGATGAAATTTGCAACATTTGTTTCTTTTATTATTGTTAATATTTTTGCAAAGTTTCAAATTTGTAGACGAAAAATTCCAAATTTTATAAAAATTGGAATTTAAAATTTTGCAAAAATCAAGAATTTGGAAAGTCTGTAACAAACAAATCAATGAACGGAATTTGATGAAATTTGCAACATTTGTTTCTTTTATTATTGTTAATATTTTTGCAAAGTTTCAAATTTGTAGACGAAAAATTCCAAATTTTATAAAAATTGGAATTTAAAATTTTGCAAAAATCAAGAATTTGGAAAGTCTGTAACATACAAACAAATGAACGGAATTTGATGAAATTTGCAACATTTGTTTCTTTTATTATTGTTAATATTTTTGCAGTTTCAAATTTTTAGCCGAAAATTGAGAATTTTAGAGAAATTGGAATTTTCAATTTTGCAAAAATCAAGAATTTGGAAAGTCTGTAACAGAAAGAAGTGAACGGAATTGGATGAAATTATAAACATTTGTTTCTTTTATTATTGTTAATATTTTTACAAAGTTTCAAATTTGTAGCTGAAAAATTCCGAATTTTATAAAAATTGCAATTTAAAATTTTGTAAAAATTAATAAATTGGAAAGTCTGTAACAAACAATGAAATGAACGGAATTTAATGAAATTTGCAAAGTTTATTTCTTTTATTATTGTTAATATATTTGCAAAGTTTCAGATTTGTAGCCGAAATGTAGCGAATTTTAGAGAAATGGGATAATCAAATTTTGCAAGAATCAAAAATTTGGAAAGTCTGGAACAATCAAACAAATGAAAGGAATTTGACGAAATTTGCCAAATTTCTTTCTTTTAGTATTGCTAATATTTTTACAGTTTCAAATTTGTTTATGAAAAATTGCGAATTTTTGAAAAATTGCGAATTTTAGGAAAATGGTATTTCAAATTTTGCAAAAATCGACAATTTAGAAAGCCTGTAACAGACAAACAAATGGACGGAATTTTATGAAATTTGCAAAATTTGTTTCTTTTATTTTTGTTAATATTTTTACAAAGTTTCAAATTTTTAGACGCAAAATTGCAAATTTTAGAAACGTAATTTCAAATTTTGCAAAAATCTAAAATTTTGAAGGTCTGTAACAGACAAACAAATGAACGAAAGTTGGTGAAATTTTTACAATTTGTTTCTTTTATAATACTAATATTTTATAATATTAATGTTAATATTTTTGCAAGGTTTCAAATTCGTAGACGAAAAATTGCAAATTTTAGAAAAATTTTAATTTAAAATTTTGCAAAATCAAGAATTTGGAAAGTTTGTAACAGACAAACAAATGATAGTAATTTGATGAAATTTTTTAAAATTTCTTTCTTTTATTATTGCTAATATTTTTGCAAAGTTCTAAATTTAATTATGAAAAATTGTGAATTTGAAAAAAAAAATTCTTTGGCGTTACAACCTTGTTTTAGTTTTATCCTGCTCGCCGATCTTTTTCCATTCCGCTCGTATCATTTGTCGCTTCTTTCCAATTTCTCATTCCGAGTGTTTTGAGATCTTCCTTCACTTCGTCTATCCATCTTTTTCCAGGTCTTCCTCTTACTCTGCTTTCCACTGGCTTCCAGTCTGATGTTATCTTCGTTTCCCTTGTGTATCCCATTCTCTCTACATGTCTCAGCCATCTGACTCTTTGTGCTTTTATAAATTGTACAATATCCGCATTATTTATACAGATGTTCAGTTCATAGTTCATACGAATTCTGAACATTCTGTTTTCTTCCTGTATCGGGCCAAACACTTTCCTTACAATTTTTCGTTCGACAATTCTAAAATTGGTCTCGTCGTTCTCATCGTCGTTTCTCATCTTCAACCGTATGTAACCACAGGTCTAATTATTGTTTTATATATTCTTAGTTTAGATGCGCTGTTTAGCAGTCTTGACGTTAGTAGTTTTTTATACAAATAATAACCTCTGTTTTCTGCTGCTATCCTGCTCTTGATCGCTTATTTGATTTCGTGTGTTCAATTGTGAGCCAAGATAACAGAAGTTGTTGACACACTCGAAGTTGTAGTCTTCTATGTTTATGGGTTGTAGCTTGTTGTTACTTCCCCTTGCTAATTTCATGTATTTCGTTTTTGCTTCGTTTATTTTCAGTCCGGAACTTGTAGTTTCTTTGTCCATTTCTATTAATGTTTCTCTAATAGTTATTTAATTCCTCCCTATGATTACGATATCATCTGCGTATGCACATATTTGCCTTGTTTTGTTGCTTATGCATCCGTATATGTTAAGTTTAGTTGAACAACATTAAGGTGACGATTTCTTAATGATGTTGACACAATAAAGCGGTCATCCTGAGCCGTTGTAAATCTCCTTGTGACTGTACCAGGTTGTCTATGACAGGATCCAGTCTCCCCATAACGTTGGAACACTCTTCGAACCGCGGAGCATGTCATATCCAGTTATCGAACAACAGCTCGCTGGCTAAGTCCATTTTCGTTTAGAACAAAAAACTTGGGCGGCTTTTTGCGGTGTAGTATGCATTAAACTAACTAACATAAAACAAATCAAATTATTAAAAACGAATAATGTGCAAATTTCAATAATTGCAATCTTTCACCTAAGTTTGTTATTCTCGTTATAACCACCACACAAATACGTTCGTTACAGTTTGCCGGTTGCTACGCCTATAAACGATAAGCATTCTTAATAAATTTAAATTCATATTAAGGCATATTAAATTGTCTTTCAAACGGTATAGTTCTTTATTTCATTTCATAAATAGTTTCTAAAGAAAAAGTAGTTAAAGTTAAAAGTTTACAGTGGGCCGATTTCTATGCATTTCTTATTCGGGGAATTTTCGATTTTTTTTTAGGAGGGCTCTAAATCGGTTCCAAATAAATAAAAAAAAGATTCCTACCAAGTTATAGCTAATATCATTATAAAACTGGTTATCCCGGCTAATATCAGTATTAACGGTTTTGAAGGCGGAAGACGGCAACCATGTCCAAACGGTGGATAAAGCGGATGAAGTATCTTCATTTAGCAGCGTCTGTTCTTCAGAGAAGGGCGTCTGACTCCAGAGGAGCGACCTATTATTAAGCTTACAACATCGGTTCTATTACCGGGAAGGATGTGTCCAACCCCAGTATCATGGAATGTCGTTATTATTTTGGAACTTTAAACGTCAATTCTCTATTGAAAGTTGGAAAACAAAGAGTTGACGATGATGATGCACAAAGATGACATTTCCATATTGGCCATTGAAGAAACCAGATACCAGAAACCAGATAGATAGATAGATGAAGACATAATGGACATTGAAAGTTACAGGATTTATAAAGGCAAAAGGGCAGTCAAAATAGGTAAGAACATGCCTATACTTGGCACAGCTTTTGTTGTTCGTAAAAAGGTTGTCAATTCAATCGTCGAGTTCTTCAGCCCTTCTGAGAGGCTTTCTATTCTTACTCTCAGCTGGGGTAATAAAGAATACACGTTGATCAATGCGCATGCATCTGGCCTCTGGCGCTTCCCACATTTCGACCGGCAGCGATCTCGGTCTCGCCCGTCTTTCTCCTCAATTGCTCCGTCTTCCATTATCTTCCGGATGAAGATCAATGAAAATAACAAACGTAATCCTGAGGAAGTTGAACAGTTTTGGGACCTTCTTGAAGAGCATTTAGATAAAATACCATGTAAGAACATAACGATCCTACCAGGTGACTTTAATGCCCAGCTGGGAATAAAACCGCAATTCAGATGAACAATTAGAAAGTATCTAGCTCACAAGATGACTAATAGAAATGGTATAAGACTCAATCTGTGTCGATCCTTTAATCTTCAGATAATGTCAACATTTTACAAACATAAGCCAAGTAAACAGAAGAATGGGCAATCACCAGTCAATATTTGTTCAGAAACACAGATTGATCATGTAGCGATAACTAGGAGAGTGATTTGGGAAATAATGAATGTTAAAGTACAGAGAGGTGCCCAGTTCGATTCGGATCGAACAAAATCAAAATGAATTTCATCCCTCTCGATAAGGCCGTACTACTACTATTCGAATGATTTCTGAACAGAATCTCAGCGACTATCGATGAGAGCTAATACTGGAACAGGCTGGCTTTAGACCGGGGAAATTTTCTGGCGGACAGGTCCTAAACCTTGTTTAATACATCGAGGATGGCTTCGAACTAAAGAAGATCACAGGGGCTGCCTTCATTGACCTATCTGCGGCATACGATACGGCCAACCTAGGAAAATTGCTATGCAAATTGTATGAAATGATTTCCACATCACGTCGATTGTCGGAGCCTTCCTCCAAAACCACCGTTTCTTTGTCAGCCTGTTAGGGAAAAATAGTAGATGGCGCCTGCAGAAGAACGGACTTCCGCAGGGCAGTGTACTGGCCCCATTACTGTAGATACGGCGGAAGATAAGGCACTTTATATATGCTGAAGACACAGCGCTAGCAGCCCAAGGAAATAGTTTCCATGAGGTAGAGAGAAAACTGACAAATGCCCTGAATGAACTTGCCGCCTACTACGAGCACAATCTCCTCCGACCGAATGCAGCAAAAACTCAAGTGTGCGCCTTCCACCTTAGTAACAGGGAGGCATGTAAACAGATGAATATAGCGTGGTGTGGCCAACAGTTAGAACACTGCCCAACTCCAAAATACCTCGGGGTAACACTCTCACATATAAGTGCCACTGCCTCAACACCAGAAAAAAGGTAGCCACAAGAAACAACCTTCTCCAGAAACTGACTGGTAGGTCATGGGAGCACAGCCAGCAGCATTGAGAACCTCAGCCCTTGCATTAAGCTTCTCTGCAGCCGAATACGCTGCTCCAGTATGGTGTACATCCACCCACGCAAAGCAAATCGACGTCCCTTTGAATCAAGCAGTTCGCCTAATAACAGGTTGCCTGAAGCCTACGCATACTCTCTCGCTGGGATAGCACCGCCTCACATCGGGAGAGAGGTAGCTGCTGAGACAGAAAGGCTAAGGGCGACAAGTAACCGACCCAAGGCACCCGCTCTATGGCCACCAACCAGCCAAACCCAGACTCCGATCCCGCCACAGATTTTTGGTCAGAACAGCACCTTTGCAAGTCTCTCAGGAAGCCAAAAAGCTCCAGAAATGGCGCGCTGAGGCTCAAGACCCAATCACCCAACAAAAGGAGGAGCTGGCACCGGGACATTTCCTCCCATACTCAATCTGGAAAACGCTCAACTGACTTTGCACATGAGTCTCGAGGTGCAGAGAAAACCTGCAAAAAATGGGGAATGCTACCAGAGGACGAAAACCCTCAGTGTTCTTGCGGAGAAATCCAGAATTCTTAACACGTTCTGACCTGCACCGGCATGTGACAGATCTGCACAGGAAACGACCTAATTTTAGCAAATGACCAGGCCATCAGAGTCGCGAACTTTTGGAAGGACATAGTGTGGACACGAATAGTGGTAGTAATAAGGCCGTGAAGACCAGAAATAAAATTCATAAATTTGATGTTGCAAAGCTTAAACTCAAACAAAACATATTAGAACAATACCACCAGCAATTGACATTTGAATCTCATAATTGGTCGAATATTGCCTCCAAGATTCAAAAAGCAGCTAATACTGCAATTCTGACAGCTAAAAGGATAAAACATAGATGGTAGAATGAGGTTTGTGATGAGGTGGTGGCCCAAAGAAAAAATGCCTGGAGAAAGTGCAACTCGGCCAGGAGACCTTGAAGACTTTGATGTACCTATTCCGTGAAGTTGGAAAATATGCAGCCAGAACTTCACGAAGGATTAAGCGAATGTATGAGAAACAGCTATTAGAACAGATCGATCAGGAATTTCGGAAAAACAATGCCAGAGATTTATATCAGACGTTCAAGTCTAATTTGAAAGAATACCAAGCCCCAAGTCTTCGTTTCGAAAACTGGGATTCACCAACAAAGAAAACTGCACGATCATGTCTCGATATTTTTGTTTATTTGAATCTACTTAATTGTGATGAACCGAAACAAAGATTTGCGATCTACAAACTACCAAACTCATATGCACCTAGTAAAGAGAAGATCAAAGAGATCATTAACAACCTTAAGAATAATAAGGCGGCTGGAGAGGATTCAATATTGGCGAAACTACTGAAACTGGCAAATAATGAAACTCTAGATATACTAGTCCAACTTTTTGATGAGATCTGGAGAACTGGAATGATACCAACTGAATGGCAGTCAGTTTTAATCCATCCTCTCCACAAACAAGGTGATAAAAAGAATGTCAATAACTATAGGGGCATCTCATTAGTATCTGTTCCATGTAAGATTCTCTGCAAAGCAATACAGAACAGAATAGAAGGTCATCTTGACCAACTGATTGGGGAATATCAAGCTGTTTTTCGAAAGGGCCGTTCTTGCCCAGAATAGATCTTTAACCTAAAGGTAAAGATAACCATCATCAGGTATAAAAAAACCGGAGGAAATAACTACGTGGTCGTGTTTGTTGATTTTAGTTAAGGCATATGACTCCATCGATCGAGAGTCATTAGCGACTATTTTGGAAGAGTTTGGTGTGGATGATACATCAAAACAGCTAATCAAACAAACTCTCACTAACACAGTGTTAAAAATAAAATTTATGGGTGACATCCCAGAACCCTTTACAATCAGAACGGGCGTAAGACAAGGAGATGGATTGTCTCCAATCCTTTTCAACTGTGTTTTGAGAAAGATCATTCGAGAGTGGAGGAAGCTGTTGGCCTAGGAAGAAACAAATTAAGAGCGAATCAGACTTTGTCCAAAGAACAAAGGGGTGTAGATGACCTGGCCATTTTTCTAACAACATATAGTCAACAGTCAACAAGATCAATAGGCCGTCAGAAATCGCTGAGATGGCGAGATTTCTATTAAAAAGACAAAATATATGATAATATATAATCTACGATGGACCTGAATGGATGATCACCAATCCTGGAAAAATTGGACGAGTCAAGAATTTCAGGTTTGTCGGTGGAGTCATCCAGGAGAATGGATTAGAAGAAGAAGCAATTAATGTCAGGATAAGGAAGTTAAACCAGGCATACCAACTGACAAAAAATACCTATAACAAAAAGTCTATGAGTACAATAGTAAAGTTCAGACATTGTAATACGGTTTTAAAGCCTGAGGGCTTATACGCATCCCAAACTTTGACCATGAATAGACAAGGTCAAGCTGAGAGGCTGGAAATAACGAGAACGCAGGATATTCAGCAAAATTGTAGGTAACAGATGTGTTGATGGACAATGGAAAATAAGAGCAAATGAGGACTTGTGCTGCAAAACAGAACCTATTACAGCATCCATTAAGGCGAGACGATTTTTATTTTACGTTCATCTCATGAAGATGGACGAAGACCAACTAAGAAAAAGAATATAGAGTTTCAATGGATATGGAGAATATGGATCCAATCTAAGAAAACAAGGCCGAGATTGTTCGAAGAATGTGAAAATGATCTTTTAGGCAGATTGGTATCTCAGAGAGAGAGAGAGACGTTCATGATAGGAACAAATTTAAAAGATTGGTGAACAACTAAGGTTTTAAAATCGCATCAACGTTCAAAAGACGGAGAGGACCTTTGTACGAAGAGCAAGAACAGGCAGTTTTTGGTGGGCTCAGAAGATACTGGCAGGAAGTCAAAGCTGGAACAAGAACAACTTAGAACACCCTAGAACGACCTAGACACTCTCATGCCTAATGTAGGAGGACTCAGGCCTAGTAAGACAAAACTGCTGTGCTCGGTTGCCCACTCCGCAATGCTTTATGCAGCCCGTTGTATGGACCATGGCTATCAGCGTGAAAGCCACCAAAGGCAAGCTGTTAGCGGTCCAGGCAATGCTAGCAATTAGAACTAGTTGCGCTTACAGAAAAAAACCTTTACCTATATTAAGGGAGGCTTCTTGGTAATAGCAGGCATTTCTCTAATAGAATTACTAGTGCAAGAGAGGCTTAGTATCTACGCAGCTAAACAAATCAAACCAATTACTGATAAAAAAAGAAGTCAAGGACAGAATTACTACGGGCATGGCAGAAGGAGTGGGTAACAATCGATAAGGGACAATGGACAAGGCTGATAATAAATGATGTCGAAAAATGGGTAACTCGGAAACACGGAGAACTAAACTGCCATCTGATACTCAGTGGACACGGATGCTTTCGAGATTACCTCCACAAGATAGGCAGAGCTGTTGATAGCTGATGCGAATACTGCGGGGAAGAGGACAGCGTGATGCACACCATCTAGTAGAACCTAGAAGCATTATACCCTTCATATTAGAATCGGAAAACAACTGGAACGTAGTCCAAAAAAGAATATCTGAAATAATCAGCTATAAAGAATAGGATGAGAAGAAAAGGCAGGTTGCTGAAAGACTACCGATAAACCAAAACCCATAATCAGCATGACTGGATGGGGGAAGTAAGGTACATCATAGACAACATTTAAAAACAATCGGCATCTTGAAGTTATGCGTAGAGCAGTGCCAAGATGTATGGGTTTCAGGGGGTCCACTTTCAAAGTTAATCCGTGGGTGCTTGCTACGTCCGCCAAAAAAAAAAAAAAAAAAAAAAAAAAAAAAAAAAAAACTAAAATGAAATTGGTGAGGCTCAATTCGATGTAGAAAAAAGATTAACATACTTATAAGTAATAATTTACATGATATTTTCTTTGAGAAAGCCTTCTGGGGCATAACGCTACCCTAAAAAAATATTGATTAATAATTCAATTCATTGAAAAAGATTAATATTAGCATCCTTTTATTTATCATATGAAATTTCACGATAAAAAAAAAAACCGCGATGTTGACTTTAACTTTGAGCTCGAATAACTTTTGAATCAGTAGAGTTAGCGAAAAATCATTAGAGACCTTATCCGCAGAGCGTTAAATTTTCTACAAGAATATGTATGGTTTATTATGATCATATCATTTGTCAACGCTCTGTAAAATTCCAAAAAAGAAAAGAATTTCCCTCATGTTATTTCCATTTACAACTTTGACTGTCGTAATTAATATTACGTAATTTTACTGTAATTAATATTAACCCACCTTCCCCGGGTTAATATTAATATTAAAAGCTATAACTTTTTTTAAATTTATTTGGAACCGATTAAAATGGCGTGCTATTGAAAATGAAACATCTTATAGGAGGACCCTTTAGGCCTAGGCCGCATTACGGCTAAACCGCCGCGGTTTTCAACCGCGTGATTTTATGAAACAAGTAAATTAATACAAGCGGTCTCACTTGCGGTTTTTTTTCCGCGACTGATTTTTCCCATAGCATACTGTGTGTTTCTCGAGCGGTTTCGCGGTTGTAGCGGTTTCCGCTCCCGGGAAAAAACCGTAGTGCGGCCTCGGCCTTATATATAGTGCATCGATGAGTCAGACAGGCCGTTAGTCTGGTTACCTACTTTGTATATACAGTTAAAGGATTATATGCCATTTATATTTAAATAATCATCAAATGATTTTACATTCGCCGTGACTTTGAACTTTGAGATTATTTCAAATGTTTAATGTTCCTGTTTATAATAAAACTGCTCTATTATCATATAATTAAAACGAAAAAAAAAATCTATATAACTTGTTTTTTAAATAAAATCTGGTTAGCACACTTTATTCGTTAGCCTTCACTTCTTTTCCTGTTAACTTTGGAATTTCGACGTGTCCACTCTCACTGTCACAACAAAAAATTTGACCACAAGGAACGAAAAATATTCAGTCAAGAATGTCTTATAAAATAGTCTTGAACAGTCTTGTTTGTTTAATCTTTCAATCAACTTTTTCAATGATCAAATTTCAAATCACAATGATTTAATCAATGATCTAATCTTGTCTATTTAGTCTTGCCTGCCCAATCTTGTCTATCTAATCTTGTTTATTAAGTCTTGACTATCTAGAGTTGTCTGTATCTTGCTCCATACCTAGTCTTGTCTGTTTTATCCTGCATGTCTATTCTGGTCTGTCTAGCTTTGTAAAACTAGTTTTGTCTGTTTAGGTTTGTTCCTCAAGTTTTGCTTATCTTGTTTTGTCTTTCTACTTTAATCTGTCTTGTTTAATCTCTCTAGTTTAGTTTGTCCAGTTGTGTCTGTCTACTTTTCTCTGCCTAGAACATGGAACCAAAAAGCTTGTCTTTACATGGAAATAATGTTCAGTCGAAAAGGTCAACTTCAAAATATAAAGAAAGTAACTCGTGCATTGTAAATCGTCATTCGTGTCATTGTTTAATTTAATCGTTTTACCAAAATAAGTAATTATTCGTTTTACCAAAATGTGTTATCAGAACAATTATCTTGTTTCGTCTAGACTTGTGCGGTCCTTGTCTGGTCTTGCCTTGTCTTACCTGATTCTTTTCTGGTATTATCTGGTCCTGTCTGGTTTTGTCTAGTCTTGTAGAATCCTTGTGTAGTCTTGTCAGGGCTTCTCTGGTCTTTCTGGTCTTGTATAGCCCTTGCCTAGTCTTCTGTAGTCTTGTCTGGTCTTGTATAGTTCTTGTCTAGTCTTGTCTGATCTTGTTTGATCTTGTCTGGTCTTGTTTAGTCTTATCTGGTCTTGCCTGGTTTGTCTCGTCTTGTCTGCTTTTGTCTGGTCTTGTCTGGTATTTACTAGTCTTGTATAGTTCTTGTCTGCTATTGTCTGGTCTTTTCTAGCTTTCTTTGGTCTTGCCTAATTATGCCTAGTCCTAATCTGGTGTTGTCTGCTTTTGTCTAATCTTGCTTAGTCTTGTCTGGTCTTGTCTGGTCTTGTCTGATCTTGCCTAGTTTTGCATGGTTTTGTCTAGTTTTGTCTGGTCTTGTTTAGTTTTGTCTGGTCTTGTTTAGTTTTGTCTGGTCTTGTTTAGTCTTGTCTGATTATGTCTGGTCTTGCTTATAGTCTAGTGTTCTTCCGAACTGGTTGAGTTTGATCTATATGCACGTAATCTCATAGTTTTCCAAGTTTGTAGTGATGCAAACTAATGTGAAATATTCTTTGTTTTTGTAAAAAAAAATGCACAGAAATAATTAATAGTGCACTCACCGTGAATTGAAATGAATTTGGCACGAGCATTAAAGTTTCGCGGAGACGTTCATGAACAATGAACGACAATCAACGGAGCGCCGTCGTGCGACTGGCCGGTGTAAATGGTCGGTAGAACGTTCACACACGATAGAAACATGTAAGGTGTTGTATAATATACCCAAACTAATTATTTAGATACTGCGCAGGTAAACTGGTCACTATCTCTGGGCCAAGATTTCATATAAAAAATGTTAGTTTTTCTAATTTGGATATGGAGAATTAAGAAACTATTGCTTCTATTCGATTAAAATTTGCATTTTAGAATTAAATAGATAATTGATAGAGATGGATTATGCGGGATTTTGAGAGACGGAATGCGAGGTTAACGGTATCTTTGTAACAGGTAAATGTGAAAACGTGAAGAATCTGTGACGTTCTCCTTGGGGGCCAAAACAACAGTAAAAGATATGAGTATATTTTAAAATGACGACATGAATTTATTATATATTTGAGGAGTAGATAGTAATGAATATTTTGTTCAACTGTTCATTTGGGAAGTGCATCGCGCACGATTTCGCTTAGTTTTATAACAATATGTTAAATTTAATTATCATATTAAAAAAAAAACAGTTTTTTATAGGATGCTAATTATGTTTTGCAACCGGGGGACGACTTTTTCTCTGGCCCTGCATAGATTTGTTTGTAATATAAGTTTAAAATATAAAATATTTTGTAAAATTGTTTGTAATGGATAGAAATAATTTTTTTTAATATTAATTACCAGAATTTGATGAAATTTTTAATATCCCTTAGCTGTATTATAAATAAAAATTTTGCATATATTCAACATTTTTGGCAAATAAATGACGATTTTACAAATCTCAATTTTTCGCTTAAATCTGACAGTTCAGCGGATTTCTTTATTTCATTATTTGTAGATAGAACTTTATGAAACTTCTTAGTTGTATTATTAATAAATATTTTGCAAAGTTTCCACATTTTTGGCTAATAAATGACGATTTTACAAATCTCAATTTGTCGCTTAAATCTGATGCTTCAGCGGATGTTTTTATTTATTAACAGAATTTCATGAAACCTGCAACATTTTTCAGTTGTAATATTAGTAACAGTTTTGCAAAGTTTCAAAATTTTTAACAAATAAATGACAATTTTACGAACCTCAAATTTTCATTTAATTAGTCTCAAACAATTGTTAATTAGACATAATATGGTTTCTCTAGAAGACAGAAGGAGTCATTGCTGTGCACAATATACCTCTAAGCTCTTGCATAGTCAGATAGACTGTTCATTTCTCTTGGGCAAAATTCAAATCAATATTCCCAGATCATCGTCTAGATCAGAGGTGTCCAAACTACGGCCCGCGGGCCAAACCCGGCCCGGCAGGCGATTTTATCCGGCCCGCCAAGGATTTTGAAAAATTTAGTAAAATATAAATGCAGCGTGGCGCGTCGGTATTAGCTCTCGCGCAGATGAAGAGCGCATTCGGTCAGAATGAGCACGGTATCACGCTCGAAAAAGTACAGTCTGGACTACATGAATGATTTTGTACTCTGACTGTACGTAGGCGGCGCGGAGCGCCAGACTGCACTCAACTGCAGTGCCTGCAAAGCTACGAGATTGTCCACGACAAACCAAAAATTCGTCGGCCGCGGAGCTTATTTACATTTTTTACAGTTGATATATTGTAAATTGGTATGTTTAGATTTATATTTAATATATTATAACTTAATTATTTTTTAAAGTTGAACATGGAAACAAAAAGAAGAAAAGTAGATGACGAGTGCCGCGTTTTTAAAGAAGAATGGGGATTCAAATATTTCTTTGTGCAATCGCAGTCAAAGAATGGCAAAAAATAATATGGTGCTGCAGCTCCCCAGGCATACGCTTGCGCCACCCCAGGGTGCCGCGGCACCCAGTTTGAGAACCACTGTCATAGACAATGAAAAGGAAATAAACAAACTTCGACACCGTAGCATACGCATTGATAATGGGCAAGTACTATACTTGGGAAAAGGTGGAAAAGTAATCTTCCAAACCTATCATTAAAGTTACAAATGACGCAAGATACTTTCTGAACGATCATTGGAAAAGGGGAAGCAACTGTTGTACTTCTTATATACACCCTGCTCGCTATAAAAGAACAACACACAAAGGATGAATATTGAAGATTTGTAAAAATAGAATAATGGGACTACCTGGCTCCGCAGTCTTTGAATGATTGAAATACCCCGATATTCACATTGCCAGAGAAAAGAATAACTATAATGTATAATTATTTGCAGATGCGACTGCAAAAGTGTTAGAATAAAAGTGTTATATGTGTAATTTGCAATGACACTGTTGCTGTAATGAAGGAATACAATTTACGTCGACATTATGAAACAAAACATGCTTCAGCTTACTCACAATTTAGGGACAAGCAGCGTACTGAAAAATTTGAAAAAATGAGTCGTAGCTTGTCTTCTCAGCAAAATTTATTTAGGAAGGCAAACTCGGAAAATGAATCATTGACTTTAGTTAGCATGAAAGTTGCTTATTTGTTGGCGAAAAAAGGGAAACCCTTTATGGATGGAAACATCGTTAAAGATTGTATGATTGTATTATGTCCGGAAAAGGTGAAACTTTTCAAAACGATAAGTCTTTCCCGCAATACTGTTGCTCGTCGAATTGACGATATTGGCAATAATATACTCCACCAGATTTCTGGGAAAGCACAGCGTTTCACTCACTATTCTATCGCGATGGATGAATCGACCGACGTTAGTGACACCTCACAACTTTTAGTATTTGTTCGTGGAGTTGACGACGATCTTAATGTCACCCAAGAATTAGCATCGGTTAACAGCATGCATGGCACTACAACTGGAGCAGATATTTTTAAGGAACTACAACAGACGTTGACCATATATAACTTGGACTGGAATCGACTCCAAGGTGTGACAATTGACGGAGGAAGAAACATGTCTGGTGCAAATATTGGGGTGGTTGGGCTAATAAGAAAAGCTTGTGAAAGCGCAGGAGCAACAGTACCAATTTTTCTGCACTGTATCATCCACCAACAAGCCCTATGTGTAAAACATGTCGACATGAGCTGCGTTTTGAAACCAGTTGTTTCTGTCGTAAACTTTATTAGATCACGTGCACTCAATCATCGCCAATTTCGATCTTTCCTCGAAGAAATTGAATCTGAGTCTGTTGACTTGTCGTATTATACAGCAGTTCGATGGCTTAGCTGTGGAAAAGTGTTATTGCAGTTCTTCAATCTCAGAAAGGAAATTAAAATTTTTCTTGCGGAAAATTGGATGCAGAGTGGCTCTGGAAGTTGGCAATTTTTGCAGATGTGATACACGTAAATAACTTGAATTTAAAGCTCCAAGGTAAAAACAACTTAATTTGTGATTTATTCGAGCAAATCAAAGCATTCAGAGCCAAGCTGATATTGCTCAAAGTCATATGAATGAATGTAATTTTTCCCATTTCACGTGCTGCGAAAAATTTAGTACAGAAGCTGACGAAAGATTTCCCACCATATTTGCAGTAAAAGTAATCGCGGATTTAAAACTAGAATTTCAAAAGCGTTTTTCTGATCTTGACATAAATTCAAGGGAAATTCGGCTGTTTCAAAATCCATATGACTTCAAATGGAACTAATTGATCTTCAAGTTAGCGATCAAATCAAGAGCAAATACAAGGAAGGAATCTTCATTTTTGATTCTATTTTTGTATGGCCCCTAGATCCCAAACTTGTAAGATACATCCCCTCGCATGAGTAATAAAGAATATTATTTGCAACACCGGCGGTATTGTCAATTGTCCTCTCGGGCGAATGTCCAATTTCGCTCTCGTGACCAATTGACATCTTACCGCCCTAGTTTCAAAATATACTATTACAAACCTGACATCATTAAAATCAGTTCAGCGGAATGAATGAATAAATAAATTTTGTGTGCACTAGTAGCTGCGCATCATTCTTACTTTCCACACGCGCACAACCCAAATGGCGCTGAGAGCACTGCAAGAGTCGCGCATCTTGCAATTCTGCTTCCTGTTTCACATACAACTTCACGTTCCACATACAACATCAAGTGGTGCTAAAAAACGCCATTTCAAAATATCTCGCACTTTAAAATTGTTTGTACTGGAGGGTGAGGTAAGGGTGAGGACTTAGGATACTGACGGTAGACTCTTCCATTTCAGGAACTATTCCACTCTTACCAATTACACTGCTCGAAACAATTAGCGGGTCACTAATTTGTTCCTCAATAAAATTCAAACGAGAAATTACATGCTAATCAAATTAAGAACATCTGAATGACGCTCTATTTAATTGTTTTTATTGACACATAGGTAGGGATTGCAATCCGGAAAACCGGATCCGGTAATACGGCGGATCTGGCATCACTAAACGTTTAACGGATCCGGTACCAATATACCGGATCCGGTCACCGGATCCGCTAATACTAATTTTTGCTAAAATAATCGCGCTGATGCATGAATAGTTACTTTAAATACCAGGTGGGCATAGCGTCACATGGTTTTTGGAAAACCAACATTGATTTTGTGATAAAACTTAAAATAATTACCGTATTTGCCGGTGTATAAAGCGCACCTTTTTCCAAAAAAAATGCCTCTAAAACATAGGTCCGCGTTATAGGCGCACCAAAACAAGGTTAAATTTTAGCGTCTTATACACCAGCAAATACGGTATTTATTGTAGGTTGATTAAACTGGTTATAAACTCATTATTGGGATAATTGTGCCATTCAATAGACAGATTCATCATGATTAGGGCTTCCAATACCGGAATCCCGGGATTCCGAAAACCGGGATTTTAGTCTATTTTTTTCCGGTATTAGAAAACCGGGTATTACAAAAAAATACCGGTATTACCGGTATAAAAAAATACCGGTATTATTAGCAAATAGTAAGAACAAGAATAATAAATTCGTATTTATACAATTGCGCCAACAAGTGTAGAATCGGAAAGGGCATTGCAGCAAATCATGTATGTATAACGATTCGGTGGAATCTGAACGACGAAACAATTGATTGTCTCGATTTTTACAAATCGATTTTTACAAATTTTTGGACGCAAAAGAGTTTCCAAATTTAAAGCAATTGGCTGGTAAATTTATTTCTATGTATGGCACTACCTATATGTGCGAACAAACTTTTTCCAGGATGAAGTATCTGAAATCTAAATATAGGGCAAATTTATCGGATGATCATCTGCAATCATTGCTAATAATTGGTGTTTCCGATTTGAATCCCAACTTTGAAGAAACTCTCCAGGAAAAAACCCAGTTCCACCATTCCCATTAAAAATTGCATGAAATAATTTTATAATAATATAATTTAGACATGTTTGTTTAGTATTGTTATATCTGTAATTTACTATAAAAAATAAAATTCAATGCTGCTTTACTTGTAATAAGGTTTTTTTAATTCACATATTTACAATGCTTGGCCCCCGCTAATGAATTTAAATACCAAACTGGCCCTCGCAGCAAAAAGTTTGGACGCCTCTGGTCTAGATCATCTCTCCAAACTTTCCAGCCTTAGGGCCATACTGATTACTCCAGTAAGTTCCGAGGGCCAAAACCATATTATCATTGTTGCCGGTGGTAAAATGTGAAATAGTCCACTGATGAAAAAAAAAGTCCGAAAAAGTACGCAACGTTTAAAAAAGGCTGCAAATCGGACTAAAGTCCGCAAAACGGCAACACTGCATATTATTAATTTTCCTGTCATTATCTGTAAGTTCTAGATTAGTCGTAGAATACGAGCCATGAGGAGTAACGTGACACAACATCTGGTGGACACAAGCGGAAATAGGTAGTACCTTCTATCGCTAACAGATGGCGCTAATAGCACGTACAGAATAATCTCGTTTGTTCGAGAAAGTTCTGGTGTCTTCCACTCACTTCTAGATGGCAGTAATTGGAATATATAAGAAGGCTAGTGGCGCAACCACAAGTCAGTTCCTATGATACTGTTGTGAAATAAACTAGTGCGTACCTCCTTAAAACGTGTTTGTGCGTGTTTAAGTTTAAGACATCTTTGTAACAGTATTTTGATTTGAATTGTTGCTTTTGTGTGTGATTTAGTAGTATGGAAAAGAAGCGAAAAATTGATAGTGAATGCAGAAAATTCAAAGATCAGTGGAACATTCAGTATTTCGTAATTGAGTCCAGTAACAAGGCGCTATGTTTGATTTGCAATGAAAGCATAGCCGTTCTCAAGGAATATAACATTAAACGTCATTATGAAACAAAACATTTCCAAAATTACTCAAAATATACAGGAAGTTTGCGGACAGAAGAATTCGAAGCTATGAAGCGCGGATTGAAATCGCAGCAATCTTCATTTACAAAACTCAAAACTGAACAAGAGGCTGCAACTCGTGCCAGCTTTCGTGTGGCTCTTGAAATTGCAAAACGTGGAAAACCATTCACCGATGGAGAAATGATCAAAGAATGCATAATTGCAGTAGCCGAAGAAATGTGCCCTGAAAAGGTAAATTTATTAAAAACTGTGAGTATGTCAGCAAACACTGCGGCTCGACGGGTAGAAAACATCGCTGAAAATATATTCTCTCAACTGTTCGACAAAAATAGACATGTTGAGTGGTTTTCTTTGGCCTTGGATGAGTCAACGGATGTGTCAGATACTGCTCAGGTGTTGATTTATATATATATAATGTTTAATTTGATAATGTTATATAATTATTTTGAGAAGCTACAACTTGTCTAATCTGCGAAGTCTTTGATGGCGCAGCTAGTTGAATAATATTAGCTGGTCCTTTCATCCCTGAAACCCGCAAAGTTCCTTGTGGTAAAGATCCATGTTGTTTTTGATGAACTAACAAACTTTCTACAGATATTAATTGACCTGCAGCGTATGTTAAAACTTTCGCCACTAATGGAGAGGGATTCATAGTTTTTGCATTTGATCCATCTGTTACAACTCTAGGCTGTCCTAATAAAGATGTTCCAGGTGATGCTTGAATAGTTTTCTGCAATGCAGGAGGTTTGTGTCTAATTAATAATTGCTGTTGCCCAGAAACGTTCGTTAATCCTTTTTGCCGAATAGTTCTCAGACGTCGAATTGTTCGTTTGCTCATCACTTTGTGTTAATACTATTGTTTGTTGCTGCGAAGTTTGGGGGCTCGGATGCCGCACGTTTCTTAATAAAGTAACATTTTTTATATTCTGTAATTGCTGCGGAGATATGCTTTGGAGAATTTGTTGTTGTATCGAAATATTTGATTTTTTAGGTTCCTTCGATTCGGGAAGTTCGACGCGGATTAATTGATTAATTTGTTTAGGATGTGTGATGCTTTGTAGTAACTGTTGTGTAACAACTGGGCTTTGCGCAACTTTCGTGGTTATAATGCGATTATCTTGTTGTTTAATAACTGGGTTTGCACTAGAAGGTATTATAAGGGACTTTTGATTTGGAGTTATTATTTTGACTAAGCCCTTTTGGCCGGTGATTGTATGGCGTCATTAATTTCTTTTTCTTCTTGTGAAATGGTTCTTGTCTTTATTGTTGGTCTCTTAACTTCTTCTTCCTTCACTTCCTTATTTTGAGGAATTAACAAAGATGTTTGCTTAGATTCTGGAGGTTTCTCGACAACTTCTTGAGTCTTTACATTATTCTTAACAATCTTCTCAGGTTTAGGTTTTGGTTTAGTTGGAGTTTTCTGCTTAGTTGGTTTCTTCATATTTTTGTTCATACCTTGGTATTGTTGGTGCAGTCTTTCAAAATCTTCTTCACTTCTATTTCTATGTAAATAAATCCAAATCTTTGTTTTAGAGTCATATTTAACACAGGGATCAAATTGGGTATGCATTCTATCCAAAGCTCCACTTACAACTGATTGAAGAACATTGTCTGGAGCAGAACTTGAAATATACTGGGAACATTGAAATTCACAGATTTCAGCTCTAGTTCCCTCACCATTTGGAAGTCTCGCTGTGGCATCTCTAACTAGAGAAAGTATTGTAACAAAATTTGGTCTATCAGCACTTAGCATGTTATGCCCTCGAGCTTTAGTACTGCCAACTGACGGATTATAAATTCCTTTCAAAGGACCTACAACACTTTCATAGCCATTACACCTATAAGTAAATGCTTTATGTGGGTTATCATAACGACGTCTTTCTTGCTCGCGGTACGCTTTAATTTCTTCAGAATCGGCTTTTCGGACGGACCAATTTGTTGGACATCGAGGTGGAGGAGGGGTTTGAGATCTATCTATAACTTCAAGATCAACTTCTTCCTTTTCCTTTATAGGAATTATAGGTTTCATTTCATTTTTATGTTCGAGCCAATAATGGCAATGATTGTCTGAATCTCTTCCTGCACCAATCCATTGATACATGTTTTGTGATTGCTTATATTCTATATAAGGAACAAAATCATCTGGTTGTTCAGGAAAGTTACCACTTAAGAAATTTATTGCAGATTGGAGTTGTGATGTCCAATTGTCAGCTAGGCAATACCAATCATTTAATGCTGTAATTGGATTTTCTTGCCATGTTTTTAGTCGCTCTTCTAACGTTGTCATGTCCATTCTATGTTCCTTTGTTGAACAAATTATGTCTCTTATTAAAGCTAAGAAATTTGCGTGTGTATCTTGCATTAATTCTGCTTTACTATTGATGTTTAATATATCAATATTTGAATCATGTAAATCAATAGGTATATTCATCATATCTATTCCATCTAAGTCTGATAGGGTAGCTGGGGTGATTTTATTAAATTGTGGATAGGTGGGTTTCACTGGTTCAACTTTAATTTCTTCTTTTATAGGTTGCACTAGTTTAGGAGAAGGAGGTTTAATAAGTTTCTTGGGTTTCACCTTAATTGGCATAATTGGGTCAATAACAACAGAATCAGAATCCGAGTCTGAAGAATAATTACATCCAGAATGTTCTATGGGTTCCTTTTTCACCTTTTTCACCCTACTTAATTTATGTTCACTTTGCTTATTTAATTTCTTATTATAATCTAATCTTGTCCTATGAATTATATCAGTCAAATTTTTACCCTTCGTATCTAATTCTTGATCATCTAAATTATCTAACTTCCTCTTTTTATGCTCCGACAATAAGTGTTTGTAAGATTGTTCGGTTATTAAAAAAAGGATTATGATTAGGAATAATATATCTTTCTAAGTCCAACCCGTTCGGTTTTAAAGCTGTTGTTGAAGTTATTATTTTCTCACCATTTAACACATGTGTACCTGTATTTAAATGCCGTTTTTGTTTTCTCGAAATTGATATTGGAGGTCCTTCTGGGTAATTATCGTCTGATGAAAAGCCACTTTCGTCCACTTTCGATCGGATTGTAGAGAGAATTTGGAAATATCTTCTTTTTGTTCTATGGGATATAGGGTTTAAATTAATTAAGTTATTGGATTTGGCCAACCGTGGCTCTACACCTGGTGGTAAACCATTCACTTGACCTAATAAATTCCTTCGAGATTCTATTATCTCTGCTTCTAATCTTTCTTTTAACTTTTTATGTCTCCACACGCTCTCCTTCCTTTCCGCCTTCCTTATCAAATATCTCATTTTAGCAATGTCTGGTCTATAATGTCCGGCCTTCAAATGTTCATAAAAATTATCCAAAGGGCTTGTAAATTTAAAAACGTCCCCATTCAAGAGTTTTTGTAGTGTGATGCTTTTTTCCTTGTCATCGTTCTCGGGGAACTTGGGTAGAAACTGTTTGAGATGTTGTTTGTTGTTGTCTGATAAGAGATTCCAGGTTTGCGCGGAGAAAAACTCATCAAAAATTCCCTTCTTTTCACAGAGACCTTGAGGTATTTGTAAATGTGTTTTGCCAATTTGCACAGTCTCCAATTTGTCATCATCGGAAGAATCAGTGGAACAGTCTGAGCTTGAATGTTCTTCCGAAGAGCTGTCAGAATCCATCATGTTATCTGAAAGGGTTTTTGGATTTAAGAGATTGTTTACTGTTTTGAGGGTTTTTTGTTTTTGACCATTTTTTTTTTTTATATTCGAGGAGTAGATAAAAGCTATGAAGTGCATGAAGAACTTCTTGATATGTATAGTATTCATGGCACAACTACTGGTACATATATTTTTAAAGGAGTTGAAATGGCCATTAATCAAAAGAACCTTCCATGGAAAAACTTGAAATGTATTACAACTGATGGAGGCAAAAACATGAGTGGGAAAGATAAAGGAGTGGTGGCTGTCAAAGGCTGTAGAAAATGATGGTGGTTCAAAACCATTAGTCTTACATTGTATCATTCATCAACAGTCTTTGTGCGGAAAATGTTTGGATATGTCTGAAGTTCTGAAACCAGTGATATCAACTGTTAATTTTATCAGATCTTTTGGGCTGAATCACCGACAATTCCGACAATTTATTGAAGAGATTGGAGAAAATGACTTACCTTATCATACTGCCGTACGTTGGCTTAGTTTTGGGAAACTCCTTCAGCGCTTTTTTGAACTTCGAGCAGTGATCGAAATTTTGTTGAATGAAAAGCATCGCCCTCTTACTGAATTACAAAACAACGCATGGCTGTGGAAGTTAGCATTCTATGTTGATTTGACAAAACATGTGAACGAACTGAATTTGAGATTGCAAGGAGAAAACCAGCATCTTCCTGATTTATACACTAATATCAAATCATTCCGGAAGAAATTGATACTGTTTCAATCACAACTACGAAGTAAATGTTTTTCACATTTTAAAACATGTGAAATATTCAGCCACACCACTGAGACTGAGTTTTATATCGATTGTGCAATCGATACTTTGAGTGCTTTGAAAATAAATTTTGATACTCGTTTCTCGGACTTTGATGCCATTGCTAATTAAATTAAGATTTTTCAGAATCCTTTTGATACTAACATTGAAACCCTAGCCCCGCAACTTCAAATGGAAATGATTGATCTACAGTGCAGTGATATAATTAAGAACAAATATCAAAACTCATCTTTGTTGGAATTCTTATACTGGAGTCTTCCACTGACACAATTTGATAATTTGCATAAATTTGCTCGTGGGCTGTTTTCTGTTTTTGGTACTACTTATTTGTGTGAGAAGACCTTCTCCAAAATGAAGTACACAAAAAATGTTTACAGATCTAAATTAACTGATGAGCATCTTAAATCTCTTTTAATAATTGGTACAAGTACAAACTATTGTCAGTGGAAAATCTCAATTACATAAATCTCATTAGTATTTCATATGTCATTATGCTTGTTATAAGTTATGTTTTTATTTAAAATGTATAAAATGTTAGTTGGATTCATTTCAATAGTTTGTTAGTTATTATATACTGAAGTTAAATTTTCTGCATATTATACATGTCTTTACTCATTACAATTCTGTGTTTCTTTATCCAACTTATCACAAAAACAATAACAATAAGCCTACAACAATGTTATGAGTAGTTAGCCCATGACCATTTCAATGTAGATGTCATATTAATAATTATTCAACATAAAGTTGACAGTTCTAGTAGACAGGTAAAATACTCTTAAAATTCAGTTGTTCAATTGACTGCTTTTGGGCAATTGACTACCAAGAATGCCCTATATTTTTTGGTAGTCAATTGCCCAAAAGCAGTCAATGAACAACTGAATGTTAAGAGTATCGAAATAGATCTAGAAATAGTTAATATATTAGTTTATATTAGATCTAGAAATAGTTAGATCGTGATTTAAGTATATGTAGATTATAAAGAAAAATTAGACGAAAAATAATATATACAGGATATTACAGGACTTGAGTATGTCGCATGTCGGTTATAAACAAGCAAAATTTAGACAAAATATATACCCTGTATATATTATGTATATAGATCGTACGTGTTGAAATGCATAACGAATATAAACAAAGAAAATTCAGAATAAACAGCTTGGTGGAGACATACTTTTTAACCTTCGGACCTAACCGAGGAGGACCTAACTGTATGCAACCCATATGCTTCTGCTGCCTGACAATACCACGCAACACATTAGTGTATTTCTTGTTTTCGCATTTTTCTTGTAATTAAACTACATATTTACGGTTTTCAGATTTTTCCCTTGATATGTGCTGTAAGACACCGCTCCTTGCCAAATTTCATGATTCTAGGTCAACGGGAAGTACCCTATAGGTTTTGATTTACTTGTGAAATCGCAAAATATGCGACTTAAATGGTTATATCTTTTAATCGCGTTGACTTACAAGTTTGATTTTTTCACAACTGAAAGAGACCACAGACCCGAGTATTTGATACAAATTTCAACTTGTTACCTCTACGCGTTTCTGAGAAAAATGATGTTGACAGACGGACAGACAGACAGACAAACAGACAGACGGACAACAAAGTGAGGGTTCCGTTTTCAGTACGGAACCCTAAAAATTACAATTTTATAAAATCAAAATTTTGGTTAAATCTGACGGATCTGCATTTTTTTTTTATTTTTAACAGAATGTTATGAAATTTGGAACATTTCTAAGATGTATTATTAATAACAATTTTGCAATAACATTTACCACAAATAAATGGCAATTTTACAAAACTTATTTTTTAACTACATTTACATGTAGCCAAAACGTAACAATATTATTTTCTTGCTGAAACATCTGCTTTAATGTGCCGTCACAAGATAAGTCAATTATGAATTGCTCTGTTGAAAAAATGGGTTTCTTATCCATTATCGTATTTCGACATGTCAAGTTCTTTAACGTCAAACGAGAATTGTTTCTATAGATTGGTCAAGTGATTATTAATAATAATTTTTAAAATGAGATTTCATGGTTTGAACCAAATTAATAATAAAGTTGAAAGCGGGAGATTATCATTAAGATATCTACGAATTTGTAAATAGCTGGAATTACACTGATATCTTCTGTTGTACACTTTGGCACACTTTGCTCGAGATGCGTTGTATGAGCCGTTCGCTAGGTCAAAGCAAGTAACGGGAATGGTCAAGACCAACTTTTCTCAGTGGCTGAAGGCCAACAGGTATTATAAAAGAGTAAAGAAAGTTAGAATTTGTGTAATTACTACCTTAGCGTATAATTGTAAGATAAGGAAATCTTGTCGGCTCCTCATTCTAAAACTTTTCTAGAAAACTCCTCTCTGCGCTCGTCGTTTTCTAAACATGGACGCGTGCTGAAAAATCGCGCTTATTGAACTCGTTCTTTAATATATATTTTCTATTTTGCGTCCATAATGAAATCATTAAAGCACTCATATAAGTTCGTTATGGCTCGCAGAGTGCAATGCAATTATTGAGAAAATTGTACCGTGTTAGAAATGGCTTACAAGGGCGCAAAATAGAAAAAATAGTTTAAAGAACGAGTTCAATAAGCGCGATTTTTCAGCACGCGTCTATGTTTAAAAAATTCATCGCTACGCTCGTCGTTTTCTAAACATCGTTCTTTAATACACTATAATATGTTTGTTATGCACAGCCGCCAGGGCCGTTATTCAGGAGCTAATCTAGTCTTTACCCTATAAATTTACTTTATTATTTTTTTTTAAATAACGCGAATATTTTTAAACTTATAAAAAGAACACTTTATTTTAGTATTACACTTATTCACTAACTTATATTAAGATCTAACTATTTCTAGATCTAATATAAACTAATGTATTAACTATTTCTAGATCTATTTCGATACTCTTAACATTCAGTTGTTCAATTGACTGCTTTTGGGCAATTGAACAACTGAATGTTAAGAGTATCGAAATAGATCTAGAAATAGTTAATACATTAGTTTATATTAGATCTAGAAATAGTTAGATCGTGATTTAAGTATATGTAGATTATAAAGAAAAATTAGACGAAAAATAATATATACAGGATATTACAGGACTTGAGTATGTCGCATGTCGGTTATAAACAAGCAAAATTTAGACATAATATATACCCTGTATATATTATGTATACAGAGCGTACGTGATGAAATGCATAACGAGTATAACAAAGAAAATTCAGAATAAACAGCTTTGTGCAGACACATACTTTTTAACCTTCGGACCTAACCGAGGAGGACCTAACTCTATGTAACCCATATGCTTCTGGTGGCTGACAATACCACGCAACAAATTAGTGTATTTCTTGTTTTCGCATTTTTCTTGTAATTAAACTATATATTTACGGTTTTCAGATTTTTCCCTTTATATGTGCTGTAAGACACCGCTTCTTGCCAAATTTCATGATTCTAGGTCAACGGGAAGTACCCTATAGGTTTTGATTTACTTGTGAAATCGCAAAATATGCGACATAAATGGTTATATCTTTTGATCGCGTTGACTTACAAGTTTGATTTTTTCACAACTGAAAGAGACCACAGACCCGAGTATTTGATACAAATTTTAACTTGTTACCTCTACGCGTTCCTGAGAAAAATGATCTTGACCGACAGACAGACGGACAGACAGACAGACAGACAGACAGACGGACAACAAAGTGATCCTATAAGGGTTCCGTTTTCGGTACGGAACCCTAAAAATGACAATTTTATAAAATCAAAATTTTGGTTAAATCTGACGGATTTGCATTTTTCTTATTTTTAGCAGAATGTTATGAAATTTGGAACATTTCTTAACTGTATTATTAATAACAATTTTGCAATAACATTTTTCACCAATTAATGGCAATTTTACAAAACTTAATTTTTTGGTATAGCAACGTTGTAATAGGGAATATGCGTGATATACGTGATATGCGTGACAATGTGATAAGTGATTTAAATTTAATTGAATTTTTTACCTCCGATTCATTATGATCTTGACATTACACCTATACCAATATTTTCTCATTTAGTTTGTATGTAATTCCATAAAACTTAAATCAAAAAGTCCAAAATATGCGAGCGATGTCGCTATTAGTCGATGCTATATGACGTGCACGTTATGACATTTATCGACGTCAATATTCACTGTTCTGTTTTGCTGTGAAATATTTCCGTAGTGTTTTCTATTACCTAGTGCGATTTTGGTATATGGTGAGATTATAAATTATCAAGAACAATGACTGAAATTGGTTTAAATGAATTTAAATTAAATATGTGTTATATCTTTTATTACCATTAAATAATTAAATTTGTGTATTCGCGACTTCCACACATCACATAACCTCAAAACTATCTCGTCGAAAATTTGACACTTCTAACAGGTTGATAGCTCTGAATTTCCACACATCACATAACCTCAAAACTATCTCGTCGAAAATTTGACACTTCTAACAGGTTGATAGCTCTGAATTTTAACGGTGACAACCTTGAAAAATTAGATTATTAAAGCACTCGGCGAGCCATTAACGAACCCATATGAGTGCTTTAATGACTGCATTATAGACGCAAAATAGAAAAAAAAATGGTTGTTTAGCTTTTTCTATAATACGAATAGCAAATTCAAACTGAAAATCCTTATCTGTCTATGTAAATAGTAAACAACACTTAATGTCAAGGTGCTATGCGACTTCATCCAAAGCTCGCGAGAAATGGGACCATTCAAATATGTCAAATTTAATCGGTATTTTATATGTATTATTATTTTAAAAATTAATTGAAACACTTTCGACAGTATTTATATTTTTGCTTTGTTAAATCGAAGTAGAAAGTGAATTAAGCAAATACATGAATGGATGCATATTCCCAATTGAAAGATCTCGGACTTTAATAGTGTATTCGTTTGCCAAGCATTAAAAGTTTGATTTTTGTACTCCGGTGATTATTAAATACAGTTTATATACCACAGGAAAAATCAAATTGGTTCATGAAAATATTGGGTTGTTATATAATAAAATATAACAACCCAACAAATATTGGGTTGTTAAAATATCGGAAAGTATATTCGTTTTTTCCTCCACTGTGTTGACTTAAGAAAAGCTTGAGTGTAGCTTGTTACGTAGCTTGTTACATCTCCAAAGTTCAAAACTCCTTTATAACTTCAATACGTCTTGTTTCTAGGATATTAATGGGAATAACTTCATTCTTGCTAAATAAGTATTTTAATATCGTTTATATAATTTGGTAGATTTTTAACAAACATTTCAGCAAACTAGTGTTGGACAGCAATCTGGATACGGTTTGGTATAATCTATTTTGCTATTCTTGCATCCTGGTTTGTGCGACAACGGGCATCTAAAACAATAATAATATTTATTAAGGAAAATCCTTTGATACAATAATCCCAACTCTAAAACTAATAATTATTCTGCTAATTTGATTTGAAATATTTGAAAAAATTTAATTACATCAGAATTCGCCAAAATCGTTGTAATTTATTCAAGGTATTTTCTTGTGCTTCAAATAAGTCTTTGTTGTGAAAGAATCCAAACGGTTTCCGATTTATTCAACTACCGTACTTTACGTCAATTACTGTTACCATTTCAAGATTATTTTTACTTACGCTAGCGCTCCAATGCTCAAGTCGTCGTGACAAGTGACCTTCAAACATTTTCCAGGAACTGAAGCCGAGTTACCGACGCTCAGAACATCTCCCAAATCCGGATAGGAACACACTTTCTGGCCCTCTAAAAATCCCACACAACATTCCATGAAGACACTGTAGATATATTACATCAGATGAAGACGCCAGTCTGTCTAATCTTATCTGTCTAGTCTTTTCTGTCTTGACTTGTCTGTCTAGTCTTGTCTGTCTAGTCTTGTCTGTCTAGTCTTGTATGTCTAGTCTTGTCTGTCTAGTCTTGTCTGTCTAGTCTTGTCTGTCTAGTCTTGTCTGTCTAGTCTTGTCTGTCTAGTCTTGTCTGTCTAGTCTTGTCTGTCTAGTCTTGTCTGTCTAGTCTTGTCTGTCTAGTCTTGTCTGTCTAGTCTTGTCTGTCTAGTCTTGTCTGTCTAGTCTTGTCTGTCTAGTCTTGTCTGTCTAGTCTTGTCTGTCTAGTCTTGTCTGTCTAGTCTTGTCTGTCTAGTCTTGTCTGTCTAGTCTTGTCTGTCTAGTCTTGTCTGTCTAGTCTTGTCTGTCTAGTCTTGTCTGTCTAGTCTTGTCTGTCTAGTCTTGTCTGTCTAGTCTTGTCTGTCTAGTCTTGTCTGTCTAGTCTTGTCTGTCTAGTCTTGTCTGTCTAGTCTTGTCTGTCTAGTCTTGTCTGTCTAGTCTTGTCTGTCTAGTCTTGTCTGTCTAGTCTTGTCTGTCTAGTCTTGTCTGTCTAGTCTTGTCTGTCTAGTCTTGTCTGTCTAGTCTTGTCTGTCTAGTCTTGTCTGTCTAGTCTTGTCTGTCTAGTCTTGTCTGTCTAGTCTTGTCTGTCTAGTCTTGTCTGTCTAGTCTTGTCTGTCTAGTCTTGTCTGTCTAGTCTTGTCTGTCTAGTCTTGTCTGTCTAGTCTTGTCTGTCTAGTCTTGTCTGTCTAGTCTTGTCTGTCTAGTCTTGTCTGTCTAGTCTTGTCTGTCTAGTCTTGTCTGTCTAGTCTTGTCTGTCTAGTCTTGTCTGTCTAGTCTTGTCTGTCTAGTCTTGTCTGTCTAGTCTTGTCTGTCTAGTCTTGTCTGTCTAGTCTTGTCTGTCTAGTCTTGTCTGTCTAGTCTTGTCTGTCTAGTCTTGTCTGTCTAGTCTTGTCTGTCTAGTCTTGTCTGTCTAGTCTTGTCTGTCTAGTCTTGTCTGTCTAGTCTTGTCTGTCTAGTCTTGTCTGTCTAGTCTTGTCTGTCTAGTCTTGTCTGTCTAGTCTTGTCTGTCTAGTCTTGTCTGTCTAGTCTTGTCTGTCTAGTCTTGTCTGTCTAGTCTTGTCTGTCTAGTCTTGTCTGTCTAGTCTTGTCTGTCTAGTCTTGTCTGTCTAGTCTTGTCTGTCTAGTCTTGTCTGTCTAGTCTTGTCTGTCTAGTCTTGTCTGTCTAGTCTTGTCTGTCTAGTCTTGTCTGTCTAGTCTTGTCTGTCTAGTCTTGTCTGTCTAGTCTTGTCTGTCTAGTCTTGTCTGTCTAGTCTTGTCTGTCTAGTCTTGTCTGTCTAGTCTTGTCTGTCTAGTCTTGTCTGTCTAGTCTTGTCTGTCTAGTCTTGTCTGTCTAGTCTTGTCTGTCTAGTCTTGTCTGTCTAGTCTTGTCTGTCTAGTCTTGTCTGTCTAGTCTTGTCTGTCTAGTCTTGTCTGTCTAGTCTTGTCTGTCTAGTCTTGTCTGTCTAGTCTTGTCTGTCTAGTCTTGTCTGTCTAGTCTTGTCTGTCTAGTCTTGTCTGTCTAGTCTTGTCTGTCTAGTCTTGTCTGTCTAGTCTTGTCTGTCTAGTCTTGTCTGTCTAGTCTTGTCTGTCTAGTCTTGTCTGTCTAGTCTTGTCTGTCTAGTCTTGTCTGTCTAGTCTTGTCTGTCTAGTCTTGTCTGTCTAGTCTTGTCTGTCTAGTCTTGTCTGTCTAGTCTTGTCTGTCTAGTCTTGTCTGTCTAGTCTTGTCTGTCTAGTCTTGTCTGTCTAGTCTTGTCTGTCTAGTCTTGTCTGTCTAGTCTTGTCTGTCTAGTCTTGTCTGTCTAGTCTTGTCTGTCTAGTCTTGTCTGTCTAGTCTTGTCTGTCTAGTCTTGTCTGTCTAGTCTTGTCTGTCTAGTCTTGTCTGTCTAGTCTTGTCTGTCTAGTCTTGTCTGTCTAGTCTGTCTAGTCTTGTCTGTCTAGTCTTGTCTGTCTAGTCTTGTCTGTCTAGTCTTGTCTGTCTAGTCTTGTCTGTCTAGTCTTGTCTGTCTAGTCTTGTCTGTCTAGTCTTGTCTGTCTAGTCTTGTCTGTCTAGTCTTGTCTGTCTAGTCTTGTCTGTCTAGTCTTGTCTGTCTAGTCTTGTCTGTCTAGTCTTGTCTGTCTAGTCTTGTCTGTCTAGTCTTGTCTGTCTAGTCTTGTCTGTCTAGTCTTGTCTGTCTAGTCTTGTCTGTCTAGTCTTGTCTGTCTAGTCTTGTCTGTCTAGTCTTGTCTGTCTAGTCTTGTCTGTCTAGTCTTGTCTGTCTAGTCTTGTCTGTCTAGTCTTGTCTGTCTAGTCTTGTCTGTCTAGTCTTGTCTGTCTAGTCTTGTCTGTCTAGTCTTGTCTGTCTAGTCTTGTCTGTCTAGTCTTGTCTGTCTAGTCTTGTCTGTCTAGTCTTGTCTGTCTAGTCTTGTCTGTCTAGTCTTGTCTGTCTAGTCTTGTCTGTCTAGTCTTGTCTGTCTAGTCTTGTCTGTCTAGTCTTGTCTGTCTAGTCTTGTCTGTCTAGTCTTGTCTGTCTAGTCTTGTCTGTCTAGTCTTGTCTGTCTAGTCTTGTCTGTCTAGTCTGTCTAGTCTTGTCTGTCTAGTCTTGTCTGTCTAGTCTTGTCTGTCTAGTCTTGTCTGTCTAGTCTTGTCTGTCTAGTCTTGTCTGTCTAGTCTTGTCTGTCTAGTCTTGTCTGTCTAGTCTTGTCTGTCTAGTCTTGTCTGTCTAGTCTTGTCTGTCTAGTCTTGTCTGTCTAGTCTTGTCTGTCTAGTCTTGTCTGTCTAGTCTTGTCTGTCTAGTCTTGTCTGTCTAGTCTTGTCTGTCTAGTCTTGTCTGTCTAGTCTTGTCTGTCTAGTCTTGTCTGTCTAGTCTTGTCTGTCTAGTCTTGTCTGTCTAGTCTTGTCTGTCTAGTCTTGTCTGTCTAGTCTTGTCTGTCTAGTCTTGTCTGTCTAGTCTTGTCTGTCTAGTCTTGTCTGTCTAGTCTTGTCTGTCTAGTCTTGTCTGTCTAGTCTTGTCTGTCTAGTCTTGTCTGTCTAGTCTTGTCTGTCTAGTCTTGTCTGTCTAGTCTTGTCTGTCTAGTCTTGTCTGTCTAGTCTTGTCTGTCTAGTCTTGTCTGTCTAGTCTTGTCTGTCTAGTCTTGTCTGTCTAGTCTTGTCTGTCTAGTCTTGTCTGTCTAGTCTTGTCTGTCTAGTCTTGTCTGTCTAGTCTTGTCTGTCTAGTCTTGTCTGTCTAGTCTTGTCTGTCTAGTCTTGTCTGTCTAGTCTTGTCTGTCTAGTCTTGTCTGTCTAGTCTTGTCTGTCTAGTCTTGTCTGTCTAGTCTTGTCTGTCTAGTCTTGTCTGTCTAGTCTTGTCTGTCTAGTCTTGTCTGTCTAGTCTTGTCTGTCTAGTCTTGTCTGTCTAGTCTTGTCTGTCTAGTCTTGTCTGTCTAGTCTTGTCTGTCTAGTCTTGTCTGTCTAGTCTTGTCTGTCTAGTCTTGTCTGTCTAGTCTTGTCTGTCTAGTCTTGTCTGTCTAGTCTTGTCTGTCTAGTCTTGTCTGTCTAGTCTTGTCTGTCTAGTCTTGTCTGTCTAGTCTTGTCTGTCTAGTCTTGTCTGTCTAGTCTTGTCTGTCTAGTCTTGTCTGTCTAGTCTTGTCTGTCTAGTCTTGTCTGTCTAGTCTTGTCTGTCTAGTCTTGTCTGTCTAGTCTTGTCTGTCTAGTCTTGTCTGTCTAGTCTTGTCTGTCTAGTCTTGTCTGTCTAGTCTTGTCTGTCTAGTCTTGTCTGTCTAGTCTTGTCTGTCTAGTCTTGTCTGTCTAGTCTTGTCTGTCTAGTCTTATCTGTCTAGTCTTGTCTGTCTAGTCTTGTCTGTCTAGTCTTGTCTGTCTAGTCTTGTCTGTCTAGTCTTGTCTGTCTAGTCTTGTCTGTCTAGTCTTGGCTATCTAGTCTTATCTGTCTAGTCTTGTCTGCCTATTCTTGTCCGTCTAGTCTTGTCTCTCTAGTCTTGTCTGTCTAGTCTTGCCTGTCTACTCTTGTCTGTTATAATTGTTTGAGCAGAGCACAGTAAATTGTCTCGCTTATTGTTAACTCTAAGGTAATATTTGGGTTCATAAAGCTAATTATTTATTAAAACTAGCGGATATGTATATGTGCGTACTTACTTTTTGCAGGAATGGCGAAAATAGCGGTGGCTAACACGCCAAGCAAAGCAAGGAAGAAAATCGAACGCATTTTCGTAAAGTCTAGCTTTGGATATACTAACGATATAAAGAGACTATAGCAGTATTTATAAGTTTAGAACCAAATTTATCAAGTCTGACTTTTGACTCGTGCGCCGATAGACGGACTAACTGATTACTGCTAGTTGACTAAAAACACAAGGAGAAGATGTTAAATAGCTTTTCCAATTAAAAATAGAAAGGTTCGATTGCGAGGTCAAATTTTGGGAATTGGTTTTCGATTCGAAACAAATTACTCGTAATGATTAGCATAATGTATGTTTGTTATTAACCAGAGCGCCCCCGGCTGGCCAGCGAGTTCTATGTCCGGGAGTTCATCAGCCCTGGTGGCTAATGAGGCAAAATAATTAATTAAGATAAGGTACATTGGTGTGGGTTAACGAGACTAGACTTTTCCTTATGGGGACGTAGCAAGCACTAGCATTATCTTGTCAAGTGCCCCCTTGGAATTCACGAACATCCCGGTACCGCTTTTCGTCAGGATGCCGTTGTCTTTGTTATGTCACGCATTTGTTGCCTTACATCCTTAACGAGACTAGACTGTGAGAACTAGACATTCAAAACTGTGAAGCAGATATAATTAAAAATTAAAACTGGACATGTGCGAGGTTTTGCACATGGATGTGCGAGGTTTTGTGTTGGATAATAAATAGTTTGATAAAAAATTTCTCATAAAAATATTGAATCAAGAAAATTTAATTTAATTTAATTAATATCAGATATTTATGACAACAATATTAATCTTTTCTGTCTCTTAAGTTTATAATTTTTGTAAAATGATACAGAGTTCTTATGACGCGACAAATTCATAATTTCAACAATTTTTGCAAATATTACCTACTAAATTTTGAAGGATTATTACAAAATTTTACGGAAACATTTAGCGATATACGAGTAAACAAAATGTAAAGTTTAAACAGATTCGGTCGCTAAACTTGTGAGCAAATCGAGGTCAAGTTATCGAGTCTCTCAAAGATTTGATCGAATCGTTTCGTAGAAAATGTGAGAGGTTTATTCTTCTTGGAACTAGAAGTATCATGCACAGTTTCAATCTGCATTTCATTTAGAATAAGTTAGAACAACATTTAGGCAATTTAGAGTATTTCCGAAAAAGTTCGGGCAAAATTCCGAAAGTATTATATTTTCAGCATTTAATCAAGCAATAATCAGGTTTAAATAGGTAGTAATCAGGTTTTACCAAGTAATAATCAAGTTTAAATAGGTAGTAATCAGGTTTAAATAGGTGGTAATCAGGTTTAATCAAGCTATATTCAGGTTTAAATAAGTAGTAATCAGGTTTAGTCAAGTAATAATCAGGTTTAAATAGGTAGTAATCAGGTTTAAATAAGTAGTAATCAGGTTTAATCAAGCAATAATCAGGTTTAAATAAGTAGTAATCAGGTTTAGTCAAGTAATAATCAGGTTTAAATAGGTAGTAATCAGGTTTAAATAGGTAGTAATCAGGTTTAATCAAGCAATAAACAGGTTTAAATAAGTAGTAATCAGGTTTAATCAAGCAATAATCAGGTTTAAACAAGTAGTAATCAGGTTTAATCAAGTAATAATTAGGTTTAAATAGGTAGTAATCAGGTTTAAATAGGTCGTAATCAGGTTTAAGCAAGCAATAATCAGGTTTAAATAAGTAGTAATCAGGTTTAATCAAGCAATAATCAGGTTTAAATAGGTAGTAATCAGGTTTAATCAAGCAATTATCAGGTTTTAATAAGTAGTAATCAGGTTTAATCAAGTAATAATCAGGTTTAAATAGGTAGTAATCAGGTTTAGTCAAGCAATAATCAGGTTTAAACAATTAGTAATCAGGTTTAATCAAGTAATAATCAGGTTTAAATAGGTAGTAATCAGGTTAAAATAGGTAGTAATCAGGTTTAATCAAGCAATAATCAGGTTTAAATATGTAGTAATCAGGTTTAATCAAGGAATAATCAGGTTTAAACAAGTAGTAATTAGGTTTAATCAAGTAATAATCAGATTTAAATATGTAGTAATCAGGTTTAAATAGGTAGTAATCAGGTTTAATCAAGCAATAATCAGGTTTAAATAAGTAGTAATCAGGTTTAATCAAGCAATAATCAGGTTTAAATAGGTAGTAATCCGGTTAAATCAAGCAATAATCAGGTTTTAATAAGTAGTAATCAGGTTTAATCAAGTAACAATCAGGTTTAAATAGTTAGTAATCAGGTTTAATCAAGCAATAATTAGGTTTAAACAAGTAGTAATCAGGTTTAATCAAGTAATAATTAGGTTTAAATAGGTAGTAATCAGGTTTAAATAGGTACTAATCAGGTTTAATCAAGCAATAATCAGGTTTAAATAAGAAGTAATCAGGTTTAATCAAGTAATAATCTGGTTTAAATAGGTAGTAATCAGGTTTAATCAAGTAATAATCAGGTTTAAATAGGTAGTAATCAGGTTTAATTAGCTAGTAATTAGATTTAATCAAGTAATATTCAAGTTTAAATAGGTAGTAATCAGGTTTAATCAAGTAACAATCAGGTTTAAATAGGTAGTAATCAGGTTTAAGCAGATAAAAATCAGGTTTAATCGAGTAATAATCAGGTTTAACTAGTTAGTAATCCGGTTTAAATAGGTAGCAATCAGGTATAATCCAGTAATAATCATGTTTAAATAGGTAGTAATCAGGTTTAAATAGGTAGTGATCAGGTTTAAACAGAGGAGGGCCTAGAAGGAACCATCTTTCCCTACGTCGATGTAATTTAGGTTAATCTAGATTTAATCTAGATTAGATTATGGTTAGGTTGCCATAGTAACAACAAACATAAATCGTTTAATAATGAGACTCCATTTGATTTACATTGGACTTTTACGCACGATTTGTATACTTTTACACACGATTATAATAATGGCATGCTTCACATACGTGTTTATTAATGTGTTCATTTTGGTGTGTGAGTAGATAAAGTAAGTTTATTTAAGTAACTCCTACTACATACGTGAATCGTTAACATCATGTGATTTTATTATTGCTTCAAATTAATAAGTAGAGTGAGATACGAATATGCCGAGCTCATGACCTGCAACAAAACGGAAACCAAACAGTCAAGATGTCAACATTAAAGGCCGATTCTCATACACGCGACACTCAGCTACGCGACATCGCCTGTCAAATAATAATTACATTGTTTTAAATGAGCACGTTCTCACTTTGGCTACGCGACGTGCCCATTTTAAACATTCATCATTTGACAGGCGTCAATGGTCAATCAGACGGAATAATCATTATTTGACATGCGATGTCACACGACGTCGCGTAGCTGAGTGTCGCGCATATGAGAATCGACCTTTACGCGTAATATTACACTCAAAAATGTTTCCAGCGACATAAATCCAAGGTTTAGTGCATTCAAGGTGATCGGCTTTTGGGCTCTTGCTATTATCATTTGGATATTTTTCTGGACGTAGATGGACCCGTTGTACCATTTAGACTTGTAAGCGTCTCTTGCCACACCAGTACTCTGGAATTGAAAATTTTGTATTACCTTGCTTAATCTAAATTGGGTTTAAAGTTAATTCAGGTTGGATTAGGGTTTATGTTAACCAAGAACAAATTGTCAAATTTAGACCTGATCTATCAGTGTTTGTCCGTAGTAAGAGACGAGCAGCAAAAGTAGAATCCATCCGAGCAAATGCAGCGTGAATCGGATGAAATCGAAAGTGTTGACCATCATAAGCTCGAATCCCAGAATGCTGATCACAAATGAAGTGAGGCTAACGTGCATAAACATTTGACTACTGAATGACTTATTCAGATCTTCACAATATCTAAAACACATTTTTATTAACTTAATCCAAATTTACTACACAGCTTTATTTATCATATCTAATCTATTTTATATTTGCTTTTGTAATTTACTATTTCCTGTTTATATTTGAAATTATAAAATTCAAACAATTGAATGCGTAATTTCTAGGGAAATTAGTAGATTAGGAATTAGTAGATCAGGTAGTAATTAGGTTTGATCAAGTGGTAATCAGGTTGAATCAGGAAGTAATCAGGTTTGAGCTGGTAGTAATCAGGTTTTATCAAGTAGTTATCAGGTTGAATCAGGTAGCAATCAGGTTTGATCAGATAGTAATCAGGTTTAATCCAGTAGTAATCTGGTTGAATCAAGTAGTAGTTAGGTGTGATAAGGTAGTAATCAGGCTTAATAAAGTAGTAATAAGGTTGAATCAAGTAGTAATCAGGTTTGATCAGGTAGTAATCAGTTTTAATCAAGTGGTAATCAGGTTAAATCAGGAAGTAATTTTGTTTGACCTGGTAGTAATCAGGTTTAATCAAGTAGTAATCAGGTTGAGCCAGGTAGCAATCTGGTTTGATCAGGTAGTAATCAGGTGTAATAAGTAGTAATCAGGTTGAATGAGCTAGTAATGAAGTTTGATCAGGAATTTTGAAGTGGTAATTACGTTTAATCAAGTAGTAATCTGGTTGAACTAGGTAGCACTCAGGTTTGATCAGGTAGTTATTAGGTTTAATCCAGTAGTAATCAGGTTGCATCAGGTAGCAATCAGGTTTGATTAGGTAGTAATAAAGTTTAATTAAGTAGTAATCAGGTTTAATCAGGTAGCAATCAGTTTTGATCAGGTTTATGATATGGTAGTAATAAGGTATGGTAGTAAAAAATTGCTGTTTACTCCGCTGAAGCATGGACACTAAAGAAAACAGATCAAAAAAGAATTGAAACCTTCGAATTATGGGTGTATTGACGATTCCTTAGAGTGTCATGGGTGTCAATCAATAGAGCATATCACAGTTACTTTGGCCACCTAGCTAGTAGAACAGGTGAGATGGAAAACTTCGTGGTCGAGGGAAAAATTGAGGAAAAAAGACCTAGGTGACGGTCTCCAATGAGAAGGACTGACAGATTAAAAGAAATGACGGGACACTCAATGCACGAGGCAATACACCTAGCACAAGATAGAAACGCATGGAAACAACAAATTCAACCACATACCTAAAGAAGTATCACTACACCCTCCAGAAGGCAAAAACACCAAGATGATGATGAGTAATAAGGCATAATCACGTATTAATCAGGTTGAATCAGGTAGAAATCAGGTTTGATCAGGTAGTAATCAGGTTTAATCAAGTAGTAATTAGGTTGAATCAGGTAGCAAGCAGGTTTGATCAGGTAGTAATAAAGTTTAATTAATTAGTAATCTGGTTGAATCAAGTAGTAAGCAGGTGTGATCAGGTAGTAATCAGGTTTGATCAGGTAGTAATCAGGTTTTATCAAGTGTAATCAGGTTGAAGCAAGTAACAATCAAGTTTGATCAGGTACTTATAAGGTTTAACAAGCAGTAATCTGGTTCAATCAAGTAGTAATCAGGTGTAATCAGGTAGTAATCAGGGTAGATCAGGTAGTAATCAGGTTTAATCAAGTAGCAATCAGGTTGATTCGGGTAGAAATCAGGTTTGATTAGGTAGTAATCAGGTTTAATCAAGTAGTAATCAGGTTGAACCAAGTAGTAATCAGGTGAGATCAGGTAGTTATCAGGTCTGATTAGGTAGTAATCAGGTTTAATCAAGTAGTAATTGTAGTGTACTGTTATTGTTTGTTTGTCCTCCTCCTGAGTGTATTGTCTTTTAAGAGATAAGAATCGAGTCAGGTGGTCGCAGACCAAACTTCGCTCTCTCTGCTCCCACCCATCGTAGTGACACTACGTCCTTTTACAAGGTCTTAGTTCGACGTCCTTTTACAAGGTCTTAGTTCTGTTAATAAATATGTTGTAAAGCCTATATAGTCGTTTAATATACCTCTCCACTGGACACCCACTTGACCGCCTCAATACATATTAGTAATCAGGTTGAAACAGGTAGCAATCAGGTTTGATCAGGTAGTAATCAGGTTTAATCAAGTAGTAATCTGGTTGAATCAAGTAGTAATCAGGTGAGATCAGGTAATAATCAGGTTGAATCAGGTAGTAATCAGGTTTAATAAAGTATTAATCTGGTTGAATCAAGTATTACTCAGGTGTGATCAGGTAGTAATCAGGTTTGATCTTGTAGTTATCACTTTTAATCATGTAGTAATTAGATTGAATCAGGTAGCAATCAGGTTTGATCAGGTAAATCAGTATTTAATCATGTTGAATCAGGTAGTTATCAAGGTTTGGTCAAGTAGTAATCAGTTTTAATCAAGTAGAAATCTAGTTTAATCAAGTAGTGATCAGGTGTGATCAGGTAGTAATCAGGTTTGATCAGGTAGTAATCAGTTGGTAATGAAGAAAAAAACAGACAATTCCTTTAAAATTTTGTCAATTTTAACATCTTCCCTTCCAACCTACAAATGGCGAACAGAAAAACAGATATTGGAAAGAGTATAGGCCGTTTCTCATATACGCGACACTCTGCCACGCGACGTCCAGCGACATCGCCTGTCAAATAATGATTACATTGTTTTAAATGGGTATGATCTCACTATGGCTATGCGATAGCTGCCCGACGTGCCCAGTTAAAACAATGTAATCATTATTTGATAGGCGATGTCTTACGACGTCGCGTAGCTGAGTGTCGCGCATATAGGAAGCGACCTTAACGAAGTAACAAAACTTGAAATGGAGACAATCGAGAACGACTTGTTGAATCAATGAGTTCATCGACGACGATCCAGATAACCCCAAGATAATTCCGATGATGAAAATAAGGACACGCTTGGAGTTATTGACGACACTCACATCGAAACCTTAATCGCCTTGAAATCTAAAGAATAATATGAGGAGAATTTTGGCAAGTCAGATAATTGCCTACCTCCTCCGATCAATTGGTTGATATTGGCGCCATTCATTCAAAACATTGTCGTGATTGTATGTCGTTGAAATTTAAGAATCTTAAATCTATGATCCAAGACGTGCAAATGACCAAAGATATAATTTTGAATTCCGTTGAGGAGTGCAGCCAAGGTGAGGGCATTTAGTCTAAGTATCAGTAAAGGGGTAATGAGGGGAATTTGTAATCAGAATTAGGTTTAATCAAATAGTAATCAGGTTTAATCATGTTGGGTCACGTAGTAATCAGGTAGCAATCAGGTTTAATCACGTGGTAATCAGTTTTATCAGGTACTGCTACCTGATACTACTACCTGATCCAACCTGATTACTACCTGATTAAACCTGATTACTACCTGTTCTAACCTGATTATTACTTGATTGAACTTGATTTGGCGGGGAGGTGGGAGACGTGCCAGAACATCGGATCTTTTCCTACTCTAATTGTATTGATCATTGTAAATATCATTTTATATATCACTGTATCACGTAGTAATCACGTCGTAATCAGGTAGTAATCAGGTTTAATCACGTAGTAATCAGTTTTATCAGGTACTAGTTCCTGATACTACTACCTGATCCAACCTGATTTCTACCTGATTAAACCTGATTACTATCTGATCCAACCTGATTACTACCTGATTGAACCTGATTTGGCGGGGAGGTGCGAGACGTGCCAGAACATAGGATCTTTCCCTACTCTAATTGTATTAATCATTGTAAATATGATTTTGTATATCACAGTATCAGTAGTAATCAGGTAGTAATCAGGTTTAATCACGTAGTAATCAGTTTAATCAGGTACTACTTCCTGATACAACCACCTGATTCAACCTAGTTATACCTGACTACTACCTGATTCAACTTGAGAACTACCTGATTAAACCTTATTTGGCGGGGAGGTGGATGACGTGCCAGAACATAGGATCTTTCCATTCTCTAATTGTATTGATCATTGTAAATATCATTTTATATATCACTGTATCACGTAGTAATCACGTAGTAATCAGGTTTGATCAGGTAGTAATCAAGTTTAAGCACGTAATAATCAGTTTTTTCAGGTACTACTACCTGATACTACTACCTGCTCCAACCTGATTACTACTTGATTAAACCTGATTACCACCTGATCCAACCTGATTATTAGCTTATTAAACCTGATTTTGCAGGGAGGTGGGAGACGTGCTAGAACATAGGATCTTTCCCTACTCAAATTGTATTAAATATCATTTTATATATCACTGTATACAGGTATAAACTATATACAGGTATATCCTAGTATATATCATTGTATACGGGTATATCATAGTATATATCATTGTATTGAGATTTCATACTTTATTATAGCTATGTGATAGCGTATGCAGAAGTCAACTTTAGCTTCGACAATGTTAACATCATCCGAATCTCCAATCTGCACGAGCATTTTCCTCAAGATTTTCAAATGATGCGTGGCATGCATGAGCATTCCACACAACAGCATAGTCAACATGATGATATATCCACTGGTGCAAAACACCATAAAGCATTGGTGCAAAGCCATCATCTCGTGCCGCGGACTGTAATCGAACTTGAACGGCGGGCGAACTCTGACCACCATCCCGCACGGAATCCCACACTCTATCATGCTCCTCGACCTGGCCCTCTCGCAGTCGTCCACTGTGAACAACGGCATCACGACGTACGTCAGACACCCGACGGTCGTGTAGAACATCAAGGCTTTCGTGTAGAACGTCGCCTTCTTATCTGTTTCAATCATTTCCGCGAGGCTCGAGAATCTCGCGAAGTCTTTTATCCTGCCGACCAAGTGCACTATCCCCGCGCGGTTTCTCAGGAAACACAGAGATATGTAATGGTTGCCGATCACGCACGCCACAGCCAGGAACGATTGGATCATTATTGTTATGTCCACATCATCTTCTGCAAATATAATTATTACAAGAAAATTTCTATAAAACAGACAAGATTAAACAGACTAGACTAGACAGACAAGACTAGACAGACAAGACTAGACAGACAAGACTAGACAGACAAGACTAGACAGACAAGACTAGACAGACAAGACTAGACAGACAAGACTAGACAGACAAGACTAGACAGACAAGACTAGACAGACACAATTATTTATTAGTACTTATTGCATAGATATAGGCAACCCAATGTACGCAATGCCAATTTCCGTTAGTTTGAATTGTGCCACGGGGGGCGCTGAGCGTATGAGCACGTAATAGCAGCTCTTAACCAATCAACGAATCGTAAACGAAACGCACGTGTGTTATCAATCATAACTTATCATTAATCGCGGAGTGCTACATACGTGTGTTATGATGTATTGACATATTCCACAAACTGTACAATGATGGGCATTTACATTAGTGTTCGGAGATAAAATTATTTAGGTGACTATGTCTTTAAAAAAGTGGTCAAAAACGTCGTTTAGGTGACTGTGTCTTTTAAAAAGGTAGTCTAAAGTCCAAGGTCAATAAATCATTATGTTTGTAAATTTACCTGTTAGAATAAGCACTGTGTCAATGACGAGGGGAATGCTGTTTGGCGTAACTAGAATCATGAAGTAATAATTCTGAATGCGTTGCTTCCACGTCGGATGCTCCAGTTCGCCCTTTTGGGGCCAGAGGTGGAGGATAGTCAGGATTTTTATGTGGAAGTTCATGAAAACGTAATCTTCCATGATTTGGTTTCACCGTCGCGTTTTTCAGAGGAAAGCAATGCATTACTTAAACCGTTCTAGATATTGCAATCCTTTATATCTTTAAAAAGTCTTGGTTTATTAATAACTGCAACAAAACGCAGCTTATATACTGATGCCTTCTTATTAAGTTGTCTTGTTTGGAATTCTCTTGGAAGTACTAGTTTGATAAGATATTTCCAATGCAAACAATGCAACATGAAAATTCAATTTAATTTATAACAGTGTATTTATAATAACAATATTAATTAATATTTTTTACAATATCTTGCGATAATGCGAAAATGTTTAACATATTTCCCCAAATTGGAAACGATTTATTTATCTGTATACAATATTTATCTATAACAATATTTATCTACTCACACACGAAAATCAACACATTAAAAAATACATTATTGTATGTGAAAAATGTCATTATTATAATCGTCTGTAAAAGTATCCAAATCTAATAAAAACATTATTGTATGTGAATGATGTCATTATTATAATCGTCTGTAAAAGTATCCAAATCTAATAAATACATTATTGTATGTGAATGATGTCATTATTATAATCGTGCATCAAAGTATCCAAATCGTGCGAAAAAGTCCAATGTAAATCAAATGGAGTTTCATTATTAAACGATATCTGTTTGTTGTTACTATGACAACGACTCGCGTCACTAAATAAAAAACAAAAAAATTTCTGACAGTTTATTAAAATTGAATTAATTTTTCATATTTTGAATTAAGAAGTCTCCGCCTTCTTATTAAGTTGTCTTGCTTAGAAATCTCTTAGTACTAGTTTGATAAGAAATTTCCCATAAAAATCACCAAAATGAACACATTACTAAATACATTATTGTATGTGAAGGATGTCATTATTATAATCGTCAGTAAAAGTATCCAAATCTAATATATACATTATTGTATGTGAATGATGTCATTATTATAATCGTGTATAAAAGTATCCAAATCGTGCGTAAAAGTCCAATGTATATCAAATGAAGTTTTATTATTAAACGATTTCTGTTTATTGTTACTATGACAACAACTCGCGTCGCTAAACAAAAAACATAATAAATTTTCAGACATTTATTAAAATTTAATTAATTTTTCATATTTTGAATTAAGAAAGTCTCCTTCTTATTAAGTTATCTTGCTTGGAATTCTCTTACAATTAGTACTAGTTTGTTAAGAAATTTCCCATAAAAATAATGCAACATGAAAATTCAATGTAATTAATATCAGTGTATTTATAATAACAGTGTTTATCTATTTTGTGATTTTTGTTGCAAAATGTTGCGATAATGCGAAAATGTTTAACATGTTTTCTCAAATTGGAAACGATTAGCACGAAATTTAATAGAAAACGTGTAGCAATAACTGAATAAAACCGTATAGTTTAAACTAATTCGGGCGATAAAGTTGAATGGAAATCAAGGTTTCGAGTTTCTCAAAAATTGATCGAATCTTGTTGAGACAATTTGCAACTGCAAGTTTTCGTTGCAACTGCAAGTATATCATAGATCATAGATAGTTTTAATCTGCAATTCATTTAGAATAACTTAGAAAAAGATTCAGTCAATTTCATGCATTTTAGAAAAAGTTTCGGGCAACAATCAGAAAAGGTGCTATTTTGCGCGTTTATATAATCGCTTATTTCAGACTTACGTTTTATCAAAACAGGAAAAGATTATTATTTGTTTGTTCTTAATTTCGCGTCTTTTGATTAAATTTTGCCCTCTTATTTTGTCAGTTGTCACGATTTTGTACCACCTGGTACCACTTCAGTCCTGCCGCTCGTTTCAAATCGTCGCTCCACCTCATTTGCGGTCTTCCTATGCTCCTTCTGTTGCTCTATGGCCTTCATCGAATTAGTTTAGCACTCCACTTATCCTGGTCTCTTGCGACGTGTTCCGCAAAGTCCCATTTCTCAGCGGCGCAGAGTGGGCTGGATTGTCGAAAAAGTGGTCAAAAATAGAATTCCTCGTCCAATAAATTTGAAATTTCAGTTACAGGGGTTTTCTAGGCTGTTGAACACGAATCTGTTATCAAAATGTTCAAAAACAAAATGGCGCATCCAATATGGAGGACAATTTTTTGAAAACATCCATTTTTTACAAAAGTTTGTACGTAGGTTTTAAGTAAGTCGCTGACTACGAATCAGTTATCAGAATTTTTGTAAAGAACATAACGGATCCAATATGGCGGACAGTTCTTCGAAAAACTTTTTACAAAATTGTGTATTTAGAAGTTTTTATACGTCGTTGATCAGGAATCAATTGTCGGAATTTTAAAAGACAGAATGGCTTGTCCAGTATGATGGACAATTGTCCAAGCATTACAACAATTGTCCAAGCATTAGGAGTCCAAGCTTCTTATTATAAATTTCCTATACAAATTTTAGAAAACGAAATGGTTGATCAAATATAGAAAATTCTTTATTATATATGTGATATTGTATTTGAAAAATAAGTGTTGACAGTTTTGAGTGTTGCTTAAAATAATTGTGAATATCTGATTCTTTAATCAGAATCAACAAAATTGCTAGTCTTCGGATCGTAAACACGCAACAATGTCAAAGCTTCGGCAGACAAACTTTTACTACTTTTGAGGTATTTCCGGCTCATGCTCAACATACACGTATAAGTGTCGGATGTAACAAGAAGCCTATTAAATATATCCTATTTACTCCAAATGTAGCTTTTCTACAATTTTTTCTTGTGAAATTTTCTCGATTTTTTTTTATATCTTTGTTACGTGCTCCTTGGGCGTCTTCTGACATCTGATCAAACGGAAGTGGGGCCAATATTTCAGTCCCATGTATATGTACTTTATGAATTGTAATCGACGTACAATACCATGGGTACTTAACTTAATCCATAAGACTTAACTTGCAATATTGTTTAACACCTCCTTATTAAATTTTCATCAACTTTCAAAATTTCTGCAGGCAGTGAAACAGTTTCAAAAAAACGTCTTGCTTGTCCTTGTTTTTTACCTTTCTATATTTAAATAACATATCTGCCGGCTGAGTATAAGGAATTTTAGAAAGTATCAAAAATTTCCAATTTTGTTAATGTCCACTTGTCCCTGCCGGTCGGTCGAATTCGGTTCTCTCTAATACAATACATCTCCCACTTCTCCAGACTTGCGTATAGTAGTGACCCACACGGTATCAAACATGTATAGGCACGTTTCGGTATGCAACTCTGAAGAATTCTGATTTCATAGAGTATTACCTACGCGATAAACGTGAAACTAGCCCGGGATGTATTGGACAATTAACTATGTTTACAGTTTTGTGTCAGTTAATTATTTTTAAAAAGTTTAAACTGCCAGGGTAAATACTTTTGGAGAGATTGAATCGCGCTGTCTTACCCCTCTCAGTCTTTTCGGTTGCTATATTTTCGACTACTTTGACATGTATTTTAGCATCTTTGTAGATATCTTTAATGAGATTGGTAGGGTACTTTGCATCAATCCTCCCTTTACCCATTGCCTTCATCACCGTCCAGATTTCCACCGAATCGAAACCTTTTTGTAATCGACGAATGTGAGGTGAAATGGGATATTATATTCCCATGATAAAAAAAAAATCTTTTTGCACATCTGGTAGTTAAGTCATTTGAATAAATAACACAATAAGTCTGCAATAAATAATTGCTCATGTCGTTGAAACCATTTTAGTGGAGTTTGGACAAAAATCGAATGTCCAAAACTTACGCGAAATAAACCGCGGGTTAGCGCTAGTTATAGCTATTGCAAATTATTATCTAGATTCATGTATACTGTTGTGATCGCGTGAGTTTGTTTCTAAGAATTCGAGTTGCTCACGGGATGGGAAGGATCCAGTGTTTTATATACCGACCATCAGTCCGTTTTATTTCAATCATGTGCTCGAGCTTAAGGGTCGTGTCGAGACGACAAAAGTTTGTTTTGGATTTTATGAATCTTGGAGATTTTGTCATTAAAATTAGAGGAGGACTTACATCAAGACCGCGGTGATGAGGTAGAGTGAAAATGAGGCGGTTTAGATTTTTCTTTTACAATCAATGTGGGTCCAGGGGGGTACGCCCCAAAAACATTGCGGCCTTGTAGCCCATTCTATTTCCCCACAATGTTCCATTAGTGCAAATAGATCCAGCCCCTGTATTAGGTCTAGGAGTCTATGTGCCATGTTTTTCTCGAGGATCTCATTTGCTGTAATGTTAAGCTCGAGTCTCCTACGTGCAATTGAATTACGTGCAATTAAGATTACATGAAATAGCGTAGCATAGTCTGCACAGTGGTTCGTTTGAGTTTAGATTTGTGCCTCGAGGAGAGTTTTGAATCAAACTTCCGTAATTTCGCTGATAACTAATTTTCGCGTTTTGACCACAAGTTTCGTAAGTATTAAGTGTGATATTGTTACGTATTAGTTTGTGTATATGTTGCATTAATAAATAAGTAGCACTTAGTTATAACGGGTGGTTTTTTAACCGTTTGGGTTTTGAAAATTGCAAAAAAAAACACAGAAAATTAGCAAAAGTGAATGAAACATTTATCTGGGCCGTTAAATGAATGCCAACCATTTACTTTTTTAAGATTTCATGTAAATTTTGCCCGCGGCTACACCGTTGGTGGTTCATCGTGAGCTCCAATTTTGACACACATTTTCCAGCATTTCGTTCGGTATCTCACCAATGGCAGCTGTCTTCCAGGGCTCCTACCCTATCCTATCATACCATTTTACCATTCACTCTAGCATAGTTTAGATTAGTTCTACCTTAATTCCCTTCTTCTTCTTCTTTAATCCATAGCCGGCGCATGGAGAGGTGGTCGACCTCGTAGCCAGTACGCTGCTGTTGGTGCCGCTAGATTCCGTGCTCCATTCACTATACGCTTCCATGCTAATCGATCAGTTGCAACGGTTCTTGCCTCAGCTGTTGTTATTCGCTGGTTTTTTAAATCGTTCTCTACGTGTTTCAACCATGTGGTCTTCGGTGCTTGTTTTTGTGTTCTCCAATCAAGAGGTCGTTTTTTCCATAGGAGTTTGTGCGGTACTCGATTGTCGCCCATCCTACAGATGTGGCCGAACCATCGTAATCGGCGTTTTTGAATTTCCTCAACAATCGGTGTCTGTTGGTCGCACCTTTCTCTGATTGTCTCATTTCGGAGGTGGTTGAGGAGTGAGACGCAGAGAATCTGTCTCAGGCATCGCATTTGGAAGGCCTCGAGCTTGTTAAGGTCTGGTTTGAGTAATGTCCATGTTTCCGATCCATAAAGAAGAATTGGGAGGATCAGCGTCCGGTATAGGCGTATTTTGGTTTTGATGGTAATATTCGTCCGCTTTCATATGCACCACTTGAGTGAAGCAAACGTTGCTGTTGCCTGGCCTATCCGGCTGTGAACTTCGGCTGTCGAAGCTACTTTCTTCTCCACAACCAGTGATCCCAAATATTTGAACTGTGGTACCTGCTCGATTGTGGTTCCATCGAGGTAAACTCTGGCTTCAGATCCATCCGTTGTAAGCATTTTGGTCTTATCCGCATTGATTCTCAGTCCGTATGACTGGGCAATGCGGGAAATGTCATACAAGGTGTCTGTTGCTTCGGCATCTGTGTTGGCGAAAACCGCACTGTCATCGGCGAACATAAGATCGGTTAGGAAGTTTTTGTCATCATATCGAACTCCGCGTCGCCCATCAAACGCTTTCCGCATAATCGTGTCGATCACAATGTTAAAAAGGAGCGGCGACTCCGGTTCGAATCGGGAATTCCTCAGACATGTCGTTTCGGATACGAACATTGCTGGTTGAGCCGTCGTACGATGCTTGAAGAAGTTGAATGATTTTCAGTGGCACGTGTTCGATCTTCAGGGCTTCCCACAAGCTTGTCCAATCGATGCAATCAAAAGCAGATTTGAAATCGATGAAGACGATGACAGCGGTGGAGAGAATTCTTTCATCAGCTGTACAACCACAATCCGCCAGTAGGTCCAGCACCCGAACTGCCGATTATTGAGCAGCCGATAAATCAGTTTCCCGATACTGAACCAACAATCAATGAGGTGAAGACGGCAATAAAATCCCTGAAAAATGGTAAAGCGCCGGGAGGAGATCAAGTAACTGCCGAAATGATCAAAGCCGGGGGAGACGTCTTATTACATCAACTTCACGTTCTCACAGTGCATATATGGCATTCAGATTGTGTTCCATCCGTGTGGAAGAAAGCGATTATTGTGCCTATTTTGAAGAAAGGCGACAGTCGGGAATGCAAGAATTACCGTGGTATTAGCCTCCTCTCGATCGTCGGCAAAGTATTTATGAAAATCATACAATCAAGACTACAGAAACATCGAGAGCAAACAAGCCGGGAAGAACAAGCTGGATTTCGACCACATCGAGGATGCATCGATCAGATATTTGCTCTCCGTCAGCTAATGGAAGAAAGAATTCGATGTGGCATACGAACCTTAATTCCCTTAGCTTAGTCTTTCTAGCATAGCTTAGTTACTACCTACCACTTAGTACTAGATAAATTCATGTAAAGTTATGTTAGCCATTAGAATTAATTATCTTAAGATAACCGGCTCAGTGCGAGAGCGGAGAGCCGGAAATGTATTCCTCTTACATAATAAATAAATAAGATGTCTTCCAGGGCTGGAAATGTGGCTGGCTTGTCCTTGTAGACCAGAGTATCCCTGTAGTCAAATCGCATGATCTTGGCGGCCAATAGTCTGTTCCAAAACATGAGATTAATTGCTGAATGGAATAATTGAAACCAAACTCGCCTCTCAATAGGTTCATGGTGTCGCGTGTCTTGTGGCATGTGGCACCGTCTTGCTGAAACCACATGTCAACCAAGTCCAATTCTTCCATTTTGGGCAAAAAAAAATCGGTAATCATCGCACAGTACCTTGCTCCATTGACTCTAACGTTTCGATTTTCATCGTTTGAAGAAGTACGGTCCAATAAAGTGCGGTCCGCCGGCCCATAAAACAGTGCATCTTTCAGGGTTCATTGACAGCTCTTGAACTGCCTCTGGCTGCTCTTCATACCAAATTTGGCAATTCTGTTCGTTGACGCACTCATTGAGCCAAAAATGAGCTTCCTCGCCGAAGACAATTTTTCAATAGAAAAATGGATCTTCATCCAACTTTCCTAAGGCCCATTCACTAAACAAACGACGTTGTGGTACGTCACCTGGCTTCAGTTCTTGCAGTAGCTTTTTTGGATTGGTTTCATACCGTGGTCCTTACGTAAAATCTTCCAGGTGGTCGAATAACACAAGCCCAATTGTTGACAACGGCGACGAATTGACATATTGCGATCTTCATTGACACTGGCCGATACAGCAGTAATATTTTCCTCCGTACGCACTCTTCGGGTTGATGGATTAATGTCTAATAAAGTGAAACTGGTGCGAATTTTGTCACAACAGGTTGAATATGATTGGTAGATATGTATGATAGATATGTATGACGACCATAAAATGGACGTAATTTACGAAACACATTTCTCATACCTCAAGAATTTTCATAATAAAATTCAATGATTTGCAAGTGTTCATTTGTTGGTCTATTCATGGTGAAATGGCAAACCTTACTGAGCGTGAATAGATTTTGTGAAACCATCCTACGTTATAGATAATCATATAAACTTAAAACAAACGGAACACAGCCTGAATACAAAAATATATTCAGCCTTTCCGGAGCTCTATAACAATTATTGAGTCTTTTTAGGACTAGCAAAACAAATCTGTGCTGATGAGAGAAAAATCTCGACACGCGTCCACAGATGTCTATCCACTTAAGGTATCGGAAAGATATGATTTTGAAAACAATGTTATTTGTATGGTTTTTGTTGAGTGCCACGAAGATGGACTGAAAGCTGTAAAATAACTTACAAATTTCATGTGAGATTTATTTTGGTGGTCCGACAAAGACTCAAGCCCTGGAAAGGCTGAATATATTTATATATTCAGGCCGTGTTCCGCTTGTTTTAAGCTTGCTGAGCCTTTTTGACATTTGCCACATTTCATATATTTTTTTTACAATGAAAAAATTTATAGTAAAAATCCAAATAGCAAAAATAAAATCACCCGTTACATATGAAGAACAATTTTGCGTATAACACCATCCATCCATTAGGCTGATCTCGGAGCAGCACATTCCATATTCCCAGTTCGCAACAATGCCTAGTAATGTTGCTTATTTTCCTTCGTTTTCTTTAACATACTTATTCTAAATTATTATAGATTTTATTAAAGGAACGGTATGGAATTATTTAACCTTCCTAATTCTTCTAGGTCAACACCAAATGGCACTGCCATGCACTGCATCTCTGTTCGATATAATCTGTTACCATTATTCTACTTTACCTAATCCATTTATTAAAATACATAAATAAAATGCCTTGGAAATTTTACGTTTTCGAATTTTATGAATATTAAATAGTTTTGTAATTTTGCAATTTAATATAAAAACAGCAATTACAAAACCGTGAAAAAAACTTAAAAGATAAGAGGTACATGCATTGTTTTGCATAAACATTGTTCTGTAATGTGTTTTCTACTCAATTTAAATTATTTGTTTTTTATGTGGCATTGCGGCCGGGTATATTCCTAGTTCAGACGATTCTGCACAATTTTTGCGAGAACGAAATTGTTTAATAAGCTGTAAGTAGCTTCAGATATCTATTTTTCTTTTCAATAATCTAATCCTTGTCGTTACTAAGATTCTTGAAACGATACGTGCACACGTTTCCACTAAATTGTTTTTTTTCCAATAAACTAATCCGTGTCATTACCGAGATTCTTGAAACAATAAGTGCAAAGGTTTCCACTTGGCTACAAAGTAAATTTAAATATTCAGGCGCCACTTCCATACGAAACATTCGAATTATTTCTTTATATTGATCAGCAACGTAAAGTAAGAGTAGGCAGAACTCATCACCTGAAAGACACAATCAAACATAACTAGTTAATATTTAAGTATTATATTTCAATATACAGGGTGAGCCATTTAACGTGATCACCCCAAATATCTTCGTTACCTTTAGAATATAGAAAATATAACATAAATACAGTGAAACTTGTCTAAGACGGAACCCGTAAAAGACGGTAACCTGCATTAAACGGATTTTTTTTTTCAAAAACCGTTCATTTGCCCATTTAAAACAACCCGTGTAAAACGGAAAATAATTCTTAAGACGGAACGGATTTTGTCATATTTAATAGTGGTGGTAGGCAATTGTCAATGCTGGAAGATTCGTCTACCAATAAGGAAATAAGGGGTAGGAGTTCTCGTAGTCTGATTGGTGTTTTTGCGTCGGTATCATCCAAGCAAACAGATCAGCGATAACCTAATATACATTCTAAACCGTTTTCCCGACAGGATTCCCGAAAGAAGATTGTATACAAAATTTTGTATACAAAATTTTGATTTTAAATTTGGCACAGTTTGTGGGAAAAGCGCGGGTGTCAGCCATGGGCGTAGCCAGGGGGGGGGGGGGGGTTCTGGGGGTTCAACCCTCCCCCGAAATATGCAAAATATAATATAAATGTTATATTGAAATAAAGAGACGAGTATAGACGACTCTCTACAAGAGAGCATGGTAGATGTGAAGTTTAGGAACCCTTGTGTGTCAGTTTAGAAAGTAAATTGGTGCATTTCTGTTACTGTATATTCTTAACATATTTTTGAATCCAACATGGTAATTTAATAATTAGTCAAAAATGAACAAATAGAACAAGGCGTATAGAATATGATTTAAACTATATACACTGGCGACCAAAAAACTTAAGAAATTGTATATTTATTGTCACTTAAGAATTTGTACTTGTAAAAAGTTGTAAGAAGTTATGTCAGTATAAGACTGGCCTGATAAGCAGAAGACGCGGATCCGGGCGAAAACGAGTCACGATTTAAAGAGATGCTCGCTTTTTGGAGTCTGCAAGTTTGCGGAAAAAAAACATCTTCTGCGGTTATACTACGAAATCAAATTCAAGAAGTTAGATATGTCAATGTTAGTGAATAGGCTATTAGAAAAAGGTTTCATGCTGCTGGATTATCTTGTAGAAGGATAAAGGTCCACCATTACATTACCGGCATCGAATTTCAAGATTGCAGTGTTAAGCAATTTGTATTATTAAATAATATTATTTTTAATTCCGCTATTTAAGTATCAGGTTCTTTCTAAAAGCTTCAATTTTACTGCTCAATATTAAAATGTTCGTACTCTCTCCCTAAATATAATTCAAATCAAACTCAAATTCAAGTAAACTCAAATTTAAATCGTTAAGTTTTTCGAAAATGCCAGCCATGTAACTGAGTTTTCCGATGCAATCTTCATTAGTGCCAATATATGTTTCTTTTCTATAAAAAATGTAAACCTCGTTTCTCATATCGAAAATACGTCACAATAGTTTGCCGCGTGAGAGCTATCTGACTTCGGTATGTAATAATATCTCATAAACAGAACCCATCCATTACTGAGTATTGAAAACAGTCGACTGTTTATACCAGAGTTTAGACTGTTCCTTTTAATGTAATTAATTGCAGTAATGCAATCCTGTAATATCTTTTCTTCATTAATGTCTTTTGCAACTAGAGCTTGCCTATATATCATTCAATGGTTGAATACTATATGGGGAGCAATTTTCTTTATTAACCCTCTTAGTCCTTTATTATTACCTGTTAATGCTGCAGCACCATCAGAGCGAACCGCAACATAGTGAGTCCAGTTAAGGTCATTTTCCTCAAAATATCTATTAATAATTTCAAATATTTTCTCTCCGGTTGTCCTTCCTTCTTACTTTCTACAACATAAAAGATCTTTCGATATGTATTTTTCAAAAACGTATCCTTCATAAACAATTAATTGTCGCATTTCCGTAATGTCAGTAGTTTCGTCAAATTGTAGAGCAAACGCAGGAGAGTTTTGTATTAGATTTAACAGAACTGATTCTATATTTCGTGATATGGCGGAAATTCGACGAGAAACGGAATCTCTTGATAATGGTATTGTTTTTAAATCGTTACCGTATTTTTCGCCATGCATGCATGCATGATTGATGTCGTTTTAATTGATTAAGAAAGTATGAGGGATTCTCCAATTGTTTGTGGTTTCAAATTTTTCGCTATTAAACTTCAAAGCAAGGAAATAGACCTTTTTACGGTTACTTAAGCGCATGCGCATCCGTCAAGTTAAAAAGGCGAGAATATGAATGTTTCGGGCACATATCTCGTTATACGTAAAAAAGCACTTTCTGACGTATAACATGGCGGAAATTGACTCATGGGTACAAACAAATTTCAACTATGAAAAGGTCTATTAAAAACCTTCATAATGGATAAGTGGCTAAAAATAGGTACCCACGAAAATTAAAATAATGACAATACAAGTGTGAATGATGGACCAACATCTAATAAACATAGAAAAAACTGGGTATAAAAACCCAAACAACAATGAATCCGGTGGCACTGTTTCCACTTCAAAAAATATCGATTGAAATGTATTCTAAATTGATCTAATAAAAAATTGAGAAAATATCAAGAAGATTTTGCTACGGTTCTGATTAGTTATTAAAACAGAAATTGTTTTTGTAAAAAATATTTTTGTATTGTTATAAATAATATAATTTAATTTCACTATTTTAATAGTAAATAAATTCCTTTGAATTAGGTGAAATTTTTCGACCCACGATTTGCGCACCACTGTTCTAGACGATCACGTTATGCCTTCCATGGTCACTATGAATGAGCATGGCATTTTCATGCAAGATAATGCTAAACCTCACACAGCCAGAGTTGTTAGAGAATATCTGGACGAGGTATGATTTAGGCGGTTTGAATGGCTAGCACTCAGTCCAGACATGAATCCCATCGAACATGTCTGCGATGAGTTGGGGCGACGTATCCTAAGGCATTCAACAGCTCCAAGAACTGCTCAGGAGCTAAAAAAGTTGCTATTGTAGGAGTGGAATAACACTGACCAAAATTTGATTCTTAATTTATTTGCCTATGCCTCGTTGCCTCTATGCCTTACGTTATTAATGATTATTCTTTTTAATTCATGTTTGTTTTTCATTTTTTTATTTCCTTATAACAAAAACTCGAACAACATTTTAAACGTAAATTTGTTGCATTTTCATAAAAAAACAATTGCCACAGAGAATGGCTTCCCAATAACTCTCATCCAAAAGTTAATAAATAAAAAATGGAGCCAATTCACAAAGTCCCAAATATACCCCACGAGAACGCCCATTTCAGATAAAACTTTCGTTTCTCTCACGTAGCATTACAAATGTTGTCTCAAATGTCAATCATATGCCAACATGTGAGCGTCCTTAGATATTCAAGGTCAAAGGTCGCAAAAATTAGTTTTTTGAGAAAATCTCGTTTTTTCTGTCTCCTGCCGTATTTTCATTTATTATAAAAGTTGTATAGAATACATTTTTCTACAAATTTCATCTGATACCTTTTTTTATACGTTGAACTGTTTTTGATATAGAGGACGCAGTGGAGCGCTCAGCCATACGTACCTTAGCACAAGGTAAATCCTGAATCCCAAGGTATTATACCGTTTTCTGTGGGTAATATTATAACGTTTTCTGTGGGTAAGTGGAACATCAGCTGTTATGATTTTTGTCTTGCTCATATTCATGTGCAGACCAGTTGATTTGGAGATGTTGGTTAGCTGATTCAGCATTGTTTCAATATCAGTCTCTTTAGTGGCCACTAAAACAATAGTAGTCATCGATGGTATCACGGTGGAAAGAGTAGAGAGCTACATCTACTTGGGACATAAACTAAAAATAGGCAAAGAAAACCAAGATGCGGAGACCAGAAGAAGAATAGGACTAGGCTGGGCAGCATTTGGGAAGCTGGATTTTATTCTAATCCACAAGACGTTCCCAAGAAAGTTGAAAGCGAGAATATTTGATTCAAGTGTTATCACATATGGCGCAGAAACCACAACATTTACCCAACAGAACATCAAGAAGCTGGCCGTTACGCAAAGATCAATGGAACGGAAAATGCTAGGCATAACGTTACGCCACAAGAAAAGGAACGAATGGGTGCGGAAGAAGACAGGTGTTGCGGACGTGGTGGAAAGAGCGGCGCAACAGAAATGGAGTTGGGCTGGGCATATCCTACGAACAACTGATCATAGATGGGCTCACAGAATCCTGGTATGGAGACCAAAATACGGAAGGAGAAACATAGGCCGCCCCCCATAAAAATTGAGGGATATAAGCCTAAAGAGACTGCAAACGGAAACGGCGCTTTTTTCGTGCTTTGCAAATAAAATTTTTGCACTAAAATATTAGAAATGTGTCGGTGGTAAGCATTAAAAGAACGAGTCACGTAATTTTTTTTTGCTTTTGCTGATGGAAAATTCGAGGTTTCGTCTTAGATAAGTTTCACTGTATTATATAGAAATAAGGAGGGATGAGTAGAGACGAGTCTTCAAGAGAGCATGGTAGATGAGTTTAGGAACCCTTGTGTGTCAGTTTTAGAAAGTCAATTGGCGCATTTCTGTTATTGTATTTTCTTCAAACCCCCCCGAAACTCAACACTGGCTACGCCCGTGGTTTTGAGTCACGTAAAAAAGTCAAAAGGGAGTTTTATTGATTTTAAAGGGCACGATTTGACACGGTGGTTCAAATTTCATAGTCACAGTTTATGCGTCCTCGAGGTCATCAATGGTTTTTCAAATGAGAACATGTTATTTTTGCATTGCAGCCACTATTGATAGCGACCCATGAGCCCATTGAGCTGGACAGCCATCTTGTTGATACCACATTCGGCATTGTTGTGCTAACGGGGAAAAAAATTAAATTGAAGCACTACGATGCCGAATGTGGTGTCAACAAGATGGCTGTCCAGCTCAAAGAGCGGTTATAGCTCGTGAAGTGGTAAACCGAAAATTTCCCAGACGCTGGATTGGGAGGGGTGCAGTTATCCCTTGGCCTATTCGTTCGCCGGATTTAACGGCACTTAATTTTTTTTTATGGGGAGTTATAAGGGATCGTGTTTACCATGCTGTTCCGACAACGCCTACGAACATGCGAGAACGAATTAGAAGAGCATGTGCCGCTATCACACAAGTTCAAAAGAATCATTTATCCGACCTCTTTCAAAATGTATCGAGGTTAATGGTCATCACTTCGAACATTTGTTATAATAAATTTTAATTTTGTAGTAATTCTCCTAAAGTGTTGTTCAAAAACTCAACGTATTTTCGTATATTCAAATTGCCATCTATGAAAAATAGTCTAATAATCCGATCATCAATTATGCCACACCACACAGTAACACTCCAAGGATGGATTCCTATTTGTCAGAGCCACTTTGGATTTTCTATTGACCAATAGTGCATGTTATGCGTATTGAACTGTCCATGGTTATTAAAAGTTGACTCGTCAGTAAACAAAACATCGTCAAAAAAATTCGGATTCACCTGTAATTGACGCAGAGCCCATTCATAGAACTGAACCGTATTACCAAAATCAGTATCACGAAGTTGTTGATGCAAGGAAATATGATACGGATGGAATTTATGACGTCTTAATATTCGCCTTGGAAATTCCGAAATAGTGCTAAATTTGCCGACTACTTACTTGCGGATCATGAACTACTGCAGCTAGAACGGCAATCCTTGCTTCTTCATTTGTTTTAGTCTGGCGACGTTTCTTTTTGCGTCTATTAACACTGTCCGTTTCACGAAATAAATGAATAATTCGATCGAAACATCGACGGAAATGATTTCTGCCAGGAGAACGTTGCGCATAAAGTTCCTGCGCTCCCATAGAGTGTCTGCCGGTCGCACCATAAATCAGAATCATATCCACATTCTCTGCTTGACTGTATAATACCATTTTCGATACGGTTTTTCAAAGTTATTTTCAATGGATACATTTGTCATATCATTTCAAGGTCATGATGTAATGGGTCGCTGAATTCGTCTGAATATTGGCTACAATGTCTTGATAAAAAAATAACATGTTCCCGTTTGAAAACCCATTGATGACCTTGAGGACACATAAACTATGATTTTGACAAAAAGTAATTTTTAACCACTGTGTCAGCCCTTCGAAATCAATAAAATTACGTTTTGACATTTTTTCGTCACTATCAAGGTCGATATATACGCGACACTGCTACGCGACGTCGCGTGACATCACCTATCAAATAATGATTACATTGTTTTAAATGGGCACGTTCTCACTATGGCTACGCGAGAGCTGATACAAGTCGCTATGCCGCGCACTGTCGCTGGGATTATTTCGTGAGCTTTCTTTTACGTTTTGTCGCTCGACATCGCATGACGTTTGACCGTTTGACGTTTGAAATGAGTCCAAAGAACGACGAAAAAGCAGAGGAATTGATCGCTTTTGTGGCTTATTATGTTGAACGGTATGACTTACAAAATAAAAATTACAGTAATCAACAAAGAAAAGATCAAATTTATAAATTTAGAATTTTGCTTCTTAAGTGGCACTTTTAAAATTTCAATAAGTCGATAAAATTTTTCTGGCGCCATTCTAAAATATTTTTAGAATTTAAATTCTTCCTCTTGTAATTGTTTCAAGAGAGGATTCTCCTTCTACTAGTCTTGTTCTTAAGATCAGATGCACCCAATATTTTCTTATCCTCTTCCTTTCTTTTAATTTTTCATTTTTCATAACACATGCTACGACGAAAAAATCATCGGAACTTTTGAAAATATAACTTAACTTGAGAAATGTAGAGAAACTGCAGTTTTGACACTTGCAGCAAGGAATCGCGTATCTGAGTATCGCATATATGAGAATACCTAGCAACGATGCGACAATTCGCGACACTTCATCCCGCGACGTCGCGTAGCTGAGTGTCGCTTATAAGAGAATTGGCCGTTGAGGTCGATTACCATATGCGCGATACTCAGCTACGCGACGTCGTGCGACATTGCCTGTCAAATAATGATTACATTGTTTTAAAAGGGCACGTCGCGTAGCTGTCGCGTAGCCATAGTGAGAACGTGCCCATTTAAAACAATGTCATCATTATTTGACAGGCGATGTCGCGTGTCGTCGCGTAGCTAACTGTCGCGTATATAGCAAAACTATAAGCAAAATAGCAAAATATATTTTTTTTTCGACATTCTAAAGGTAATGGAGATATTTCGAGCGATCACGTTAAATGGCCCACCCTCTATATCGCACTCTGAGAGCAAGACGGTATGTTTGAAAAATGCAAAAAGCCTATAAATATTAAAATGAAAAGTAAATATTTTTATTTGAAGATGAGTTTTGGTAATCCTAGTTTTCTCAAAACTTTCTGACATACGTCTGACATAATTTCTGACTTTATTGCACTCAGAGTGCGATTAGTTTACTATTTAATGTAGTAATTATCGGTCTGCACTTATCTACCTAGTTTGATAAGCGTAAACAAAGCAAACCTAGGTTTTAACTAGGTTTTAACAAACCTAGTTGTTTTAATATATAGGGTGTTCCAATAAGAGGTGTCATCTTGATATGCAAAAAAAACGAGTATTTTTAATCGAAATCATCGGAGGTTTGTAATTCTAAAGAGGAGGGTATGCCATTAATAATGGAACACAAAATTAGCCAAATGGCCGCCACGACTACGTTTGCAGAACTATATTCTTTTCATTAAATTTTCCATCACCAATTCGCGCATTTGCGGATGTATGTCCTCGATTACTTAACCAATTTCATCTTTGAGGTCTTGAATCAAATGTGGGCCATTGGTATAGGACCTTATCTTTCACGTAGCCCTAAAGAAAAAAAGTCTAGAGGTGTTAAATCACAAGATATCGGTGGCCAATTATGATGGCCTCTTCGAGGAATCACACGGTCAGGAAATTTTTCACGTAAAAGAGCGATGATATCGTTACTTGTGTGGCACGTAGCGCCGTCTTGTTGAAAATAAACGTCGTACATAGCAATATCTTGTACAAAATCATTAATCATCGTTCGATAGCGCAGTATATTCACCGTAACAGTTGCTCCAGCTTCATTTTCAAAAAAGTAAGGTCCAATGACCTAGCCAGACCAAAAACCGCACCAAAGAATCACACGTTGAGGATGCAAAGACTTTTCAAACAATAATTTTTGGGTTTTGCGAGCCCAAAATGCGACAATTCTGTTAGTTAACGTAGCTTCCGAGCTGAAAATGGGCCTCATCACTTAAGATGCTTTTTAGATGAAATTCCAGATCAGTTTGATGCATTTCAAGGACAGAATGAGCAAAGACACGACGTTGTTGATGGTCAGTAGGCGAGGGTTCTTGTGTTAACTGAAAAAAAAAACCTTAAGACCTGAGTCTTTATGCAAAATACGGTGTTTATTGTCGTTTGTGGAATGCCCGATCCCAAAGATCGATGAAAAGTGGACAAACCTGGGTTTTCCTCAACACAATGGGTGACAACAGCAATATTCTCAGTTGTTCTTGAGCGACGTGCACGTGTTCGGTTCTTCACCTCATTATCGCGTTAACTGCCTTGTGTATACAACTGTATACACGCTTGTAGCGCCCTGTATAATTTCGTATACACGCACAATATCTTCTTTCTGGTTGTGTGTATGCTACCGGAGCTTGCTTATCATAGTTTTTTTATGACGCAATGGTTGGTATGGCGTGGAAGAACACATTGCAACTTAGCCCAAAAAAAAATTTGAAAAAATGTTATAAATTCATGAATGAAAATTTAAAAAAATGTCATGGCCTGTGGGACCTTTTTCAAAATTACCCGCGGCAGTTAACGTGTTAAGTTAGTGCCAAGAGCTCAAACTATTCCACCAGTTTCACAATTGCTTAAAAAATGCTTAACTTTTGCGAACTGTGACCGCGTGAAATTTTCCCCATTTTTTGAAGCGAATTTTAATAATTTCAATGCGTTGTTGAAGCGTAAATCGTTCCATTTTTATTAATGGCACAGTTTTTCCTTGTCGTCTGTCAAGTAGTTACAGGTTGACTTATTGACACAGGTTGACAACTTTTAAAATGGCGTGCTATTAAATATGAAACCTCTTATTGGAAGACCCTATATTTGCTTACTCTTAGAAAGGTCGATAACGACAAAATGCCAAAGTTCAAAGCGTTGAGTGTAATAGGTTTCTGAGCCCTTGTAATTATCATTCGAATGTTCTTCTGAAGTTTTACTGAGCCGTAGTACCATTTCGTCTCGTAAGCATCTAGCGCTACTCCGGCACTCTAAAAACATTTCAAATATGTAATTATAAGGTGAGAGAATGAGGTGAGAGATAGCTCTTAAAAATAACATTTTATCAACATTGAATTGAAAAATTCAATATGTTTTTACCACACCTTTACCACACCATAATATGTAAAGATGTTATATAAATTATTATTCACAGTTATATAAATTTCTACACATATCACGACTCGAGTTTCGACAGTTAAAGGTCATTTTCAAGAACATTTTATCAAGATCTGACAATATTCCGATAACATGACATCTTTCATATGACATCTTTCTGACATATTTCAGATATTTTTGTGGGATCTTTATGACATCCTTCTGAAATCTTTCTGACATTTACGATGGATGGGCAATCGCGAGTGTCAATGCCATTTTTTTTATCACAAGGAGAAATTGTCTCGTCTAAATGAAAACCTAGTATTTAGGGCACACGAAGTTACAAACCTTTTGTTTGGTGATCTCAATTCGTCTGAATGATCTCAATTCAAAGTAGAAAGTATGCAGTTTATTTTTATGTATTGCACATATTCGATGGTTTCCTTGTGTTGTCCGTGGCAACCGTTTAAATTTCTTATTCAATTATCATATACATCAAGTCCTTCATAAAATACTCAATATCTTACTCACTATTATAAACTAATTATTACGTGTAGTTTGTATTTAAAATGTGTTTCAAGATAGACACTTGATGGAATATATTAATATATAATATCTTATGTATAAAATTAATCAAATTGAATAAGAATGATCTAAAAAGATGATCTGTAACAGTATCCTATTCTCACCTCGTCGATTAACGTTTGTCCATAATAAGATACGATCAGTAGGAGGAACAGCCAGCCCAGCAAATGAAGAGCGAATCTTATGAAATCTTTGGCTTCGACCATTAACAACTCGAAGCTCAAAATGCTTATTATAAATGAAGTTAGGCTTATATGCATAAACATTTGACTGCTGAAGGATGCGTTCAATTCTTCACAATATCTATAATCAACGAATATAGATTAGTCTTAATTATAGTCTTCAATCATAATCCTGGTCTTGTCTAGTTTTACAAGTCGTTGTATAGCTACTTAATCTAACATAACCTCACCTACCATTGACTGTTACTGTCTATTCTTGACTATTATTGCCCAGTTGACTATATATAAACTAAACTAGACTAACTTATAGGAACCGGATACTTAGAAATCGATCAAAAACAATCAAAAGGTGGCGATTCAAGGAAAACGAGGCCAATGTTGTTGCAAAAATCACAGTAAATCCAGGCACCACAGTTGACGCGAGCTGGACTCGATTGGAAGATGCCACTCATGAAGCTGCACGTTCAGTGCTCGGATCAACGAAACCAGGTCGACAAAGAATAGATAAATCCGCGTGGCTTTGTGATGTATGATGCCGTTAAAGAGGCAGTGCGCATGAAGAAACAACTATACCATGAGTTCCTCAAAGATAAAACACCATCTCGTTGGAATGCCTATAAAGCTGCCCGTAGTCAGCCGAAGAAGGTAGTTGCTACAACAAAAGCAGATCGGTACGCTGACCTCTATTCAAAACTTGACACTCGTGAAGGCGAACGTGAACATCTACCGACTGGTCAAATCAAGGCACCGCTAAACGGAAGACATCCAACGCACCTTTTATGGTATAAATAACGAAATAGGTGAACTGCTACTTGACCGAGAACGCTGGCGGAGCTACTCGGAGAAAATGTCGACCGGAATTTTCCCATCCTCCAATTCCACCCACCTCTCCTGTTGAAGGACCAATAAAGGAAGTCGAGATCGCCGAAGTTTGATCTGTTCTGAAAGAGATGAAACTGGGGAAAGCCATCAGCCCTGATGAAATTCCAGCAGAGTTTTGGCGCTCTCAACGATGGGATGCTGCAAGATGGTTAACGCAGTTCTTCAACCAAATCTTCAAAGAAGGTCGGATACCAAAAGACTGGTAGCGGAGCATCACTGTCCCAATCTTCTAGAAGAAATTAAGCCCTGCCGAGTGTTCAAACCATCGCCCAATCAGAATTTTGAGCGACGCGATAAAGATCTTCGCAAGGATTCGCAAGATAGCAAAACTCACAAAGAACCAAGCTGGGTTTGTGAAAAACTGCGGCACAACGGATGCAATCTACGCAGCAAGGTTGCTGGTCGAGGAGCAGCGTGAAAAGGCTTTTCTAGACCTGGAGAAGGCCTTCGATCGGGTGCCTCATGATGTAATCTGGTAGGCGCTCCGAGAGCATTCCAGAATATTTTGTTAACTGGGTGCAGCTTCTCTACAAAGAACTGACGAGATATGTTCAAGCTGCTACAGGAGCAACCAATTATTTCAACATCACGGTAGGGCTCTGCCTTGTCGCCTCTGCTGTTCATTCATGTAATGGATACTGCCACATCAGACCTGCACCAGCCAATCCCATGGACGCCTCTGTATGCTTATGATGTCATGTGAGCTACAAACAGCTAACTTGAACTCCAGCACTAAACACAAATGCGGCGTGACCGATTAGCTGAATATGGCCTGCGACTCAATAAAAGGAAGACGGAGTATATGACTTTAGATCTCCAACAAGTAGGGACCATCAGCGTTGATGGAGAAGATCTCCCTCGTGTTACAAAATCCACGCAGCATATGACTACAGATTTTGTCCATCAGCGTTGATGGAGAAGATCTCCCTCTTCTTCTTCTTCTTCTTTTTCAGACTTTATTCTTCAAATATTGGACATAGTCCTCCCTTTTAACTTTCTATTCTTCTCTAATCCTCGCCAGACTTAACCATTTCCTTCCTGCTACTTCCCGGATATCGTCACTCCATCTTTTAGGGGGGCGGCCTATGTTTCTCCTTCCGTATCTTGGTCTCCATACCAGGATTCTGTGAGACCATCTGTCATCAGTTGTTCGTAGGATATGCCCAGCTCAACTCCATTTCTGTTGCGCCACTCTTTCCACCACGTCCGCAACACCTGTCTTCTTCCGCACCCATTCGTTCCTTTTCTTGTGGCGTAACGTTATGCCTAGCATTTTCCGTTCCATTGATCTTTGCGTAACGGCCAGCTTCTTGATGTTCTGTTGGGTAAATGCTGTGGTTTCTGCGCCATATGTGATAACACTTGAATCAAATATTCTCGCTTTCAACTTTCTTGGGAACGTCTTGTGGGTTAGAATAAAATCCAGCTTCCCAAATGCTGCCCAGCCTAGTCCTATTCTTCTTCTGGTCTCCGCATCTTGGTTTTCTTTGCCTATTTTTAGTTTATGTCCCAAGCAGCTCTCTACTATTTCAACCGTGACACCATCGATGACTATATCAGGCTGGTGTGGAACATCAGCTGTCATGATTTTTGTCTTGCTCATATTCATATGCAGACCAGTTGATTTGGAGATGTTGTTTACCTGATTCAGCATTGTTTCAATATCAGACTCTTCAGTGGCCACTAAAACAATATCATCCGCAAAGCGCAAATGCGTCAGCCTTTTGCCATCTCATTTACTCCTTTGTCCGCCCAGTCTAAGTTTTTAAAGATATTCTCTAGACCTAGTGTAAATAATTTGGGGGACAAGGTATCTCCATGGCGCACTCCACGTCTGATGGGTATTTTGTCGGATAAATCTTGTAGTTTCAGCGTCATAGTGGCGAAGTCGTAGATGGTTTTAATTAGACCAGAATATCTCGAATCAATGCGACAGTCATCCAAAGCCTCCAAAATAGGCAACATCTCGATGGTATCGAAAGCCTTCTCATAATCAACGAATGCGAGGAAGAGTGGGATATTATATTCATTGCACTTTTCAATCAATGACTTCATGCATTGTAGATGTTCGTTGGTTCCATATCCTTTTCGGAAACCGGCTTGCTCGATGGGCTTATATGCATCTAATTTGCTGCTAAGTCTGTTAGATATTACCCTTATAAATGTTTTGTAAAGGTCAGATCTCCCTCGTGTAACAAAATTCAAATATCTTGGATCTACTGTCTCTGACAATGGAAGAATCATTGACGAGGTCAACGTAAGGACGCAGGCATCTTGGTCGAAATGGCACGCGACGACCGGTGTCAAGGTGACAAAGACCACCTTAAATCCAAGATTTACCGCACTGTTATCCGTCCAGTCGCACTCTATGGCACCAAGTGTTGGCCCACTACAAGAGGTGCAACGTCGGCTAAGCGTCATGGAGACAAGGATGCTTAGGTGTACAGGCGGCGTCACTAGAATGGATCATGTTACCAATGTTGATATACGGAAACGTTTCGGAGTGGCGTCGATCCATCAGAAAATGCGGGAAGGCCGTTTACTCTGGTTTGACCATGTGCTGCGTGCAGAAGAAGACACAATATCTAAGTCAGCATATACCCTGGAAGTCACGGGAAAAAAGCCCAAGGGACGACCAAGGCAGAGGTGGGTTGATACGATCCATAATGACCTGAAGACTGGACATCTACACCCAGATGTCTCAAGACCGAAAGAAATGGAGACAACGAATCCTCACAGCGGACCCTGCCACCAGGCGGGACAAATGCTAGGAAGAAGAAGAAGAAGAAGCTAGACTGACTTATCCTAGCCTAAACTCTCCTAGCCTTGACTATTCTAATACATACTTGCTTAGTCTAGTTGAGCCTTCTTTCAAATCATATCTAGCCTGGTAAGATGATTCCTGATCATTCTTGATAAAGTCTATTGCTGCCTAATATTGCTTAGTTTTGTCTTGTCTGATTTAGTTCGTTCTAATCTCTTCTAGTATTATATTTTTTAGTCTTGTGGGTCTTGTCTGATGTATTTGTTTGGACCGGAATTTATATTATTCGGGAGTATGCTTCGAGTGTGAGAAGCGTAAAGACGAGAATCGAAGCGCGAACCAAGCTCGACCGACACGTGCACGCATTTCAAATTTTCCCGTTTGAAACAGGGCTAGTCTAATCACTTACCTGTTAGGGTCGCTCGCGTCTCCGCCACGTGTGGATCGTCCTTCCGGCGCCTTTTTTAAGGGAGGAAATGGGGATATTGGGTGGAGGGATTCCCTTAAAATTGGTGTCTTCCAGACGTTGGATGCCGCTTCATCCCTTTGGGCTCGTGCTTACACCCCTGCTTAACTTGACTTGAAACGCTAAACTTAAAAATGCGTGCACGTGTCGGTCGAGCTTGGTTCGCGCTTCGATTCTTGTCTTTGCGCTTCTCACACTCGGAGCATACTCCCGAATAATATAAATTCGCGACATAAATTGATAAATCGCGCGATTTTGGCCAAGGTCGATACACCCTTCCCCTTCTGTTGATCGGTGCCATCGATTCAAATGTTAAATTTAAAAATACAGATTTACTAAAATTGGCGAGAGCAGTATTAGATTATCTATTGTTTGCCGATCAAAAGCAGTCTTATCTTATATTAAATCTTGATGTTCTTACTGTATGATTTCAATGTGATACCGGATGCAATAATTAATCTTGTCCTCCATTTCATTGGGTTCGGCCTCTCCAACTTCCAGCAAAAGGATCCTCAATTTCTGGAGATGATGCGTGGCATGCATGACCACTCCGCAGAGCAACATGGTCAACATGATGATGACCCAAGTTATGGAGAAGACTAGGAAGACCTGATGGATGTACACGATCTGGTAAAGCGGGGTGTAGTCGTACCTGATGGGTAATCGAAGTCGGGCGACCATGCCGCACGGGATTCCATACTGCAACATGCTTCTCGTTTTATGCGCTTCGCATTCCTTCAGGGAGAGCAAAGGCATGGAGACGTAAATGAACGCGCCGATTGTTGAGTAGCCGAGCAGGGCTTTGGCGAAGAGGATCGCTTTTTTGTCGGTTTCGACCATTTCGTCGTAATTGGAGAATTTGCGAAAATCTTTAATTCTGCCGACTAGTCTTATAATGCTCGTCCGGTTTTTAAGGAAACAAATCGCCATATAGTGCTCTCCGATCACACATATGTTAGCTAATACAGACTGAATGATCATTGCTATATCTACATCATCCTCTAAAACAAAAATGAACAATATTGTAATTAAAATTTTTAAGGACGATTCTCATATACGCGACGTCACGCGACATCTGTCAAATAATGATTACATTGTTTTAAAAGGGCACGTTCTCACTTTGGCTACGCGACGTGCCCATTTAAAGGTCGATTCCCATATGCGCGACACTCAGCTACGCGACGTCACACGACAACGCCTGGCAAATAATGATTACATTGTTTTAAATGGGCACGTTCTCACTATGGCTACGCGACAGCTACGCGACGTGTCCATTTAAAGGTCGATTCCCATATTCGCAACACTCAGCCAAGTCACGCAACATCGCCTGTCAAATAATGATTACATTGTTTTAAATGGGCACGTCCTCACTATGGCTACGCGACAGTTACGCGACGTGCCCATTTAAAGGTCGATTCCCAAATGCGCGACACAGGTACGCGACGTCACGCGACATCGCCTGTCAAATACTGATTAGATTGTTTTAAAAGGACACGTTCTCACTTTGGCTACGGGAGGTGCCCATTTAAAAGTCGATTCCTATATGCGCGATACTCAGCTACTCGACGTCACGCGACATCGCCTGTCAAATAATGATTACATTGTTTTAAATGGACATGTTCTTACTATGGCTACGCAACGTGCCCATTTTAAGGTCGATTCCCATACACGCGACACTCAGCTACGCGACGTCACGCGACATCGCCTGTCAAATAATGATTACATTGTTCTAAATGGACACGTTATAACTATGGCTACGCGACAGCTACGCGACGAGCCCATGTAAAGGTCAATTCCCATATTCGAGACACTCAGCCAAGTCACGCGACATCGCCTGTCAAATAATGATTACATTGTTTTAAATGGGCACGTTTTCACTATGGCTACGCGACAGTTACGCGACGTGCCCATTTAAAGGTCGATTCCCATATGCGCAACACTCAGCTACGCGACGTCACGCGACATCGCCTGTCAAATAATGATTACATTGTTTTAAATGGGCACGTCCTCACTATGGCTACGCGACAGTTACGCGACGTGCCCATTTAAAGGTCGATTCCTATATGGGCGACACTCAACTACGCGACGTCGTGCAACATCGCCTGTCAAATAATGATCGCCCTGTCAAATAATGATTATATTGTTTTAAAAGGGCACGTTCTCACTTTGGCTACGCGACGTGCCCATTTAAAGGTCGATTCCAATTTGTGCGACACTCAGCTACGCGAAGTCGTGCGACATCGCCTGTCAAATAATAATTACATTGTTTTAAATGGGCACGTTTTCACTATGGCTACGCGACAGTTACGCGACGTGCCCATTTAAAGGTCGATTCCCATATGCGCGACACTCAGCTACGCGACGTCACGCGACATCGCCTGTCAAATAATGATTACATTGTTTTAAATGGGCATGTTTTCACTATGGCTACGCAACGTGCCCATTTTAAGGTCGATTCCCATATGCGCGACACTCAGCTACGCGACGTCACGCGACAACGCCTGTCAAATAATGATTACATTGTTCTAAATGGACACGTTCTCACTATGGCTACGCGACAGCTACGCGACGTGCCCATTTAAAGGTCAATTCCCATATTCGCGATACTCAGCCAAGTCACGCGACACCGCCTGTCAAATAATGATTACATTGTTTTAAATGAGCACGTTTTCACTATGGCTACTCGACAGTTACGCGACGTGCCCATTTAAACGTCGATTCCCATATGCGCGACACTCAGCTACGCGACGTCACGCGACATCGCCTGTCAAATAATGATTACATTGCTTTAAAAAAGCCCGTCCTCACTATGGCTACGCGACAGTTACGCGACGTGCCCATTTAAAGGTCGATTCCCATATGCGCGACACTCAGCTACGCGACGTCACGCGACATCGCCTGTCAAATAATGATTACATTGTTTTAAATGGGCACGTCCTCACTATGGCTACGCGACAGTTACGCGACGTGCCCATTTAAAGGTGGATTCCTATATGCGCGACACTCAACTACGCGACGTCGTGCAACATCGCCTGTCAAATAATGATTACATTGTTTTAAATGGGCACGTCGCGTAACCAAAGTGAGAACGTGCCCTTTTAAAACAATCTAATCATTATTTGACAGGCGATGTCGCGTGACGTCGCGTAGCTGAGTGTCGCGCATATAGGAATCGACCTTTAAATGGGCACGTCGCGTAGCCAAAGTGACAACGTGCCCTTTTAAAACAATGTAATCATTATTTGACAGGCGATGTCGCGTGACGTTAAACGTGTTCTTATGCAGTCATATTGTATAATAGTTTATACTTGCCTCCCATTATTGCTATATTGTCTACCAGCATAGGTACGCTACCTGGTAAGAGTAAAATGAGGAAATAAAATCTCTGAATTTTTTCAGTGATTGTTGGTTTGTTTTCCTCATTTTCCGGCCACAGATATAGCGATTTCAGTATTCTTTTATGAAAATTTAGAAAATCGTAATTTTCCAATTCGTATTCCATTTTAAAATTCCGTGTTTGACTGCAGTTCACAGATTTCTGAGGTGACGAAAATTGCAAGTCTTTTATATTGGCAGTTTGCACGATTTAGTTATTGAAACGTGTCAAGTCTTCCTGTTATTAGTGTTTTGCCAAAGGAATTATTTATTACAAGAATTGCAAACGTTTCCTTTGAGAAAGAATATTTACACAAAAGAAGTTTTTCTTGTGCCTGGGGTTAATTTTATGATTTATTTATTTACCAAAAGGATGGAAAAAATCATTAAAGTTGGTTGCAATAATACAGATTTTAGAGTTTTCATAGAAATAGAAAATTAATTTTAGAAGTAAAACTTCTTTAGACACCACTTGGGTCACTCAAATCTTGTTTCTAATTGAAATGACGTTTTTTATAGCACGCGTTTTTCAGCACGCGTCTATGTTTAGACGTTTAAACTTGGACGCGTGCTGAAAAATCGCGCTTATTGAACTCGTTCTATAAACTATGTTTTCTATTATGCGCCCTTTTATGCCATTTCTAAGTAAAAAAATCGCCGATACATATTGAGAAAACTGTATCGCATTCGGCGAATCATTAACGAACCCATATGAGTGCTTTAATGACTTCATTCTAGACGCAAAATAGAAAAACAGTTTCAACACTTCTACCATTTGTGACAATTTTATACCTTTTTATACCATCAATTTTATACCATCTGATACCGAAAATAACGTTCCGTAAAGTCTATAGTCTGCTTAGGACGTTTCAAATGTACACATTTATGGTATTTCTTTGTTAGTTAGTTGTTCTTTGTTGGTAGTTCCATCTTTGACATTCCAGTTTGAGTAGTGCCTACTAGGATTTTTTTTATCTTTTATTGTTCCGGTTATCACAGATTGTTAGATCTTGGGAAGTTTGATGATTCTTCCCTCTTTTAGACCTTCCGGGGTCTTTTTAGTCAGCCATATTTACCGTATTAGGTATGCGATGCGTTGAAGTTCTGCGAGCACAGAGTCTATTCCCGGCGCCTTGTTGAATTTGAGTGTTCTAATTGCGCTCACTAAGTGCCGCTTTTAGTTGGAAACTTTGTAGATTCGGTGTTCGTGGTAGTGATGTTGCGAGTTGGTTCTGGGATGCTATCTTCACTGTTACTGAACAGTTCGACATAATGTTTATTTGGCCGTGTTTTTGAGTAAGAAGTTTGCCGCTTTTTGATCTAACTAGAATGGAAACTAGAATCGAACAAGCCGCAGTGCTTTTTGGGCTTACAGCCCTTGACTCACATGGGTTGAAAAAAAATCTAATCTATATATAATTATGCATTAGTCTAACTAGAATGGGAACTGCGATTTGATGTTTGTTAGCCTTTGCGTGAGATGATAGTGAGCACACACATCAGCTGCGCTTCTTCAAAAGTTACAAAAACCGCATGCGCGCTACAACAAAACTGATGCCAAACATCGGAGGTCCAGAATGCAGCAAACGCAAGCTGCTTAACTCAGTGGCACACTCCATCATACTGTATGGTGCTCCTGTGTGGGCCATTGCACCGGCAGAGATAAAGAAGCAGCAACTAAACAAGGTACAAAGAAAGAGGCGCTGCGAGTCTGTAGTGAATACAGGGCAGTATCTAGAGACGCAGCTTTCGTAATCGCCGGCATTGTCCCCATCGAGCTACCAGACAGACACAAAGACAAAAAAGAAACTGGCAGGCAAAATACAAATACGCAAAATTTTAATTGCTGCTAACTCAGCTTGTTTTGCTAAATACCGAGATTTGCCTTTTGTTAACCCTTTTAGAAACCCTATTGTCTTCTCTCACGCTCCTTTTCACCATCAGATTTAATTTTGCGTAATTAAGTTTGGTTACCTGCTTTTGCTCTTCATTCCTTGCCTACAGTATTTCGATGTTTGCTTTATTATGTAATGATAATAAAAAAAATATAGGCAGTCAGGCACTGCCGACGGAAGTGAAAACTTTTGAAAAAAAACAGCTTTAAAACTGGTTTTGAGGATTGTTTTATGTAATTCTGGACCATAACTCACTTCTGAAGGAGAATGACTGTTAATGTCATAATCATCCTAATATGAATTTGAATCCGGAATGTTTGGTTGATTCTGTGTTGATAGGTCAGCAAATAAATTGGTAGGATATATGGCACATTTCTTGTTGATGGGCCCTAAATTTGTGAGTTATGGAAATTTTGACTTTTAGAAACATGCCTTATAACTAGAGGTCGGAACTTTAGGTTTTTGCCTATTTTTTTCTTTATAGGCAGATGGAAAAGATAAGCAAATAAATCCGTTTTACATGATTCTCTATCATTTTACGCTAGTTAAAAAAAAAACATTTTGCCTATTTTGCTGTTTTATATTTATACTGCCTAAAAGATACCTAATGAGCTCTTATAGCGCCTATTTGTGACTTAAAATAGTGAAAAATTGTTTATTCATAAATTCTTAGTTTGTATGAAATTACGGAACGCATTCTTTTTATCTACGCATTAGCAGCTGGTACCACCTGGCATCGGCAAACGTGTTCTTCTCGTGTTTGTGAATCCTAAGTTTACAATGTTGTAATAAAAACCAGGACTGGACATCTGTGCCATTAGCGCGCATTCCAAAACGTGCCCTTTGTCCCACGTTTTGGATAAATGAAACCCGAACCAATTATCACAAGATGGAATACTTGGCTAGAAGCAGCATTTTATTACTGCAACAATTTTGATGCTGTGAAAAAGGTTTGATTTTCTGTGTTCCCATTTTGCCAACCAAACTTTTTATTTTCTTAGGTTGTAATGGAATTTTACTGTAGCAGTAGTGCAGAGTCTATACGCAAGGCACAACATTGTTTTAAAAATACAGACATTAAAAATTCTTTGGCATATATTTCACATCCAATTTTCACATTTTACCAGAAACAATTACAAAATTGGAAAAAACTGGAACTCCATTAACAGAGTGTATCATTGGTGGACAATGTATTAAAATATTTGAAAACTGCACCAGGCAAAAATGCACAAAGTGCATTTTTAAAACTTGAGGCTGTTTTAGAAAAAAATCCAGACTTTTCTATTTTACGGAATGTAGGAAATATTTTAAGTGGCGAAAATATTGAGCTTCCTGAAAACATAACGCCAGAAACAGCGGTAATGTTGAAGTGTGCACCGGTAACGGCATGCGATGTTGAACGTTCTTTTTCCGCATATAAAATGGTTTTATCTGACAGAAGGCACAGCCGTACACCAGGCAATTTAGAAAAAAATATGGTAGTTTATTGCAACAGCAAATATGACACCGAAACAAACAATAATAATTAAGAAATGTTTTTTTACTTTTGTTTACATTTTATAAGTATTGTTTTTTTAATTTCTTTATAGAATTTAAGTAATTCATTTTGTGCAATATATAAATGGGCAAAGCACATAAAGGTTTCAATAAAATTCTTTTGAACTTCTGCATTTTTTTTTATAAATTTTAATAAAAAATATATAAAATTTTCAGCGAACATTTTTGGAAACCTACCTATACATATCTTTCTTATCTTTATAGAACCTATTACAAACCTATTTTGTGATTTTTGACAACCTAATAGTTCCGACCTTTACTTATAACTGCTTTTGAAGATTTATCTGTATGTAAATTAATTTTTGTATGGAATATTCTTTACCACGTTTAATTTTTCATCCTTCTCAGCTGTGATTCTTCGATGTTTAGAAATTTCTGAATTGCAAGAGTTTTCTTCTTATTCTTATCTCTATATCGCTGGCTATTAATTTTATATTGGAGTTTCCTTCATTTGGAAAGCACACAAGTACATTTGGTTGCCTAAAACTTTGATGAATCTGATTCGTGATTTACCATGAATTCTTCGATACAATGCAGTAATCTGAACATTCCAATAGTCCGGCACTAGTATACATACACTAGTATCTACTAATACATTCATTAAAAGTACTTACTCTTGTACTGCACACTGATTATAGGGGTTGATATTTACTTAGAGGCCCTGCGTTCTGTCAACACTGTCAAAAACTTGCCAATAATCCGGCACTAGTACATCTACTATTACATCTGGTAAAAGTACTTACTCTTGTACTGCACACCAATTCTACGGGTTGGTATTTCCTTATAAACTCTACGTTCTGTCAACACTGCCAAAAACTTTGACTATTATGTTTGACGTTCATAGCCAACTTTATACATATGCGGATAGATGCGTTCTTTTGAACACATCTTTGAGTAATAGAAATTTTTTCTATAGAACGCAGCTATTGATGACGATGACGCAAATGTATGATTTTACACTCTACCCAAATGTCATTCAGCGCGGCTATAGAAGTTTTCACTTCAAAAAGTAAATCTGATTCTCTTGTAACCAACATACGTTTTTAGACTTTATCCAGTCGCAGATTTTGTTAATTGCATGGTTAGCCGTTACCATCAGCCCCTGCTCTGTCTTAGATGTTACCACCAGAGCTAGGTCGTCAGCGAATCCAATAGTCGTTGCTCCCAGTGGAAGTTTTATTTTTAAGACCCCATCGTATAATACGTTCCACAGGGTAGGACCCAGTATAGATCCCTGTGGAACACCGCTATTAACTTCACGCACTTCAGTCTGGCGTCCAGATTGCAGTAACAGACTCCTGCAGCTAAGATAGCGGACAAACCAATCTTATCATTCTCGTTAAGTAGGGTGATATCCCTATAGCTGTCAGGCTATTCATTATATGAGTCCAGCTGGCATTATTGAAGGCGTTTCTTACATCAAATGTAATGAGAGCGCACAGTTTTTTTGTTCTTTGCGTTCCGTAATTTGCTGATTTTGCGATGGTTAGGACGGTTTAGGAAGTTATAACATCTATGGTAGATTTTCCAGATCTAAATCCATATTGTCTATCCGATAGTCCCGCTCCGGCGTCGAGCTCCGTTTTAAGTCTTCTTAGCAGAAGCTGTTCCAGCAATTTCCCGGCTACATCCAGTAAACAGATAGGTCTATATGATGTTGCCTCTCCGATTGGTTTGTCCGCCTTTCTTATGAGGATGAGCTTTGCTCGCTTCCATTTATTTGGAAAGTTTCCGGCAACTAGCAGCGAATTCATGGTGTCCAGGATGAAATCCGGATGGTGTTGAGCTGTTATTTTTAGAATCTCAGCAAGGATCCCATCTGGTCCCGGGGCTCTGCCGCTTCTAATTCGTTTTGTGGCCAGAGATAACTCGTCGGCATTGAAGAGTGGAATGTTGTTTACATCGGGTTGTGCCCAGTCAAGAGGAGTATGATGTGGGAACAGCACTTCGGAAACTTGGCGAACTACTTCCATTGTCATTGGTAAATTTGGTGGACGAAGCTTTAGATTTCTCTTAACGATCTGAAAGGCATCGCCCCATATGTACTTCTCTAGGTCTGTACAGAGTTTCTTCCAGTGGTCTTGTTTGGTTTTATTTATAAGTTGCCGTAGTTCCTTTTTTTTACTTTTATTCGCTATGCTAAGCGTTTGTTTGTTTCCGTGCTCGTTAGTTTTTGCCCTTTGGCGTTGGTATCTTCTCCTGGCCATGACGCATGCAGCTCTCAGGGTCGCGATTTCATCCGTCCACCAGTATGTTATTCTGTATGTTTTTAGTCCTGCTTTCTTGGTCAGAGTGTCGTAGCATACTTTGCACATCAGCTGGATCAACGTATCGTCGCTTTTTTCGTGGGTTCTTGATAATTCGTGTGCAATACTCTTTTTAATTTTCTCTTCGTTTAAATTGATTATGGTCCAGCCAGACTTTCATATTCTTTACATATTCCCTATTACTGAGCCAGAGGTTAAAGAAGTCTGTTAAAACTTAAAAAACGGAAGAGCCCCAAGACCGGCTAATATTACTAATGAATTTTTAAAATATGGCACAGATAAACTATACGGGGTATTAAGAAATTTATTCCAAAGGTGCCTCAACAGGCACGAAGTACCCATAGAATGGAAGACATCATACCTATCGACGATATACAAAAAAGGCGATAAGAGTAACTGCGACAACTATCGTGGAATAGCCGTTACAAGCACTATAAGTAGAGTTTATGGAAAGATCTTAAAGAACACAATAGAAAAAGAATATGCCGATATGGAGGCAGAAGAACAAGCAGGCTTCAGTGCAGGAAAATCCACAGTCGACTATCTGTTTACGCTAACTCAAATTTTAGAAAAGAAAACAGCACGAAATCAAGAAGTACATCTCCTGTACGTAGATCTGAAAAAGGCCTACGACAGTATACCTTTAGTAAAACTTTAGCAATATAAACACATAAATAATAAAAGCTGTGAAGTCTTTATACGCGGGCTCTACACCCAGAGTCAAAACCAGAAAAAAGAAGGATTAACATCTGGATTCACAGTAACCAAAAGTCTTAAACAGGGTTGATGTATATCTCCGACACTGTTCAAAATCTACTCGGAACACGCGCTGAAGACATGGAAACGGAAATGCAATGGCATGGGAATGCCAGTGGATGACGACACGACAGTATATACCCTCTCTTTCGCGGATGACCAAGTAGTTATCGCACAAGATATAGACGGCATGGAATATATGAGCCGAAAGCACATCGATGTGTATGGAAAATGGGGTCTGGATGTCAACATTACAAAAACGAGTATATGTGCATAGGAGGACAGCAAGAAGACTTACATCTGGCAACGGGACAGATCATCAAACAATGCAATATATACAAATACCTAGGAATGAAAATATCTAAGGAAAGGACACTAGACGAAGCAATATCGGACAGAAACGTACAGGGAAGAAGAGCTACTTCCATGCTGAACAGTATTCTTTGGGACAAAACCATTACAAAAGAAAATAAAAAAAGGATTTACAACTCCATCGTGAAAAGCATAATAACATATAGCTCGGAGGTATGGCCGATAAAAGAAAAACCAAAAAAAAAGCTAAAAGCCACAGAAATGGACTTCTGGAGAAGAGCGGCGGGAAAATCCAGGAGAGATAGAGTCCCAAATAAAACCATTAGACAAGAAATGGGAATAGAACACGACATTATTGATGACATTACAACTAACATGGTATGGACACGTCCACAGAATGTCAGAACACAGAATCCCAAAGAAAGTACTAAACTGGAACCCCCAAGGAAACCGAAAACGAGGAAGACCGTTCAGAAGCTGGAGAGATGGAGTGGACAAGGAAATTCGAGAGACAGATCTGGAAGAAGGGCTGTGGATGAACAGAGAGGAGTGGCGATTAGGAATCGGAAGACGAAAAACGTTATAACCCGATATGTATATATATTTTGTTCGTATTGTAACAGACAAGAAAACGTATAAAAGAACGGACAAGAGAACAGACAAGAGAACTAGAGAAATGTATACATCGATTTGTTCGTCTTGTAACAGACAAGAGAACTTACAAAAGAACGGACAAGAAAACAGACAAGAGAACAAGAGAAATTTACACATCAATTTGTTGGTCTTGTAAGAGACAAAAGAACATATAAAAGAACGGACCAGAAACCAGACAAGAGAAATTAACACATTGATTTGTTCGTCTTGTAACAGACAAGGGAACATATAAAAGATCGGACAAGAAAACAGACAATAGAATAGACAAAAAAAAACGGACAAGAGAACAGACAAAATAACGGACAAGACAACAGACAAAAGCTAGGTTAGGTTTTGTTACGTTATGTTGTTTTAAAGATTTAATAACTTATAATTACAATAAAAGAAAACTAAACTATATAGTGACAATTAAGCCTAATTAAGAAAACTAAACTATATAGTGACAATTAGTAAGAATTAATCATTATTTGACAGGCGATGTCGCGTGACGTCGCGTAGCTGAGTGTCGCGCATATAGGAATCGACCTTTAAATGGGCACGTCGCGTAGCCAAAGTGACATAGTGCCCTTTTAAAACAATGTAATCATTATTTGACAGGCGATGTCGCGTGACGTTAAACGTGTTCTTATGCAGTCATATTGTATAATAGTTTATACTTGCCTCCCATTATTGCTATATTGTCTACCAGCATAGGTACGCTACCTGGTAAGAGTAAAATGAGGAAATAAAATCTCTGAATTTTTTCGGTGATTGTTGGTTTGTTTTCCTCATTTTCCGGCCACAGATATAGCGATTTCAGTATTCTTTTATGGAAATTTAGGAAATCGTAATTTTCCAATTCATATTCCATTTTAGAATTCCGTGTTTGACTGCAGTTCACACATTTCTGAGGTGACGAAAATTGCAAGTCTTTTATATTGGCAGTTCGCACTACTTATTCATTGAAACTTGTCAAATTTAATCTTCCTGTTATTAGTGTTTTGCCAAAGGAATTATTTATTATAAGAATTGCAAACGTTTCCTTTGAGTAAGAATATTAACACAAAAAGAAGTTTTTATTCTGTCTGGGGTTTATTTTATGATTTATTTATTTACCAAAAGGTTGGAAATTTTTTTTTTTTTCATTCATTTATCAAATTGACGCTTTTGTTTCGGGCCGCACTTCAACTTATCTTGCCCCAGTTTGACAATTTGTTTTTCATTTATTTACTACATTTTGGACCGCATTGCATCTTGTCCGTATGAGGCCCACTTTAAATTTGTTCATTAATTTAACCGTTCCATTTTAAGCCGCATTGCAACTTGTCTTGCGGGCGCAGTTTGGACACCCCTGACCTAAATGAAATACTCGACCTCATACGTCATCTGTCATTAATGACAGATATTTTCGCAAATGCTTTAGCATCCATGTGGACGATAGGCTTTATAATACTTAGTTCACTCACCTTTCATAGTAGCCAATATAATAGATACAGTCTAAATATTCCACGACAAAAACTGTAGTCTTTGGATTACGGTGCGAAATCGACTTTGTCTCGCCTGGAGAGTTCGGTTGGGTTGCGGAAGTCCTAGAGGCAGAAGGGATGGAAGTGGAACTTCGTTCCATACGTTTATTTATTATAATCGTAGAATAAATTATTGTCGAGAAATTTCCATTACAAATTCAATAAACTTTATTAAATATAAATAATTAATAAATATAATAGATCAATATTGTTGTAATATCCTAATTAAGTTCTTTCGTTCTTTTTCTTGCCCTTGAAATTTTCTGCATCTTCGATCGTTTCTGGTAAAATGCAATGGTTAGTTTCCGGTAGCAAAAGGCATAAAACGGCAGCAACAATCGGAAATAAACCAAAAATCACATTTGGTACGAAGAAAAATGTGTAGGTGCCCAAGGAACTAATGTGGGGTGCTATAAGGGATCCTACCCTAGCGAACATAGACGCAGTTCCAATGCCGGCGTTTCTTACGACTGTCGGGAACAGTTCTCCCGTGTATATGTAAACTGTACAAAAGCAAACCATCAGCCCAAACAAAGAAATTGCGTACAACGTTGGGACGCTCCAATTTTTCTCCGGGAGGAACAAAACGATGAATAATGGAATACCACTAAACAAATTACCTAATATCAACGTCATTCTTCTTCCAAATAATTCTAAACTGCCAACGGTCATTATCGTACCAGGGATTTGCAATGAAGCCGAAATGGCCACATTCAATAATATATCTCCTCCTAATTGACCAACATGTTGTGCCACTCCGTAGAAACAAAATCCAGTGGTAAACCAGTTAAAACTTATGGCAATCGTCCTGATTCTCAGATTCTTCGTTCGCACCAAATCCCTAACATTACCCTTACTTTTAGGACCGCTAGCCGCGATAACTTCTTCATAAGCCTTAACATCGCTCGCGATTTTCTCCGTAGGCAGCTTGTTCGTACGTGCCGCTTTTTCCATAATTGCGATGGCTTTATCCGGTTTTCCGGTGGCGATCAACCACCGAGGAGATTCAGGAAGAAGGCAGAAATAGAAAAGTAGGAAACCGGACGGAATAGAGATACAAAGCTGTCCGTATCGCCAATCCCTCGTTAAATAAGCTATCAATGCCAGGCTTATATGTCCCAAATTGAAAGGAATCTGGTATAGAGTACCCAAAGTTGTTCGCCATTTTATTCCTAAAAACATAAAACATCTCTATTACAAATTACAACTCTATTATAAGAAAAGGAAAAAGTTTCAATTAAACCTGAAAACAAGCTTTTAAATGGAATTTTGTTCATTTTAACCCATTGACATACAATGACTGGCTATATCTGATAAGATCACATGTATATTGACACGTCAGCTTTATTTTATTCGTATGTCAAGGGGTTAAGCCGAATTCGTTTATTATTTCAGATGCATTAGAATAGGCCTTTTAGGATTAGTTAAGCGCATGCGCATTCGCCAAGTTTGAAAGGCGGGAATATGAAAGTTTCGGGCAAATAATAAGCTTATACGTCAAAAAACATAGCGGAAATTGACACATGCGCGCAAAAAAATTATGAAAAGGTCTATTGAACATTCTCAATCCCATTTAAGAACCTCTTTCGGGCTTTTTTCTTTTCTTATAATATAGCCGAGACAACGAGCGTTGCTCATCCTGTATGAGGTAACTTGCCTACTATTTCCATAATTATGACAAAACTGATCATCATTGTGCCTCCAGTGGCGAAAGCCACAAAGAAACGTCCCACTAACAGTGCCCAATACCATGGAACCACGGCCGTTAAAACTCCTGTTATCAATTGAATCAAAACCGCGTATGCTAACGGAAATTTTCTACCGAATCTAAAAATTATTAATAAAACACAATTAAAAACTTAAAAGTTATTTCCGATACAAAAAAAAAATTTCAAAAGTTAAAAATAAAATTTATATCTTGCCCTTTATTAAAAGTACCTATTAATATTTTGATGAAGAGCCTCGCCGCGTCGGGGGACCGCTATGTGAAGGAATTTCATTAGTTATACCTACATAGGTATAGCGAATAGAAAATACCTTCTAGTTTCAAATTGTGTGTATGAATAATCTATCTTACAAGGTATACTAAGGTGCAGAGTTTCAATATGGTATGCGGCACGATGGCGTCAAAGAGAACACGTGAGAGCAGACGTCGTTGATAGTTGTGTTTCTTTTGCGAACTTTTGCGGAGTAAATTAATCAAGACTGATAACTAAACGATTGTACGTAGTCTCTTAGAAAAGTATCCGACCTTTAGCCGGTAAAAAAAACTAGCATACCTGAACCGTTGGAAACCTAATCACCCTCAAAGTAGTCTCCTTGGGACTCCACACACTTCTCCCAGCGGTGCCGCCATTGTTGGAAGCATTCCGAAAAAGCCTCTTTCGAAATCGACTTTAGCTCGGCTGTCGTTGCAGCCATAATGTCCTCTCTTGTTTGAAATCGCATTTCTTTCAATGGCCTCTTGACTTTGGGAAATAGCCAGAAGTCGCAGGGGGGCATATCAAGAGAGTTAGGAGCCTGTCGAACCAGAGGAGCCCAAAAATTGTGAACCAAGTGCGAAGAATGTGCTGGAGCATTGTCGTGATGGAGTCACCAATTTCCTGATGACCACAACTCCATTCGCTTGCGCAGCACAGTATCACGTAAGCGACGTAGGACATCCCTATAGTACTCTTTGGTGATTTTTACTTGCATTGAAAAACACGTCACTCGAACACTGCTCGACAACAACTGACGCTATCTACAGGTGGGAAAAAAATCAAGCATACTCACGAAGATTCAAGGTCGGCTCATGCAAGCGCGCTTATTTCAAATCCATCAGGTTTTCAAAAAACATAAGGTCGGATACTTTTCTAATAGACTACGTATATTGTTGTTTTGTTACTTACGTACGTTGCTACTTAAGTACTTTCTGATCCATACTTTATCATTATCAATCTTCTCTTTATTTCTTTGTATTCTGCTTTTATTATTTGATTTACTTAGCAGTCCCCCGACACGGCGACCCTCATCTTCAAAATATCAATTAACGCACTTTTAATGAAGTTGAAAGGGCAAAAGAAAATTTAATTTTTTTCACTTTTAATATTTTTTGTGGAAAGTTACTCAAAATTTTTAATTTTATTTTATTATTCGAACTTTTTTTTTTTCTTTAACCCATTCGAAAGCGATTGCACACCGTGTGCGTGTGTGCAATTGATTTTTGAGGCTATAAGACCAGCACACCGTGTGTGCAATAATGAAACAGTAATGTGCAATTATCAGTTATTCTGAGTAAACTAGTCGTCGAAATAGCTAGTCGTCGAAATTTGGCATTGGTTTTACTGTGTACCAAAAAATCCAAAAATTACCTTAAGCCTTTCTTACATGTAAAAATGTTTTTTTTTTCATTTTACATTACCTTGCACACATGATGTTCAGTCCGCTCCTTGCAATACAAATTTTGCCAGGAGCGAGCTGTACACCCAGTGTGCAATGATGAAAGGGACCGTTTTCGAAAAAAATCATCGTCTCCAATGGGTTAATAATCCATTTCTAAATACGTCATTAATGTTACCTCTTTGAAATTTCGTTCGCAAATAAGTGATTAAGATTAAGCGGGAAATGTGCTGATGGTCATCAAACGCCTGAACAGATCTTCATAAACTATAGATAAGAACCTCCACGAGCACGTCAGCTTTCAAACAAAAAAAACCGCATATTAATCGGTCCATTTGTTTCAAAGCTACGACTACATGAACAGCCACATAGAGACAGACTGACAGACAGATACGTCTTATAACACCCCTCTTTTTGTGTCGGGTGTAAAAAATAACGACTATTTAACCCGCTCTTTTTTTAATTAGCGATGGACTTTTTTTAAGTCTTCGAATGAAATTTCTATATATTGATCAGCTTTCAAACACCGGTTTGGATATACGGAACTAGAAACACATTCGTGTCAAATTGGTTGCAGATTAATTTTGTTAAGTAGGAAATGAGCTGATGGTCATCAAACGCATGAACAGATCTTCATAAATTATAATTAAGTTCACATCAAAATCGGTCCATTCGTTTTTGGATCTACGATTCCATAAACAGCCGCATATAAGGACAGACTGACAGACAGACACGTCTTATAATACACCTTTTTTGTGTCGGTGCACACTGGGACGGATTACGAATTTACGGCGACAAAAATAGAATTTTACAATGTCTCACAATTAAGCAAAACCACTTAAAATGTATTGTTAGATAACCCATCCATAATATTATAAACAAATAAATACGAAAAACCAATTCCATTGGTTGTGGGAACGTGCTAAACATCGCTCTTGTCCCTTAGGTACCAAAAAGGAATTAGTTGCGCTGGATTTTTAACAAAGTAACTACGTCTGTTTTGTGTTTGTGTTAAAAACTTTTTAAATATGAAGAATATAGCTTCAAGTATGTATTTACATGTTATAATATCAAATTTGTAGAAAGTTTTAATCAAAACGGTTTAAAAAAAAGTTTTGTTAACGACTATCGTAAATTAAAAATTTTGTGTAATAAACTGCAATAAATTGATTTTTAGAAAAAGTTCCGCATAGTTCCGTTAAATTAAATATTTTCTAAAACAAAACAAACATTAACAATTCTAAAAAAGTAAAAATCCCGTCCACATCGTTCCACCTTACTGAGAATTTCATCTTTTTTACCAGGTAGTCGTGATGACCACCATTTGCAAGAGAGAACGTTGAATAGAAATTAAATATTTTTTGTATTAAGAGATGAAAGTTTTTATAAGTTTTCTTCGTTCAAGTGTAATGAACGATTAGTACAATACGTGTTGGATAAGTTTTGTGTCAACGGCAGTTGTGAGTGTGTAAAAAATGTTGCACTTTTGTCATATAAAAAAAATGTTTTTTCCACATAAATTTGCATTTTTAATCGTGTACATCTAATATTGAGTAATATTATATTAGAATCATCAGAATGTCATCATAAGGTAATATGTGAGACAAAAAATTGAAATGAACTGGATTTTATATTGGTCGCCATAAACTCGTAATCCCATCAAAAACATAAAATGTAAAAAATGCCAAGTCTCGTAACGCTTGTCTTTAGCTAAAAAAAGTTGAGAGATCTCATGTAAGACCAAGTCAGTTATTTTAGTTGGAAGCACCTATTCAACAACTTTGTTATAAATTGTTATCCAATCAATTAGCTATCAACATTTATAGTGACCGTATCAATATTAGACACCTTCATTTCTATAATTATAATGACTTAGCAATTGCATGGCAACATATTCTACTAATTAAAATACTTTATTCTTAGGTTTACTGGTACCTGTGATAACATGTTTTTCATTAGTACAGGTACCAAAGATACTCTCTTTTTTATTATCACCTGTTAACTAAGCAAAACTCTTTTGTATTTGATCCTATATGATGTGTATTTAATGATATAAACTTATTATTATTACTACTGCTTAGATTTACTTATTAATTGAAATAGTAGCTATATTTTTTTATAATTATGTTACCGTGCAATTGCCAAGTCATTATAATTATTAAAGAAATGAAGGTGTCATTTCTATAATAATATAATTATTATAGAAATGACAAATTTCCAGACGTGTTAAGGCAGTTGAGACCCCACGGTTGCCTAAGCCGGGTTTGGAAATTGAGTGTGATGGGTTGCAGCGATTAGTTTTTATTTTTTGCTGCTTTTTGGTTCTGTGTGGGATTCTAACCCACGTTGTCTTAGTGCTTAGCTATCTAAGCCACCACCACCTCCTCATTCATTAAAAGTACCTATAAATATTTTGATGATGAGCGTCGCCTCATCGGGGGACCGCTATGTGAAGAAGAATAATTAGTTATACCTACATAGTTATAAAAAATAGAAAATACATACTAGTTTGAAATTGTGTATAAGAGCAATCTATCTTACAAGGTCTACTAAGTTCATGCAGAGTTTCGATATGGTATTCGGCACGGTGGCGTCAAAGAGAACACGTGATGCAGACGTCGTTGATGGTTGTGTTTATTTTGCGAATTTTTCGAAACTAATTAAGACTGATAACTTATCGATTGGATGTTGTTGTTTTGTTACTTACGTACGTTGCTTACAATGAGTAAGTACTTTATGATCCATCTATCTCAATCGTATCGCTCGTCTGCGAGCATCGTGGCAATGGTATGACCTAGGGATCATATTTGTTGTACTCGTTGTCTCCATTCTTCCCTGTTTCCAGCTTTTGTGCAATCGTGTACAGTTGCGCCTATGGCTTTGGATATTTGATCCACATAGCGCGATGGTGATCCTCCTCGTGGTCTCTTACGCTCTATATTACCTTGGACTATCAATTTCTCAAGTGAGTCGTCCTTTCTTCGCATTATGTGACCGATATATCTTAGGACTTTTGGATAGTTTTGCTCAGTCGATCGACGATGTTAAGTTCTCGTAGAAACGAATGGATTCATTAGTACGTTTTACCGTCCATGATATCCTGAGCATGCGTCTCCAGGTGTACATTTCAAACGCACCGATTCGTCTTCTGTCAGCCATGTGTCCAGGATTCCGCAGCGTTATAGGAAATATAAGTGTCTTTATGACTGCCATCTCGGTTCCTTTAGAAATGCTGTGATCCTTCCAAATACGTAAAAGTTTGGCAATGGCGGTTTTGCCCATCGCTATTCTTCTCCTTATTTCCTTTTCACAGCTGCCAGTTCTTGAAATTTGTGAGCCCAAATACACGAACTCCTTTACTTCCTCGATTCTATCAATATGCGTAGGGCTTTGCAGTCTTTCTTGGGATCGGTCTATTATCATTATTTTGGTTTTTGTTTTATTCATTAATAAGCCAACCTCTCCGCTGATTTCTTTTACCTTCTGGAGCAGGTTCTTGATCCCTTCTTCCATACTTCCCAGCAATGTTGTGTGGTGTGTGAGACGCCGTGGAATAATGTATCACTCATGGTTTGCAGAGGAATTTATTTACATGCATGATATATATATATATATATATATATATATATATATATATATATATATATATATATATATACAAATGTACAAGAGATACAAACACTGTTGAGGAAATGAGTGAAGCTGAACTCTCTGAACTGCACTCGACTGGTCTGGTTGCCTGACTACTGGTTGAGTCTGGTTGAACTGGCTGAGTCTGGTTGAACTGGCTGGACTAAACTGAACTAGTGTCACACGCTAACTGTGTGAATTTCTAGCTGAGTCTGGTTGATTGGGTCCACTCACTGGACCGGTGTGACTGAGTCCACTGGCTGGACTGATCTCTTCGCTGACTGGGTCCACTGGCTGGACTGGTGTGTATTAGTACACTGGCTGGCCTAAACTGGACTCGTTGGTTGGTTGCGCCTGACTGTTGACTGTTTGTTTATTCGGGGGTCCAGGTATTTATATTATGTCCAGGTATACTGGTCCTCATCTGGGGGTGATTATTTTTCTATATTCGGCAATTTGTTATTTTGGCGATTACCGATTCTCGGGAAAAACATCTTGTCGTAATTTCCCCGGGGATTACACCATTGACCCTAATTTTGGAAATTCGTCCGAAAATCCGAAACCGTAATGCCCTCGTAAAACTAAAAACACAACTGCACTGAACTGGAGTCGACTTGCTGACTGGTTGCGCCTGACTGTTTGTTTATTCGGGGGTCCAGGTATTTATATTATGTCCAGGTATACTGGTCCTCATCTGGGGGTGATTATTTTTCTATATTCGGCAATTTGTTATTTTGGCGATTACCGATTCTCGGGAAAAACATCTTGTCGTAATTTCCCCGGGGATTACACCATTGACCCTAATTTTGGAAATTCGTCTGAAAATCCGAAACCGTAATGCTCTCGTAAAACTAAAAACACAACTGCACTGAACTGGAGTCGACTTGCTAACTGGTTGCGCCTGACTGTTTGTTTATTCGGGGGTCCAGGTATTTATATTATGTCCAGGTATACTGGTCCCTCATCTGGGAGTGATTATTTTTCTTTTTTCGGCTATTTGTTGTTTTGGGGATTACCGATTCTCGGGAAAAACATCTTGTCGTAATTTCCCCGGGGTTTACACCATTGACCCTAATAAAATATTTTTGGAAATTCGTCCGAAAATATTTGGATAAGCACCGTAATGCCCTCGTAAAACTAAAAGTACTAATATTTCTTAATCTGGTCGAGGATTACATTTACCGACCTTAATAAAATATTTTCGGAAATTTTCCGAATATATTTGGGTAATTTGTAATGCCCTCGTAAACTAAGTAATAAAAATGGAACGGCTCGTTGCATCTACAGTTGTATCATCTGCGTACCGTAAATTTGATATTTGCTGGAGGTATATTGCACAGAGTTAGTAGCCAGTATGTAGGTGTCGGTTTTATAGTGCCGCTAATTGTTCGTAGGGTGCTGCTTTGTTGCGCATCTACCAATCTTGAATGTAGGCTATTTAGCCAGACAAGTGCACAGTACTCGCCTGCGGAGGACAAACACACGGCACAGAGAAGAACACCGGAGCGTTTCAGCTGAGGCACCCCAACTCGTGCCGCTTAGTTTGGAGATAATTTGGTATTTATTTGATAATTCTTAATTTGGCAGCTATTTATTTTGCTGCCTCCTATAGATATTCCTCTATCCCAGTTGTGAGTTGCTTTCTTGACTATCCATTCTCCGTAGAGATTGATCCGTAGATTATGATCCATACTTTATCATTATTAATCTTCTCTTTATTTATTTGTATTCTGGTTGTATTATTTGATTTATGATTTATGGCAACGCTCATCATAAAAATATCATTTAAGGCACTTTTAATAAAGTTACAAGGGCAAGAGAGAAATTTTATTTTCTTACTTTTTTGATTTTTTTTTGTGTCGGAAGTTACTCAAAATTTTTAATTTTATTTTATTATTCGAACTTTTTTCTTTTCTTTAATAATCCATTTGTAAATACGTCATTAATGTTACCTCTTTGAAATTTCTTTCGCAAATTAGTTATTGGTGAGTAATATTGGTGAGTGTAGCTGATGATCATCAAACGCCTGAACAGATCTTCATAAACTATAGCTAAGAACCTCCTCGATCACGTCAGCATTCAAACAAGCAAAAAACGCATCTAAATCGGTCCATTTCTTTAAGAGATAATCAGCCACATATACGGACAGACTGACAGACAAATACGTCTTATAACACCCCTCTTTTTGTGTCGGGGTTTAAAAATAACGAATATTAAACCCGCTCTTTTTTTAATTTCGAGAATTGCAGTTACTAGCCATAGACTTTTTTTAAGGCTTCCAATAAAATTTCTACATATCGATCACCCCAGCTTTCAATAACCAAGAACCTCCTCGGTAACGTCAGCTTTCAATCAAAAAAAACCGCGTCAAAATCGGTCCATTCGTTTAGGAGCTACGAGTCCATAAACAGCCACATATACAGACAGACTGACAGGGAGACACGTTAAATTTACAATACCCCTTTTTTGTGTCGGAACTTAAAAATAACGACTATTAAACCCGCTCTTTTTTTTAATTTCGAGATTTACAGTTTCTAGCGATGGACTTTTTTTAAGGCTTCTCGATCATTCTCGACCACGTCAGCTTTAAAATACCAGTTTGGATATACGGAACCAGACACACATTCGTGTCAAATTGGTTGCAGATTAATTTTTACAAGTAGTAATAGCAAGTAGTATAGTTTTACAAGTATAGTTTTACCCCTCTTTTTGTGTCGGTGCGCAGTGGTTTGAAATTCCAAAAAGCTGGCCAAAATATGAAGGAACCGTCCAAATATCGTGATTTTTTATCTCCTTGCATTTTTAGGTCGCTGATCACGAAACTGATTTCAAAATTCAAAATGGCGGACTCAAAATGTCGGATAATTTTTCGAAAAATGCATTCAATTTTGTTGAAAGTAGAGATTTAGCGGCTGTAAATGTCACCGATCACGAAATTGAATAGCTGCCCATCGCAATCTGCCAATTTTGATTGTAGTTACTATGTCTTTGTTACCGGCTTGTCTATAGATATTGTAAGATATACCTGCGTCTCCACATACCGTCTTCTTGGATTGCCCCGTATATTTTTCGCAGTATCTTTCTTTCAAAGATCATCAACAGAGATTCATCTCTTTTTGTCAGGGTCCATGTCTCCGATCCATATATAAAGACTGGTATGATGAGTATTCTATATAGCCTGATTTTTGCAGTTCTTGATAGATTACAATTGCGAAGGTACTTTGAAAGGCCAAAATAGCACCTATTTGCCAACATATGATTTCTGCACTGTTGTTATTCTCTACCGTTATTGTAGCACCCAGATACTCAAACTCCCTCACCCCTTCGAAATTATGATCATTAATTGTGATGTTCTGTCCAATGTCTCGCTCTCTTTGGTTTTTTGTTCATTTACGTGTAGTCCCATGTTGTTTGCTGCGGCTTTAAAAGTTGTGAATATTTATTTGGCCTGTCGTATGGTTCTAGTAATAATATCAACATCATCTGCATAGGCCAGGGTTTGAGTAGATTTGTTGAAGATAGTACCTCTATTATTCAGTTTGGCCTTTTTTGGCAGTTTGGCCTATGTTAAACAGTAGGCATGCTAGCGCATCGCCCTGTCTCACGCCAACCTCCGTTTCAAATGGGTTCGATATATCATTTTGTATTTTGACACAGCATACTATCCTAGACATTGTCATTTTTGTGAGGTTTATGGGAGTTTCTGGTATCTCAAGCTAATTCATGGCTTCATAAAGCTTCCGCCGTAATATACTATCATAAGCTGCCTTGAAATCGATGAAGAAATGGAGAAGGTATCTATGTTGAATTCACTAGTCTTTTCTAGAATTTGATGTAAAATGAAACGCTGATCCGTTGTAGAACGGCCAGGTCTAAAACCACATTGATATGTTCCAAATCTGGGTTCCGCCTATACTTGGATACGTTCTGAGTAGGGAAAGATAGTTCCTTCTAAACCCACCTCCCGCTACGACCTTGACCTTGACACTTCCTGTTTCCGGTTTTGACTTTCGGTTTCCAGTTTCGACTTCATGTTTTCCGGCTTCTACTTCATGTTTTCCTGTTTCGACTTCCGGTTTCCACTTCCGGTTTCAACTTCCGGTTTCGACTTCCGGCTTCTATTTCCGGATTTTTCGGATGCGCGGGAAAATTTAAAAAAGACGCGAGGCGGGAAAATTCAAAATTAGATGTCGGTGGGGCAAATTAGGTGTGTAGTTGGTTGCATATATCAACGAGACTAGATACATGAGACTAGACAGACGAAGCTAAATACATGAGACTAGACAGACGGGTCTAGATACATGAGACTAGATAGACGGGACTAGACAGACGAAGTTAAATACATGAGACTAGATAAGACTGAACTAAAATATATAAGGAATTGTTTTGTATTTTAATTTAATAAACATATTAAGATATTGATTTATCAGTAGTCGGTTGAGCTTTGCCGGATGTTTGGTAGTCATAACAACTTCCTATTATCTTATCAGCTGCACGCGAGTGGAGAAATAATAAATTACGAAGCGCGATCTAATCAATTTCTTAGGATTGTTTTTCGTTTAATTTAATAAACATACCTAATCACGTGACACATGCAGCGGGAATATAAGACTGATCTAAAATATATAATTAGGTTAGCATTAAGTTAGGTTACGGGAGGATAGGAATGAAGCGCGCTTCATTCCTAACCCCCCTTAACCGAACCTAATGCTAACCTAACCTAATGCTAACCCAACTAACCTATTGAGATTAAAGCTGATTAAAGCTCATAAAAGCTGACTATAAATAGACCTCACACCCTCTTTAGCGTGGGACACCACAGATCTCACACTCCGTTTAACGTGGGGTTACATAGACCTCATACCCTCCTTAGCATGGGTTACATAGACCTCACACCCTGTTTAGTGTGGGGTTGCATAGACATCACACCCTGTTTTGCGTGATGAAAAGTGGATGCAACTAGATGAAAAGTGGATGCAAGTAAATGAAAAGTAGATGGAAGTATGACTTACTGGAAGAAAAAAGTTTGCATAAAAGTGTAGCAGAAGATATTGAAGCAAGTGTACCCAAAGATCATGATATATACAATGACTTAGTGGTGGTAATAAAAGAAAACAGAATAAACGTCTCAGTGATAGCTGACTCCTGTAAAGAGTTGTTAAATTACCTGGATTTATGGGAACATCAATTTGATATTAGTAATTCTCAAACATCTAAACAGAGCATCCCCACAGGATTTCCAAGAAATTGTATTAATAAAAGAGAAGATGAAGAAAGTGTTTTCACAGATATCTGAGATATGCCTTTCATAATTTATTATTTCTCTACTCGCGTGCAGCTGATAAGATAATAGGGAGTTGTTATGACTGCCAAACATCCGGCAACGCTTAACCGACTACTGATAAATCAAAATCTTAATACGTTTATTAAATTAAACGCAAAACAATCTCTTATATATTTTAAATCAGTCTTATATACCCGCTACATGTGTCACGTGATTATGTTTATTAAATTAAACGAAAAAATAATCCTAAGAAATTGATTAGACTGCGCTTCATAATTTATTATTTCCCACTCGCGTGCAGCTGATAATATAATGGGAAGTTGTTGCTTCCTTCCTATCCTCCCGTAACCTAACTTCATGCTAACTATTATTGGAACGGTAACTTCGTAGGGAGGAGGTACTTTGTGTTAAAAACAAAATTACGATTTAATCATCGACGTTTCGCCTTTATTAATTTAGGCCTCTACAGGATGCTATCGTCTAACACTACAAATTAATGACATTAATAACATTAACAATTAAAAATTACAAATTAAAAAGTTAAAACTTAAAACCATGTTTCTTCAACATGTGGTAGTCATCATTAAAATGCTAACCTAATTATATATTTTAAATTAGTCTTATATTCCCGCTGCATGTGTCACGTGATTAGGTATGTTTATTAAATTAAACGAAAAACAATCCTAAGAAATTGACTAGATCGCGCTTCACAATTTATTATTTCTCCACTCGCGTGCAGCTGATAATATAATAGGAAGTTGTTATGATTGCCAAACATCCGGCAACGCTTAACCGACTACTGATAAATCAAAAACCTAATATGTATATTAAATTAAAACACCAAACAATTCCTTATATATTTTAGTTCAGTTTATCTAGTCTCATGTATTTAGCTTCGCCTGTCTAGTCTCGTCTATCTAGTCTCATGTATCTAGCCCCGTCTGTCTAGTCTCATGTATTTAGCTTCGCTTGTCTAGTCTCATGTATCTAGTCTCGTTGATATATGCAACCAACTACACACCTCATTTGCCCCATCGACATCTAATTTTGAATTTTCCCACCTCGCGTCTTTTTTAATTTTCCCGCGCATCCGGAAGTTCCGGCCGGAAGTTTCAATGGAGGCCGGAAGTCGAAATCGGAAGTGTCAAGGTCGAGGTCGTAAGGAGAGGTGGGCTTAGAAGGAACTATCTTTCCCTACTGTTCTGCAATACGTATGATAGTATTTCATAGACGGTGTTTAGTAGTGTTATGCCCCTGTAGTTACCACACTCAAGTAGATCCCCTTTCTTGTGTATTGGGCAGATCAGTCCAACCTGCCACTTGTCCGGCATGCGTTGCTGATGCCATACTTTTAAAATTATTTCAAGTAGCGCTTTTTCTAGGGTGTCTCCACCCTGCTTGTACAGTTCTGATGGCATTCCATCTTGGCCAGGTGCTTTATGTTTTTTTAGACGCCTTATAGCTTTCCGGATGTCATCAATGTTAGGGTCGTCGACTTGGTCTTTGTTTCAAGCTTCAAATAGTTCTGGAGTTTACGTTTTCGTCACTTCCTAGCAGTTCTGAAAAATGTTCCACCCATCTTAGAAGAATGTCATCCCTGTTGTTTAGTATATCTCCCTGCTTATTCTTACACTTGTTTACTTTTGGTTTGAACTCCTTTCTCATTTTGTTGATCTTTTGATAGAATTTTCGAGTTTTGTTTTGTACTTGTCTTATCTTAATGTGTTAATAACATTTGCTAAAGAAACCAGAATATAAACGTTGTTAGACTTACCTATCGGATAAGTATCCAAAGACTACATTTCCTATCAAAATTCCAAACATTGTCGTGGTTTGCGCCATGTCGGCTAACACCTTTTTCAGACAGACTAAATCCCATTGCATGATGATTGTGTTGTTGAATACGGTCCTGAAAATTCAATATAATTACACAAGACTTTACAGACAGGACAAAATCACTGGACTAGACAAATATGGCTTTATTCTATACTTGTTAGAAAATCTAAATATGTCTAAAAATTCGAACGTGCTTAGGAGTCGTCTGTTAACAAAATGCGTCTTCTCCAATTTTTATTTTCCCAATTAAAATAGTTTCTAATCAAGGTCTATGTTTCCGTTGGTCAACTGTAGTTGGTAATTTGGCCCTGGGATTTTCTTCCAGAAGACCTTGGCGAACGCTTTCATTACTAATCTGCATATTATGTACTGTTGAACGTTGTCTTTGAAAGTCTCTTGAATTAGTAAAGCCTTCTCTTAGTACACGCTTTCGAAGAAAACGATCTTGTACAGCTGTAGTAGCACGTGGTCGTTCCAACCCTGATCTCCCGTCATGTTTCTAAGTTTCTCCGAATTCATCAAGTCTGTCAGCGATAGCGCGGAAGGAATACCCTTCTTCCGATAAAGACTATGATACTCTCCTTAGTCGATTACTTCATGGCTGATGTGTCGTGGTCCCATGCTGGTGTATTATTATGTCATAGCGGAGTCTTCTCTTCCTCCATTTCACCATCTTCCTACATTTACCTCTGTCTGCCGCCGTTCTTATGTTTTCTTGTAATGGTGTCCCGGTAAACTCTTGCAACTGGTCGATCCAGTGTTTTGGAAAGCTTCCCCGAGGTAGCGTACCTTCAAATTTCTCTTGGATAACCCAGTTTTTCTAGATTGTCACCCGTTCCACGATTGACGTGTTCAAAGTATTCGTCTATTGATAACGGTTGATAGTCGTCCATGCCTCGGCCCTGTATAGTGCAATTGGAAACACCAGTGAGTGATACTCTCTCTCTCTCTAGTCGATTACTTCATGGTTGAAGTGTCGTGATCCCATGCTGGTGTATTATTATGTCATGGCGGTGTCTTCTCTTCCTCTTCTTCCTCCATTTTATCATCTTCATTCAATTACCCCTCTTTACCGCCGTTCTTATGTTTTCTAGTGGTGTCCCAGTGAACTCTTGCAACTGGTCGATCCAGTGTTTTGGACAGCTTCCCCGAGGTCGCGTACCTTCAAATTTCCCTTGGACGATCCAGTTTTTCTAGATTGTCACCCGTTCCACGATTGACATGTTCAAAGTATTCGTCGATTGATAACGGTTGATAGTCGTCCATGCCTCGGCCCTGTATAGTGCAATTGGAAACACCAGTGTGTTGACGAGCCTTCGTTTCTTTGGTGATGTGGTCATCTTTCCATACTTTGATGGCTGTTTTCGCCAGAGTTATGTCTTTTAATTTCTGTGGACGTATTGCCGTCACTATTAAAAAAAACTGGCATAACTGGAGCGTTGGAAACCTAATCACCATCAAAGTATTCTCCTTGGGACTCCACACACTTCTCCCAGCGGCGCCGCCATTGTTGGAAGCATTCCAAAAAGACCTCTTTCGGAATCGACTTTAGCTCGGTTCTCGTTGCAGCCATAATGTCCTTTCTTGTCTGAAATCGCGTTGCTTTCAATGACCTCTTGACTTTGGGGAATAGCCAGAAGTCGCAGGGGGCCATATCAGGAGAGTAAGGAGCCTGTCGAACCAGAGTTTCGCCAAAAAATTGTGAACCAAGTACGAAGAATGTGCTGGAGCATTGTCGTGATGGAGTCGACAATTTCCTGATGACCTCAACTCCGGTCGCTTGCGTCGCACAGCATCACGGCGTCGTACGACATCCCTCATTTCACTTGTCGTCATTTTACTTGCATTGAAAAACCGACGAGTGCACTACACGCTACGTCACTCGAACACTGCTCGACAACAACTGAGGCTATCTACAGGCGGGACAAAATTCACGCATCCGCACGAAGGTTCAAGGTCGGCTCATGCAAGCACGCTTGATTCAAATCCATCAGGTTTTCAAAATAAAAAATAAGGTCGGATACTTTTCTAACAGACCATCATATGTTCGTGTCTTCGTATGTTTGGTGGAGACATTCCTCTATTATGTGTTTGATCGTTTGGACCTCCACGCAATCGCATGAGGAGGATGGTAATTTTCCCCATTTCTTCAGGAAGTATGCACAACTGCCGTGTTGGGTCCTGATGCGATTTAGCGTGCATCAGGTTTTGCGTGGTTGATTGAAACCAGGGAGGTCTTTCTGTTATGCAGGGCATGGCGTTATTCGGTTGAGCTTCCGACCATTCGTGAATCCACCTATCTGTGATGTTAAACTTAGTTTCTGTGGCAATTCTTGCGGTCTTTGTTCGTGGTTTTCTAGAGCGTAGTCGGTTCTTGTTGGCGTCTTCAATACAGCTATGTATTGGGAGTTCCCTGTTGTTAAGTATCTTTTTGTATTCGTTTGTTAGCGTATTGGTTCGGCGGAGGTGAGGCGGTGGAATATCGCTTAGTACGGAATATCGGTGGAATATCTCTTGGTAGCCATTAGGTTGGGGTAGATTTTATTACGCCAGCGATCATCCTCATGGTGTTATTTAATTGTGCGTCAACCTTTTTCACGTGGGCGCTGTTGAGCCACGTTGGGGCGCAATACTTCGCCGCAGAATAAACAAGGCCTAGAGCTGACGATCTAAGTGTGGAAACTTAAGCTCCCCATGTCGAGACACAGAGTTTCTGGATAATATTGTTTCTGATCTTTAACTTCTCCGCGGTTTTAGTTAGGTGCTCCTTAAAGATTAATAAAAGTCCTGTCGAGGGTAACGCCTATGTATTTTAGATTTAACCAAAACACCCTTTGAAAAAAAAACCTTTTAGCCGTAGTGCGGCCTAGGCCTAAGATAAAAAATAATTAAAGTAAAATCGTTCTCACTTGTCAAACTTGTGTCCTGGACATTTGGCGTCACAGGGATCGGTGTTATTCAGGGTACATTCGTATCCAGTTTTCGGAGCGAATACCACAATGTTCAGTTGATGCCATGCCACCTGAAACTTGCACATGAATAGCGCTGCGCACACCCAGAAATGCCATTTGCCGAAGACACCGATATTCCTCGATATAATATCCAGGGTGTTCCTAGCATCTTATCGAAAAGTTACTTATAGAAACTCATACAAAGGAAGTTTTAGTCTATTTACCAGACGGTCCGGGTTTATCAGCCATTCTCTCGTTCAATTTGATTCAATGAGATGCTTTAATCCAAGTCTAAATTGATTATTGGTCATGGCATTGAAATTGACATTACATACATTTCGGAAAGACAGAACTTTTGATTAACTGTTTTTACAAGGACCTGCTAGATTTTCTCTCTAAAAATAATAATAATAATGTTTTCACAAGAGTTAACCATGAAATTCTGACAGTGGCATATTTAGAATTTTGCTCTTTTCTCCCGAAAAAAAGGCGAAAAGACTAATAATGTCAACCGGGAACTAACTGCTACAGGAACTAACAATCCCTGGTTCTAAACAACCAGCGTAAACTGGACATCAATTACAAGCAACAATGACTCGCACAAGCAAAAATCAGACGGCAACCAAGCTTTCGGATTCTGGGGAACTTGGGCCAGTTCGAAAGAGCAAGTTGAAGTGCTCTAATAGACTTCCATGAATGACCCATACATAGGAACATTCAACATTCGAACACTTGTTCAAACTGGTAAGCTGCATAACCTCACGACAGAACTTTCAAAACAGAAATTCCAGATTCTTGCCTTGCAAACACGCTTCCCTAACTCGGATATATCCGATTACAGTCACTATGGGATCTTCAAAAGCGGAACCAACATGAAAATTTGCAAAGGAGCATCGTTATTCGGTATGGCCTTTATTGTGGACAAAAAAAAATCTGAATTCAGTAACTGACGTAAAACCCATCAAGAACCTACTAATGATCAACAGAATTAAACATACGAACAAAAAGTACAACTTCATCAACGTCCGTGCTCTCAGAAATGCCGACAACAAAAAAGAACGCAAAAAGACTGACAAATTCTGGGAAGAACTGGAAAACGAAATGTCCAAAACTCCAAATGATAATAAAAATTCTCCTCGGGGATTTCATTGCACAAATAGGCAGAGAACGAAAATATAAAAAAACAGTAGGTGATTACCCCGCGCACAAATTTACAAACGAAAACGGTACTCCACTTATTGAATTATGCCAACAAAACAATTTGAAAATTATGTCAACCTCACTACGAAAATCCCCCAAGAAACAGAAAACATGGCGATCACCAATCCACCAATTAGGCGAATTTCAAATAGACCATGTCGCAATTTCTTACACCTCCCTGAAAGAAATCCACGATGTCCAAGTCCGCAAAGGAGCGAACATCGCTTCTGACCACTATCTCTCCCGAATCAAAATGAAATTCACGCCCAAGAATTTTTTTTACAAGATACCCCCAATGATTCCAAAACTGACATAAACAAAATCAAAGACTCCAAAATCGCTGAAAGATGGGAAGAACAACCCACAGAAAACTGGGAAAATTTCAAAGAAAAAATCATTAAGACCGCCAAAACCTTGATTCCCCTGACTAAACAAATCTAAACATCCCTGGTGGAATCAAGAATGCGAAATCGCTATAGACAACAGAAAAACAACCTTCGAAAATTATAATAGTAACAAATCTGAGGAAAATCAGAAGATCTTCTACGTACCTCGAAGAAGATCTTAGAAACAGACGTCCAAAACGGAAAAAATACCCGATGACTGGAAAACAGCACTTATCCACCCACTACACAAAAGAGATAAATCATATGTGAACAACTACAGAGGGATTTCTCTCCTTTCTCTCGCCTACAAAATTTTCTCAGGACACGAACACAAGAACAGCTCGAACCAAAGTTATCAGAGTTTCAAGCAGGTTTCAGACAAAACCGATCCTGCCCCGAACAAATCTTCATGTGTAACTGGTTTCCAGACATTTTGTATCTTGAGCTCTTTTTCCCATTCTTCCATGACATTATCCAAGACGATATTGATCAAGAGAGGGGAGATGCCATCTCCTTGTCGCACGTCTGTCTGAATTTCGAAAGGTACCGAGATTTCCCCCATAAATTTTATTTTGGATTTTGTGTTGATCAGCGTTTGTTCAATGAAAACACGAAAAGTTTTGTGGTCCACTCCTCTTTCTTCAAGGATGTGGAAGAGTGATTGTCTATCGATCAAGTTGTACTCTTTTTTGAAGTCGACAAATGATTTATTTCAAATTGCTCGCATTTTGACAATTGTTAACCTAAAAAACCTAACCTAACCTAAAAAAAATTGTCACAATGCGAGCAATTCGAAATAAATCATTTGTCGATTTCAAAAAAGAGTACAACTTGATTGATAGACAATCACTCTTCCACATCCTTGAAGAAAGAGGAGTGGACCACAAAACTTTTCGTGTTTTCATTGAACAAACGCTGATCAACACAAAATCCAAAATAAAATTTATGGGGGAAATCTCGGTACCTTTCGAAATTCAGACAGGCGTGCGACAAGGAGATGGCCTCTCCCCTCTCTTGTTCAATATCGTCTTGGATAATGTCATGGAAGAATGGGAAAAAGTGCTCAAGATACAAAATGTCTGGAAACCAGTTACACTTGGCTTAAGCAAAAACAATCTTTCTATACCATACCTTGCCTTCGCCGATGACTTGGTTACACTAACAGAAGTTTGATGAAGAGACTGCAAAAAAAGCAAATAAAAACACTCGCAGAATGCGCTGAAAAAGTAGGACTTCATTTGAAGTCCTACTTTTTCAGGAGAAAATATTTATCCTTCGAGAAAACTCAAGTGAAAAAAAAAAGTGAAAAAAGTAAAAAGATGGCGGGGAGTAACGATGTTCTGTCGGACCCTCCTCCTGATAACGAAAATAAAATGAAATGTTGTGCCAAAGATATTGCAGTTTATGTATGTGTAAACTGTAACAGTGTATTTCATAAAAGTTGCGCAAAAAGATTATCAAACTTGAAAATAATCAGTGAACTCCAGATAGAGTGTTGTGAAAAGAAAATCACCCATGTTAGCAGGGACAACTCGGAACAAGTGAAAGAGTTGGAAAAGCAACAAGTAGTTTTGAAAAATAATTACCTCAAACAACTATTGCATGAAGTTCGGGAGAAAAATAACATCCTTATGGCAAACAACAACTTACTATTAGAAAAAACGAAATACCTTGAAGAGAAAATATGGGCTGAAGCAAAAAAGGCCCCTGAAAAAACATCATTTGTTAGCTGGGCAAAAAAAGTAGGTTCAAGTTCTCAAGATGCAAACCAAAGATCGAAAGCACTCCACATTGGAAATCTAGCCTCAACGAGTTCATCTACTCACAACCAGGGGGCACCCCTCACATCACTCCATTCAGAAATTGAAGAGCATTCACAGATGGCAGGATGGAAAAATTGTGAAACAACAAACCACAAAAATAAACAAAGCTGTACCAGTGAAGGAAAAAATGAAAACAATCAAAGGGAAAGTGATTGGTTCGAGAAAAATGATCGATCAAACGATTTTAATCTGGAAAATAACAGACAAGCAGGAGAAAATGAAGGGTTTCAATACCAAAAACAGAAAAGATCTGCAAAGCGTCGACTAGGAACAGGTAAAGTTAGCGAGGAAGATGCCAAAGGATTTGTGGGAGCAGATCGAAAGGTCTGGTTATATATTTATAGGGTAAAGACACATGTGTTTGAGAAATTGATAAAGGACTATATGGTAAAAAAAGACACTTTTAAAAACGAGGAAATTGGTGTACAAGAATTACATTCAGATCCAGGAAGATTAAAGAGGTTTGTAGTTACAGCTTCACTAATTCGCAAAGATGAAATGTATGATCCCAATTTCTGGCCAAAAAAAGTAGGGATAAAAAGATTCGACTTCAGAATCCACGGTGAATTTTTGAAATCGAAAAATTTTTTCTAACACAACAAGCAGTGGACACAAATAACGTACCCAAAAATGAAAACAGTTTGAAAACCACTAAAGTTTTACATCTTAATTTGCAAAGCCTCAAAAACAAAATACTAACAGTACAAGTTTTTCTAGACGAAATATCTCCAAAAGTATTCTGTGTCACTGAACATTGGTGTAGAGGTGATGAGATAGAAAAAATAAGTCTTGGTAATCATAAATTAGTGTGCTACTCCTATCGAAGTGAATATCGAGGAGGAGGTACTGCAATATATGCCTCAAAAGAAATTACAATTAGTACTGCAGAAACACCAGTTGCGCAAGTTGAAAAATCATTTGAATACTCCAGCTGTAAATTTGCACTAAATAAATGTATATGTCACTTAGTTTGTGTATATAGATCTCCATCAGGAGATTTTAATTGTTTTTTAAACAATATGTCTCAAATTTTAGAGTTCATTACTAGTCGGTCAGAACTCACCATAGTTTGTGGAGATTTCAATGTTAATTTTGCAAAACCTGAAAATGAGTCATTAATGTTATTACAATTATTCAGTCGGTTTGGGATAACTCCGAGAGTAAACTCACTGACTAGAATTTCACAGCACTCTTCAACTCTGATTGACAATGTATTCACAAACGTACCCGAAGAAATATCAACTTGTACCATACTAAAAACAGTTATATCAGATCATTTTAGTCAGATCTTTGAGATCGAGTATACTACAGGAGTAGCAAACAAACAAAGCAGCTGTAGAACAAGATTCTTCATAGAAAGAAATATATTGAGATTCATGTCAGCACTAGAAACTGAAACTTGGGATGATGTTTATAAAGCAAGTGATATAAATAGTAAATATAATAATTTCTACAACATATTATACTACCACTTCGACATATGTTTTCCATTAACCATATCCAAACCGAAAAATAACAAATGCCACTGGATAAATTCTGAAATAAAACGTTATTCTCTCTATATCCGAGATCTCTATGAACTCTACATTGAAACAAAATGCGAAAATGTATATATTAAATATAAGAGAGAAAAGGGTGCTTACAGAAGGTATCTGTCAGACTATAAAAAATCCATCAACGATAGTCAAATATCTCACTCACAAAATAAATCAAAAACAGTCTGGAATATCTTTAAAAATCTCAATAATGGAAAATTGGTGAACAAAAACTCTATTGAAATAAAAACAGATATTGGAGCTATAACAGATCCCAAAGAAATTGCTAAACAATTCAACAATCATTTCACACAAAAAACTTGCAACAATGATTTGCTGGGTACGAAGGTAGCTCACAATAATAAAACCATTTTTCTAGATCCAGTAACAGAATCTGAAATCAACAATATTTTAAATGAGTTGCAGCCCAAATTTGCAAGCGGGGTGCTCTATCCCTCCATTCATACTGAAAAATGTAGGAAAATATATTAGCAAACCTTTGGTGGACATGATAAACGAAAGTATGGCTTCAGGAATATTCCCAGATAATCTGAAGATAGCTCGAGTAATTCCCATATACAAAAAAGGTGCCAAAACAGACATCAATAATTACAGGCCTGTTTCTATTCTGCCTTCACCTTCGAAGATTTTTGAGAGGGCCATTTACAAGTGGCTTGTGATATTTTTAAATCGATTTGAAGTACTTGCCCCACAACAATATGGCTTCAGACAAGGCATGTCATCAGAACTAGCAATATATAATGCAATAACTGAAATCTTTGACAAAATCGATGGAAATAAGGTTACAGGTGGCTTGTATTTTGACCTTTCAAAGGCTTTCGATATGGTAAACCACAGTATTTTATTGAGTAAACTAGAAGAATATGGAATCAGAGGAAAGTGTAATGATCTCTTAAAGTCATATCTATCGAGACGATCCCAAATAGTAAGTGTTTCACAAAAAAAAAAATAATTTTTTTCAGAGAAAAATGAAATATCGCAAGGGGTGCCACAAGGCTCTATCCTAGGCCCAATTCTTTTCCTGCTATATGTTGGTGATCTCCCGGAGGCTTTGGGACCAGGGCTGGTCTATCAGTTTGCAGATGATACATCGGTAATAATGTCCACTCCTGGGCTTGCAGAGCTTTCAGGGGGATTATCAGATATAGCAGAGAACATGTCAACATGGTGTACAAAAAATGGACTTAAGCTTAATACAGGGAAAACAGGGCTTATATCATTCTCTAGATATCAACTTAGTCAAGAGTCTATCTATGTTAGGCTAAACTCCAAATCCATTCCACTAATAAATGAAATCAAATTCTTAGGGGTGACAATGGAAAGCAGTCTCAGTTGGGAAACACACATAAATATTCTAAATTCTAGACTCTGCTCTTTATGTGGAGTTAATCGAGCTCTACAGGATCAGGTATCAATAAATAGCCTCAAACTATATTACTATGCCCATGTACAATCCATCATACAGTATGGCATCATCTTCTGGAGAAGTTCCACCCACTCAGAAAAATATTCAAAACACAAAAAAGAATTATTCGATCTATGTTGAAATTACCATATGGAACATCGTGTAAATCCCACTTTGTCAATTTAGAAATCTTAACAGTACCATCTTTATACTTTCTACAACTAGTAACATTTGCCAAAAAACGCTATAATATTTTTACAAGAAACTGTTATTCATATTCAAACCAAATGACAATCAATACAAGATATAGAAATGAACTCCAGATACCACATCACATCTCATCATTTTTTGAAAAAGGGACACAGTATAGAGCAATCAAAGCCTATCATTCTCTTCCTATTGAAATTAGAAATATTGTACACACAAAAAAGTTCATAATTTCAGTCACAGACTACTTGAAAAAAAAAGTCTATTACAATTTCAATAGCAGCTAAGAGATGAATCTCAATATATCTATATGTATATACGTGTCTGTATTATGTTTGTGAAAATATGTGTTATGTGCTTATTTTATATCTATATTTATGTAATTTTTAATTGTGACTAATTCCTTCTTGTACATTTTATTTATACTTTAATTTGTATATCATGTCTGATAAACAACCCTTCTCAGTAACCTAAACCTATTTGACGTTGCTATGTCCGCTTGTAGATTTTATGGCAATAAAGGATATTATTATTATTAAGTGTTAAGTCACAAAAGCGAGAACATACAAACAAAATACAGAATGATCTGAAGAGTCACACATTTCAAATATCTGGGAGAATTTATCGAACCTAGTAGATCTCCGAAAAAGTCTTGCAACAAAACCGTCTCCAGAAAACCAAGAGAGCACTCGGACTTATCAAAAACCTCTATAACAAAAAATGCATGACAAGGCAAACTAAACTTCGACACTGCAACACTGTCATCAAACCGTCATGTCTCACGCTAGCGAAACACTTACACTCAATAAGAAATACGAACTTGAAGAAATCAAGAAAGAAGGAAGAAAAATCATTCGGAAAATACTAGGAGCAAGACTTGCTCCTGACGGGTACCGACTACAGTCAATCAAGACAACTGAAAAATACTCAAACATCGAAATTGATATTAGAAAAGGACGAATGAAATTCTTCGGGTACATAGATAGACTACCGAATACTGAACTATGCAATAGAATACCAGATTACACATCATCCCTCAAAAGTACAACACCATGGATGAAAGAAGTACAAAAAGACATGCTATTCGCAGATTCTTGCCTTGCAGACATGCTTCCCTGATCCGGATATATCCGATTACAGTCACTATGGGATCTTCAAAAGCGGAACCAACATGAAAATTTGCAAAGGAGCATCGTTATTCGGTATGGCCTTTATTGTGGACAAAAAAAAATCTGAATTCAGTAACCAAAAATTCACAGCCGAGCTCGGCTGTGGCGAGCCGGGAGACTGTAATTTACACGTCGTTTATAAACTACCCGCCACCAAGTACGTCGTCCTAAGTTGGAAAAATGGTTTAGTCTAGTCCGTCTAGTCTTGTTTGTCTAGTCTTATTTGTCTAGACTTGTCTGTCTAGTCTTGTCTGTCTAGTCTTGTCTGTCTAGTCTTGTCTGTCTAGTCTTGTCTGTCTAGTCTTGTCTGTCTAGTCTTGTCTGTCAAGTCTTGTCTGTCTAGTCTTGTCTGTCTAGTCTTGTCTGTCTAGTCTTATCTGTCTAGACTTGTCTGTCTAGTCTTGTCTGTCTAATCTTGTCTGTCTAGTCTTGTCTGTCTAGTCTTGTCTGTCTAGTCTTGTCTGTCTAGTCTTGTCTGTCTAATCTTGTCTGTCTAGTCTTGTCTGTCTAGTCTTGTCTGTCTAGTCTTGTCTGTCTAGTCTTGTCTGTCTAGTCTTGTCTGTCTAGTCTTGTCTGTGTAGTCTTGTCTCGAGCGTCACGAGTGACGGACGTGCCTGTGTGATTCTAGTTTATTGTGGATCTTAAGACTATTATAAAATTATTTGTGCCTATAAACAATAGAGGAAAAAGACTCGTTTAGTGATATAGTGTGCTGTTTAGCTTTGGGCTGCGTTATCTGCCCCGTTGATTGGACACTTTTAGTTTTTATTTTTTCGCCACGTGGCGAAAAAGACATAGTTTTTGGTATGATCTACGGACACCTGGCGTCCTCTGGTAACAAGTAGTGGTAACTCACCGCGGCAGCGCACGGCTGCGGTGAAGCAGAAATAAGTGCGAATTCTTGGGTACTGATAATGGAACCCAAAAAAACTCCACAAACAAAGGAGAACCCGAACTCTGTAAATACGGGAAACCTTGACAATCAGGTGACGGCAGCTCCGCCCCGGTACTTGATTATCAAAAGAAAGGATGGATCTAATTTTGATAAAATTAATCCTTTTAAAATTAATAAGAGTTTATATAGTATTATTGGAGAATGTAGTAACATTAAAAAGATAAGAGATGGTCTATTAATAGAATGCAAGTCGAGTAAACAATCTGAGAGACTTATGTCAGTAAAAGAATTTTGCAATTTTGAAATCGACATAGTACCACATAACACATTAAATTACTCAAAAGGCATAATCTTTTGCTGGGACCTCTTAGGCCTATCAGAAGAAGAGATACTCCAAGAACTAAAAGAAAATAACGTCTGCGAAGTGAAGAGAATTAAAAGCAAGAGAGATGGTGAATTAAAGGATACCCCTTCACTGATTCTGACGTTCAATTCACCCACTCTCCCAAAGAAAATAAAGGTAGCATTTTATAATCTCGAAGTCCGGGAGTATATCCCTAATCCGACAAGATGTTACCGGTGTCAAAAGTTTGGTCATAGTGCGGCCCGATGCTCCAGTGAACCAGTCTGCTTCTGTGGGAAACCACTGCACGAAGGATCATCTTGCGAAACTCCAGTATGTATCAACTGTGAAGGCAAACACTTTGCAAACTCAAAGAACTGCCCGAAGTTTAAAGAAGAGTTCGCTATTCAGAAGATAAGGACCCAGGAGAAACTAACTTACAATGAAGCAAGAAGAAAGCTGGCGATTAATGTCCCAAGAGGAACTATGTCATACGCGAAAGCAGCATCTATGACTAAACCCCAACAGCCTGACGTGAATGAACTCGCCGCTGTATTAATTCCAGTGATTTTGAGTTCCATCAAGGAATTTTTTGCAGCTCAGTTGAACCAAATAAAATCAGCTGCAACCATAAGACAGGTACAGGAAGTTTCGGAGCTAGAAACTACTCCCAGAAGTAAAAAGGAGTCGACTCGCTGTGATGGCAAACCACAAAAAATGATTGAACCTAAAACAACTCCACAACGCGACATCGAAGCGTCCGGTAGCGACGCTAGCGTGTCTTTCAAATCTCCTTCTGTAGCGGCGACGGAAAAACGGAAACGAGGGGCTCAACCAGCTCGCTCGCGTTCAATCTCTGAGGATAGCTCGGAAACAGATCCCGGCATCAAGAGTTCTTGGATCAAGAAGAAAGACACCGGATGGGAAAAAGGAAGACTCCGACAGAAACCGCCACCCTTATTGGAGAAAAAATAGTTAATTTTTGTCAAATATCTGGAGATTATAGTTAGGTATTCGTGCCCTTTATTTTAATTACTAAGATGCCAACCAACGCAATAAAATGTTTGCAAATCAATCTGGGTAAAGGCAAGGCCGCCACTGGAGCCCTATTAGAAAAAATTGAAAGGGACAAAATTTCAATAGTTTTTATTCAAGAGCCTCACGTCTTCCGTGGAAAACTTTTGGGTTTTCCAGATCACTACAGGGTAATGCACTCTCGTAAGCCAAATGAACCAACTATTAAAGCCGCGATAGTTATACCTGATCCTCGAATCACAGCAATGCTAAATACAGATTTGTCCAGTAATCTGATGTCAGTTATCCAAGTTCTCTGTGGGAAAATGAACTTCTATGCCATATCCGTCTACCTACCACCACCATCAAGACCGGCGGGGGAGGATAAATTCGAAGAAAATCTAACGAATCTCTCTAATATTCTTAGGGAGACAAGATCGAAAGCAGAAGTATTAGTTGCTGGAGATTTCAACTCAAAGTCCTTTTCTTGGGGTAGTGTATTGGAAGATAAAAGGGGTAAAAGTCTTGATACATTAATATCACAGAACAATCTGGCCATCCTGAACATTGGGTCGGAACCAACATTCATTGGACACAAAGGACACAGCCTGATTGACCTAACTCTTGCCAGCTCCACACTAAGCAAGGAAATCTGCAATTGGCATCTTCCCCATTAGAGTAGCTTATCAGATCACCGTTATATAAGCTGGAGAATGGGAAAGGCAACTGAGCTGCCTGAACTCCAACGGGGATTCTGCACTGCGAATGGAAACTGGACAGCGTTCAATGACACTTTCTTATTACATCTTCATGGAATTAAACCACAGCTAGACGACTGCTCCTCTCCGGAACAAATTTCGACATTCGCTCAAAGATTAAATCTGGCGATGATGAATGCAGCTCGCGACACCTTTCCTCCAAGGAAATATTTTAGACACTCTGTTCCATGGTGGACACCCGAATTAACTGCTTTTCGTAAGGAAAATAACAGGTTACGGAGAATCTATCAAAAGAGTAAAGGGGAAAAGAGGCTATCAAATAAGCTTGCATATCAAAACAAGCTGCGTGAATACAAACAATTGATTTTAGACACAAAAAAACGGCAAGTGGCGGCAATTCTGTACTCATTCTTCAACTGGAAATCCATGGGGACCTGTGTTTAGGGTGCTCAGGGGAAGAAAAACCTCGACTAGCTTCGTTACCAGCCTTAAGATAGCGGGGAAGTCTCTTGATATTTTCGAAACTATGAGGGAACTTCTTAATGCTTTCTTTCCAGAAGACAATGAGGAGGACTCTTACATACACGCTCGAGTCAGGGATTATGCTGAAACTGGAAGAGGTGGACCAGATGATACACCGTTCACTATTTTCGAAATTGAACGCATACTACGCGGAATGAGCCCAAAAAAGGCTCCTGGTCTGGACGGCATATCATCAGACATTGCATTAGCTGCCTTTAATTCTGCACCCAACATTTTTGAATTGCTGTACAACATGTGCTTAAATAAATCGATTTTTCCATCTTGCTGGAAAGAACAGTTGATCAAGATTATTCCCAAACCTAATAAACCGGCATTGTCCACGAAGGATTTCAGGCCAATCAGTTTACTTCCGGTTGCTGGAAAGGTGTTAGATTCCCTGCTTATATCAAGAGTCGAGCACTATTTCTATAAAAACAATTTCATTCACAAAAACCAATTCGGCTTCAGAAAGGGAACTGGAACAGTCCAAGCTATTTCAACAGCCGTTAGGTACATACGGGAAGCAATAAAAAACAAGAAATATTGCTCTGCCATCGCACTAGATATTAGTGGTGCATTTGATAATGCATGGTGGCCGCTTGTTATTAGCAGGTTAATTGAGAAGGGTTGTCCTGATAACCTCATCAAATTAGCTAGAAGCTATTTTGCAGATCGCAAGGCTATTATTATAGAACCAGGAATACAAATTGAAAAAAGCGTCACTAAAGGCTGTCCGCAGGGGTCGAAATCTGGACCAGGTTTTTGGAACATTCTCTATGGCACCATTTTTGAAAGAAATTTACCCGAAGAATGCGAAATCATAGCCTATGCCGATGACACTCTTCTGCTTTGCAGAAGTAACAGCATTGTGGGACTAAAGGAAATCACCGATCGTGCTTTGGCAAGTCTTCAACAATGGTCAGCCGACTGTCGACTAAATTTCAATCCAAAAAAGACTGAAGCTCTATTCTTCGGCAGATCATTAAGACAGAGAAGTCCCTTTTTCACTCTTGGGAACACAAAGATAAAATGCCAACATCATCTCAAGTATTTGGGTGTCATAATTGATAGATCCCTTAACTTTAAGGAACATATAAAAATTGCATGTGGTAAGGTGAAACAGTTTAGTCAACGATTGGGTTTTGCCGTCAAGAAGGAATGGGGTCTAGGGAGAGCAGAAATAGTAGACATATATCATGGCGCGGTTGAACCAGCATTACTGTATGGAGCTCCTATTTGGCACCGGTCTTGCGGTGCTAAAGGAAAGCTTAAGCTATTGGGCGTACAACGCCTCACTACTATCCGTGCAGCCAAGGCATATCGTACAGTCTCTAATGAGGCGGCCTGTGTGATTTCCGGTATTCTTCCGGTTGACATCCGCCTAAAAGAGTTGGCGCTTTATAGCTCGCATTCCAGTACAGATGATTCATTAATAAGAGACGTCTTGGGATTAGGTCTAACTTCAGCGGATTTGGAACCTACCATCAACACTCAGGCATTTATCCACCCTTCGAGGCTGTCATTGGTCAATTACCATTTGACGCTTACGAATGTCCTCCAACTTCGGGTGTATACGGACGGTTCAAAATCCAACAGTGGTACAGGTGCTGCCTTTGTTGTCTACTTTGACGGAGAGGAAGTACATTATAAGCAGTTTAGACTAGAGTATTACTGCTCTATCTTCCAGGCTGAGCTTATAGCCATACAACACGCCTTGCGTTATGTGGAAGAGCAATCCAACTGCTCTTGCTCTATTTTATGTGAAAGCCGTTCCGTTCTTGACGCATTGAAACACATGAATTCGTCCAGTGAATTGTTAATGGAAACCTGGAAAATAGCTGCTCGTGTATCGAAGAAGATCAAGCTCCAATGGCACTGGGTTAAAGCTCACGCTGGAATCGAGGGTAATGAGAGAGCAGACAGGCTTGCCAAACTTGCAGCAGACATGGAAGATCTCCCCATCGCTTATAGCAGATTGCCTAGGCAAGCACTAAAATCGAATTCCAGGGAACACTTTGAGAATCTCTGGCAGGATAGATGGTGGACGGCTAAAACAGGATTGTGGACCAAGACGTTTATACCATCCATCACAGCCTGGAAAAGCTTTAACGTCAGTCTGTCACACCACTCGGTTCAACTAATAACTGGCCATGGTAACTTCAAGGCGTATCTTCACAGATTTGGCAGGAGGGATTCTCCGTTATGCAAGTGTGGTGAAAACGACACTGCGGAACATGTCATCTTTTCGTGCCCAGATACCGCACAGTGGAGACAAACTCTGGAGCTAGACTTCAAACAAAATGGACTTAACTGGCCTAATAACCAAGAGCAGCTTAAGTCAATTAAAAAGACTAAAGATTGGTGGCTTACCTTCGACAATAATGCGAAAAAACTAACCAGGCTAAACCACGACAGTCGGTTTAGTTAAACAAAGATCAATATGATACAAACTGAAAATAGGTCTTGGCATCAGTAGATTAAGATACGCAGCCAGCATAGTGTCGAGCTCGACGGAATGCTGACTTTCATATGCACACATATGAAAAATCAAACAAATAGGCTGTCTAGTCTTGTCTGTCTAGTCTTGTCTGTCTAGTCTTGTCTGTCTAGTCTTGTCTGTCTAGTCTTGTCTGTCTAGTCTTGTCTGTCTAGTCTTGTCTGTCTAGTCTTGTCTGTCTAGTCTTGTCTGTCTAGTCTTGTCTGTCTAGTCTTGTCTGTCTAGTCTTGTCTGTCTAGTCTTGTCTGTCTAGTCTTGTCTGTCTAGTCTTGTCTGTCTAGTCTTGTCTGTCTAGTCTTGTCTGTCTAGTCTTGTCTGTCTAGTCTTGTCTGTCTAGTCTTGTCTGTCTAGTCTTGTCTGTCTAGTCTTGTCTGTCTAGTCTTGTCTGTCTAGTCTTGTCTGTCTAGTCTTGTCTGTCTAGTCTTGTCTGTCTAGTCTTGTCTGTCTAGTCTTGTCTGTCTAGTCTTGTCTGTCTAGTCTTGTCTGTCTAGTCTTGTCTGTCTAGTCTTGTCTGTCTAGTCTTGTCTGTCTAGTCTTGTCTGTCTAGTCTTGTCTGTCTAGTCTTGTCTGTCTAGTCTTGTCTGTCTAGTCTTGTCTGTCTAGTCTTGTCTGTCTAGTCTTGTCTGTCTAGTCTTGTCTGTCTAGTCTTGTCTGTCTAGTCTTGTCTGTCTAGTCTTGTCTGTCTAGTCTTGTCTGTCTAGTCTTGTCTGTCTAGTCTTGTCTGTCTAGTCTTGTCTGTCTAGTCTTGTCTGTCTAGTCTTGTCTGTCTAGTCTTGTCTGTCTAGTCTTGTCTGTCTAGTCTTGTCTGTCTAGTCTTGTCTGTCTAGTCTTGTCTGTCTAGTCTTGTCTGTCTAGTCTTGTCTGTCTAGTCTTGTCTGTCTAGTCTTGTCTGTCTAGTCTTGTCCGTCTAGTCTTGTCTGTCTAGTCTTGTCTGTCTAGTCTTGTTTGTCTAGTCTTGTCTGTCTAGTCTTGTCTGTCTGAGCAATCGGAAAGCTAAACTTTGAAGACCAAATAGACAAAACTAGACAGACAAGACTGCGCAATTACGACATGATAAATATGCTAAAATTGCTCTAATAAATACAGACAAAATAAAAAAATAATTTATTTCCTCAAAAACGATTCTTCGATAAATACATGTTTCGAACAATATACGCATTTATTTATATTGAATAATAACCGTTAAAACCACGAAATATAATTAACGTTAAATATCACATTCTATTATTTCTCAATCGCGCCGTTTTCCACGACTTTGATCACCTTCCCAAAGTTTTCCGCGTCCTCGACGGTCTCCGGCAGTTTGCAATGCAAAGTTTCCGGCAACCAGTAGCACAAAACCGCCGCAAGAATCGGGAACCCGCCGAAGATTAGTGGAGGCACCCAGGCGGCAGCAAACGTCCCCAGCGTGCTGATGTGTGGAGCCACCACCGATCCAAGCCTGGCGCACATCGAAGCTGTCCCAACTCCCACGTTTCTGATAACTGTCGGGAACAGTTCGCCTGTGTATATGTAAATTGTGGGGAAGCAAATGGAAAGACCGAACATAGCCACCACAGCTATGAACGGAACACCCCAGTGATCTTGCGGGATGAGCGGTATGATCAACATCGGCATTCCAGCGATAAAGTTAGACAAAATCAGAGTATATTTCCTACCCAACTTTTCTAAGGCTAAGACTGAGATCAGAGTGCCGGGAATTTGGATCGCCGCAGATGTAGCAATGTTCAAAAACATGTTCCCTCCCAATTGACCGATGTACTGCGCGACACCGAAGAAACACAACCCGCAAATAATCCAATTCATGCAAATGCAAAACGTTTTCGTTCTCAAATTGCTCGTCCGGAACAAATCCAAAACATTTCCCCCCGTTTTCGGCGCATCGCTCTTCTTCTGCACGTAACTCTTTATCTCCGCTTCGATGCCCTCTGTCGGAAGCTTATTGTGAAACGCAGCTTTTTCCAAAATTTTTATGGCCTTATCCTCCTGTCCAACAGCTATCAACCAGCGAGGTGACTCCGGAAGGATCCAAAAATATGATATTAGTAAGATCGATGGGAGAGAAATGGCTAGCTGGCTGAGCCGCCAATCCCTAAGCAAATAGCCGATTAACGCCAGACTCAAGTGACCCAGATTGAAAGGCAGCTGGTAAAGCGTTGCCAAAGTCGTTCTCCACTTCGTTCCTAAAAAAAAAGATCAGTATTTTGCAAGATTTATTTATGAGGTATGCTCACCTACTAGCTCCATGATTAGAACGAAACTCGTACACATCGTTCCTCCGGTCGCAATGGCCAACATGAAACGCAAGGCTAGAAATGCCCAGAACCAAGGGACTACAGCCGCCAAAGTTCCGGCAACCACCTGGATTAATACTGCGTATACCATAGGGTTTCTTCTACCACATCTATAAATATATTAACTGTTAAGATAAACAACAAATATCGATTAACAAATCGAATGCAAATAATTGTTTATAATGTTGTAATCTTTGTGGTTCTAAAAGGAATAAGGTACCAATGTAAATCACGTCAACGTCCTCGAAACACTTCGAAACATTTTTGTTTGATATAGTCAGTCCATTAAATCGAACTGCATCCCGAAATAAGTATTTATTAACCTGTTATGACGATCTTATTAAATTCCCATGAGACTAATTCCAATGAATTATTCGATAAATTCCGATATATAGACAGAGAATTTAAACCACGGACACAAATAATAGAGAATGAAAGGGAAGAAATCATAACAGACAAAGATGGGATCGCGGAAGTCTGGAGAAAGTACTGCCAGAAACTGTTTTCCGATACCGTGCAAATTCCAAATTGCACACCAACCTACTGTCTAGAAAAGGAGCCAAACATTCTGAGATCAGAAGTGGTAAAGGCGATTAAAAAACTAAATAACCGGAAAGCTGCTGGCGCGGATAATATCACGTCAGAAATCATCAAGTCTATGGGAGAAAAGGGAGTAGACGTAATACACTCATTATGCGAAGCAGTATGGAACACCGGTAAATGGCGCGAGTCAATATTCATCCCACTATTAAAGAAAGGGGATCCTACAGAATGCAACAACTATAGAATAGTTGCATTAATATCACACACCAGTAAAATTATGCTCACCATAATAAACGAGAGACTAAAACCTTTTCTTCTTCCTCAAATATCGGACGAACAGAGTGGATTTGTCCCAGGAAAAGGCACCATCGAACAAATACTGAATATTCGCCAGATCAACGAAAAAAGTTTTTAATAAGTATTTCTTTATTAGAAAGAATCCTGTGTCAAGGCTATCGGCCACGAAGATACCAAAACCTCAATGTAAATAGAAAAATGTATAATTTATGTAGATCTGAAAGAAATTTTAATATAGCTGTTGCAGTTTTCAATTTATAGTTATTTGAATTTATTCTTCTTCTTCTTCTTTAAGTTCCATGTCCGTTCCGAACGTTGGTAACCATCTGGGCTATGATGACTTTATTCACTGCGGCACGGAAAAGTTCTGTTGTCGTCATGCCGAACCAGGTTCTTAGGTTTTTCAACCAAGATATTCGTCTGGCGCCGATTGACCTCTTTCCTGCCACCTTTCCCTGGATAATCTTCTGCAGCAAATGAAATCTATCTTCGTTTCTCATGATGTGGCCAAGATATTCTAGCTTTCTGCACTTGACTGTGTTTAGAACCTCTCTCTCCTTGTTCATTCTATGGAGGATCTCATCATTGGTTATTCGATCCCTCCAGGAGACTCTCAGCATTCTGCGATATATCCACAAATGCCTTCAAATGCCTCTAACTTTTTGCTGGTGGCTTCTGTCAGTGTCCACGATTCCATTCCGTAAAAAAGAACCGAAAACACATAGCATCTCATCATTCTCAGCTTTGTAGTCATTGTTAGGTTGTGGCTTGTTAGTACAGATCGCATTTTGGTAAAAACAGATCTTGCCTTTTCAATGCGAATTTTTATCTCCTGAGAGTGATCCCACCGATCATTAACATTTGTGCCAAGATAAGTATACCTCTCCACCCGTTCGATTGGATCTTGATTGACAGTAAGTTCACAGTTTTCAATATAGGACTTGCTGATGACCATAAGTTTTGTCTTCTTGATGTTAATATCCAAGCCATATTCTGTGCTATTTTCTACAAGTCTGTTTATTAGATGTTGTAGTCCTTCTATACTATCTGCAAACATCACTGTGTCATCTGCATATCGTATGTTGTTGATTTTTTCGCCATTGAGAGAGATGCCAGCTTCACACTCTTCCAGAGCTTCTTTAAATATGTATTCAGAATAGATGTTAAAAATAAGAGGGGACAATATACATCCTTGTCTCACTCCTCTCATTATGTCTATTTGTTCGGTCTTTTCTGTCTCTACTCTCACTACGGCTTTTTGGTTCCAGTAGAGGTTCGTAATAATTCATAGATCCTTGCCGTCCATCCCAGTTTCCTTTAAGATGTTAATCATTTTTTGGTGTTTGACCCTGTCGAAAGCCTTCTGGTAGTCAACAAAACAGGCAAAAATGTCGCAGTTCATATCTCTGCACCGTTGAAATAGTACTTGCGTGCAATATAATGCTTCTCGTGTGCCCATCGCATTTCTGAAACCAAACTGAGTTGGTGATACTTGTTCTTCGCAAACTCTGTAAATTCTTCTGTGAATTATTTTTAAAAATAATTTGAGAAGGTGACTCATGAGACTTTCTCTATAGTTAGAGAAATATAGTATATATTTAGTTATATATATAAAGATAACTGAACTCTTTAGTTCTGAACTCTTCACACTTCTTTGCTTTTGTTTTTTTGGGTAATGTTATAAATTCTGACTTTAGCCATTCTTGTGGTATATTTCCAGAGTTATAAATTTGGTTGAATATTTTTGTCAGATTTTTTACCCTGTCATCATCCAGTAGTTTAAAGAATTCCGATTGGATTTCATCTGGTCCAGGTGCTTTACCGTCTTTCATTGTTTTTATTGCCTGCTTTACTTCATCCATCAGGATCTCCGGTCCATCCGAGTTGTTTATGGATGGAGGTTCCGCTCTAGTATCATGAAACAGTTGTTCAATATATCTCCTCCATGTTTCCTTTATGTCACCTGTGTCAATGATCAGTTTTCCTTCGCCATCCACCAATTTATTTATCGTTCTCGGTTTTGTTCTGCTTGTCATGTCTCTAATTTTTCTGTGCACGTTAAAGCTATCGTACTTGTCTTGTAGTTCTTCAATCTCTGTGCATTGACCTATATGTTCGTTCTCCTTGGCTTCTCTGATTTTATCTCTGATACTCCTCTTTATTTCTGCATATTCTCTCGTATTGTTGCTGTTTTTTAACGATCTTCTCTTTTCCATAAGATACAGAATTTCATCCGTCATCCATGATTTTCTTTTAACCTTATCAGCCTTCAAAAGTTCTTCTTTAACATCCTTAACAGTGTGGACCAATAACTCAATTTCCTTTTCAAAGTCCCCATCTTCTTGTACTACTCCGTATTTGCTGTTAATCAGTTCTCGAGCTCTAGCCTCTATTGCTGGTATTTTAAGCTTACGTAGATCGTATTTGTTTATATTGTTTTTTCTTTTTATGGCTTTCATTGTTACTTTGAATACACCAACCACAGGTGTATTTTTTGAATTTATTACTTATTGTTAAAGTCCGAGTTTGTGGGGCCACCGCCACCAGATAAAATACAATTTTATATACGATTGACTAATTCTCTACAAATGTCTCAAATTTTATTATTCCACGTTGTGTGAAACTTACTAAAATATTTTTTAATAAATCCAGACATGATTCGTGAATTTCCGATCAAAACCAAAGACGAAAATTTTTAAATGTTCAAAAATTGCGATCAAGGATTTCAATAAAACTTTTTCTGAATGTGAGTATCCACCAGAAGTATCAGCTGATAAAATTTGAACGCTCCCCGTCCAATGGGTACGGCGTGGAAAATTATTTTGTCTTCAGAGTTTTTTTGCAAATATCTCTTCAACGCCTCAAAATAGAAAATCATAACTGAGATATCCGGATGTAGGATTTCGGTGTCTACAAAAAAGTATTCTTTGCAAAATTTGCAACAACCTTCGGTTTAGTCACAAAAGTAAAAAATATAAAATGCAAAAAAATTCAATTCTCTGAATTTCGATTTTCAAATTCCTCACCAAAAACGGTTTTTAAAAGAAAATCTGCTTTATCTAACAGGGTAAATTACATATTGCAGAGTTGGACAGAAAAAATACTTGAAGAATTTCAACACAATTTCTGAATTAAAAAAAAACGTGTGTCAAGGCTATCGGCCACGAAGATTCCAAAATGACAATTTCAATAGATAAATGTATGCGCTATCTAGAATTGAAAGTTTTCTTAATACATCTGTTGCAGTTTTCAAAATATAGTTATTTGAATGTGTTGGCTTCAGTGCTGCGTTGACTTTGAGAGGCGGCGGTCCCCACCGGATAAAATATTTTGTACAAATAACTGAGGGATATCATAGAATTACTAATTCTCTACAAATGTGTGCAATATTATTTTTCCACGTGGAGTGAAACTTACTAAAATATTTTTTAAATGAATCCAGACGTAAATAAAGAATTCCAACATGTTACGGCAGCCGCTCCCAGATAAAATATTTTTCGAAAATGATGTTAGATATTGAGGTGTTAGACAGATCGATTTTTCTCTAGAAACGTGTACAATTATATTGTTCGACATGGTGTCGAGCCTATTAAAACAATTTTTTAATGAAACCAGCCATCAATTTAAATGAAAAACGTGGTCAAAGATTTAGATTTTTCACCCAGGATAAATAAAATACTTGTTAATTTGTTTGTTACAATAAAAAACCTTTATTACGAAACTAAATACATTTAAAACTCGGAATAGAAAAACAGTTTAAATAACCACAAATACTTTGGCACATAATTCCACTTCACACATCACATGTTTTCACTTTCCACATCACATGTTCCAAAATGATTTCCACTGATTTCAAGAACAAACTTTTCTTTGCCAAAATTGCTCTTCTCGGTCAGATTTGTACGAAAAGTCTGACTTTTGTAGATTTCAACTAACTGACGTTTGGGTTGACGTTTGTGTTTGCGTCCCGCCAGTAGCGCCGACGTGTTTTCCTGGTGAATTCTTGGGTCAGAAAATGCGGAAAATAAATCGAAAATTCGAATCATATTGCGACGGGACTTGCGCAGGTGAAAGGGCAGAAATATGTTACCACCGATTGGTGTTCTTCGTTGCAGCGTAAATGCCGTGGTAAGAAAATTCCGATTTTAACGTACCCGAAATTTGAGGAATTTTGAAAAATTCGCCCTCACCGAACCGCAGTCGGCGAAGAAGCGAAATTTACAACCCTTGCAGAAAAGAGTTGAAATTTGCGAATTGCCGCGATAAAAGTTGCTAAAGTTGAAAGACGGATGAAATATGTCGCACGAAAAATGGGCGACGATTCCCAGGGCTCTGGGGTGCTCACGGTGCAAGCGAAACGTGCAAACTTGATTTCAGCATGTCGGCAATTTCCGGCGGAAGGACACCGTACAATAATTTCTGAAAAATTCGCATGCACCTCCAGCTAGGACACAAAATGCGAAAATAACTTTGCCAGTTGCGAACTTTTTTCAACTTTTAATAGCCTATGGCACGGTCCAGTCTGTTCTCGATCTGCCACTGTAGGGCAGCAAGTTGTGCCGTTTGTACCTTTGTAGATCTCGATTGTGGATTGACATCCTACCGGTTTCCTACTATCGGCCGTGGCGACTACGTGGTTTCCGAGAATTGGCAAATCGGCACATCCTATGCAAGATACCATCGACCTTCATCGAACGGTGTAGAAGAAATTGCAAAATTCTACCCACTTCCGGTTCGGCAGCCGATAACGTCCGGTTTTGCAAAAACATCTACCGCACGGCCATTTTTGCAAAAAATCGCACGGCCTCTTCGAAGACCCAGAGAAGAAGAACCTACCAAACCGGACTCGCAAACGGGAAGGCGTTCTGTTTCGCCTCTGTTTCGGGAAGGCGTTTTTTGAGCGGTCGGCTCGCAATAGAACGTCAAAGAAGATCGTTTTTTTTTTTTTCGTTTTTTCGCAACTATCTCCAAATTTTCAGCGAAGACTCGAAAATTCGAGATGACAGTTTTGTGCGGAAAAAATCGGCGCTCCCGATAGCACCATTTGCTTCGCGATCGGTCCAAATTCGGCCGCTCGGCGGCCGAGAAAGCTAAATTTCGTTTTCGCGCCGCACCACCGCCGCCTTCGGCGGCCCCACAATTTCTCAAAGATTTCTCAATTGTCTGGAGTTTTCTAAACATTTTACCACTTTGTCCCAGCAAAATTTCTTTCGAAAATCACCCAAAACGTGCCTTTTTCATTCTCCAAACCAGATTTGACGCATTTATCCTGCCCCCTCCAGGAAAGGCGTGCCAAACTATTTTAGTATATGTAATAAAAAGAAAACTTAATTTTAGTATTACACTTATTCACTAACTTATATTAAGATTTAACTATTTCTAGATCTAATATAAACTAATATATTAACTATTTCTAGATCTATTTCAATACTCTTAACATTCAGTTGTTCAATTGACAGCTTTTTGGGCAATTGACTACCAAAAAATATAGGGCGAACGTGATTTAAGTATAATATACTTAAATCATATTATCTACAATATATTATGTAGATTATAGTATAGTATTATTATGTAGATTATCAATATATTATGTAGATTATAAAGAAAAATTAGACGAAATATAGGGGTAAACAGAACAGTGATCGGTCATTTTAGAAATGGAACAATGAAAACAATAAATTGCATGCTTGTATAAAAATTATTATAGTGCTAGTAATTGTAAAAAACGTCACTTTTCTATTTAAATAATAATTCGAATCAAAAATTTAAAATTTTGAATTGGCAAAACCATACAACATTATAGATAATCAGATAAACTTAATAAAGACGGAACAAAGCTTGAATATATAAATATACTCAACCTTTCCGGAACTCTCTAATACTAATGAGTCTTTTTAGGACTACCAAAAACAAATCTCGTATGAAATTTGTCAGTTATTCTATAGCTTTCAGTCCACCTTCGTGGCACTCAACAAAAACCATAAAAATAACATTGATTTTTAAGATCATGTCTTTCCGCGAAGGTGCCACGAAGGTGGACTGAAAGCTATAGAATAACTGACAAATTTCATAAGAGATTTGTTTTTGGTAGTCCTAAAAAGACTCATTAGTATTAGAGAGTTCCGGAAAGGTTGAGTATATTTATATATTCAAGCTTTGTTCCGTCTTTATTAAGTTTATCTGATTATCTATAATGTTGTATGGTTTTACCAATTCAAAATTTATCATTTATATCAATAACCTGCTAAGTTCATGTCTCTCTCACAAAATGTCAAAATTAAAAACATCTAACCCTAATCAACGCATGGGTTTTCAAGTGAGTGATTTACAAAATATTATTCATGGAAGCAAAGCTGTGCTGATGTGAGATAGATCTCGAAACGCGTCCACACATGGCTATCCACTCAAGGTATCGGAAAGACATGATCTTAAAAATCAATGTTATTTTTATGGTTTTTGTCCAGTGCCACGAAGGTGGACTGAAAGCTATAGAATAACTGACAAATTTCATAAGAGATTTGTTTTTGGTAGTCTTAAAAAGACTCATTAGTATTATAGAGTTCCGGAAAGGTTGAGTATATTTATATATTCAAGCTTTGTTCCGTCTTTATTAAGTTTAAAAATTTAAAATTTTATAGAAAAGAAGAAGATAAATAATTGATTCATCAAAAAACATAGTTATCGATCATAAGAATGTAGTGATTGTCTAGTGGATTTACAGTAATTAGTCAACGCTTTATAATAAATAAAAGTAATTTGAAAATATGAAAAACTATTATGAACTAGTGATCACTCCAGTGATGAACACTCCAGTGATCTAATAAAAGAAAAATAAATTTAGAAACATAAATTTATAATTAATGTTATGATTATTCATTTAATTGCGACCAATATTTTCTTGATCCTTCATCAACTCTTTTTTGCCCCATTTTTTTTTTTCTAAAGTTTTCCGTTTTTCTTTTTGTTTATCTTTTTCTTTTTTGTCGAATTGGTAAAACCATCCTACGTTATAGATAATCATACAAACTTAAAACAATCGGAACACAGCCTGAATATATAAATATATTCAACCTTTCCGGAGTAATATCAAAATCAAAATCAAAATCAAATTTATTCATTCTACGATGTACAAAGGAAAATTACATATTGAATTTGTCATTAAAAAAATCATTAAGGCTATAGTAGCACTTCTCTATTAATATTATTTTAAGTTTTTTTCTAAAAGATTTTTGGTAGGTTTCTTGGGTCAGCATATTTGGAAGCTTGTTATAGATTTGGATTCCAATCTTGTTCGGTGCTTTGCTGCAAATTGTTAAATTTGATATTGGAGTTCGTAGTTGCTTTTGACCTCTTGTGAAGTGATGGTGTTGGTCTATGTTTCTTATAATTGAGGCCTTATTCCTGTGAATATGGCATGCAGTTTCCCATATGTATATGGATGGTACCGTAAGGAGGTTTAGCTTCTTAAAATAGGGCATACAGGATGTTGTTCTACCTACACCTATGATTGCCCGGATGATTCTCTTTTGGGCTTTGAAGACCCTTTGAGTTTGTGGAGAGGGTCCCCATACTATAATCCCGTACGAGATAACAGATTGTACCTCCGCGTGGCATATATTTATATTTATAATATAACAATTACTGAGTCTTTTTAGGACTTCCAAAACAAATCTCATGTGAAATTTGTCAGTTATTTAATAGCTTTCAGTCCACCTTTGTGACACTCAACAAAAACCATAAATATAACATTGTTTTTAAGATGTCTTTCCATTAAGTTTGAAATTGCCGTGATCAATTTCATAAACATTTTGTGCCCCACGAGAGGCTATTATGTTTTTCATTTTTGGACATACCATAGAATAAGTTTCCTCACCATTGGAAACACGAGTCGGATCTTTTAATATGTTTAAATATTTAATTTTTGATAAATAATCATATATTTCACTCAACTACTTTTTAATGTCACTCTCAATTAAACAAGTAGTGTGGACTACTTGGACAAGACTAGATAGTCTAGATTACGCAAATAGACTAAAACAGACAGGACTAGAAGAGATTAATCCAATGGCATTATACTTCGATTAGGACTTTGTAATCTAAAGCATAGATAATCTAGGCAATAGTCCAAGATTTCCAAAATAAAGGACTAGTCGAAGACACAGAAAATTCTAGAGAATTTGGTTATAAATTAGTCGCAAGCAATTCCAGATAATTAAGGCTGTCTAATTCCATTGTCTAATTAATTTAATTGCTATTGGAAATATACATACAATGGCATAATATTTTGATTAAGACTTAGTAATCTGAAGCACAGATAAAGAACAACAATGAAGAATACAGAAAAATAAACAAGACAATTAGACAAGAAATTAGAAAGGCAAAAGAGAGAGAAAGAGAGGAAGCATGTCAAGAGATAGAACAGCTGCAGAAAAGATATGATGATTTTAACGTGCATCGAAGAATTAGAGAACTGACAGGCAAAACACGAAAAAAGAACTTTGGAAAGCTGGTGAACAACGAGGGAAAAATCATCATAAACTTAGAAGACAAAAAGAAAACGTGGAGGGAATATCTCAACAAACTATTTGAAGATGAAGAGAGAATAGCAACACCAATCATCGAAGGAGAAACGGGACCGCACATCTTGGAAGAGGAAGTAGACGTAGCAATAAAACGAATGAAAGATGGGAAGGCGGTGGGGCCGGATGATATACAAGTTAAAATCCTGAAACTGCTAAGTGACAAACATATCAAAATACTTACCAACATCTTCAACAAAATATACAACTCGGGCACCATACCAGAAGAGTGGTTGAAATCGGAATTCATCGTATTACCAAAGAAAGTAGGAGCAAAACGGTGCGAGCAATATAGAAGTATCAGTCTCATGACTCATATTCTCAAAATATTCCTAAAAATAATACACAAGAGAATTTATAACAAATGTGAAGAACAAATCTCAGCAAATCAATTTGGATTCGTCAACGCCGTAGGCACAAGGGAAGCGCTTTTCTCAGTGCAGGTGCTCTTTCAAAGATCTAGAGATGTAAACTGCGATATCTACGTATGCCTAATCGATTATCAGAAAGCGTTTGATCGAGTGCAACATCACAAAATGATAGACATCCTTAAACAAGTGGGAATTGACGCCAAAGACCTACAAATCATCACTAACTTGTACTGGAAACAGACCGCATCCATGACAATTGAAGAGGAACAAATAGAAGACATTGAAATAGCTAGAGGGGTAAGGCAGGGGTGCATTATTTCTCCGATTCTGTTCAATCTATACTCCGAACAGATCTTTAATGAAGCGCTAGAAGGCATAGAAGAAGGCATTTTACTGAACGGAGTCAGATTGAATAACATCCGATATGCCGACGACACAATGGTATTCGCTGACTCTCTTGAAGGACTCCAAACACTAATGAACAGAATTGTAGCGGCTAGTGAAAAATATGGACTTAACATTAATAACAACAAAACAAAATTCATGGTCATTAGCAAAGACAATATAGCTAATGCAAATCTCTACGTTCACAACCAACAAATAGAGAGAGTGAGACAAACAACATACTTAGGTACACTTGTGAACGAAAACTGGGACAATAGCCAAGAGATAAAATGTAGAATTGGAAAAGCCCGAGCTGCCTTCAATACAATGAATAACCTCTACAAAAATCACGAACTACATCTTGATACCAAAGTACGCATGTTGAGGTGCTACATTTTCCCAATATTACTTTACGGAGTCGAGTCCTGGACACTAAATGATGCAACAACAAAAAAGCTTGAAGCCTTCGAGATGTGGCTCTATCGACGTATCCTGCAAATATCTTGGAAAGACCGGGTAACAAAAATCGAAGTCCTCCACAGGATGAAGAAAGAGAAGGAGATCATGGACACCATCAAAACCCGCAAGCTCCAATATCTAGGCCACATCATGCGGAACGAGGACAGATACGCCCTATTACAAGCCATCATTCAAGGGAAGATACACGGAAAACGAAGACCTGGACGGAGGAGAATTTCATGGTTGCAGAATCTCAGGGCGTGGTACGGGAAGACTTCGAACGAGCTCTTCAGAATAGCAACCAATAAAGTGAAAATAGTCATGCTCATCGCCAACATCCGAAATCGGATATGCACATGAAGAAGAAGAACGTATTGAATGATTATAGACAACTGTTCTTCATTATAAAAAAACTTCATTATAAAAAAACACATGCTTTCACTTTTTTTAAATTGTCTCTCTAGCTAGGGCTGCCATTATTTCAACAATTGCATTCTGAATATCTGAACTGCAATAATTCAAATGTTTTCAAAGTGTGTGTAAAAGGTTTTGTCATATTTCGAGAAAAGTTGAGCTATTTCCAAAAAAATACCACCATTTCTAGATGATGTGTCTCCTCTTAAAGGTGAACCTTGACGGACAAGGATCAATATTGTATCAATAAGTTTCAATAAGTATTCTCTATTTTGAATAACATTTTGCTCATGTTGTTTTAAAACTTGTAGATGAACATCTCCAGTTTGTAGAGATTGTTTGTAGGATACATATTTTTGTGCACTTTCAATATGAAGCCAAGACTGCGTGTTTTTTTAACCCGTCGTCAAGTTTCTTCTAATTATTGTAAACGTTTTTTACAAATTCATCGTTTTGATCACGAATTCCTTTTGTAATAAGTGCTTGCATACCAAACAGTAGACCTTATCTTCTCCAGTGTTCACCTTAATCTTCTCTTCTGGAGTCTTGTCTGGTCTTCTCTTCTGAAATCTTGTCCTGTCTTCTCTTCTGAAGTTTTGTTTGATCCTCTCTTCTCAAATCTTGTCTGATCCTCTGAAGTCTTGTCTGGTATTTTCTTTTGAAGTCTTGTGCGATATTATCTTTTTAAGACTTGTCTGATCTTCTAAGGTCTTGTCTGGTCTTCTCTTCTGAAGTCTTGTCTGGTCTTCTCTTCTGAAATCTTGTCCTGTCTGCTCTTCTGAAGTTTTGTTTGATCCTCTCTTCTCAAATCTTGTCTGATCCTCTGAAGTCTTGTCTGGTATTTTCTTTTGAAGTCTTGTGCGATATTATCTTTTTAAGACTTGTCTGATCTTCTAAGGTCTTGTCTGGTCTTCTCTTCTGAAGTCTTGTCTGGTCTTCTCTTCTGAAATCTTGTCCTGTCTGCTCTTCTGAAGTTTTGTTTGATCCTCTCTTCTCAAATCTTGTCTGATCCTCTGAAGTCTTGTCTGGTATTTTCTTTTGAAGTCTTGTGCGATATTATCTTTTTAAGACTTGTCTGATCTTCTAAGGTCTTGTCTGGTCTTCTCTTCTGAAGTCTTGTCTGGTCTTCTCTTCTGAAGTCTTGTATGATCATCTCTTCTCAAGTCTTGTCTGATTCTCTGAAGTCTTGCCTGATCTTCAACCTTATCTTCTCCAACCACCTGTATTGTTGATAATATTTAGATACAACAGATCTTAAGTTGTTACCAATTTATGTTTTTGGAATATTTATATGCGGTGGTCTGATGGTCCGGCTTGCAAGGTGCCTAATTGGTTCCAGATTTCACTACTAACAGACTCTGAAGCCTCAAGCTTCAGAACCAGAAAAACTACTTCTGGTTTTGCGAGTAAATCTGCTGATTGCTTGTAGGCATCAACCGAGGGCAGTTTTCACCAACTTCTGCACATTTACTTCAACTTTTACACTTGCAAAAACTTGCAAAACTGACACAGAGACGAGAGACGAGAGACGAATTTGATAATCTAGATTTTGGATAAATTAATTATACGAGGATTGATATTGAATCTTAAATAAAAAAGCGATTAAACAGTAAGTATTTCTTTAATACTGTCGATTTTACTAGGGTGTGCAAAGATGTTTCCAGAGTGGGCATTGCTCACTCGAGCCCACCCTAGCTACGCCCATGGACACGGGCAATCTATACCGCGGAAACGACGAAATGCAAGAAAATCGAAAAAATCCGAAGAGCACATATTTTTCAAACGAAATGATGGAAAATTTTTGATGAGAATTTTTTCGGAAATTTTTTTCGTGATTTTTATTTGGTTACCCGAAGGAAATCGAAGTTCTGAAAAAGGTTTTCCTGTTTATTTCTCTCTAAAGTTACAAATAAACATGTTTTATATATTTTTTCGCTGTACACCATCTCGCATTTCCGACTGATTTCACGCTGTCATAACTTTTGAACCGCTTACCACAGAGACTTCTTCACCAATCGATTCAGCGTCCCAAAATTAGTCGGAAGACGTATATAACATTCCCTGGGAAGCTTTCAGTTAAGAAATACCATCGACACGGGAAGTCTAGACCGCGGAAACGACGAAATGCGAGAAAATCGAGTTTTTCTAAATCGTTATTTTAAGAGTCACAGCAAAATTTAAATACGTTTCTGAAAGCATTTTTGTTGCTGATTACAGATATGCAAATTATATTTCGCTAGCTCTTTCGGTTCACTTTCGCCTGCAAAAATTTAAGAAATTTTTATGAAATTTCGGCGCTCTAGTGGAGATCTCGGAAAATCGTGAATTTCCTGCGGACAATCTTAGTGTATCCATAGGGCAATGACCTTCTGAAAACGATGCCGCAATCCGTTTTTAATTATCTGCAACTGTTTAAGAGATATCTACTTAGCAAATCGAGAATCGCGTAAATTTCAGTTTGAAATTTATGGACGAATTATTGAATATTTCCCGACAATTTACACATCGACTTGTTCGTCTTGCCTTGCAGTTTCTGTGTGCCCAAAATTATTATGCTGCTCTTGACCGTTTTCGAAAAAATCGATAAAAACCGAAAAAGCATGTATTTTTCGAACGAAATGATTGAAAATTTTTGTTGAAATTTTTTTTCGTGATTTTTTTTTTGGTTACACGAAGGAAATAGAAGTGCTGAAAACGGTTTTCCAGTTTATTTCGCTCTAAAGTTACAAATAAACAAATTTTATATTTTTTTTCGCTGTACACAATCACTCATTTCCAGCTCTATCAACTTAGGTTTTTGTAACTGTAATATCCGTAGCAAAAATTGTTTGTTATGAAAATCGTTGAAAGTACAATAAAGTACATTCAATTGAATTGTTTGTACCTTAAAAAATAATCGCCTCCCTTTAGAGGGGGTGCTGTATATGTAAATAAATGTAATGTCAGTAACAAAAATTATTTGTTATGAAAATCGTTGAAAGTACAATAAAGTACATTCAATTGAATTGTTTGTACCTTGGAAAATATTCGCCTCCCTAAAAAGGGGGTGCTCACTTTTTCTATATGACGATTTTACGTATTTTGGTAAAGGTACAAACAAATTTACTCTCAGTACATTAAAGTACAAACGAAATGCTATATAAAAATTGGCTCCAAGTATTATTTTGAAGAAACCGGGTGTTAAGCTAATAGAGCTCACATTTCCTACTGATTTGACGCTGTCATAACTTTTGAACCGCAGAGACTTCTAGTCTTCACCAATCGATTCAGCGTCCCAAAATTAGTCCGAAAACGTATATAATATTTCCTGCAAAGTTTTCAGTTAAGAAATACTATCGACTCGGGAAGTCTAGACCGAGGAAACGACGAAATGCGAGAAAATCGATTTTTTCAAAATCATTATTTTTTGAGTCACAGCAAAATTTAAAAACGTTTATGGAAGCATTTTTACTGCTGATTGCAGATATGCAAATTATATTTCTCTAGCTCTTTCCGTTCACTATCGCTAAGTTAATAGTTTCGCTTAGACTCGAAATAAACAAAGTTTCGTTAAATGTTTGTGTCGTTGACACACTTTAACGATGGATTTAGATTATATGATAAGTGATGTCGTGCTAACGAAAGTGTCGGCAATTTGAAAGAAGGCAGAAATTCAAAGAGTCAGTAAACGGATGCGGAATGTTATTAACTCAATCTAGTCTTTTATTATCAACTTCCTGCCTGTCCATTAGAATTGACACATCAAGGTTTCAGTTTTCACCTTTCGATCATGCGTTCTGAGTAGAAATTTTGTATAAAGATAATTCTTCATTTAAAAACTTCAATAAACTTAACTGACGCATGGAATGTTGATTGCATTAAATTGTTTTTAATTAAATTGTTAAACATTAAATCTAATACAGTTTTTTGTTGTTGGAAGTTGAAGTAATAATTATTAATATATATATTTATTTAAATATATTTTGTTGAGTTAGAAGATTTTGATTTTTCGATCAAATTAAACATTAGTGTTTGTATCTTATCTTCATAGATTATAATTTCTAAGAAATTGTTTTATACATATCGTTAACAAAGTTAACATCATTGCGTATAGTACATTATTATTATTATACGTTCTATACGCAATGATGTTAACTTTGTTAACGATATGTATAAAACAATTTCTTAGAAATTATAATCTATGAAGATAAGATACAAACACTAATGTTTAATTTGATTGAAGTAATAAGTTGATGGATTGCATAAGAATTAAATGTTGCAATATCTTGGAGAAATCATATCTAACTTTTAAATAAACCATGTGGCCATTTCACAATCATTCATGTGGTATAAAATTGGTTTCACCAATTCTATCTTATCAATTAAATCAGATATTAAATGAGTGTTATTTATGTGAATATACAGTGCGATTCGGGAGGAAATGGAAATGCTTTAAAACCATGTCGAGGAAGCAAAAATTATCAAAATAAGCTCATAAGTCCGAGTTTCATTTGTTTCAGAGATAATCAGGTTTTTCTTTGTAAAACGTTAATCAAGTTACATTTGACAACGTTGTCCTAAACGCCAATTTGAAACAAAATATCAATTAGATAAATGTCAGAAAAAGTGACAGTTGTAGTTGTTTTGCGAGATTATAAAAATGCCCCATATTTGCAGTCAGAGAGAATATGCAGATATGGTGTGTTTATGCATTTTGTAATGGTAATTCCCTTCGTTAATAATGTGTCATAATTATGACACATTGAAAATTGGCAAATAATGCAGCTCTGAAATCACCTTACTGCAGCCGGTCCCAAGCCCGGATAAAAGAGGAGGGTTGAGCGGAGGGTTAACTACCCACCCTCGGAAAAAGAAACTAGTTATGAAAACTGCAACTTTGCCTCGGAACCGGACAGACAAACACAAAAAACGACAAATGCAATGTAAAAGGACCATGAATATTGGAACTTGGAATGTCCAGAGCTGGTACAGACCTGGAGCTGCTATAAATGCTGTGGAACAACTGGAAAACATAGGAATGGATATAACAGCCGTCCAAGAAATAAGATGGCCAGACGATGGAAATATAAAAATAAGTAAATCCACCATCTTCTTCAGCGGTAACAAAAACGGAAGACATGAATTTGGAACGGGCTTTGTGATTAGAGACAACCTAGTACAGAATATACTAAATTTTAAACCTATAAATGAAAGGATATGCTACATACGAATGAAGGGAGAGCGATACAACATTTCGATTATCTCAGCGCATGCACCAACGGAAGAGAAGGATGAAGATATCAAGGATGACTTCTACGATGCCCTAGAAAGAGAGATAGATACGATGCCCAAACAGGATATGCGCATACTCTGCGGGGACTTTAATGCTAAAATAGGCAAAGAGCCCAGCCTATACCCCACAATAGGTAAACACAGCCTACACAATATATCCAACGACAATGGCTTAAGACTCACAGAAACTGCAGCAGCTAATAATATGCTAATAAAGTCAACCATGTTTCCGCATAAAGACATCTATAAGCAAACCTGGGTCTCAAACGACCATATTACACGCAACCAAATTGACCACATCATTGTAGATGCCCGTCATGTCAACAATATTATAGACGTAAGAAGCCTGAGAGGAATAGACGGACACACAGATCATTACTTAGTCAGAGCAAAAGTCAAGTCCAGAATATCTAGCCACAAATACAATAAAACAACAATAAACCCACAATGGAACATGGACGAAATACACAATGCAGAGAAACAACAAAACTATAGAGAACAACTTGAACAAACCTTGAACTCTGAAAGAGAAGACAATGATATAGAACAGCTATGGGAAGCGACTGCCGAAATAATAACTAAGACAGCTGACAAGATCTTTGGAAGGAGTAAGCAGAAGAGGGCAAAAACATGGTATGACGAGGAATGTCGGAAACAAATGGAAAAAAGACAAACAGTAAGAAAGACTTGGATACAACTGCAAACAGACCAAAGTAAAAAGGAATATGACGACTGTCGAAAAGAAACAAGAAAAATAATACGCACAAAGAAAAGAAACTACGAACAACAAAAATATGAAACTATGGAGAGAGACCGGCCCAAACCAGGCTCCAGAGAATTCTACAAAGCAATTTCCTCTGAGAAAAGAGGGTATAGAGCCAATTCCATCCACACACTGAGAGACAACCAAGGCCGTATGATAATCGACGGTAAAGAAATAACTGAAGAATGGAAAAAGTATTTTAGAGACCTTCTAAACATCATACAGGAAGAACAGCACAAAGAAGAGATCTATATCACAGCGGACATGCCCGTCAAAAATCCTTCCTTTGAAGAAACCCAAAAGGCCTTAAATAAGCTGAAAAATCACAAAGCGCCTGGTACGGACGAGATACCAGCAGAACTTCTGAAATATGGGGGAGACGCACTACATCGCCAAATCCACCAGCTAATAACGCACATATGGTTAGAAGAAAGGATACCAGCACGATGGAAGGAAAACATAATAGTGCCCATCCACAAAAAAGGGGACAAAACAAAATGTGCGAATTATAGAGGAATCTCACTCCTAAACACGGCATATAAAACCCTCTCAAACATCATTCTTAGTAGACTAATCCCTTATGCTGAAAATGTCCTAGGCGAATATCAAGCCGGGTTTAGGGCAAACAGATCAACAATAGATCAACTATTCACGCTGAGACAACTTCTAGAAAAGGGATGGGAGTATAACAAACCCATACACAATCTTTTCATAGACTTTCGACAGGCATATGATAGCGTAGAAAGAAGCCAAGTATGGAATGCCATGGCGGAGTTCTCAATACCAAAGAAACTCATTCGGATGACCAAAGTCTGTATGGAGGGTGGAATATCTAAAGTACGTGTAAATAATAAACTGTCTGGCAGCTTTGAAATCAACAGTGGACTTAAACAGGGTGATGCGTTATCTCCACTACTATTCAACCTTGTATTAGAGAAAGCCATGAGGTCGACCGAAATATACACAGAATTGCTATCGGGTCAAGGTCCCAAAGTGTTACTCGCATATGCAGATGACATAGATCTCGTTGGAGACTCCATTCTATCCACGAAAGACATTTTCAACAAGGTGGAAGGAGCAACAAGTGAAGTAGGGCTGAAGATTAATGAAGAGAAAACGAAATATATGTGTATAAATAGAACGACACGAAGAGACAGAATAGGACAAAATATGACGATCAACACCTTTAATTTCGAAAGAGTACAACGTTTTAAGTATCTGGGGGCCGTAATCACAGCGGACAACGATGTTACCGAAGAAATAAAAGACAGAATCCAATCTGCAAACCGCTGTCTATTTGCACTGAAAAAGCTCATAAAATCAAAAAATCTCACAAGAAGTTCAAAGATCAAAATCTATAAATCCATCGTCAGACCTGTAATAACATACGGATGCGAAACGTGGACCATGACCAAAGCAAACGAAGAAAAGCTCAGACGCTTTGAACGAAAAATACTTTCGGAGCTCACCATGACATCACCACAGACCAGTATAAGATCTGAACCAATATCGAATTAAAAGCACTCTACAACGACACCGATATTGTCCAAGAAATTAAATCATAGCGACTAAGATGGGCAGGCCACGTGCACAGACTGCATAACGAAAGACTTGTAAAACTGGTATGGGAGGAGATTCCCACAGGCAAGAGACCGCTCGGACGTCCCAGAATACGATGGAGAGATAACATCCAAGCAGATCTCCGGAAAATGAACATTCCATTTGACCCTAGGTTGATGGAAGACCGAACAAATTGGAAAAAAGTTGTACAGTCAGATAAGACCCACCCAGGGTTGTAGCGCTACGTGATGATGATGAATTCCCTTCGTTCAGTAGAAGAGTATCGGTGTCGTTTTCCGAACCGATGAATTCCTAATAGGTAAGTGTTTCAACTGTTCAACTCATACAAAGCACCATAGATGATAACACAAACATGAGGGTGTTAAGATCAAAATTTGATCTTAACAATCCCGTACTCTTTACTAAGTGCCTTGTGGGTTTTGTATCGCTGTTATTCAAGCTTTACCTCTGGATATATTTAATAAATTCAGAGATAAAAGTTGAAGTAATAAATTGACTTTGGATATATTTAATAAATATATCCAGAGGTAAAGCTAGAATAACAGCGATACAAAACCCACAAGGGACAAGGTAAAGAATACGGGATTGGTTTGAAACTTAGTGTTGCGGACTTTTTACCTGGTGTAATTGTAATTAATCGTCTCAGGCACTCTTTAACTAAAATCCGGATGCAAAAATTAAGCTTTTACGTTGCCTGGTTCAATAAATATTCGTGTTTTTGTTGAAAATAATTGTTGACATTTTCAAGATGACAGATAGTAGATGTGAACGCAACTAACTCGACGTTACGTTGCTTTATCTGCACGCATCGCGGCGGGCAACCTAATCTAACCGGCGTTAAAGCAACGATCCTTGCCACATTGTCCTATATTGGTTCGAGAGTTCGCGCGTTTGTTGTCTTGTTTTATGCTGCCCGCTTCGCAGCTGTTGAATATTGGATCCAGAGTTCAAACTCTCGATCCAATGTAGGACAATTTGGCAAGGAGCGTTGGTTTAATCCCAGCAAATTATATAAATCAGGACCACATACACAACCTCCATAAAATATTTGCATTTCCTTCCGAATTATAATATAATATAAATATATTTAAGATAAATAATATTGCAATTACTTGTCGGACCAGTAACCGAAAAGCACGTTTCCTACTAGAATTCCGAGCATCGTCGTGGTTTGGGCCATGTTTGCCAAAAGCGCTCTGCCACACACCAAATCCCATTGACTGATTATCGTTTCGGTGAAAACGCTCCTGCAAATAAAGAACACGATTATTTTTCAACATTCAGAAAATATTGTCAAGGATATATTATACGACAAGATAACGTAAGCGTAAACGAGATTAAACAAAATTAAAAACGTTTATAAAAAAAAAACAAGTAGGGAATATTTTAATATCGGTGAAACCATACTAATTAGACAAAACATAGCTTGAATATGAATTTGACGCTGAAATATATTCACCTGCTCGTGGCTCTATAATATTAAGTCTTATTAAGACTACAAAACAAATCACTTGGAGGTCCGATGCTACTAGAGAAAAAACAATAAATTGGTCGCTTGCAAAGTGTGTTAATGACCCAAAAATATAAGCTATTACAAAATACAAAACAAATCTCATTTTGAAACACCTACTTCCGTTGCTAATACCACGCAGGATATAATCAACAGACATTTGCATGTTATTACTAGTCCCAGTACATTTTCATGTCTCTAACAGCACTAAACTAATAACATTGTTTTTAAGATCATTTATTTCTATTTAATCTAAATGAATAGGCATCTGTTGCAGACGCGTTTAGAAATTACATTCATTCATTTTCTTTTGCTTTGCTTTTTTTAAATTATAAATTGGAATGCACATGAGCTTGAACAACTCGTGGATGACTGGCGAGGTTAGGTTTTGATTTGACATTTGTGTAGAAAGACATGAACTTAGAGCTACGAACAGGTTAAATATATTCATATATTCTTTAATAAGTTTGTTATTTGATGGGTAGCGAGTAGATACTCCATGCGACTCCAGCAGGGATAGGTCTACTTTAGGGATGCGCCCCTGCCCACGTGAGCTTCGGTTCTCCCTCCATCCCTGTCTCTAAAGGAAATCGGATCCTACTCCTTAGATCCTACCAATGAACCAAACTACCCTCTACCCCATCCCAAACAATCACAGTTGGAAGAGGGACCCCACTGTGATTACATAGTCTCACTAGCATAATGAGATATGATAGTTTGGATGAGAGATCGCGATTAGCAATCGGCGCCGGTGGGTGCCCGGGTCCGCTGGTGAGAAATGGACTACCGGCCATGCGACTGTTCCCAGCCAGACAACGCATGGAAAGTATGCTAAATTGATAGTACAAGGAAAGATAGAGGGTCAGAGACCACGAGGAAGATCACCATCGCGCTAGGTGAATCAAATATCCAAAGCCATAGACCCAACTGTAGACGATTGCACAAAAACTGCTGAAAACAGGGAAGAATACCACGATGCTCGGAGACTAGCGATACGATTGAGAAAAGAATAAGTTTGTATAAGTAGGCAATAGTTACGAATAGGTAAGATTGGAAGCAATTAGATAAAAATTGACATGTTTCGACTTAAAATGTATACTCTTGTCTAGTTTCATTTTATCTCTGATTGATTATTAGATTTTTTTATCTAATCTTAAATCTTGTTAGACAACCGTCTAAGACTTAGATAGTTAGTCAAACATAGTTAAACATCATTTAATTTCAATTTAATTTAATCTGGTTTTCTCTCAGCACGGTAATCGTCACTCACAAGTGAATTGCTTGTGAGATCTTTCTTGGACTTTGAAGATGAGGCGGTGTGCCACTCCGCACTTTGCAGCTTCGTTTTAGTATCGTGCTCGTAGACCCAGGTCTCATCACCAGTAAGCACTTTCTTTTAAAGATTGGTATCGACTTGCAAACGTTCAAGGTGCGTGCATCATCAGACCAGTACTGCTATGCGGAGCCGAAACGTGGAGTGCGACCAAAAGGGTGGAACACCTTACGGTCTTCGAAAACAAGGTGTACAGGAAAATTTTCAAACCCACCTTTGAGCAGGAAACTCAAAGATGGTCAAAGGTTCTCAGATCAAACCATGAGCTGTACAAGTTAGCCAATCAACCCAGGGTAGTGAACATGATGAAAGCGAGGAGGCTGCAAGCATCATGGGCAGGCCATATTATCAGATGCTCCCAGAATAGTTCGTGATATCTATGAGAAGAAGATGGAAGGATCAATACACCCTGGAAGACCAAGGAGTAGATGGAAAGATGAGGTGACCTCTGACTACAGATAGATGGGCGTTACTGGATGGAAGGATGCGGCGCTGGATAGGAAGGAATGGAGGCAGATAGTGAGAGCGGCACGGGATCGTCACGTCCCAAAGAAGCCAATGGAGTGAGTGAGTTGCAAACTTTCAAGCATTTCTTCGCGGCCTAGCATCATGCCTTCTGTCCGAACTTTGGAAACAAGTTTGAAACAGTTTTCACATTTCATGTCCCTAGCTTGAACATCGCAGTCCGACCCAATCCCAGTTCCTCGTAAAGTAATCCAACACTTAGTAGTATAGCCGATAATGTTTAAAAGTTCACGCAGTTCCACCAAATTGTGTTCCCGAGTTCGATTAGTTGAAGCTTTCACGGTCATCGTCTTTTATGTCCTCATGGCTATCTTTGAATATAGAAACTCAAGTGGCACACAGTCAATAACCTTAAATAGATCGCAGAATATACCAATAAATTTGACGCTGAAATATATTCAACCTGCTCGTGGCTCTATAATATTAAGTCTTATTAAGACTACAAAACAAATCACGTGGAGGTCCGATGCTACTAGAGAAAAAACAATAAATTGGTCGCTTGCAAAGTGTGTTAATGACCCAAAAATATAAGCTATTACAAAATACAAAACAAATCTCATTTTGAAACACATACTTCCTAATGCTAATACCACGCAGGATATAATCAACAGACATTTGCATGTTATTACTAGTCCCAGTACATTTTCATGTCTCTAACAGCACTAAACTAATAACATTGTTTTTAAGATCATTTCTTTCTATTTAATCTAAATGAATAGGCATCTGCAGACGCGTTTAGAAATTTCATTCATTCATTTTCTTTTGCTTTGCTTTTTTTAAATTATAAATTGGAATGCACATGAGCTTGAACAACTCGTGGATGACTGGCGAGGTTAGGTTTTGATTTGACATTTGTGTAGAAAGACATGAACTTAGAGCTACGAACAGGTTGAATATATTTATGTATTCTTTAATAAGTTTGTTATTTGATGGGTAGCGAGTAGATACTCCATGCGACCCCAGCAGGGATAGGTCTACTTCAGGGATACGCCCCTGCCCACGTGAGCTTCGGTTCTCCCTCCATCCCTGTCTCTAAAGGAAATCGGATCCTACTCCTTAGATCCTACCAATGAACCAAACTACCCTCTACCCCATCCCAAACAATCACAGTTGGAAGAGGGACCCCACTGTGATTACATAGTCTCACTAGCATAATGAGATATGATAGTTTGGATGAGAGATCGCGATTAGCAATCGGCGCCAGTGGGTGCCCGGGTCCGCTGGTGAGAAATGGACTACCGGCCCTGCGACTGTTCCCAGCCAGGCAACGCATGGAAAGTATGCTAAATTGATAGTTCAAGGAAAGAGAGAGGGTCAGAGACCACGAGGAAGATCACCATCGCGCTAGGTGAATCAAATATCCAAAGCCATATACCCAACTGTAGACGATTGCACAAAAGCTGCTGAAAGCAGGGAAGAATACCACGATGCTCGGAGACGAGCGATACGATTGAGAAGAGAATAAGTTTGTATAAGTAGGCAATAGTTACGAATAGGTAAGATTGGAAGCAATTAGATAAAAATTGACATGTTTCGACTTAAAATGTATACTCTTGTCTAGTTTCATTTTCATCTCTGATTGATTATTAGATTTTTTTATCTAATCTTAAATCTTGTTAGACAACCGTCTAAGACTTATATAGTTAGTCAAACATAGTTAAACATCATTTAATTTCAATTTAATTTAATCTGGTTTTCTCTCAGCACGGTAATCGTCACTCACGAGTGAATTGCTTGTGAGATCTTTCTTGGACTTTGAAGATGAGGCGGTGTGCCACTCCGCATTTTGCAGCTTCGTTTCAGTATCGTGCTCGTAGACCCAGATCTCATCACCAGTAAGCACTTTATTTTAAAGATTGGTATCGACTTGCAAACGTTCAAGGTGCGTGCATCATCAGACCAGTACTGCTATGCGGAGCCGAAACGTGGAGTGCGACCAAAAGGGTGGAACACCTTACAGTCTTCGAAAACAAGGTGTACAGGAAAATTTTCAAACCCACCTTTGAGCAGGAAACTCAAAGATGCTCAAAGGTTCTCAGATCAAACCATGAGCTGTACAAGTTAGCCAATCAACCCAGGGTAGTGAACATGATGAAAGCGAGGAGGCTGCAAGCATCATGGGCAGGCCATATTATCAGATGCTCCCAGAATAGTTCGTGATATCTATGAGAAGAAGATGGAAGGATCAATACACCCTGGAAGACCAAGGAGTAGATGGAAAGATGAGGTGACCTCTGACTACAGATAGATGGGCGTTACTGGATGGAAGGATGCGGCGCTGGATAGGAAGGAATGGAGGCAGATAGTGAGAGCGGCACGGGATCGTCACGTCCCAAAGAAGCCAATGGAGTGAGTGAGTTGCAAACTTTCAAGCATTTCTTCGCGGCCTAGCGTCATGCCTTCTGTTCATCTGTCCCAACTTAGGAAACAAGTTTGAAACAGTTTTCACATCTCATGTCCCTAGCTTGAACATCGCAGTCCGACCCAATCCCAGTTCCTCGTAAAGTAATCCAACACTTAGTAGTATAGCCGATACTGTTTAAAAGTTCACGCAGTTCCACCAAATTGTGTTCCCGAGTTCGATTAGTTGAAGCTTTCAGGGTCATCGTCTTTTATGTCCTCGTGGCTATCTTTGAACATAGAAAGTCAAGTGGCACACAGTCAATGACCTTAAATAGATCGCAGAATATACCAATAAATTTGACGCTGAAATATATTCAACCTGTTCGTTGCTTTATAATATTAAGTCTTATTAAGACTACAAAACAAATCACGTGGAGGTCCGATGCTACTAGAGAAAAAACAATAAATTCGTCGCTTGCAAAGTGTGTTAATGACCCAGAAATATAAGCTATTACAAAATACAAAACAAATCTCATGTTGAAACACCTACTTCCGTTGCTAATACCACGCAGGATATAATCAACAGACATTTGCATGTTATTACTAGTCCCAGTACATTTTCATGTCTCTAACAGCACTAAACTAATAACATTGTTTTTAAGATCAAATCTTTCTATTTAATCTAAATGAATAGGCATCTGCAGACGCGTTTAGAAATTTCATTCATTCATTTTCTTTTGCTTTGCTTTTTTTAAATTATAAATTGGAATGCACATGAGCTTAAACAACTCGTGGATGACTGGCGAGGTTAGGTTTTGATTTGACATTTGTGTAGACAGACATGAACTTAGAGCTACGAACAGGTTAAATATATTTATATATTCTTTATAAGTTTGTTATTTGATGGGTAGCGAGTAGATACTCCGTGCGACCCCAGCAGGGATAGGTCTACTTTAGGGATGCGCCCCTGCCCACGTGAGCTTCGGCTCTCCCTCCATCCCTGTCTCTAAAGGAAATCGGATCCTACTCCTTAGATCCTACCAATGAACCAAACTACCCTCTACCCCATCCCAAACAATCACAGTTGGAAGAGGGACCCCACTGTGATTACATAGTCTCACTAGCATAATGAGATATGATAGTTTGGATGAGAGATCGCGATTAGCAATCGGCGCCAGTGGGTGCCCGGGTCCGCTGGTGAGAAATGGACTACCGGCCCTGCGACTGTTCCCAGCCAGGCAACGCATGGAAAGTATGCTAAATTGATAGTACAAGGAAAGATAGAGGGTCAGAGACCACGAGGAACATCACCATCGCGCTATGTGAATCAAATATCCAAAGCCATAGACCCAACTGTAGACGATTGCACAAAAGCTGCTGAAAACAGGGAAGAATACCACGATGCTCGGAGACGAGCGATACGATTGAGAAGAGAATAAGTTTGTATAAGTAGGCAATAGTTACGAATAGGTAAGATTGGAAGCAATTAGATAAAAATTGACATGTTTCGACTTAAAATGTATACTCTTGTCTAGTTTCATTTTATCTCTGATTGATTATTAGATTTTTTTATCTAATCTTAAATCTTGTTAGACAACCGTCTATGACTTATATAGTTAGTCAAACATGGTTAAACATCATTTAATTTCAATTTAATTTAATCTGGTTTTCTCTCAGCACGGTAATCGTCACTCACAAGTGAATTGCTTGTGAGATCTTTCTTGGACTTTGAAGATGAGGCGGTGTGCCACTCCGCACTTTGCAGCTTCGTTTCAGTATCGTGCTCGTAGACCCAGGTCTCATCACCAGTAAGCACTTTATTTTAAAGATTGGTATCGACTTGCAAACGTTCAAGGTGCGTGCATCATCAGACCAGTACTGCTATGCGGAGCCGAAACGTGGAGTGCGACCAAAAGGGTGGAACACCTTACAGTCTTCGAAAACAAGGTGTACAGGAAAATTTTCAAACCCACCTTTGAGCAGGAAACTGAAAGATGGTCAAAGGTTCTCAGATCAAACCATGAGCTGTACAAGTTAGCCAATCAACCCAGGGTAGTGAACATGATGAAAGCGAGGAGGCTGCAAGCATCATGGGCAGGCCATATTATCAGATGCTCCCAGAATAGTTCGTGATATCTATGAGAAGAAGATGGAAGGATCAATACACCCTGGAAGACCAAGGAGTAGATGGAAAGATGAGGTGACCTCTGACTACAGATAGATGGGCGTTACTGGATGGAAGGATGCGGCGCTGGATAGGAAGGAATGGAGGCAGATAGTGAGAGCGGCACGGGATCGTCACGTCCCAAAGAAGCCAATGGAGTGAGTGAGTTGCAAACTTTCAAGCATTTCTTCGCGGCCTAGCGTCATGCCTTCTGTTCATCTGTCCGAACTTTGGAAACAAGTTTGAAACAGTTTTCACATCTCATGTCCCTAGCTTGAACATCGCAGTCCGACCCAATCCCAGTTCCTCGTAAAGTAATCCAACACTTAGTAGTATAGCCGATACTGTTTAAAAGTTCACGCAGTTCCACCAAATTGTGTTCCCGAGTTCGATTAGTTGAAGCTTTCACGGTCATCGTCTTTTATGTCCTCATGGCTATCTTTGAACATAGAAAGTCAAGTGGCACACAGTCAATGACCTTAAATAGATCGCAGAATATACCACTAAATTTAACGCTGAAATATATTCAACCTGCTCGTGGCTCTATAATATTAAGTCTTATTAAGACTATAAAACAAATCACGTGGAGGTCCAATGCTACTAGAGAAAAAACAATAAATTGGTCGCTTGCAAAGTGTGTTAATGACCCAGAAATATAAGCTATTACAAAATACAAAACAAATCTCATTTTGAAACACCTACTTCCGTTGCTAATACCACGCAGGATATAATCAACAGACATTTGCATGTTATTACTAGTCCCAGTACATTTTCATGTCTCTAACAGCACTAAACTAATAACATTGTTTTTAAGATCATTTATTTCTATTTAATCTAAATGAATAGGCATCTGCAGACGCGTTTAGAAATTTCATTCATTCATTTTCTTTTGCTTTGCTTTTTTTAAATTATAAATTGGAATGCACATGAGCTTGAACAACTCGTGGATGACTGGCGAGGTTAGGTTTTGATTTGACATTTGTGTAGAAAGACATGAACTTAGAGCTACGAACAGGTTGAATATATTTATGTATTCTTTAATAAGTTTGTTATTTGATGGGTAGCGAGTAGATACTCCATGCGACCCCAGCAGGGATAGGTCTACTTCAGGGATGCGCCCCTGCCCACGTGAGCTTCGGTTCTCCCTCCATCCCTGTCTCTAAAGGAAATCGGATCCTACTCCTTAGATCCTATCAATGAAACAAACTACCCTCTACCCCATCCCAAACAATCACAGTTGGAAGAGGGACCCCACTGTGATTACATAGTCTCACTAGCATAATGAGATATGATAGTTTGGATGAGAGATCGCGATTAGCAATCGGCGCCAGTGGGTGCCCGGGTCCGCTGGTGAGAAATGGACTACCGGCCCTGCGACTGTTCCCAGCCAGGCAACGCATGGAAAGTATGCTAAATTGATAGTTCAAGGAAAGAGAGAGGGTCAGAGACCACGAGGAAGATCACCATCGCGCTAGGTGAATCAAATATCCAAAGCCATAGACCCAACTGTAGACGATTGCACAAAAGCTGCTGAAAGCAGGGAAGAATACCACGATGCTCGGAGACGAGCGATACGATTGAGAAGAGAATAAGTTTGTATAAGTAGGCAATAGTTACGAATAGGTAGGATTGGAAGCAATTAGATAAAAATTGACATGTTTCGACTTAAAATGTATACTCTTGTCTAGTTTCATTTTATCTCTGATTGATTATTAGATTTTTTTATCTAATCTTAAATCTTGTTAGACAACCGTCTAAGACTTATATAGTTAGTCAAACATAGTTAAACATCATTTAATTTCAATTTAATTTAATCTGGTTTTCTCCCAGCACGGTAATCGTCACTCACAAGTGAATTGCTTGTGAGATCTTTCTTGGACTTTGAAGATGAGGCAGTGTGCCAGTCCGCACTTTGCAGCTTCGTTTCAGTATCGTGCTCGTAGACCCAGGTCTCATCACCAGTAAGCACTTTATTTTAAAGATTGGTATCGACTTGCAAACGTTCAAGGTGCGTGCATCATCAGACCAGTACTGCTATGCGGAGCCGAAACGTGGAGTGCGACCAAAAGGGTGGAGCACCTTACAGTCTTCGAAAACAAGGTGTACAGGAAAATTTTCAAACCCACCTTTGAGCAGGAAACTCAAAGATGGTCAAAGGTTCTCAGATCAAACCATGAGCTGTACAAGTTAGCCAATCAACCCAGGGTAGTGAACATGATGAAAGCGAGGAGGCTGCAAGCATCATGGGCAGGCCATATTATCAGATGCTCCCAGAATAGTTCGTGATATCTATGAGAAGAAGATGGAAGAATCAATACACCCTGGAAGACGAAGGAGTAGATGGAAAGATGAGGTGACCTCTGACTACAGATAGATGGGCGTTACTGGATGGAAGGATGCGGCGCTGGATAGGAGGAATGGAGGCAGATAGTGAGAGCGGCACGGGATCGTCACGTCCCAAAGAAGCCAATGGAGTGAGTGAGTTGCAAACTTTCAAACATTTCTTCGCGGCCTAGCGTCATGCCTTCTGTTCATCTGTCCGAACTTTGGAAACAAGTTTGAAACAGTTTTCACATCTCATGTCCCTAGCTTGAACATCGCAGTCCGACCCAATCCCAGTTCCTCGTAAAGTAATCCAACACTTAGTAGTATAGCCGATACTGTTTTAAAGTTCACGCAGTTCCACCAAATTGTGTTCCCGAGTTCGATTAGTTGAAGCTTTCATCGTCTTTTATGTCCTCATGGCTATCTTTGAACATAGAAAGTCATGTGGCACACAGTCAATGGCCTTAGATGGATCGCAGAACATACCAATCGGTTTTCTTCCGCAGTCTACCTCTACATCCATCAAATCATATATATATATATATATATATATATATAGATATAAATATATATATATATATATATATATATTATATATATATATATATATATATATATATATATATATATATATATATATATATATATCTACTGCTGCTTGTTTTATCCCAATTTCTAGACTATTCCGTTCATCTGTAACAGTGGTGCGCGATCCCCACGTTAGCGTTAGTGAAAATAGTTTGCGCACCACTGCTCTAGAGGATCGATGGCTTGTTCGATGGTATTTTTCAATTAAAAGCTTCATTGGAGTACGATATATGATTTCCGACTAATTTTGGGATGCTGAATCGATTGGTGAAAACTAGAACTTATCTGATAAGCCAAGTTGAAAAGTTAGGACATCGCGAAATCTGCGGAAAGTGCGAGGAAATGTATTTCTTTAAAATCGTTATTTATCAAGTGAATGGAAAATATTAAAGTGCGTCTGAAAGTGTTTTCGTTGCAGAGGAAGTGCTTTCACTTCCTTTGGTAGGCCTAGGACGGCAACAAATGTTGATGAATGAAAATGATGAATATTTTGCTGGATCACAGAATAGCTGAATGACCACATAATTATATCAGTCAGCTCTCTACAGACAATGGTATATCTAATACGTCAGTGAGTACGAATTTAAAAAAAGTTAAGGTTTAAACCGTACAAAGCCCATTTAGTTCAGGAATTATCTGAACATGACTTTAATCGCAGGGTTGAATTTTCAGAAATAATGTCGCAACTAGTAAATGATAACGATAATTTTATGAAGAACATTGTGATGTCAGATGAAGCCACGTTCCAATTGAATGCTTATGTGAATACACACAACTGTAGATACTGGCATTTAGTAAATCCACACGTAAAAATTGAAGTTCATTCTCAATATCCGCAAAAGATAAATGCGTGGTCTGGGATATTAGATGGTATTATAATCTGCCCTTTTATTATAGCTGCAACACTATCATCTGAAAAGTACCTGCGAATGTTACGTACACAAATCATTTCACGAATAAAAGAAATTCGACCCCACCCAGATAATAATGATTTCATCCACCCAGATGTCTGGTTTTAGCAAGATTGTGCGGGTGCAACTTGCTGAAACGTGCAACAATATTATTTTGGCCATTAAGTGCGCTAGTATTTAAATGATACTTTTCCCAGACGATGGATTGGACGAAGAGGATATATTGAGTGGCCCTTACGCTCCCCCGACTTGACACCGTTGGATTATTTCTTTTGTGGACATTTAAAGATTGGTATCGACTTGCAAACGTTCAAGGTGCGTGCATCATCAGACCAGTACTGCTATGCGGAGCCGAAACGTGGAGTGCGACCAAAAGGGTGGAACACCTTACAGTCTTCGAAAACAAGGTGTACAGGAAAATTTTCAAACCCACCTTTGAGCAGGAAACTCAAAGATGGTCAAAGGTTCTCAGATCAAACCATGAGCTGTACAAGTTAGCCAATCAACCCAGGGTTTTTACGTAACTAAGCCGGTAACATTAGACAACATGGAAGCAAGAATACTTAGCGAAATAGCACGCATTCCTCGTGTATGGTTGCGAAATGCTTTATTACCCGAATTAACTATTGTCAGGAAATAAATGGAGAACAATTTGAACATTTTCTCTAATTCATCTTGCTTATTTTATTTGTTGTAACGTAGACGCTAGAATGGAAACAATATTTATTTTTCCATTAATTTGATTTATTTATTGAAAATTTTGTTATGTGACCAGTTTTTTCATAGACTCTCCTATTCACACAAAAAAATTGTCTATCCAATGATACCAAAAACGACCCAAGGTATCGTTAAAAAAAATGTATCTGGCACCACCACTCCGATACAATTGTTACTATCAAATTAAAAATGTCAAAATGTGCACTGGTGGATGCTGTATGCAATCTTAAAATATCACGTCTTAAATCGCACGCGTATTAATTCTACATCGCTTGGTGCAATACCTTTGGAGGACCCTGTATAATATCTGTAATTAAGAAGTTTACAATGTATAACAAATGATCCAAGATTAGTAAATTATTGTTTCTATTTACTTGTCAAATATGTGATTGGGACAAGCCTCGTCGCATTTCGGGGTGGAGTTGTCGCTGCATTCGAAATCAACTGCCGGTGCTTGGATCACGATGCTCAGTTGATGCCACCCCACCGGAAACTTCACCAAAAATATCGCCATGCACACCCAGAAATGCCACTTTCCGAAAATGCCCATCGATTTCTGCACGACGTCTTCATCGTCCTTGGTCGCAGTCACTGAAACGTAAAATAAATGTTACAACGAGAAACGATTAGGTTTCATCACAACCGAAATTGTAAAATTTACCAGTTTGTTTGTTTTACTTAAAATTAGTAGATTTTAGTTTTTAGTTAAATTTAGAGTATTAGGACACACTTTAAACTTTTGGCTTTAAATATCTTTTTAAGAAACTATTTATGAGATCCATTCAAGAAATATGGGACCAGAAAAATAGTATACGTTCAAGCAGATTAAACTATTTGAATAAAACTAATTTTGTGATTTGTTTCATGTGATTGTTCAGATTGTTCATCACATGAAACAAAACACAAAATTAGTTTTATTCAAATAATTTAACATGTCGTTTCATATAGTTGAGGCTAAAACAATTAACTCTTTAGGCAGATTTTTATTAAAAATTTATTTTATAGGAAAAGAATTAAGGAAACCCGGCATCATACCCTAACTTTTCTCAAATTTTAAATTACGACGGACTAGAGTTTCCAATTAAAATTAAAAACATTTCCAAATTTGAACAGATGAACAACATTAGCATTAACGTTTATGGTTTAGAATTTAATTTTAAATCTAAACAGCATGACGTTGTAGGACCAATTTTTCATACTAATGACAATAGGGTAAGACATGTAAATTTGTTATATTTAGAAGAGGGGGTTAAAGGTCATTACGTATGGATAAAAGATATGCCGAGACTTGTAAGAAGCCAAATCTCACCAGATTGTAGAAAAAAATATCTATGTGATGGATGTCTGACTTTTTTTTCAAACGAGTTGACTTTTAATCAACATAAATTGAATGACTGCAACAAAATTTACACTATTATGCCGACAAAAGACATTGTAAAAGACAAGCGAGGTGATATGATCCCGGGGGATATATTAAAATTCCAAAATTACGATAGAAAAATGCGTATACCCTTTGTTGTATACGCAGATTTTGAATCAATTTTAAAACCGATAGATACATGTCCGCCAAACCCCGACAATAGCTATACCAACCAAACACATATACACGTACCGTACAGTTTTGCCTATAACATAAAATGTTCATTTGATGATTCATTGAGTAAATTCATGACTTATACCGGAGAAGATTGCCCGAAATTATTTTACGAGAACCTCTGTGCAGATGTTAAAGAAATATATAGGAATCATTTAAGCGTCACACTTCCGATGATTAAATTAACTGAAGATGAAAAAAATTCCTGCGATACGGCCACTTCTTGTCATATATGTAATAAATTATTACAAGTACCAGACAAAGTCGCCGATCATGATCATTTAACGGGTAAATTTCGGGGAGCCGCGCACTCAAATTGTAATTTAAATTATAAAATTCCGAAAATGATTCCTGTTTTCTTCCATAACATGTCAAATTATGACGCACATTTATTTGTTAAAGAGTTTGGCTGCGATAAGGAAAAAATCGATATCATTGCTCAAAATAAGGAGAAATACATTTCAATCACCAAAAATCTACCGGTCGGCGAATATGTAGTGATGACTGAACCATAGTGATGAATGAACAGACAGGCCTGCCTATAATGAGAGAAACAAGAAGAAATCACATTAGACGTTAAGCAACAATTACATGTTTCTGGAAGCCTTGCTTATAGCCTAAAATCCTTGCATTTTCTCTGGCAGCTTGTCTTCTTTCTTCTGTCTGTAACGTGTGGTATTCAAAGACGTGTTTATCGTTTGTATGCCAACTACAGACTGGCCTCTTTAGTTGCTACTATTGATGTACATAGTTGGTATGCCTGTGAAACTGGGCAGTATACATTGTTGGTACATCTGTGACACTGTGCAACCACTGTTCTTTTTTGGTTCGTCATGAAATCCCTTAACCACCCGCTGACCTAAATTTTGTTCGGTTTGAGATGTCTTCCGAATTCAGTCCAACCTGTTGGGGATCCTTTCTCACCACTCTGAACCATTTGTCAGACACTTTAGGTTTACTGTCGAGTTTTTTAAAAATCCTTTTTGTTTCTCGTCCATTCTAAATAAACGCCCATAGAATTTGAGTCTCCGTTTTCTCATGGACTCAATCAGTCTTTCATTGTCCTGGTAAAGTTCTTGACTTCCTCTTAACCTATACTGCCCATCCACGATCTTTGGACGCATTATCTTACGAATGTAGTTTTATTATGAAGAAAACAAAGACTGTTTCGGTTATGAAAAAATAAGAAATAAATCTCAATAAAACAGCAAGAAATATGTTTTATTTGCTCTGAATACAAAATATCAAGGTTCGTAGACGGTTAACATTTTTTTTAAACCAATAATCTTTTAACCACGTGTTATTCATGTTACTCATTATCATGTCTACACATGCATTAACTATTTCAAAATCATGGACTATAGGAATTTTTAATTGTGGTATTTAATCGATATTTTTATCTATAAATATGTTTCATGAATTATGATTCTTAATTTATCTATGTCTTACCTTATATAAGCCTTGTCTTATCGGTTCGAATAGTATTTATTTATCTGTCTAGTTTTATCTACTTAGCCTCATCTAGTACTAAGCGTGCTTGTTCATTTATCTAGACCAGAGATTGCAAAGCTGTGTGTAATATTTATTTTAATTGGCTCTTTGCCAATTAAAATAAAAAGTAAAATAATTTTATAAAAAATAGGAAAAAATTATTATGTGAATTTTCATATTAGAAGAAAAGAGTTAAGGAAACTATGTTCTTTAATTCACAAATTGACTAATAACATAATTAAAATATAATTGTTAGTACGGTGTGGTTCCTGCATTTTTAATTAAATTCTAGATTATATGATAAGTCCATACGGATGAAGTCAAAAGGCAGAAACGTGTCTATGGATAGAATGCATTCAATCCATAGTATAAGATCATGGATAGTTCATAATTATTTTCATTTATCAAGCTATGCTTTTCCAAGTATAGCTTTTTTTGGTTGACCTCGTGGTCTCTCTTAGTAGTAGAATGTAGGAGCCACACCGTACTAATTATATTTTATTTATTTTATTAGTCAATTTGTGAATTAGAAAATAGTTTCCTTAATTCTTTTCCTATAAAATAAATTTTTAATGAAAATCTGCCTAAAGAGTTAATTGTTTTAGCCTCAACTATATGAAACGACATGTTAAATTATTTGAATAAAACTAATTTTGTGATTTGTTTCATGTGATTGTTTAGATTGTTCATCACATGAAACAAAACACAAAATTAGTTTTATTCAAATAATTTAACATGTCGTTTCATATAGTTAAGGCTAAAACAATTAACTCTTTAGGCAGATTTTTATTCAAAATTTATTTTATAGGAAAAGAATTAAGGAAACTATTTTCTAATTCACAAATTGACTAATTAAATAAATAAAATATAATTATTAGTATGGTATGGCTCCTGCATTCTACTGCTAAGAGAGACCACGAGGTCAACCAAAAAAAGCTATACTTGAAAAAGCATAACTTGATAAATGAAAATAATTATGAACTATCCATGATCTTATACTATGGATAGAATGCAGTCTATCGATAGACACGTTTCTGCCTTTTGACTTCATCCGTATGGACTTATCATATAATCTCGAATTTAATTAAAAATGCAGGAACCACACCGTACTAACAATTATATTTTAATTATGTTATTAGTCAATTTGTGAATTAAAGAACATAGTTTCCTTAACTCTTTTCTTCTAATATGAAAATTCACATAATAATTTTTTCCTATTTTTTATAAAATTATTTTACTTTTTATTTTAATTGGCAAAGAGCCAATTAAAATAAATATTACACACAGCTTTGCAATCTCTGGTCTAGATAAATGAACAAGCACGCTTAGTACTAGATAAGGCTAAGTAGATAAAACTAGACAGATAAATAAATACTATTCGAACCGATACGACAAGGCTTAGATAAGGTAAGACATAGATAAATTAAGAATCATAATTCATGAAACATATTTATAGATAAAAATATCGATTAAATACCACAATTAAAAATTTCTATAGTCCATGATTTTGAAATAGTTAATGCATGTGTAGACATGATAATGAGTAACATGAATAACACGTGGTTAAAAGATTATTGGTTTAAAAAAAATGTTCACCGTCTACGAACCTTGATATTTTGTATTCAGAGCAAATAAAACATATTTCTTGCTGTTTTATTGAGATTTATTTCGTATTTTTTCATAACCGAAACAGTCTTTGTTTTCTTCATAATAAAACTACATTCGTAAGATAATGCGTCCAAAGATCGTGGATGGGCAGTATAGGTTAAGAGGAAGTCAAGAACTTTACCAGGACAATGAAAGACTGATTGAGTCCATGAGAAAACGGAGACTCAAATTCTATGGGGGTTTATTTAGAATGGACGAGAAACAAAAAGGATTTTTAAAAAACTCGACAGTAAACAAATGGTTCAGAGTGGTGAGAAAGGATCCCCAACAGGTTGGACTGAATTCGGAAGACATCTCAAACCGAACAAAATTTAGGTCAGCGGGTGGTTAAGGGATTGCATGACGAACCAAAAAGGAACAGTCGTTGCACAGTGTCACAGATGTACCAACAATGTATACTGCCCAGTGTCACAGGCATACCAACTATGTACATCAATAGTAGCAACTAAAGAGGCCAGTCTGTAGTTGGCATACAAACGATAAACACGTCTTTGAATACCACACGTTACAGACAGAAGAAAGAAGAGAAGCTGCCTGAGAAAATGCAAGGATTTTAGGCTATAAAGAAGGCTTCCAGAAACATGTAATTGTTGCTTAACGTCTAATGTGATTTCTTCTTGTTTCTCTCATTATAGGCAGGCCTGTCTGTTCATTCATCACTATGGTTCAGTCATCACTACATATTCGCCGACCGGTAGATTTTTGGTGATTGAAATGTATTTCTCCTTATTTTGAGCAATGATATCGATTTTTTCCTCATCGCAGCCAAACTCTTTAACAAATAAATGTGCGTCATAATTTGACATGTTATGGAAGAAAACAGGAATCATTTTCGGAATTTTATAATTTAAATTACAATTTGAGTGCGCGGCTCCCCGAAATTTACCCGTTAAATGATCATGATCGGCGACTTTGTCTGGTACTTGTAATAATTTATTACATATATGACAAGAAGTGGCCGTATCGTAGGAATTTTTTTCATCTTCAGTTAATTTAATCATCGGAAGTGTGACGCTTAAATGATTCCTATATATTTCTTTAACATCTGCACAGAGGTTCTCGTAAAATAATTTTCAATGAATCATCAAATGAACATTTTATGTTATAGGCAAAACTGTACGGTACGTGTATATGTGTTTGGTTGGTATAGCTATTGTCGGGGTTTGGCGGACATGTATCTATCGGTTTTAAAATTGATTCAAAATCTGCGTATACAACAAAGGGTATACGCATTTTTCTATCGTAATTTTGGAATTTTAATATATCCCCCGGGATCATATCACCTCGCTTGTCTTTTACAATGTCTTTTGTCTGCATAATAGTGTATATTTTGTTGCAGTCATTCAATTTATGTTGATTAAAAGTCAACTCGTTTGAAAAAAAAGTCAGACATCCATCACATAGATATTTTTTTCTACAATCTGGTGAGATTTGGCTTCTTACAAGTCTCGGCATATCTTTTATCCATACGTAATGACCTTTAACCCCCTCTTCTAAATATAACAAATTTACATGTCTTACCCTAGTGTCATTAGTATAAAAAATTGGTCCTACAACGTCATGCTGTTTAGATTTAAAATTAAATTCTAAACCATAAACGTTAATGCTAATGTTGTTCATCTGTTAAAATTTGGAAATGTTTTTAATTTTAATTGGAAACTCTAGTCCGTCGTAATTTAAAATTTGAGAAAAGTGGGTATGATGCCGCGATGAGGATTTGCATTCTCGGGGTGTAATGCGGATACAATGCTCCATAAAAAGCAAAACTCGTCTTCGTTTTGAACATTGATACACGCTTTCCGGTCCCTAATCTCTTTTGGTAGTTCGGGCCTATTGTCCCTCCACCGCTTTCTGGGTCTCCCTGGGCTTCTTTTGCCTTTTGGCGAATTATTCATCGTGTTGTCCATCCGGGCGTTGTTCACGTAGCTGCGCCACATTACTTTTCGTTCTTCTACCCAGTCGTTTATGGATTGTACGTCGGACATTTACCTTAGCTCCGTGCTCCTCATCCTGTCCATTAAGGTTTTATTGTTGATCTTTCGTATAACCGACATTTCCACGCTCTCCAGTATTATTTGTATTGTTGTTGTCGCAGGGCGAGTTTCTGCTGTGTATGTGGCTATTGGTCTGATTACAGTCTTGTAGATGCGTGATTTCGTGTGAATATTTGTTTTTAAAAATGACCTAGCAATTCTTGATGCTTTTATGGCTTGCAGCCTGACGGCTGCTTCTATATCCCCAAAAGCTGATACATCGACCTCCAGGTAGTTGAATTTCAACACATGTTGAATGATTTGGCCATCTACCTCTAATTTACATCGTATTAGGACCTTTGTGCATGTTGTCATGCATTTCGTTTTATGTGTTGATATTCTTCTTCTTCTAGCGCCTATTCGTCTCGAATATTGGCGACCATCCTGGCTATGATGATCTTGTTGCTTTAAACTGCTGCTTTAAACAGTTCTGTGATTCTTTTTGAATACCATGTCCTTAGATTCTTGAGCCATGATATCCTTCTTCTTCCGGGCGCTCTCTTTCCAAACACTTTTCCTTGGAGGATGGATTTTAAGAGTTTGTATTTGGTGTCATTTCTCATTATATGCCTGAGATATTCCAGTTTTCTTCTCATCGTGTTCATCACCTCTTTTTCCTTCCCCATTTTTTCCAGTATTGATTCGTTGGTCATTCTATCTACCCATGATATTCTAAGGATCCTTCTGTATAGCAACATCTCGAAGGCTTCGAGTTTCTTTTGTGTTGCTTCGATCAATGTCCAGGATTCTATGACAGGAGTTACAATAAGGAGAACACATAGCAGCTCTGTTTTTTTAAATCTAATGTGAGGTTGTGGCTTTTGAAGAGCTTAGTGTTGATATAACCATGTTTAATTGTTTGACCGTCTGATTAAACGTATGTAGGAGTTTTTGGAGGTTGTCCTCAATGTCGGCCATGATAGCTGCATCGTCTGCTTAGCAGATAATTGAAATGTCTTTAGTGCCTGTTGGGTAACCCTTACCTTGGCTGTTTTTTTTTTAAGATTTCGCCAAACATTATATTAAACAGTGTTGGGCTCAATGAAAGGTATTGCCGCCGTGGTTTGGTTATTAACGTGAGTTCGTTGAATATACGTCCTCTATTAGTTGTATCATGAATAGGCTCACGTATCTTGGTCATGAAATAAGAATCTCCAGAGACAACCAAACATGCGAATTTAAAAGAAGAATTATGCTCTCTTGGGCTGCATATGGCAGACTTGGGGATGTGTTTAAGAGTAATCTCCCGATTTGTTTAAAACGACGGGTTTTTAATTAGTGCATTCTACCGGTTATGACCTACGGCCCCGAAACTTTAACTCTGACAGTTACATCTGCTAAGAAGCTTAGAATTGCACAACGCAAGATGGAAAGATTGATGATCGGTGTGTCACTTCGTGACCACGTTAGAAATGAGGACTTACGGGCGAGAACAGGAGTCACGGATGTTATATACCAGGTGGCTAAGCTCAAGTGGAATTAGGCTGGACATGTGGCCCGCGTGGCATATGGACGATGGACAAAAAGGCCGCTCGAGTGGTGACCAAGAGCTGATAAGAGAAAGAGGGGAAGACTCCTACGCGATGGAAGGACGATATCAAAAGAATAACCACAAACTGGATGCAGCGCGCTCAAAATAGAGGACAGTGGGCAGAAATGGGGGAGGCCTATATCGAGCGTGGATGCAAAAAGGCTGATTGATGATGATGATGATTAGTTTTATCAGGTCGTAGTGTATTTGCCTTTTAAGCTGTATATTTATGAAACTATCAAAGGCTTTCTCTAGGTCTACAAAACATATATAATCGAACCGACTTTTCAACTAACTGTCTTATTGCGAATACGGCACCGTTGCAGAACCTTCCAGATCTAAAGCCTTGCTGTTCTTCGGCTAATTGTGTCGATATATTGATCTTATCTGTTATGATCTTTGTCAGGAGTTTCATGATGCTGCTTAAGAGGTTGATGGCTTTGTAGTTATTTATGTCTCTTTTGAAACAGTAATATCGATGTGCATATTCTCCACTAAAATTTTGCGTTCAGCGCGTCGACGACTTTTTCTTCTGCGACCATCATGAGCCCATCATGATAAACAGAACCGAGACTCGTCGCTGAAAATAATGTTATTCCATTCATGGGCGAAATGTTGTCTTCCCTGCACCAATCAAGTCTTGCTCCACGATGCTGCGGAGTAAGAGGTAGACACAATTGTGGACGGTAAGATCTAATACACTGCTGCTGCTCTAATATCTGCTACGTAAACAGTAGCCATAGATACTATTTGGCCATTTAGAGCCAACCAGTCATTTGCCAATGCCCGCGACGTTGTAAATCTGTTCCTAAAAGTTGTTAGACGAAGGACTCGATCTTCACGCTCAGTGTTGGCTTATTCTCCACTCGTCTGGGATTTTGCTTTCGCTCAGTATTTTACTGAATATCATGGTTATTTCGCGTTCTGGTGTGTCGCCTCCATACCTTAGGAGTTCATTCTTCTCCGGACGCTTCCGGTTCTTGATTTTTTTTAGGGCAGCCGTGACATCAGTTCTTGTGATGATGGTTCCATCTTCCACTCTTATCGGCGTTCTGTGGTTTGTGTTTCCTCGTTTCTTTGTACAGCTCTGCGAGGTATTTGTGTCATGATAGTGCTGGTATTGGGTTATTATCTGTTAGTTCATTTATTTCAATATTGAAAAACTGAACTAGTTTAGGCACGATTTCAAAGTAACTCACACCTTTTTTTCTGACGAAATAAAAAGCTGAGTAAAGTTTATATTCTGCTTATGCGTAAATATGTTGGGTGTTGTAGCATATCCCATTTAACCTGTTATTGAAAGCTTCCGAATCATTGAAAGCTTCTAAATAGAGGTCTGATATTGTCATAATAAAACTCAGCGCCTTAGGCTCTAAATTGGTGCGAATCCAAGGCGATTTTGCGCCTATTTTCTGCCTATTTAACCTTTAAATCTTCGATAAATTATATAATAAATTGAGATTTGGAACAACAGCATATGAATATTGGGGTTAAATATTAATCTATTGGGGTTTTTGTGGTAAAATCTGATTGTAAATTTGCTATAAATATTATTTGCAAAATATAATACAAATGTATTACAACCTTCATGGACCAGCGCGCATTTTCTTTATAACTAAAATATTCAATTAATATAATACTTATCGATAACTATGCGAACCAACGGAGAAAGGTTAACATTATTACAAGTACGTTGAGATAATTTCACACAATTACAATAAACAAATCCTTCGATATTACAATTAATTTACAATTCAACATTGAAGTAATAAGATTATTGAAAAGCAATGTGTAGATTTTTCTAAGTGTTAAAGAATAACAAGACTAGACACACAAGACTAGACAGACAAGAATAGACAGACAAGACTAGACAGACAAGACTAGACAGACAAGACTAGACAGACAAGACTAGACAAACAAGACTAGACAGACAAGACTAGACAGACAAGACTAGACAGACAAGACTAGACAGACAAGACTAGACAGACAAGACTAGACAGACAAGACTAGACAGACAAGACTAGACAGAAAAGACTAGACAGACAAGACTAGACAGACAAGACTAGACAGACAAGACTAGACAGACAAGACTAGACAGACAAGACTAGACAGACAAGACTAGACAGACAAGACTAGACAGACAAGACTAGACAGACAAGACTAGACAGACAAGACTAGACAGACAAGACTAGACAGACAAGACTAGACAGACAAGACTAGACAGACAAGACTAGACAGACAAGACTAGACAGACAAGACTAGACAGACAAGACTAGACAGACAAGACTAGACAGACAAGACTAGACAGACAAGACTAGACAGACAAGACTAGACAGACAAGACTAGACAGACAAGACTAGACAGACAAGACTAGACAGACAAGACTAGACAGACAAGACTAGACAGACAAGACTAGACAGACAAGACTAGACAGACAAGACTAGACAGACAAGACTAGACAGACAAGACTAGACAGACAAGACTAGACAGACAAGACTAGACAGACAAGACTAGACAGACAAGACTAGACAGACAAGACTAGACAGACAAGACTAGACAGACAAGACTAGACAGACAAGACTAGACAGACAAGACTAGACAGACAAGACTAGACAGACAAGACTAGACAGACAAGACTAGACAGACAAGACTAGACAGACAAGACTAGACAGACAAGACTAGACAGACAAGACTAGACAGACAAGACTAGACAGACAAGACTAGACAGACAAGACTAGACAGACAAGACTAGACAGACAAGACTAGACAGACAAGACTAGACAGACAAGACTAGACAGACAAGACTAGACAGACAAGACTAGACAGACAAGACTAGACAGACAAGACTAGACAGACAAGACTAGACAGACAAGACTAGACAGACAAGACTAGACAGACAAGACTAGACAGACAAGACTAGACAGACAAGACTAGACAGACAAGACTAGACAGACAAGACTAGACAGACAAGACTAGACAGACAAGACTAGACAGACAAGACTAGACAGACAAGACTAGACAGACAAGACTAGACAGACAAGACTAGACAGACAAGACTAGACAGACAAGACTAGACAGAAAAGACTAGACAGACAAGACTAGACAGACAAGACTAGACAGACAAGACTAGACAGACAAGACTAGACAGACAAGACTAGACAGACAAGACTAGACAGACAAGACTAGACAGACAAGACTAGACAGACAAGACTAGACAGACAAGACTAGACAGACAAGACTAGACAGACAAGACTAGACAGACAAGACTAGACAGACAAGACTAGACAGACAAGACTAGACAGACAAGACTAGACAGACAAGACTAGACAGACAAGACTAGACAGACAAGACTAGACAGACAAGACTAGACAGACAAGACTAGACAGACAAGACTAGACAGACAAGACTAGACAGACAAGACTAGACAGAAAAGACTAGACAGACAAGACTAGACAGACAAGACTAGACAGACAAGACTAGACAGACAAGACTAGACAGACAAGACTAGACAGACAAGACTAGACAGACAAGACTAGACAGACAAGACTAGACAGACAAGACTAGACAGACAAGACTAGACAGACAAGACTAGACAGACAAGACTAGACAGACAAGACTAGACAGACAAGACTAGACAGACAAGACTAGACAGACAAGACTAGACAGACAAGACTAGACAGACAAGACTAGACAGACAAGACTAGACAGACAAGACTAGACAGACAAGACTAGACAGACAAGACTAGACAGACAAGACTAGACAGACAAGACTAGACAGACAAGACTAGACAGACAAGACTAGACAGACAAGACTAGACAGACAAGACTAGACAGACAAGACTAGACAGACAAGACTAGACAGACAAGACTAGACAGACAAGACTAGACAGACAAGACTAGACAGACAAGACTAGACAGACAAGACTAGACAGACAAGACTAGACAGACAAGACTAGACAGACAAGACTAGACAGACAAGACTAGACAGACAAGACTAGACAGACAAGACTAGACAGACAAGACTAGACAGACAAGACTAGACAGACAAGACTAGACAGACAAGACTAGACAGACAAGACTAGACAGACAAGACTAGACAGACAAGACTAGACAGACAAGACTAGACAGACAAGACTAGACAGACAAGACTAGACAGACAAGACTAGACAGACAAGACTAGACAGACAAGACTAGACAGACAAGACTAGACAGACAAGACTAGACAGACAAGACTAGACAGACAAGACTAGACAGACAAGACTAGACAGACAAGACTAGACAGACAAGACTAGACAGACAAGACTAGACAGACAAGACTAGACAGACAAGACTAGACAGACAAGACTAGACAGACAAGGCTAGACAGACAAGACTAGACAGACAAGACTAGACAGACAAGACTAGACAGACAAGACTAGACAGACAAGACTAGACAGACAAGACTAGACAGACAAGACTGGACAGACAAGACTAGACAGACAAGACTAGACAGACAAGACTAGACAGACAAGACTAGACAGACAAGACTAGACAGACAAGACTAGACAGACAAGACTAGACAGACAAGACTAGACAGACAAGACTAGACAGACAAGACTAGACAGACAAGACTAGACAGACAAGACTAGACAGACAAGACTAGACAGACAAGACTAGACAGACAAGACTAGACAGACAAGACTAGACAGACAAGACTAGACAGACAAGACTAGACAGACAAGACTAGACAGATAAGGCTAGACAGACAAGACTAGATATACAAGACTAGACAGACAACCCTGGACAGTCTACTCTCGCTTTTCCATTCTCCTAAATAAAATCTTGTGAATGCAAGTAGTTTAGTTGGTCTTGATTTTTGATGATTAATTAAACAAGGTAGTTGGACAATATAGAAATTCTACATATAAATCATTTTATAGAAGTTTACTTACCATACATTGTATACTGATTATAATATATTGGTCTTAGTAACAAGATCTTTTAATATTCGAATTTACACGTTAGCGTTAAGTGATTGAGACTAGATATGCACATGTCTTAACATAATATACTTTACACAAAGTATATATATAATAAATATCAACTACTTTTCCCTCCTCCCATTTTGTACATTGAACGTGAGCTTAGATAATAGAAGCTTATATAATATGTCGTATATTTAATAGTATAATTGTATAGAAACATATTTTGTATAGTATGTATGTTGAACAGTAGTTCATCTAATATTAGGTTGTTCGGAAAGAAATCGTTTGGTCGATCAAAATTGGAACATTGTTTCGCCTCTTTTTCAGCGCAAATCTGAATGCTTTCTAGGAAATGACGTACATCCCTCTCAACTTCAGAAGGCTCTTCGTCGATACACTGCTCTCCATCTTCTATCGATGAGTCTTGTTCCTTGAAAGTGAAGATTAATCCTGTCGAAAAGAAATATTGCCCTTTGTTGACTGACAATGTCTACTCCCATTTCATCCTGACTAACGCATTCGCTTAGAGCAACTACAAGAATGGCGAGTACAAGGTTTTCGAATTCTTGCAATGTTGCACAAATTGTCATGACTCCAATGCATCTGACGTAAAAGTCTTTCAATTTTCCGAATTTTCCATTAAAAACTTTCTTCTGGCAGATCATCTTGGTGAAGTGGGTTCGAATATCCAGTCGAACGAAACATTGAATCCGATCTTAGAGGTTCTCATTATGCAACCACTTGAAACATACTGATATATACACGTCCAAGCGACATTCGTTGAAACTCAATGTGATGGCGTTGAGTAAGGCCAGCGAACAATCACATGAAACTTCGTTTGGCACGTGATCTGCTAATTTCAAAAATGTTTTCAACCAATACTCGTTCGTGATTGTGTCTTGCTGGGCTGAAATCATTTGAAAAATGTGGTTGATTTCTACTTCACCTCCCACAACCATTTGATACAAGAATTTGTTTCTCCGTTAGGTTTTCTAATGGATTTGATGACGCCACCAGTTCCATCAATTGAAACTTATTTCACAGTCTTAATTTTGTTTTTGTACAGAACAATTTGTAAAGGTGAAGCGTATATGCAGTAAAACTCGCCGAGTCAATTATAATTTGCCGAGTAATTTCTTTTATACATCCACGAAATTCACCCGCATACTTCATGTGGTACAAGGAAGTTATTGTATAACGTCAACCTTTTCTTATGGCAAGGTCGTGATTTGTGGCTTCTTCGAGCAGTTTTTTTCAAAACACCAGGATTGGGAATGTGGCTAAGAGAGGGGTCGCCAAAATCCATGCACTTTGTAGCTTCTTTGCGCCATAAAGACGCTTTTTTGTTCAACAATGCTCTTCCAACATCTTAACGTGCCGATCCTTTAAGTTGTCTACTTTTTGAATGTGGAATACCTCTAGTATCGGATGTGGTGATCGCTATGCTGATTCCAGGATTACATCCCGAAGATATTTTGAATTAAAAAAAAAATATGGTCTAGCATGGTCAAACGAAGTTCTTCAACACCAAACGAAAAAAAACGATATAAATAAAAAAATATAAAATATTAAAAAAACGATTCTGGGGTTCAAAAAAATCTTGGTCAAACATATCCCATTTTATTTTTTTCAAATTTTTTCAACGCATTTTTTCAATCTACTCATATTTACAAGATTTGACCCAAAAATGTCACAGAAGTTTAGAAAGATACTCACTTTCCAACGCTTATCGATTATTTTTTTAATCTACAGAGTTCCAACGTCCTTTTTGCTCCTATACACGAAGTTATAGTTGAATCAATCAATTAATAAGTTGCCTTTTTAATTATAACATTGTTTATTTAATCTACAAACCCATTGGAATGTCGAATTATTTACTAAACATGCAATGAAATGAAATCACAAACAAATATTTCGAAATTGATAGAATTCAAACGTAGGTATTATTTAACATATTAGTCGAATCATCGAAATTATTTTAATAATACAGATTAGTTATTATGAAAGTGCACTGTCCACGTCGCCGCAGTATACACACATTGGGTCACTTGCCCTGCCAAAACTATGTAGATACTCCCTGAAGCATCCGTGGCCGCTGAGGGCCTGTGTTAGATGGTAAGTTATCTCACCATGGTTCCGTGTTATCCAAGGTTTAAGTTTTGGGATCAATAGTTTGGTCCAATGTCCTGTTTTGGACATACTCCATGACTTTTGCCAGTCTTCGTGTATTTGGTTATTTGCAATTTTTTCTCTTTCTGTCTTATTTGCCAAGTTCCTTGTCTTATATAATTGGACTATCTCGTGGATTTTGCACTCTATCGGGACGATGTCAGCAATCACCAACACAGCTTCCCTGGAGATAGTCCTGTATGCACTGCATACTCTGATGGCCATTTTTCTCTGTACAGAGGTGAGCATCTGTTTCATGTACCCCTTTTCAATTGCTCTAGCCCAGACCGGAGCTCTGGGAAAAAACATATTTTTCATACTAGGCTAATTTAGTCTCTAAAACCAAGTTATCTTACCTACCTAATGACGTCTGCCTAGTTTTGTTTGTCTCGACTTGTCTGTCAAGCCTTGTCAATTTTTAGTATTAATTCTCTATTCAATTCGTTTTGATAGAACTAGTACATGTGGATCGTATTTTTTGGAATGGAATAGTTTTTGTGGATGGAAGAGTTGAAAAGAATGGAATAGTTGTTAAATGTGGAATAATTGATAAGGGTGGAATTGTATAATACATTTTCAAGACTATAAATTTCAATAGAAAAATCTATAAGCTACGCCGACCTGAATTTTATTGTTCCACGTTGCGTAAAATTTACTAAAATATTTTTTTAAACAAATCCAGACATGTAAATCACGAATTCCGATCAAAACCGAACACGAAAATTTGAAAATATTCAAAAATTGCAAAAAAATATATTAATCCTTGAAGGATTTCATTGAAACTTTTACTGAATGTGGGTATCCACCAGAGATATCATTTGACAAAATTTGAACGCTCCCACTCCAATGGGGACGTCGTGAGGAATGATTTTTTCCACAAAGAATATTTGCAAATATCTCGTCAACGCCTGAAGATGGAATATTATAACCAGAATATCCGTATGTAAGACGTCGGTGTCTACGAAAAAGTATTCTTTGCAAATTTTGAAAGAACCTTCGGTTTCGTCACAAAAGTTAAAAATATAAAATCCCAAAATTTATAAAAGGGGTTCTCTGAATTTCGTTTTTCAATTTACACGGGTTTAATTGAGCTCTTCCGCCAAAACGCTTCGCTTTGGAAAAATGAAAATGACACAACTTTTAGATGAAAATGTGCTCTATAAACTAGCGCTAAATGCATGTTTCTTAGACTTGAAAATTTGACAAAAACATATATTTGCAAATATTTCTTTATTAAAAAAAATCCTTTGTCAAGGCATTCGACCACAAATATGTCAATTTAAATAGAAACATGTACAATCTATTTAAAACTTATGTAAACTATCTAAAACTTAATGCGTTTGTTAAAAGAAAGTGCGCTCTATATATCTGTGTTAAAATTATTTCATGCAAACCCAAGGAAATGAGGCATTTTTAAACGCTCGTCATGTCGTGGCTATCAGCGGCAAAAAGTTTCCATGAAGCAAATTTTCAATAAGCAAATTTCAATAGGTCTCAATGAGCACTATTCGATTTTAGAGTTGAAAATCCGGATAAATTTCGCTATGGCTTTTCCTTCAGCCGTCAAGTGGTAGAACTGACCGTTTTTCAACAATAACTCTTTTGCTATACACGCTAGGAAGTCGAGGAATACACCTTTAGATTCCAAAATATATGTGTAATAGTAGGGAAAGATAGTTCCTTCTGGAGCCTCCTCACTCCTCGCCCCCCACCACTACCCCCAATACTACCCCTTCACTACCCCCACCCCTAGACCCCGCCCGCCCTTCACTACCCCCACCCCTAGACCCCGCCCCCTAGACCCCGCCCCAGATCAGCTGTAAGTGTAAATTTGCGATTCCGCGGCAAGCAATGGTCTTAGTTTTTTTGACCTGGAGTGCGAAGCCGTTGATGGATTTGAGAAATTCAAACGCCATACTGTTGGCCTTTTCACCGGGCATGCACTTGTCGGACTGGAAATGAAAAATTTTCTTTTACGCGTTTCCGTTTGAAGAGGTGAAAAAAAAGTGACTTTGCGAATTGGTGCCTGCGGAACGTCCCCGGAGCTGTAATGCGCCGATATAGGTGTGGTTCGAAAGTAGACACGTGGGGCTATAATCCCTGAAAAGAGCAATACAATTCTAAAACATTTCACCGAATATTGAAGGTTTCAATTTGCTCAATTTTGAAAAATTCGTTTCGAGTTTGGAAGGGCGTCGAGACCCCCAAATGCGATCGAGCGATGCGTCGTTCCTATCGCCTTATAGACCCTTTCGTTCTATATTCAGAAACCACCACCGCGAGGCCCTGCTATTTATTTTAGCGAATCCCAGAGGATTCTCGCGTACATCTGCAAAATATGGTTTTTCGGGCCTCCCGGCGCCATCCAGCGCGCAATCGCAAGTAAACTCCAAAACAAACTTAAAGGCACTATGCCGAATCGATTGGTGCCGGTCCGGTCCCGATCCGACTGTTGGGTATCCCAGGAGAGGGATCCCCGCAAATTAGGTGAAAAAAACACCGCGTTTTTCCGATTTTTGTGTTAAAATTGACCCAGAGCGGGAAAAGGATGCCGAAGGTAGCAGATTCTTCCACCGCCGGTTGCGGGTAAATATCTCGCATCGAACGAACCGGTTTGGAAACAATCAAGAGAACGGCGTCCACAACAGTGATGGAAAAAACGGTTTTTTTTCGCTTACATTTTCCGCCGCACCGGGTGAACCGACGGTCGCGTACTTTTTTGCATGACGTCAAAAAACGTGAAATCAACGCGGCAAGAGGACGCAGTAAAAAAATTGAGCTGCGGGCCAAAATTGCTACTCAAAGGTGCTAGAAACGATCTCCTGTTTTTGGCACCTGGAGGACGCCGTATGATTCTTGCGTGGGGCAGACGGACACGGGTCGAAGGCCCGTTCAGTTTTACAACAGAAAATGACAATTTCCGGTTTCGACGCGCAAGAGGAACGGAGTTTTTGAAGAAAAAGTGAAAAATTTAAAATGCACCTACAGCCGTCTATAAAAACCCGTCTAAAAAAACCTAATTTTTGTTCAATTCGCCGGAAAAAAATCAAGACGTAAACCGCATTTTTACACAATTTTTCTTAATTTTCAAAAAATCTTGTTTTTTGACCCGTTTCAAGTTCAGGGACGGTACCTTACTCGATTAGTATATTAAAAAAAAAAAATAGCATTTACACGCGCTATTTATATCTGCAAGAAACAAATGACATACATGACCTACATTTATCTAAAGAGACAATATAAATAATAACTCTTGGATTTAATGAGGAAAACTAAAGTGTAGGATGAAATACATAAATCACTTGGGTTATTGATCTCAAACTTAATAAAGGATAATATTTACATTAAGTACTAGACAGAAGGTTTTTTTTGTAATATACATTCAGAGATCATTAGAGATATATAATAATAATTACTCCTATTAATTAGAGGAAAATGAACAAACAGAACCAGCCGTTTAGAATATGATTTAAAGATTTTAAATTGATAATTTAGAATATGATTTTAGAATATGATATATGATATGATATGAATTATGATTTAATATGTTTAAGAATATGATTTCTAAAATTTACAAATAAGACTGGTGAAGTCGATAAACGCTTGATAATTATTATACATGTTGGATTCAAAAATATGAATTGGCAAATATTTAATAAGCCATAAAACGTGTTTTCTTTTCGTTTTGGCCCCGAATCGAGAATTCTTATAGATACAAATTACGAGCGTCCTGCGGCAATAAATGCAATGTTTGCAATCACCGATCTATCACTTTCAAATCAAGCAAATCTTGGTTACAACCAATCGTCGAATACTGTACGACATTCGATGGCCTACATACCAAACCGTATGGAAATGGGAGACTTTGCACAGTTTACTAGCCCATAGAAAAACGATCACAGTCCAATAGTGATTTTAATCAAATTATAAATTGATCAAATTGACAACGATTTATAAATAGACAATGTCTACTCAAAATTGAAAAGTGATAATAAAATCCACTTTGGGACAGCTTTACTAATCAAATCAAATGATTTAATTAGTAAAGCTGTCCCAAAGTGGATGTTATAATCACTTTTCAATTTTAAATTGATTTTATAAAATTTTAAGTTTATAAAAATTAAATCAAATTTTTTATTTTAATAAAAATAAAATTGTACTAAAAGAAGACATGAAGACCAAAGGCTTTAAAACGAACCAATCTAAAAATTTCCTTTAAAAACTAATAAAGACTTTTCAAAGTCAACCCTACACGCTAGCTAATATATTCGGGAGGGCCCCGGAATATCTTTTGTTACTTCTTGGTACACATGGCACAGAAGATATTCCAGGGCCATCCCGAATATATTAGCTAGCGTGTTGTGAGGCTGCCACTAATGTTGTGAAGGGGGTTATGGTGTGAACCACCGCCGACTTAAATGTTGAGAGGGAAGGACTGCTGGCCAAGAATTCTTCGGGCTCTGAGAAATATCTCAGGATCTTGTAATGTAATGTTCACCGGGATTCGTAAGGCACGTAGTTCGTCGAATAATAGTCGAGTTGGTTTTAACAATTTAATTAAACAATAATACAATGAAATAACTTAAGACTTAAGAACTTATAGCTTACCACTCTACTCTCTTTTCTCTTACTTCTTACTTGTTACCGACAACTGGGGAATGATATTTATACCATTCCTAGTATAATATATCTGTAAGAGGGGTTAAATCATCCCTCTAATTCAAATAAGGAGGAGATTGAATTTCCTTGGCTCCTCCCATGAAAAATCGAGGCTTAAATTCTCTGAATCCCTGAAAATGTCTGGTCCTCTGGTTAATCTCTATAAGAAGGTTTTTATAGCCTTTATAGGTAGATTTTAGCGTGGTAATAAAAACTCTTAGTTTCTGGACAAAATATAAAACTACAAAATAATTGCATTTATCTAAAACGTGGGACAAAGGGCACGTTTTGGAATGTGCGGCAATGGCACTGATGTCCAGGCCTGGTTTTTATTACAACAAGCGTGTAGGGTTGACTTTGATCAGTTTTTAAAGGAAATTTTATCGTACTTTGAGTTTTTGGATTTTTTTGCAAAAAAATTTCCTTTGAATAAGAAAGTAATAACATTTATTAAAAAACTCGAGTAATTAAGCTTATGTTATTACATGTAATTTATCGTTGGTAATAATTGCAAATTGGTTATTTATTCAGGGAAATTCTTACATCCACAGCAGCAAGTATGAAAATTATTCGACGCAATTATTTGCCAAATTACATGTTTTCTTTTAATACGTTCGAAAGTTACTTTCATGTGATAATAGTACCAAGGAAATACGTAAACTGATTTTCTTATTTAAAATGGACATTCAAATGAGTTTTTAAATGTGGAATCTTGTCTGTCTAGTCTTATCTGTCTAGTCTTGTCTGTCTAGTCTTGTCTGTCTAGTCTTGTCTGTCTAGTCTTGTCTGTCTAGTCTTGTCTGTCTAGTCTTGTCTGTCTAGTCTTGTCTGTCTAGTCTTGTCTGTCTAGTCTTGTCTGTCTAGTCTTGTCTGTCTAGTCTTGTCTGTCTAGTCTTGTCTGTCTAGTCTTGTCTGTCTAGTCTTGTCTGTCTAGTCTTGTCTGTCTAGTCTTGTCTGTCTAGTCTTGTCTGTCTAGTCTTGTCTGTCTAGTCTTGTCTGTCTAGTCTTGTCTGTCTAGTCTTGTCTGTCTAGTCTTGTCTGTCTAGTCTTGTTTGTCTAGTCTTGTCTGTCTAGTCTTGTCTGTCTAGTCTTGTCTGTCTAGTCTTGTCTGTCTAGTCTTGTCTGTCTAGTCTTGTCTGTCTAGTCTTGTCTGTCTAGTCTTGTCTGTCTAGTCTTGTCTGTCTAGTCTTGTCTGTCTAGTCTTGTCTGTCTAGTCTTGTCTGTCTAGTCTTGTCTGTCTAGTCTTGTCTGTCTAGTCTTGTCTGTCTAGTCTTGTCTGTCTAGTCTTGTCTGTCTAGTCTTGTCTGCCTAGTCTTGTCTGCCTAGTCTTGTCTGTCTAGTCTTGTCTGTCTAGTCTTGTCTGTCTAGTCTTGTCTGTCTAGTCTTGTCTGTCTAGTCTTGTCTGTCTAGTCTTGTCTGTCTAGTCTTGTCTGTCTAGTCTTGTCTGTCTAGTCTTGTCTGTCTAGTCTTGTCTGTCTAGTCTTGTCTGTCTAGTCTTGTCTGTCTAGTCTTGTCTGTCTAGTCTTGTCTGTCTAGTCTTGTCTGTCTAGTCTTGTCTGTCTAGTCTTGTCTGTCTAGTCTTGTCTGTCTAGTCTTGTCTGTCTAGTCTTGTCTGTCTAGTCTTGTCTGTCTAGTCTTGTCTGTCTAGTCTTGTCTGTCTAGTCTTGTCTGTCTAGTCTTGTCTGTCTAGTCTTGTCTGTCTAGTCTTGTCTGTCTAGTCTTGTCTGTCTAGTCTTGTCTGTCTAGTCTTGTCTGTCTAGTCTTGTCTGTCTAGTCTTGTCTGTCTAGTCTTGTCTGTCTAGTCTTGTCTGTCTAGTCTTGTCTGTCTAGTCTTGTCTGTCTAGTCTTGTCTGTCTAGTCTTGTCTGTCTAGTCTTGTCTGTCTAGTCTTGTCTGTCTAGTCTTGTCTGTCTAGTCTTGTCTGTCTAGTCTTGTCTGTCTAGTCTTGTCTGTCTAGTCTTGTCTGTCTAGTCTTGTCTGTCTAGTCTTGTCTGTCTAGTCTTGTCTGTCTAGTCTTGTCTGTCTAGTCTTGTCTGTCTAGTCTTGTCTGTCTAGTCTTGTCTGTCTAGTCTTGTCTGTCTAGTCTTGTCTGTCTAGTCTTGTCTGTCTAGTCTTGTCTGTCTAGTCTTGTCTGTCTAGTCTTGTCTGTCTAGTCTTGTCTGTCTAGTCTTGTCTGTCTAGTCTTGTGTGTCTAGTCTTGTGTGTCTAGTCTTGTCTGTCTAGTCTTGTCTGTCTAGTCTTGTCTGTCTAGTCTTGTCTGTCTAGTCTTGTCTGTCTAGTCTTGTCTGTCTAGTCTTGTCTGTCTAGTCTTGTCTGTCTAGTCTTGTCTGTCTAGTCTTGTCTGTCTAGTCTTGTCTGTCTAGTCTTGTCTGTCTAGTCTTGTCTGTCTAGTCTTGTCTGTCTAGTCTTGTCTGTCTAGTCTTGTCTGTCTAGTCTTGTCTGTCTAGTCTTGTCTGTCTAGTCTTGTCTGTCTAGTCTTGTCTGTCTAGTCTTGTCTGTCTAGTCTTGTCTGTCTAGTCTTGTCTGTCTAGTCTTGTCTGTCTAGTCTTGTCTGTCTAGTCTTGTCTGTCTAGTCTTGTCTGTCTAGTCTTGTCTGTCTAGTCTTGTCTGTCTAGTCTTGTCTGTCTAGTCTTGTCTGTCTAGTCTTGTCTGTCTAGTCTTGTCTGTCTAGTCTTGTCTGTCTAGTCTTGTCTGTCTAGTCTTGTCTGTCTAGTCTTGTCTGTCTAGTCTTGTCTGTCTAGTCTTGTCTGTCTAGTCTTGTCTGTCTAGTCTTGTCTGTCTAGTCTTGTCTGTCTAGTCTTGTCTGTCTAGTCTTGTCTGTCTAGTCTGTCTAGTCTTGTCTGTCTAGTCTTGTCTGTCTAGTCTTGTCTGTCTAGTCTTGTCTGTCTAGTCTTGTCTGTCTAGTCTTGTCTGTCTAGTCTTGTCTGTCTAGTCTTGTCTGTCTAGTCTTGTCTGTCTAGTCTTGTCTGTCTAGTCTTGTCTGTCTAGTCTTGTCTGTCTAGTCTTGTCTGTCTAGTCTTGTCTGTCTAGTCTTGTCTGTCTAGTCTTGTCTGTCTAGTCTTGTCTGTCTAGTCTTGTCTGTCTAGTCTTGTCTGTCTAGTCTTGTCTGTCTAGTCTTGTCTGTCTAGTCTTGTCTGTCTAGTCTTGTCTGTCTAGTCTTGTCTGTCTAGTCTTGTCTGTCTAGTCTTGTCTGTCTAGTCTTGTCTGTCTAGTCTTGTCTGTCTAGTCTTGTCTGTCTAGTCTTGTCTGTCTAGTCTTGTCTGTCTAGTCTTGTCTGTCTAGTCTTGTCTGTCTAGTCTTGTCTGTCTAGTCTTGTCTGTCTAGTCTTGTCTGTCTAGTCTTGTCTGTCTAGTCTTGTCTGTCTAGTCTTGTCTGTCTAGTCTTGTCTGTCTAGTCTTGTCTGTCTAGTCTTGTCTGTCTAGTCTTGTCTGTCTAGTCTTGTCTGTCTAGTCTTGTCTGTCTAGTCTTGTCTGTCTAGTCTTGTCTGTCTAGTCTTGTCTGTCTAGTCTTGTCTGTCTAGTCTTGTCTGTCTAGTCTTGTCTGTCTAGTCTTGTCTGTCTAGTCTTGTCTGTCTAGTCTTGTCTGTCTAGTCTTGTCTGTCTAGTCTTGTCTGTCTAGTCTTGTCTGTCTTGTTATTCTTGTAATAGAAATATACCATGCCTTTCTAATTTTATATTTCCGGCATAATTATAGTTTGGTATAATAATCACCAAGTATTAGTAATTTAGTTGAAAAATAATTTATTATAAATAATAAGTCATTGTTGTCGATTTTTAATTTGTAAGGAAAGTGTTCTTTAATTGTGATTATTTCAACGGCGAACGGTAATTATCATCCGAAGCTACATTTTTTCGTTAGGTTTATTATTTTGTAATAACTCTTAATAAGATGTTCCATGTTTTTGATGAGGCGGGATAACCAAAGACACGAATAAGCAACAATAATAATACTTAAAAAAACATTTTTTCTTAAAACTTACATTTTCACACGATTTTATTCTGTTACGTCTCCGAAATGCAATGTACCATTATTAACAGGAAATCTTGGAATTTATGCGGAATTACTTTGCGAATTTCTTATTACTTTGTTATATTTATTATTTATTAATTTATTAAAAAATAACAATAAATTTGTTATTAAAAATTAACAATAACAATAAATAAACTATAAGAACTGTTTACAACATGGTATTAAGATTCCTCTTATATTCTGTTCAAGAAAAGTTTAAATGATAGATATTTTCTTATTAATTAATAGGTAGGTTATTCTAGATTTATTACCGCAAATTACAATATAAAATGTGACAAACAACAATGGTGCGTTGTTTATGTTATGAATCAAAAGATATGTTTTCATTTGATTTCCCTATTACGTTCTTATATTGCAATTCGTGGAAATTTTAAGTCCGTAAGATTACATGTTTAGTTGTTTAATCACTGCAAAAATGTCAAGACTTTGGTCTTTGTATCTGAACTATTGTCAAACTCTATTCAAGACTTTATATATAGCCTGCGATTCCGCTCGCATTGATTTTTATGTCAGTCAAATTAATGCGGGTCAGCTAATTTTAACAAATATTGATTATCTTGTGAGTAATATGAAGACTAATAGATAATTAGTCTTCATATTAATCACAAGATATACAGGTTTTTAGACCGCAGGTTAAATTTAAAAATTGGTTTCAAATAAAACTTATCTTCTCCAACAATTTCGTATGGATTTTATTTATACTTTGTACACTTATTACTTATGAAACTTATGAAAAAATAAGTTTAAAATCTTGCTAAGTTTGAATGAAATCGAGTGGTTAATTCCAAAGTTATTACTTGTTGGAAACAATTTTTGTTAATTTGGACGTCGTTTTAAAACAGTCTACCTAGTCATATTGTTGGAAACAATAGTAATAAATTATACTTAAACATTTTAAGGCTTTTTTAATCTTTCAGAAAATCTAAAACTCATTCCGCTACTTTCATTGCTATTTGAGATATCGCTGTATGTATAACCAGGTCCTTTAACCTTTTCACTGCGGCGTCCTTTTAGAGAGAACCATCAATACAGATGCCCGTGTGGGGTTGTAGGTCCCCCATCGGGCGCCTCCCCAGGTGGCGGATAGGGGGATGCCTCCCCCTAGGTGGTACTGGGGAAATCAAATACCCGGGGCGGACCTAAACCTACAAATGTAGCGTCTGCACTCAGAATGAGCGGCTACAAATCCGCAGCGTCTGTTCCAGATTGGGCGGCTGCAACAGCGTCTGACCCAGAATGGGCGGCTGATTTAAATCCTGTAAACAGGAGGTTGGTTTGGAAGCTATAGCTGGCAGCCCCAGCACCAAACTACGGCCACAGTGGGCTAATAACCTGCTTGGCCTAAACTATGCTATTAATGAAATAAATATTTTTTTTATTTAAAATAATTAATACGATCGAGTTCATAGACAAGTTTAAGAAATTTCGCTTACACATAGGAAATTATTCAGATAAATATCGCAGGATGTGATCTAGTCTTATATGTTCTTGTCCCAAATCCTAGAATCTCAATTGAATCAACCCGTAATATGTTTGCAAACAATTATGCATGCACACACGATTTCCCGCTACCCGCCCGCACTTTTCACCGCTTGTCTAGTCTTGTGTGTCTAGTCTTGTCTAGTCTTGTCAGTCTAGTCTTGTCTGGCTTGTATGTCTAGTCTTACCTGTTTAGTCCTGTCTAGTCTTGTCTGTCTTGGCTTAACTTGTCCTTGTTATCAGTCCTATCTTGTCTGTCTAGTCTTGTCTAGTCTTATCTGTCTAGTCTTGTCAATCTAAACCTCATAATCTCAATTGAACCCCTATCTGTAAATATGTCCACCCTCATTTTGAATTTTCCCCGCGCTCGCGCGCCATCTACACATGCTCGCTCGGACACGTTCAGAACTACGGTTAGGTGATGGGGTAGTTTTGCTCCATCGGGGTCAATGGGAATCTTATGGATGGAGCAACCCCATGTAAATCCTTACGGGGAGGAGGGAATAGAACATAGGATCTTTCCCTACTCAAGTCTGTACGGAAGCTTCGGTGCGCGAGTCACAACTCGCACTTGGCCGTTTCTTTTTATTCCTTCGAATCTTTAGTCTTGTCTATCCAGTCGTATTCGCGATGAAACCTGTAGGGTTTATATAAACTTGATTTTCATCGAAACATCCAAAAATCGCATCTCTACACATGCAATTATTTAGTTCATTTAACTCTAAACACCGCCTGTACGTCAAGTTGGCGTGTTAAGACTACTGTAATATTTTATGCACGTCATTGAATCCGGCGGCGATGATAATTGCGAGAAGATTTATTCGCGTATCACCTTTTTTGCGTGCGGAGAAATTTTCAATGAATATATATATATATATATATATATATATATATATATATATATATATATATATATATATATAATATATATAATATATATATATAAATATATATATATATATACATACATATATATATATATAAACATACATATATATATATATATATATATATATATATATATATATATATATATATATATATATATGTATATACAATAAATATTTGCGATAAATTTCTTTGGCGAGTAGAAAGCGATTGTCAGCCTACGGCCACGAAGTAGAAACTCGTTTCGAGGATACCGAGCGACAACAAGGCTTTTCCGTATTGAACACATTTTTACCGGGAAGTAAAAAATCCGGATATTATTAAAATATATTTATCTGCTCACACACCAAAAATAAGGCATTAATAAATATATTATTGTATGTGAAAAATGCCGTTATTATAATCGTGTGTAAAAGTATCCAAATCGTGCGTAAAAGTTCAATGTAAATCAAATGGAGTTTCGTTATTAAACAATTTCAGTTTGTTGTTACTATGGCAATAACTTGCGTCACTAAACCAAAAACATAGACGTAGTGAAAGTAAATTTTCTGACGTATATTAAAATTGAATTGATTTTTCTTATTTTGAAACAAAGTCTCCGCCTCTCAGTCTGGATTTATCTGGCTCTAATATAACTTCACCTAACCATAACCTAATATAGATTAAATCTAGGTTAACCAAGATTACATCGACAACGACCAAACAGTGTGGAAACCATAATAAATTACCAATTTTATATTCAAGTAACTATATTTGAATTTAGCGCCAAATTTTGTAACTAGATTGAACTTTGTCAAAGTGTAAATAAAAAAAAAAAGGTATCTAGTTACTGCACTCTTAAAAAAATGGACTATTGAAAATATAGAATTGAAAATATCAATATACAAATATCAAATTACATAAACAAATGACAGACAATAATGCTCTACAGACAAAAGATGTTTACATTTTTGTTAGGCTGTTAGGTCACTGTGCGTTTTTACTAATTACCTCCTTTTTCACGGAGGCGCTGAACGTTCTAACCTTCTTGTGTCAGTGATTTGAAGTATGTTGTCTGTCAAAATTACAATTTTTACAATATTATCGGTAAGAAAATCAATATAATCGGTATTATATTTCTGTAGATTGAACAGTGAACAAACACGTGTGTGAATTGCTTTTGTGCATGAATTGCGTTTAAACCATTCGCCTTCGGCTCGTGCTTTAACTCCTTGATAACAAAATGTGCGTTGACGTTTCCATATACATGTTATGTTATCACATATACATGACGCATTATGGCTGACGCCTTATGGCTGTTAAATTTCGCAACTCATGCAAAAAAGCCCTTCTTCGCACACTTGTATCATAAAATGCTATTATTTAACGATATTGTAGTCTCTCTGTTTCTGAAAATTGCCAACATTTATTTGCATTTGATAATTTAAGCAAATCTAACATTTCGTCCGTATATGTCGTTTGTATTCGTTATATAACCTAAACATAACCTAATATAACCTAACACAACCTAACAAAAATGTAAACATCTTTTGTCTGTAGAGCATTATTGTCTGTCATTTGTTTATGTAATTTGATATTTGTATATTGATATTTTCAATTTGATATTTTCTATAGTCCATTTTTTTAAGAATGCAGTAACTAGATACCTTTTTTTTTATTTTGATTTACACTTTGACAAAGTTCAATCTAGTTACAAAATTTGGCGCTAAATTCAAATATAGTTACTTGAATATAAAATTGGTAATTTATTATGGTTTCCACAATGGCACAAATTCGCAACAACAGTAATAAAATATAAACAAATAAAATGAGAAAAACCAAAAAAATCTAAATGATACAAGCAGATCAGATGATAATTGTGCTGCAAATGTATGTGAAAAGAAAGAGAGAAGAGAGACTGGGATGGAGAAGTAAATAACGTCGGTGTGAACTTTTCCTCGATTTAAACCAATCAGAGAACAAGGTCAAACAAGCCCTATCTTCCCTGTACTGCATTCTTAAAAAAAATGAATATAGTATTATTCATAATACTATATTTCGTTTGTCCGAAGATGAGGACTTATCTGTTTGAGATTGGGTGAGATTAAAAAGTTGGAAAAAGATTAGGTCAGTTTGCTCGTTTAGGAGGTTAACTGAGGGAATACGGGTCTTTTTGAAAATTTCTAATGACTCTAGGAGATTTAGTTTCGGGCCTTTGTAGCAATTATGCAAGATTTTTAGATTATCTATTTCTGGGAATTTATGATTGCATTCGAGACAATGGTTTGAAAAAGAACTAGTGACTTTTTTCATACGAAAAGCGCGAGAATGTTCTGAAAACCGTGTTGAAAAACTTCGTCCTGTCTGCCCTATGTACACGCTATTGGATTCGGAACAATGAATTTCGTATACGCCGGATTTTTTAATGGGATCGATTTTGTCTTTGGCATTAAACAATATGTTGGGACAACTTAGAGGAGGGTTTAAATGCTTCTTGAAGATTTTGCTTTCGAAGGACATTTGCGATGTGTTCGCTTGTTTTGCCAAAATATGTCAGGGAGATGAAAGTTTTGTCTGAATTTGAGGTTTTCGGATAAATTTGGGTCATTGCGAATTGGGTTCGTTTATTATTGATAATGTTTTGGATGAGTTTTGTTGGGAAACCATTCTCTGTAGCGATTAAAATGATGGTACTTAATTCTTTGATTCTCTTTTCTGTGGAAAGGGGGATTGAAAAGGCTCGATGTATCATTGAATGATAGGCCGCTAATTTGTGTGTTATCGGGTGAAATGATGAATAGGGGATTGTAGAGTTAACATTGGTGGGTTTTCTGTATATATCAAATTCTATTTTGTTGTTTTTGTGAATCAGAGTAAGGTCTAAGAAGTTTATTTTGTTGTCTGTTTCTACCTCGATGGTGAATTTAATTTTGGGATGAACGTTGTTTATTAGGTTTATTAGTTACCACTAAAACACGCTATTACGTCATCGACATATCTATACCAAAATGAAATATGTTTTTTGGAGAAATCTAGTTTGAAGATTTTTTCTTCGATAGTTGACATGAATAGATCGGCTAATGAATACATCTGCCCAAAACAGTTGGATTAGATCCGAAATAAAAAATCTTCATCGGAGGAGAGATTTTATTCAACATTATCTCAAGATATTGCATTCAGAGTTGACATTTAAATTACATCCAGTAGAATTCACTATCTTTGATGACTTTGTTCGTGATAATGTAAGTAGGGTCAACCACCTAAAATATTTAAATTTAAAAAAGAAACTATCCGTTCTCGTAAAGAACAAAAAGTCCGAACCTCAAAAAATAATGTCCAAATCGAATCTAGTGTCTAAATTTATCAACTTCTCAAAAGTTATCTTCAGTCCTATTGAACAATTTTTTCTTTCCCAAAACCCCAACTACACCCCATTCATCAATAACAAATCCGATATATCCACAATAATTGTAGAGTCAGAAATCCCGCTAAAAAAGGTGCAAGAACCTCTTATACCCCGAGCCAAAATAGCCGATCATATAAAATCGTACGCCGGTAATTCTACCACAGACTCCGCAGTGATCAAATCGATAAAAACAAAAATTGAGTCCAATTCTTTAGTCCTTACAAAAGCCGATAAATCTAACTCGATAGTCGTCCTGGAAAGAGAACAGTACATTAATAAAATGAACTCTTTCATTTCAACAGAAAAACTATCCCCCTTGAAAAAGGATCCTACACAAAAATTCCAATTTCAAATTAGAAGTCTCTTAAAAAATATTACAACTTTGTTCTCAGAATTTGAGAAATTTAAAATCATAAATCAGAATCCCACAGCTCCCAGACACTATGGTTTCATTAAAACTCACACACCCGATTCTTCCATTAGACCAGTTGTCTCCTATATTAACAGTGTAGCAAGAGTTTTGGCAATTAAACTGAATACTCTTTTAAAAAAATACACCAAATTTACCCCAAAATATTCTGTAAAAAATTCACTCGCCCTTTCGGAACTCCTCAAACCAATAACAACCCCAATAACCTCCAAACTCGTATCTTTTGACGTTAGTAGTATGTTTTCTAATATACCTACTAAAGAGTGTCTCGAAATCATACAAAATTTAATTGATAAAGCTAATTGTCATCATCTTATAAAATCTGAACTTTATGAAGTCCTGTAAACATCTTCTTTTTCTTCTTATTAGCCTTCATACATACCATTGTTGGATATAGGCCTCTTTCAATTTTTTCCATGCTTCTTTGTCATTTGCTGTTCTCATCCACTGTTTTCCTGCTATCGTCTTTATGTCATCTATCCATCTTGTTTGGGATCTTCCCGTGCTCCTTTTTGTTTCCCGGGGTCTCCAGAAGATAATCTTATGGCTCTATTCTTCTGTATTCTTTATGGCCACGTCTCCTGCCCATTGCCATTTGAGATCCACTGTTCTCCCCATGACATCTATTATTTTTGTTTTTGTCCTGATATCAGTGTTGCGCATTTTGTCTCTTAGAGTGATTCCCAGCATCGCACGTTCCATTGCTTTTTGAGTCACTCTAAGTTTTGCTGCTGATTTTTTAGTAATAGCCATCGTTTCCAGGCAATAGGTGGCAACGGGGAGGATGCAGCTGTTGTAAACCTTACGTTTTAGGTAAATTGAGACGTCTTGGCTTTTTAGTATTTGGCTGAGCTTTCCAAAGGCGGCCCATGTCAGTTGGATTCTGCGTTTGATTTCGGCAGTTTGATTTTCTTTGCCAATTTTAATTGTATGCCCCAGATATGTATATTGCTCTACTTTTTCTATTATGGTGTTATCAATCGACATTTCCTGAGGGCTACTAGTTATAATTTTTGTTTTGTTTAGATTCATTTTTAAACCTATTTGCTTGGACAGGTTGTTTAGTTCTTCTACCATTGTTTTTAATTCTTCGATATTAGTGCTTATTAGAATTATGTCGTCCGCGAATCTTAAGTGACTTAAATATGTCCCGTCGATCTTCATGCCTTTCTCGTCCCAGTTTAGTTGTTTGAAAACCTTTTCTATAGCTGCGGTGAATAATTTGGGGGAGATCGGGTCCCCTTGCCGTACCCCTTTGCTGAGATTTATTTTCCCCGTATGTAGGTCGTCGTTTATTTTTACGTGAAAGGTGGTCTCTTTGTAAATGTCCTCCATTACAGCGGTATATCTCGAGTCTATTCTTGCGTCGTGCATTGCCGACAGGAAAGCCCAAGTCTCAACACTGTCGAATGCTTTGTGGTAGTCTATGAACGCTATATTTATTGGGATATTGTATTCTGTTGTCTTTTCGATAAGTGTTTGGATTGTTTGTAGGTGGTCTGCTGTGCCGAAACCTTTCCGAAAGCCCGCCTGTTCCACTGGTTGGTAGAAATCTAGTTTCTTTGTGAGTCGATTTGTGATAATCCGCATCATAAACTTATATAGGTGTGATAACATGCTTATTGGACGGTAGTTTTCTATGTTTGTGGTGTCACCTTTTTTGTGCAGGATGATGACCTCTGCGTTCTTCCATTTTTTTGGTATTTTCCCCTCGATCAAACATTTGTTTGTTAGTATCCGCAGAGCTTCCAGTAGTGTTCCGCCTCCCACTTTTAGCATTTCTGCTGTTATCTGGTCCTCTCCTGGGGTCTTCCGGTTCTTCATTTGTTGTAACTCATATGTAATTTCAGCTGTCGTTATTTCCGACAGTTTTTCCGATCCTACATTTGTAATAGTTTTTGAGGATGTCGTTGGGTTCGGTATGGATGATGTGTATAGGCTGGCGTAGAATCTTTGGACTTCTGCGACGATATCTGTTTTGTTGGTAATGATATTGCCATGGCGGTCTTTTAGTCTAACAATATGTTGTTTTCCATTTGAAAGCTTTGATTTGAGTACTCTCATGTTTTTGTTCGCCTCTATGGTTTCGATGATTTGTTCGGTTTTATAAGTTTGTTTGGTTTTATAATTCTGATATCTGTGCGTATTTTCTTTTTTACTTTTTTGTTTATGGTGTTGTAATTGGGTGAGTCCCGGCAGGTTTCTCTTCTCTTCTTTATTAGCTGTTTTGTTTCCACTGATAGTCTGGTTTCTTTATCGTTTTTTATCTTGCTACAGATCTTCCTTGTGGCTGATTGAATTTCCTCTGTTATGCTTGTTGCAATATCATCTATAGTTATTTCTTGTAGAATTTCTGATCGTTTCATTCTCTTTTCTATTTCGTTTTCGCATTCATTTTTGTTGAGGGTCAGGAATTCGGCTGTTGGAAATTTCTTTTTGTGTACCAACTTCTTTCTTTCAATTTTTGTATGTATGAGGATCTTTGCCCGGACCAATCTGTGGTCGCTTCCTGTACTAAATCTGTTTAATACTGAGATATCTTTGCATATGTTTTTATTGTTAGAAAGTATGAAATCTATTTCATTTTTTGTCCGGCCATCTGCGCTCTTCCAGGTCCATCTTTTTTGATTTTGTTTTTTAAAGAAAGTGTTAAGACAAAATAGTTTTTCGGTGTTGAGGTAGTCACTTAATGTTTTAATGTGGAAACATGTGTTAATCAAAATTACTTCAAATTTAATAACACTTACTATCAGTAAACATCAAGTCTAGCAATGGGATCCCCATTAAGTCCCCTTTTAGCCGATCTATTCATGTCAACTATCGAAGAAAAAATCTTCAAACTAGATTTCTCCAAAAAACATATTTAATTTTGGTATAGATATGTCGATGACGTAATAGCGTGTTTTAGTGGTAACTAATAAACCTAATAAACAACGTTCATCCCAAAATTAAATTCACCATCGAGGTAGAAACAGACAACAAAATAAACTTCTTAGACCTTACTCTGATTCACAAAAACAATATATATACAGAAAACCCACCAATGTTAACTCTACAATCCCGTATTCATCATTTCACCCGATAACACACAAATTAGCGGCCTATCATTCAATGATACATCGAGCCTTTTCAATCCCCCTTTCCACAGAAAAGAGAATCAAAGAATTAAGTACCATCATTTCAATCGCTACAGAGAATGGTTTCCAAACAAAACTCATCCAAAACATTATCAATAATAAACGAACCCAATTCGCAATGGCCCAAATTTATCCAAAAACCTCAAATTCAGACAAAACTTTCATCTCCCTGACATATTTTGGCAAAACAAGCGAACACATCGCAAATGTCCTTCGAAAGCAAAATCTTCAAGTAGCATTTAAACCCTCCTCTAAGTTGTCCAACATATTGTTTAATGCCAAAGACAAAATCGATCCCATTAAAAAATCCGGCGTATACGAAATTCATTGTTCCGAATGCAATAGCGTGTACATAGGGCAGACAGGACGAAGTTTTTCAACACGGTTTTCAGAACATTCTCGCGCTTTTCGTCTGAAAAAAGACACTAGTTCTTTTTTAAACCATTGTCTCGAATGCAATTCCCAGAAATAGATAATCTAAAAATCTTGCATAATTGCAACAAAGGCCCGAAACTAAATCTCCTAGAGTCATTAGAAATTTTCAAAAAAACCCGTAATCCCTCGGTTAATCTCCTAAACGAGCAAACTGACCTAATCTTTTCCCAACTTTTTAATCTCACCCAATCTCAAACAGATAAGTCCTCATCTTCGGACAAAATCTAACTATTTCTAGATCTAATATAAACTAATACATTAACTATTTCTAGATCTATTTCGATACTCTTAACTTTCAGTTGTTCAATTGACAGCCTTTGGGCAATTGACTACCAAAAAATATAGGGCGTACGTGATTGAAGTATATGTAGATTATAAAGAAAAAATAGACGAAATATAATATATACAGGATGTTACGGGACTTGAGTATGTCGCATGTCGGTTATAAACAAGCAAAATTTAGACATAATAAATACCCTGTATATATTATGTATAAAGAGCGTACGTGATGAAATGTATAACGAATATAAACAAAGAAAATTCAGAATAAATAGCTTGGTGCTAACACATACTTTTTAACCTTCGGACCTAACCGAGGTGAACCTAACTGTATGCAACCCATGTGCTTCTGGAACCTAACAATACCACTGCGACAACATTAGTGTATTTTCATAAATTTCTAATAGTAAATTCGCAATTTTTCTTGTAATTAAACTACGTATTCACGGTTTTCAGATTTTTACCTTTACATGTGCTGTAAGACACCGCTTCTTACCAAATTTCATGATTCTAGGTCAACGGGAAGTACCCTATAGGTTTTGATTCTCTTGTGAAATCGCAAAATATGCGACATAAACGGTCATATCTTTTGATCGCGTTGACTTACAAGTTTGATTTTTTCACAGCTGAAAGAGACCGCAGACCCGAGTATTTGATACAAATTTCAACTTGTTGCCTCTACGCTTTCCTGAGAAAAATGATCTTGACAGACAGACAGACGGACAGACAGACAGATGGACGGACAACAAAGTGATTCTATAAGGGTTCCGTTTTCGGTACGGAACCCTAAAAATGACCACATCACGAAAGAAACAAAAGGAAGGCTCGTCAACACACTGGTGTTTCCAATTGCACTATACGGAGCCGAGGAATGGACTTTGATAGGAGTAGATCGGCAGCAAATAGACGTTTTCGAGAAGTAGACGTGGAGAAGGCTACTAAGGATCTCTTGAACAGCGCATAGAACTAATCTATCTATACTAAAAGAACTCGACGTAGACATAATACCGATATCAATCGACAAATATTTTGGACTCGTTAAACGTTGAACGGGTGACAATCTCGAAAAACTCATCCAACTGAAATTTGAGGGTACACGACTTCGGGGGCGCTCTCCAAAACGCTGGATCAACCAAGTGCAAGAGATCACCGCTACAAGAAAACATAAGAAAGGCGGAAGACAAGCGAAACTTGGAGGAAGATCGCTAACTCCGTTATGACATAATGAAACGCCAGCATGGGATCACGACACTTCAGCCATGAAGTAAACGACTAGAGAGTGAGATATTTATTTTATTTGTTACGTTGTAGTGAATTATACTAAGCGACCCATTCAACACTCCAGCTTATTCTTCAGCACTCATTTCTTGAAATTTAGCTCGCATTTTGTTAATTTTAGCAACCCATATTTTGTAAGCGGAAATAGCTATTAAAATTTAATTCGCACATTTGTAAGCGGCAGCAAAAATACTTTCATAGGCAAATAAAATAAATATTAATAAATAAATTAATAATTAAAATAAATTTCCCAGTAACTGATAAATAACGACGTTAATATTGGTGAAACCATACTAATTATGTATGTAATAGGTACAATAGGTAATGTATGTAATAGGTACAATCAAACAAACTTATTAAAAACGAAATTTCGCTTGAATATATGAATATATTCAGGCTGTTCGTTAGCTCAATAATATCAAGTCTTATTAAGACTATGAAAAAATCTCATGTTGAAACAACTTCTTCCTAATACCACGCAGTTGAATTATACAACATATATTTGCATGTTATTACCAGTCCCAGTAGTACGAGTACTAGACAAATAACATTGTTTTTAAAATCATTTCTTTTTATTTACAATAGTGAAATAGTCAATAGTGAATAGTCACTATAGTCAATAGCCATCTCGAAACGCGTCTGCAGATGGCTATTCACTTAATTTAAATACAAAGAAATGATCTTAAAAACCATGTCTATTATTTGTCTATGACTCGTGTAATGACATGAAAATGTACTGGGACTAGTAATAACATGCAAATGTCTGTGTAGGTCGTGTAATGAAATGTACTGGGACTAGTAATAACATGCAAATTTCTGTGTAGGTCGTGTAATGACATGAAAATGAACTGGGACTAGTAATAACATGCAAATCTCTGTGTAGGTCGTGTAATGAAATGTACTGGGACTAGTAATAACATGCACATTTCTGTGTAGGTCGTGTAATGACATGAAAATGTACTGGGACTAGTAATAACATGCAAATGTCTGTGTAGGTCGTGTAATGAAATGTACTGGGACTAGTAATAACATGCAAATTTCTGTGTAGGTCGTGTAATGACATGAAAATGTACTGAGACTAGTAATAACATGCAAATGTCTGTGTAGGTCGTGTAATGAAATGTACTGGGACTAGTAATAACATGCAAATTTCTGTGTAGGTCGTGTAATGACATGAAAATGAACTGGGACTAGTAATAACATGCAAATGTCTGTGTAGGTCGTGTAATGAAATGTACTGGGACTAGTAATAACATGCACATTTCTGTGTAGGTCGTGTAATGACATGAAAATGTACTGGGACTAGTAATAACATGCAAATGTCTGTGTAGGTCGTGTAATGAAATGTACTGGGACTAGTAATAACATGCAAATTTCTGTGTAGGTCGTGTAATGACATGAAAATGTACTGAGACTAGTAATAACATGCAAATGTCTGTGTAGGTCGTGTAATGAAATGTACTGGGACTAGTAATAACATCCAAATTTCTGTATAGGTCGTGTAATGACATGAAAATGTACTGGGACTAGTAATAACATGCAAATTTCTGTGTAGGTCGTGTAATGAAATGTACTGGGACTAGTAATAACATGCAAATTTCTGTGTAGGTCGTGTAATGACATGAAAATGTACTGGGACTAGTAATAACATGCAAATGTCTGTGTAGGTCGTGTAATGAAATGTACTGGGACTAGTAATAACATGCAAATTTCTGTGTAGGTCGTGTAATGACATGAAAATGTACTGGGACTAGTAATAACATGCAAATGTCTGTGTAGGTCGTGTAATGAAATGTACTGGGACAAGTAATAACATGCAAATTTCTGTGTAGGTCGTGTAATGACATGAAAATGTACTGGGACTAGTAATAACATGCAAATGTCTGTGTAGGTCGTGTAATGAAGTGTACTGGGACTAGTAATAACATGCAAATGTTTGTGTAGGTCGTGTAATGACATAAAAAATGTGCTGGGACAAGTAATAACATTCAAATGTCTGTGTGTCGTGTAATAACATGAAAATGTACTTTGACTAGTAATAACATGCAAATGTCAGTGTATAATGCAATATCCTGCGTGATATTAACCAAGAAGTAGTTGCTTCAACATCAGATTTGTTTATAGTCTTAATATTATAGAGCTACGAACAGGGTGAATATATTTATATATTCAAGCTATATTTCGTCTTTAATTAAATTTGGATAAATAGCAAATTTAGTGATGATAATGTATTAGTTATTGCATATATTGTTTTATGAAATTGCGAATGTAAAATTAATGGGAACCGCAAAATCAGAATTAACGAATACGCAACAGTCACCCTATTCTTTCCTTTTTTTAAATCTCGTCGTTTATTACTTATTAGGAACGAAAAGACATCAAAAAATGCAAGTTTGAAATTATTTTCGCAGCCGCTACATCGCAATCGGAAACGTAAATGTGAATTTTTGTTTTGTTTTGTCGTTTTCAAACACACTTAAATTTTTTGGTCTTTTTGAGGTCTTGATTGTGTTTATTTCAATTATTTATTTGTTTTTTTTTAATTTAATGTAACCTAGTTAGCTATATTGAATATTTATGTGCGTTACCCAAATTATGTATACAACAAAAAATGGCATTTCTCGCACTAAAAAACGTGCGCCAAGATAGTACTTTTAACGCATGAGTTATAAAAAATAATTTAACTGATCTCCTTCTATTTTATATAAGTCTGGAATAATGTCATTTTAATTAAAAGTCTTGTTAATTTATAAGATTGTTCAGTAAGTAAGTGAACATTACATTACAACTATTATTTAATCTAGATTATATTTCTTTGCGCTTTCTCATTTTGCTACCGAAATTAGGTTGTTGAAGGAAGCACCCAGGAAGTCTGTGGGTTTAACTTTGGTCTACCAAGTTTGTGCTCCACATATTTGCCATTCCAGAACAAATTTTCCATAAATTACCGTTAAAGCGATGCCAATCGATCGAAATAATTAACACTCAAACACATAATCGATACGATATCTCACATAACTCTGAAGTCTAGTTTTGTCTGTCTATTCTTGTCTGTCTAGTCTTGTCTGTCTAGTCTTGTCTGTCTAGTCTTGTCTGTCTAGTCTTGTCTGTCTAGTCTTGTCTGTCTAGTCTTGTCTGTCTAGTCTTGTCTGTCTAGTCTTGTCTGTCTAGTCTTGTCTGTCTAGTCTTGTCTGTCTAGTCTTGTCTGTCTAGTCTTGTCTGTCTAGTCTTGTCTGTCTAGTCTTGTCTGTCTAGTCTTGTCTGTCTAGTCTTGTCTGTCTAGTCTTGTCTGTCTAGTCTTGTCTGTCTAGTCTTGTCTGTCTAGTCTTGTCTGTCTAGTCTTGTCTGTCTAGTCTTGTCTGTCTAGTCTTGTCTGTCTAGTCTTGTCTGTCTAGTCTTGTCTGTCTAGTCTTGTCTGTCTAGTCTTGTCTGTCTAGTCTTGTCTGTCTAGTCTTGTCTGTCTAGTCTTGTCTGTCTAGTCTTGTCTGTCTAGTCTTGTCTGTCTAGTCTTGTCTGTCTAGTCTTGTCTGTCTAGTCTTGTCTGTCTAGTCTTGTCTGTCTAGTCTTGTCTGTCTAGTCTTGTCTGTCTAGTCTTGTCTGTCTAGTCTTGTCTGTCTAGTCTTGTCTGTCTAGTCTTGTCTGTCTAGTCTTGTCTGTCTAGTCTTGTCTGTCTAGTCTTGTCTGTCTAGTCTTGTCTGTCTAGTCTTGTCTGTCTAGTCTTGTCTGTCTAGTCTTGTCTGTCTAGTCTTGTCTGTCTAGTCTTGTCTGTCTACTCTTGTCTGTCTAGTCTTGTCTGTCTAGTCTTGTCTGTCTAGTCTTGTCTGTCTAGTCTTGTCTGTCTAGTCTTGTCTGTCTAGTCTTGTCTGTCTAGTCTTGTCTGTCTAGTCTTGTCTGTTTAGTCTTGTCTGTCTAGTCTTGTCTGTCTAGTCTTGTCTGTCTAGTCTTGTCTGTCTAGTCTTGTCTGTCTAGTCTTGTCTGTCTAGTCTTGTCTGTCTAGTCTTGTCTGTCTAGTCTTGTCTGTCTAGTCTTGTCTGTCTAGTCTTGTCTGTCTAGTCTTGTCTGTCTAGTCTTGTCTGTCTAGTCTTGTCTGTCTAGTCTTGTCTGTCTAGTCTTGTCTGTCTAGTCTTGTCTGTCTAGTCTTGTCTGTCTAGTCTTGTCTGTCTAGTCTTGTCTGTCTAGTCTTGTCTGTCTAGTCTTGTCTGTCTAGTCTTGTCTGTCTAGTCTTGTCTGTCTAGTCTTGTCTGTCTAGTCTTGTCTGTCTAGTCTTGTCTGTCTAGTCTTGTCTGTCTAGTCTTGTCTGTCTAGTCTTGTCTGTCTAGTCTTGTCTGTCTAGTCTTGTCTGTCTAGTCTTGTCTGTCTAGTCTTGTCTGTCTAGTCTTGTCTGTCTAGTCTTGTCTGTCTAGTCTTGTCTGTCTAGTCTTGTCTGTCTAGTCTTGTCTGTCTAGTCTTGTCTGTCTAGTCTTGTCTGTCTAGTCTTGTCTGTCTAGTCTTGTCTGTCTAGTCTTGTCTGTCTAGTCTTGTCTGTCTAGTCTTGTCTGTCTAGTCTTGTCTGTCTAGTCTTGTCTGTCTAGTCTTGTCTGTCTAGTCTTGTCTGTCTAGTCTTGTCTGTCTAGTCTTGTCTGTCTAGTCTTGTCTGTCTAGTCTTGTCTGTCTAGTCTTGTCTGTCTAGTCTTGTCTGTCTAGTCTTGTCTGTCTAGTCTTGTCTGTCTAGTCTTGTCTGTCTAGTCTTGTCTGTCTAGTCTTGTCTGTCTACTCTTGTCTGTCTAGTCTTGTCTGTCTAGTCTTGTCTGTCTAGTCTTGTCTGTCTAGTCTTGTCTGTCTAGTCTTGTCTGTCTAGTCTTGTCTGTCTAGTCTTGTCTGTCTAGTCTTGTCTGTCTAGTCTTGTCTGTCTAGTCTTGTCTGTCTACTCTTGTCTGTCTAGTCTTGTCTGTCTAGTCTTATCTGTCTACTCTTGTGTGTCTAGTCATGTCTAATATGATCTATCTAATCGTATTTATTAAGTCTATTTGATTCTTGTCCATCTGACTACCATACATCTAGTCTTACATGTCTACACATTCAGGTCTTAGCCTTATCTATGTCTAATTGTCTATTTATTGGTTGATATTGACTCTTTATTACTTTAAATAAAGTTTGTATCGTGTCCTCGTTTAATATATTTAAGTTTGTGAAATAGTTTTGGAAAATTAAAAACTTACTGGTAAATGAGGTTCCGAAAGAGAAGTTTCTTGTAACAAACTGTTGTCAACAAATTAAAGTTCTGTGTATCGGTGCGCGATTTGTAATATTTGGTTCAGTGCGAATGCAAATAGAGTAAGTGTGCCGGAGATATTGCGCTCGCGGCCCAAACTAAAGTCCGCGAGTCGCACTGGTCGAGTATATCCGACTCTTCTACCTCCAGTCAGCCTTAACCATCCGCACCGAGGTTTCAATCTTTGTCCCACTGGCAATCTTCCGATGAAGGATTTCGACCGGACATTCGACAGTTCTCTCCGGGTTTCAATAAACTTTTTTCACTTGCTAAGCACTTTATTAAACCATATCAATTTGAGAGTAGAAAAAGAAATGTTCTTCTATTCAGCGACAATTTCTAATGAATGCTCAAAGGAAGACTTTGAGCAACATACCAAAGAAAGACATTGAGGTATATAAGTATACAGATTATTAATGAGATAGAAGATATAAATTTCACATGAAACTACATCTATAATTAATTGTTTATTTTCGCGCTTTGATAATCTAGCTTTGGTGTGTCTACCCTTCTCTACTCACCTTGTTCACAAACAGATCTTATCTTAGTTTTCTTGATTAATTTATTCTAGTCCAGTCCTTGAATCCCATCCAGATCCTGAAAATCCTAAAGGAATCAGGACTAGAAGAGGGTAGAGGCGCTCTAAATGGGTAAATATACAAACGTTTAGAGGAAGAGGGTGGGGTACAATAGATCTACGAAGGCCGCAGTACAAGTCGTCACCACCAATACTACAATATACTACTCTAGTCCAGTCTGTCTAGCTATTCTTTCTGTTATCTAATCAATCTTCTATTCACCCACGAATTATAATTGAACCTGTCATTTCGAAAAGGGCATAAGTCCATGAATTAAAACTTTTCAGAATCAGCTAAAATATGTTTTTTGTTAAAAAAGTCATTGATGCTGAAGAAACTGAATATAGAGATTGTTAAATAAAAAACATACACGCACTCTTTCGCACTGTACTTTTTTCGCATGGAATATGTAAAACGCTGCAATGAATAAAATGGCGTAAAAAAGTGGTATTTCAAAAAAGTGTGACTCGTGCCCTTTTCGAAATGACCGGTTCAATTTATACTTAAATTAAGATTTTTTTCTGTACATACTCACCTGAATCACTGTCCGACTCTAAATTGCAATTTTCCATTTTAATAATTACATATATAATATGAAATGCACACTTATTACCAATGTACCACTTAAATAGTTTTCAACGTAATAATACGTCTCACCTCCTTCAAAATAAATGTACAAATACGACACATTACAATATTTCTTGCAGTGAGTTTATATTCTATAAAAAAAGAAGAAATACTGAAATTCTGGGAAACTATAAAAATGTTTTTCTTTTTTTAATGAAGTCATAAATTGTTTAATGAAGCAATTGTCAGTCGCATTTCAATTGTTTGATTGTCAATTGTTTAATGAAGCGTTTATTATGAAGTCATTAATGCACTCATATGGGTACTTGAATGGCTCGCCGAGTGCAATACAATTTTCTCAATATCTATCGGCGATTTTTTAATTTAGAAATGGCATAAAAGGGCGCAATTTATAAAACGTGGTTTAAAGAACGAGTTCAATAAGCGCGATTTTTCAGCATGCGTCCATGTTTATAAAACAACGAGCGTAGCGAGTTAAAGTACCCATACGAGTACGTTAGTGACTCCCTTATAGACGCAAAATAGAAGAACTCGCTACGTTCATCGTTTTCTAAACATGGACGAGTGATAAAAAATCGCGCTTCTTGAACTCGTTCTTTACTTTAATATACTATTTTCTATTTTGCGTTTATAATGGAGTCATTAACGTACTCATATGGGTACTTTAATGGCTCGCCGAGTGCAATACAATTTTCTTAATATCTATCAGCGATTTTTTTATTTAGAAATGGCATAAAAGGACGCAAAATAGAAAACGTGGTTTAAAAAACGAGTTCAATAAGCGCGATTTTTCAGCACGCGTCCATGTTTAGAAGTCCATGTTAAACATGGACGCGTGCTGAAAAATCGCGCTTATTGAACTCGTTCTTTAATGTACTATTATGCCATTTATAATTTTGCCACATATATAAAAATGCACTAAAAAAGTTATGTTGAACAATTTTCAACTAAAAAGTCGTATGTCTTTGAGGAAAGTGGACTTACACCATTTTCAAAGTAATTATATTTGTAACTTCAAACTACGAAAATTTGTACTGATAAAACCAATGAAAACGAACAGATTTTTTTGGAAAAAGTTGAAAATTTGAACAGATTTTTTTGGACAAAAAGTTGAAAATTTTAAGAGATTTTTTTGGAAAAAAAGTTGGAAATTTGAATTTGAATAGATTTTTTGGAAAAAAAGTTGAAAATTTGAATTTCAACAGTTTTTTGGAAAAAAAGTTGAAAATTTGAAGCGATATTTTTGGAAAAAAAGTTGGATATTTGAAGTTTTTTTTGGAAAAAAGTTGAAAATTTGAATTTAAACAGATTTTTTGGAAAATTTTTCATTTTCAAAGTAATTATATTTGTAACTTCAAACTACAAAAATTTGTACTGATAAAACCAATGAAAATTTGAACAGATTTTTTTGGAAAAAGTTGAAAATTTGAAGATTTTTTTTGAAAAAAAGTTGAAAATTTGAATTTGAATAGATTTTTTGAAAAAAAAGTTGAAAATATGAACAGATTTTTTGGAAAACAAGTTGAAAATTTGAACAGATTTTTTTAGAAAAAAAAGTTGAAAATTTGAAGATTTTTTTGGACAAAAAGTTGAAAATTTTAAGAGATTTTTTTGGAAAAAAAGTTGGAAATTTGAAGTTTTCTTTGGAAAAAAAGTTGAAAATTTGAACAGATTTTTTTTAAAAAAAGTTGAAAATTTGAACAGATTTTTTTGGAAAAAAAGTTGAAAATTTGAAGAAATTTTTTGGAAAAAAAAAGTTGAAAATTTGAAGATATTTTTGGAAAAAAGTTGAAAATTTGAACAGATTTTTTTTTAAAAAAAGTTGAAAATTTGAAGATCTTTTGGAAAAAACTTGAAAATTTGAAGATTTTTAAAAAAAAAAGTTATAAATTTGAACAGATTTTTTTGGACAAAAAGTTGAAAATTTGAAGAGATTTTTTTGGAAAAAAAGTTGGAAATTTGAAGTTTTTTTTGGAAAAAAAGTTGAAAATTTGAATTTAAACAGATTTTTTGGAAAAAAAGTTGAAAATTTGAAGAGATTTTTTTGGGAAAAAAGTTGGAAATTTGAAGATTTTTTTTTTGAAAAAAAGTTGAAAATTTGAATTTGAACAGATTTTTTAGAAAAACAGTTGAAAATTTAAACAGATTTTTTGGAAAACAAGTTGAAAATTTGAACAGATTTTTTTAGAAAAAAAACTGGAAAATTTGAACAGATTTTTTTGGAAAAAAAGTTAAAAATTTGAAGAAATTTTTTGGACAAAAAGTTGAAAATTTGAAGATTTTTTTGGAAAAAAAGTTGGAAATTTGAATTTAAACAGATTTTTTGGAAAAAAAGTTGAAAATTTGAAGAGATTTTTTTGGGAAAAAAGTTGGAAATTTGAAGATTTTTTTTTTGAAAAAAAGTTGAAAATTTGAATATGAACAGATTTTTTAGAAAAAAAGTTGAAAATTTAAACAGATTTTTTGGAAAACAAGTTGAAAATTTGAACAGATTTTTTTAGAAAAAAAAGTTGAAAATTTGAACAGATTTTTTTGGACTAAAAGTTGAAAATTTGAACAGATTTTTTTGTAAAAAAAGTTGGAAATTTTAAGTTTTTTTTGGAAAAAAAAGTTGAAAATTTGAATTTGAACAGATTTTTTAGAAAAAAAGTTGAAAATTTGAACAGATTTTTTTAAAAAAAGTTGAAAATTTGAACAGATTTTTTTGGAAAAAAAGTTGAAAATTTGAAGATTTTTAAAAAAAAAAAGTTGAAAATTTGAACAGATTTTTTTGGAAAAAAAGTTGAAAATTTGAACAGATTTTTTGGAAAAAAACTTAAAAATATGAACAGATTTTTTGGAAAAAAAGTTGAAAATTTGAAGACGTTTTGGAAAAAAAAGTTGAAAATTTGAACAGATTTTTTTGGAAAAAAGGTTGAAAATTTGAAGATTTTTTTGGAGAAAAAGTTGAAAATTTGAAGATTTTTTTAGAAAAAAAGTCGAAAATTTGAATTTGAACACATTTTTTGGAAAAAAAGTTGAAAATTTTAACATAAAGATTTTTTTTTCAAAGTAAATTGTATTCATTTTTATCGATTTTACACATTTTTTATTGAAGTGGACTTACACCGCTTTCAAAGAATTTCACTCATTGTCAGTTAATTTTATATAATCAGCCTTGCAAAACCTTACGCTGTGTGTCTACAATTTGTTTAGACTTATCTCAGTCTAAATACACACTTAATAAACACTTATCTAGTTTTGTCCATCTAAAGTTATCATCATCAATCGCCATACAACCCTATAGTAGGAGCTCGACCTTCTCCAGCTTCTTTCGCCATTCATTCCTGTCTCTGGTCTGCATCATCCAGTTCGGTGCTTCTTTCGTGCGCCTTCGCTTAAACCATCCTTCCAGCGCAGCTTTGGCCTTCCTCGCCCTCTTGTGCCTATGGGTTCTACTTTAAGGATCTTTTTAATTTATTGTCAGTAATATTGTTATTGCAGTAATATTGTCATCATTTCTGTTCACATGGCCTGCCCATCGCAATCTGTCGATTTTGATTGTAGTTACTATGCCCTTGTTACCGGCTTGTCTATAGATGTTGTAAATTTCGAAATTATACCTGCGTCTCCACATACCGTCTTCTTGGATTGCACCCTGTATTTTTCGCAATATCTTTCTTTCTATCTAAAGTTATAATCTTGTCAAATCTGACTAAACTCAATCTCCTTTAATCTTCTCTGGGATATCTTGTGCTAGCAATTCTAAACGCTAATTCAAATGTATATGTCTTGCATAATCTGCTAATTACATTCGCGATTGGTTTAAACCTTTTTATTAGTGAACGTTCCAGATTGTTGTTGGTAATTAGTTGTGTAATCTAGTAATCACAAGTAACAGTAAAAACAGAGAGAAAATGTTTAGAGGAAAATTCCACTTCTAAGTTTATCTATCTGTAAAAAACCTACACCTGCTTTGTACTTTCTGCCTTTACTGCCTCGTATTTTCTATATAATCTTCTCTATATGATCTAGTCTATTAAGAATTGAACGAGTAGTCTTGCCTGACTAATATTAACTATTGTTTGTCTAGTGGTATCTGTGGTACTGTCTATATAATCTTTAATAAATCTGAATTTTTAATTCAACATTTGAATCGATTTCGGCACCGATTAACGGTGTATCGAAATCTGGGCCGAAATCGCGCGATTTACTTATCAATTTACTTCGCGAATTTATATGATTCGGCGAGTATGCTTCGAGTGTGAGAAGCGAAAAGACAAGAATCGAAGCGCGAACGAAGCTCGACCGACACGTGCACGCATCTTTAAGTTATATCTTATCTTATCGTTTTAAGTCAAGTTAACGAGGGGTGTAATCACGAGCCCAAAGGACCGAAGCGGCATCCAACGTCTGGAAGACAACAATTTGAAGGGAAGGTTTCCCTTATTTCCTTCCTTAAAAAAGGCGCCGGAAGGACGATCACACATGGCGGAGACGCGAGCAGCCCTAACAGGTAAGTGATAAGATAAGACCAGCCCTGTTTTAAAACTGGAAAGTTTGATTTTTGTGAGACACGGTTCAAACAAATCTTGTCTATCCAGTTTTCTTCGTCCAGTTGTGTCCATCAAATTTTTGCTTACAATTAGTCTCCAACATCTAGTTTTGACTGTTTAGTTTTGACTGTTTGTCTTGACGGTCTAGTCTTGATAGTCTTCCGTCTAATATTGATTGTCTAGTCTTAACTTCATTTTGGCTGTCCAGTTGTTAGATTGTCTAGTCATGACTTTTTAATCTTGACTGACTAGTGTTGACTCTAGTCTTCACTGTTTACGAAAAGGACGATACTGAAACACTGAGTACGAAAGAACAACACTCGAGGAAAACTCTGCGTCGATCTAGATGTGGGCATGTGAGGGATGCCTTGCAAAAATTAGGAGAAATCAAGCCGCAAAACCTAACTAATGACAATGGAGGAAGTGCGCCGTGTGGCTGAGAAACTGTTTCCACAGCATACCCTTACTGACTCGGAACAGCCCGAAGTCAGAAATATACCACCCTTCACTGCGAAGAAACTAAAGGCAGCAGGCATGAAAATAAGGATCGGTAGAGCGCCAGGCCCAAATGGAGTTCCACCTGAGATTATAAATATAACCGCGCAAAATCAATCTAAATTTGTAAAAGACGCCATGAACTCACTGTTAGTTGCCGGAAATTTTCCAGACAGATGGAAGAGAGCAAAGTTAATCCTTGTCAGAAAAAGGGATAAACCGATTGGTGACCCTAGATCGTATAGGCCAATCTGTCTATTGGACGTCTCTGGAAAATTATTAGATCAACTTCAGCTAACTAGGTTAAAAGATGACCTCGAGGACGCAACCGGATTATCTGAGAAGCAATTTGGATTCAGTGAAGGAAAGTCAACCATTGATGCCCTAAGATCCGTTCTATAAATTGCAGGAAAAGCCAAATCGTGATCGCTGAGAAAAATGTGTGCTCTCCTAACCTGGAATGCCTTCAACAGCGCAAACTGGAAAGATATAATGGAAAGATAAAATATAAAGGTATACTTGCTGCGAATGATAGAAAGTTACCTTAGAAATCTGAGCTTGTTGTTGCAAGGCGATGGTGAGATTGAAGAGCTTGAATTTAGTAGTGGTGCCCCACCGGGTTCCATACTAGGGTCTACCCTCTGGAACGTACTATATGACGGAATACTAACTATGAAAATGTTAGTGGGGGCAACAATAATTGGTTTCGTCGATGATATAGCACTGGTAGTTACAGCCAGAACCGAGCAAACGGCAAACCATGTAATCGCTCAAATCGGTGCATGGATGAAATCGTAGCCTAGCAGCAGAAAAAACCGAAGCGGTTCTGCTTACAGGTCTGAGAAAACATAGCTCAATAAATTTTAAAATCGAAGACATAATAATAATAGCAAAACATGAAAGCTATCATATCAGAAAGGCTATCGTTTACTGCACTCTTAACGGAAGCGGCGGCTAAATGAAGATTATGGCAGGCTTACAACAACTAATGTCAAATGTAGGGGCCCCAAAAGTAGTACAGGCAGAATTCTGAGCTTTGTAGTTCAGGCTACGATGTTGTACGGTGCACCAATATGGGCCAAAGAAATTCAATCAAACGAAAATCTACAAAAATTGATAGAAAATGGCTATACGCGTATGTATTGGCAATCGAACGGTATCGGGGGAAGCTGCCATTCTCCCAATTGACCTACTCGCAGAAGAGCGAAAGAAGCTTTACGGAACGGGCTACAACAGAATATCAAAAAAATAGCCAGAGAGGAACTTCTCGAACAGAGAAGATCAGAGAAGGTGCGAGCTCACGGAAACAGGACAGTGGACTAGATTACTTATTCCGAACATCTTCACCTAGGTTAAAAGAAACCACGATGAAATAAGTTATCATCTTACCCAAGCACTGGTTGGCCATGGCTACTTTACAGATTATTTACACAACATAGGTCGGGCTTCAAACGGATTATGTGTGCTGCGGGGAGACAGACTGTGAGCCACGCCATCTTCAAATGCTGAGATGTCAAAGGGAATCAGCAGCAGCAAGCATGGGAGTACTTTTTGGTCCCAGAACCATTATAAGTTACATGCTTGAGAAAAAAGAAAAAACATGTAGCAGCTAATCTACACCATAATAATAAACAAAGAAAATGATGAGAGGAAGCCCAAAAAGAGACTCAGTTGAAGCACATTTTTATAACATAACTATATTAGATAATTAATATTAATAATAGATGTATTCGATAACTAACTATCCGTTACTCCGAGGTCATGCGAAAAGCAGTTTCAGAGTCTTCGGATGCGTTTCCTTCGGGCCACTTGTCTGGAAAGCACTATTCCGCCAGGTACGCCCCTCCCCAGAAAAAAATTCTTCACTGTTTACTCTTGTCCATCTAGTCCTGTCTGTCCAATCTTATATTTTAAAAATATTCATTCTGTTAATTCGCAAAAAAAAATGTCAGTCTAAAGTTTAAAGTTTTGGTAGAAAAGAATATCTAGACAGAGACTCGTCAAGCAGTTGAAGCTAAAATAGACTAGAGACTCCAAGAAATTTATTATTTATCACCTACATAAACATAGATTTTCTGGTCTCTTTTCAGCTAGTCTTCGTTGACTATTATTATCTATCCAGTGGTGTCCAGTCTAAAGTTTAAATTTTTGGTAGAAAAGAAAATTTAGACAGACTCGTCAAGCAGTAGAAGCTAAAATAGACTAGAGACTCCAAGAAATTCGCTCGAAACAAAACAGATACTCCTAGATATCATATCTAGTTTTATTAGATTAGTCTCACCTGTGTATACTTACATGTTTCTAAAAGCTTCTCCCTTTCCAAGGATCTGAGCTCGATTTGATCACCGGGCGTTCGATATTTCGATTTGACCATTTCCAAAATTGTGCTGCAAAAGATGTCGGATGCACTATCAACCGGCGATGACTACTGAATTGTTCTCGTTAATTTCACTAAACTGTGTAATATTTACAAAGCGATAAACGTGCTGTTTAAGAAGGAATTTAGGCGGCGAACGACTAACAAAAGTGTCTGTCGCGATAAAATTTTCGTTAAAGCAACTTTTTGTGCGAGATGTTTACGCGTTTACGTGCAATTTGAGATAACTAATTGTTTAATCAATGAGAGGAAAGATGTTATTAACTTAAATTTTCTTTTCTTTGGAAGAACCTGCTAAGAATTCTATTTAGAAAATATTTATATGTAAACGGCTTAGAAAATATTTATATGTAAACGGCTTAGAAAATATTTATATGTAATCATAGGATGCAAACAACAGTTTTATACACATATTTGTATAAAATATTTATATTGAATTGAAAAATTCCAATAATTGATTCTCAATTCAATGAATGATTGAATTGAATGATGAATTGAATTGAATGATCAAATGATTGAATGATGAATTTTCAATTCAGTGTAAGTATGAATTACCACGTAGTAACAATCGCAACCATCCTATTCATAAAATATTTATATTTAACTTATGCTATTGTCTAGCTATGTATAAGTTAGATTACATAAAACTATGAAGATTATCAATAGTAAGGTACAAATTTACATCAGGAATGAACAAACTACCCCTCGCAAAGCAGTTTTTTATATTAAAAAGTTTAGTATGAGGACTGGGCAAACTACAACCCTCTAGATCAAGGGTGGACAAAACGTGGCGTATCTGCCATATATGGCCCATGATTATGTATATATTAGGATGATTATAAGTGGCGCTTCAGTCAGTTTAGATCCTCTAGTACAGTGATTCTCAACCCTTTTTCTCTTGCTGTACACTTTCAACAATATCAAAATTTGGGAGTACACTTTCAACAACATCATAATTTAGCGGTACACTTTCAACAACATCAAAATTTGGCGGCACACCAACAATAAAATGAGTTTAATACTTGTTTATTATGCAAGGGTATAATATTGAGGTTAAGCGAACGGATTGATAAATTCAAAATAAAATCGCGAGTTAAAACTTAATTTTACCCGCGAGTGAAATTACCCGCGTTTATTCAATTTTGATTTTGTTACAAGACAAGAAACAATTCAAAGCAAAGTTGGCCTTGATTGTGGTGTTGTCATGGTAACGATAAAATTGTTGATTCGTGCGTCAGAATTGTGTTTAGTGTATTTATTGTGTTCAATTAATTTGTGTTTTATTAATCATAACTGGATACATCCGAAGAATTATTGTTAGATGCTGACGCGGAAAGATTCCTCCGGCAGAAATCATGAGATTTATACAAAAAAAAATGTAGGTATAATAAGTTATGTGATTGCCGTTCAAGAAAATCAGCCAACATTTAGGATTATGTTTACGGAGCCCGTAAGTGAGTTATTTTGATGCGTTGCCATGGAGACTTTTATTACACTAGTGAAAATCACTTATATCTGTTTTTCTTTCATTATAATCAGTTTTATTGGTCCGTATGCAAGGAATTAAACATGACTATATAGGTAGACTTCCGAGCAAAGTGGTTAACGGAAACGTATGAGGCGTCATGCCAGCTCAGCGACACTGATGCGCTCAGCGTCAGTGTCGCTGCGCTTGAATTGCGCCTCATAGTGCTTAATACTATCGCTATGTCGCCGCGTTAGTATCGCTGCGTTAGTGACGCCAAAGCCGCTTTGCTAGGAAGTCTACCTTAAGGCAAAATTGAAAAAATAGAAAACTCGGATTATAGCGCATGAAAGAAGGGCGTGCAAGTTGCAAGGTAAATTATTTGAATTATTTTTTCTTATTTTGGATTGAGAGGTCGTGCCATCGCGCGGTATATTCTCTGGGTGATCTGACCTAGGTTAAAAACGTGAAATCAGTAAAATATTGTATTTTTACATTATTTCTGCCACGGCTTACATGCATCGAGCTACGTTTTAGCCGAAAACTCTGCTAGTAAATAGTTTGTCTGGGTTTAATCCAGATTTGGGGCATGGTAAAGAATACGGGTTTTTTTGAAACTTAGTGTTCCGGACTTTTTACCTGGTGTAACTGTTGTTAATCGTCTTTGGCACTCTTTAACTAAGATCGGAAAGTAAAATTAAGCTTCAACGTTGCCTGGTTCAATAAATATTCGTGTTTTTGTAAAAAATGTACATTATCAAAGTAACAAATGGTGGAGGCCCAAGCAACTAGGTTGACGTTGCCACGTTTATTATTTTTTTTAAAGAATTTTCCTAAAGACGATTAACAACAGTTACACCAGGTAAAAAGTCCGCAACACTAAGTTTCAATATTCATATTTCATATTCTTTATCATGCCCAGACCAGACCATACCCGGCCAGATTTGTAGTAACACTATACTAGCATGCTGTACCAAAGTACATACCAAATAATTTCTATTGTTTGCACTAAATTTTGACGGCACACATCAAGACTTTCGCGGCACATAAAAGTGCCTCGGCTCAGTCGTTGAGAATTACTGCTCTAGTACCTGATTTCTGAACCTAGGAGTAATTACTTGAATACTTGAAATGTTGAGAATTGTGGTTTTGTAAATTGGTACTCCAAATTCCATATTTAAGGTTAGTTGAAATATACTACTCGAGTAAGGCGCCTTCCCTGGACTAAAAAGGGGTAAAAAATCAAGATTTTTTGAAAATTAAGAAAAATTCTGTAAAAATGCGGTTTAAGTCTTGAATTTTTTCCGGTGAATTGAACAAAAAAGTAAGTTTTTTAGACGAACTTTATAAAGTTCCGCCCCCGCAGGGTGCGGCTGTAGGTGCGTTTTAAATTTTTCACTTTTTCTTCAAAAACTCCGTTCCTCTTGCGCGCTGAAACGGGAAATTGTCATTTTCTGTTGTAAAACTGAACGGGCCTTCGATCCGTGTCCGTCTGCCGCTCGCAAGTCCCACACGGTATCCTCCAGGTGCCAAAAAACAGGAGATCGTTTCTAGCACCTTTGAGGAGCAATTTTGGTCCGCGCCTCGATTTTTTTACTGCGACCTCTTGTCGCGTCGATTTCACGTTTTTTGACATCATGCGGAAAAGTACGCGACCGTCGGTGCGGCGAAAAATGTAAGTGAAAAAACAACGTTTTTTTCATCACATCTGTGGACGTCGTTCTCTTGATTGAAGAGCGCCGTGTCTCCAAACCGGTTCGTTCGATGCGAGATGTTTACCCGCAACCGGCAGTGGAAGAATCTGGTACCTTCGGCAACCTGTTCCCGCTCTGGGGCAATTTTAACACAAAAATCGGAAAAACACGGTGTTTTCTTTACCTAATTTGCGGGGATCCCTCTCCTGGGATACCCAACAGCCGGATCGGGACCGGACCGGCACCAATCGATTCGGCATAGTGCTTTTTAGTTTGTTTTGGAGTTTAATTGCGATTGCGCGCCGGATGGCGCCGGGACGTCCCAAAAACAATGTTTTGCAGACGTACGCGAAAATCCTTCGGGATTCGCCAAAAATAATAGCAGAGCGTCGCGATGGCGGTTTCTAAATAGAGAACGAAAGGGTCTATAAGGCGATAGGAACGACGCACCGCCCGATAGCATTTGGGGGTCTCGACGCTCGTTGAAATATACTAATCGAGTAAAGTGCCTTCCCTGAACTAAAAAGGGGTAAAAAAATCAAGATTTTTTGAAAATTAAGAAAAATTGTGTAAAAATGCGGTTTACGTCTTGAATTTTTTCCGGTGAATTGAACAAAAAAGTATGTTTTTTAGACGAGCTTTGTAAAGTTCCGCCCCCGCAGGGTGCGGCTGTAGGCGCGTTTTAAATTTTTCACTTTTTCTTCAAAAACTCCGTACCTCTTGCGTGTTGAAACGGGAAATCATTTTCTGTTGTAAAACTGAACGGGCCTTCGACCCGTGTCCGTCTGCCGCTCGCAAGTCCCACACGGCATCCTCCAGGTGCCAAAAACAGGAGATCGTTTCTAGCACCTTTCAGGAGCAATTTTGGTTCGCAACTCGATTTTTTTACTGCGTCCTCTTGCCGCGTCGATTTCACGTTTTTTGACATCATGCGGAAAAGTACGCGAACGTCGGTTCACCCGGTGCGGCGAAAAATGTAAGCGAAAAAACAACGTTTTTTTCATCACATCTGTGGACGTCGTTCTCTTGATAGAAGAGCACCGTGTCTCCAAACCGGTTCATTCGATGCGAGATGTTTACCCGCAACCTGCGGTTGAAGAATCTGGTACCTTCGGCATCCTATTCCCGCTCTGGGTCAATTTTATCACAAAAATAGGAAAAACGCAGTGTTTTCTTCACCTAATTTGCGGGGATTCTTCTCCTGGGATACCCAACAGCCGGATCGGGACCGGACCGGCACCAATCGATTCGGCATAGTGCTTTTTAGTTTGTTTTGGAGTTTAATTGCGATTCCGCGCCGGATGGCGCCGGGACGTCCCAAAAACAATGTTTTGCAGACGTACGCAAAAATCCTTCGGGATTCGCCAAAAAAAATAGCAGAGCGTCGCGATGGCGGTTTCTAAATAGAGAACGAAAGGGTCTATAAGGCGATAGGAACGACGCACCGCCCGATAGCATTTGGGGGTCTCGACGCTCGTTGAAATATACTAATCGAGTAAAGTGCCTTCCCTGAACTAAAAAGGGGTCAAAAATCAAGATTTTTTTTAAATTAAGAAAAATTGTGTAAAAATGCGGTTTACGTCTTGAATTTTTTCCGGTGAATTGAACAAAAAAGTATGTTTTTTAGACGAGCTTTGTAAAGTTCCGCCCCCGCAGGGTGCGGCTGTAGGCGCGTTTTAAATTTTTCACTTTTTCTTCAAAAACTCCGTTCCTCTTGCGCGTTGAAACGGGAAATCATTTTCTGTTGTAAAACTGAACGGGCCTTCGACCCGTGTCCGTCTGCCGCTCGCAAGTCCCACACGGCATCCTCCAGGTGCCAAAAACAGGAGATCGTTTCTAGCACTTTTCAGGAGCAATTTTAGTTCGCAACTCGATTTTTTTACTGCGTCCTCTTGCCGCGTCGATTTCACGTTTTTTGACGTCATGCGGAAAAGTACGCGACCGTCGGTTCACCCGGTGCGGCGGAAAATGTATGCGAAAAAAACCCGTTTTTTTCATCACTGTTGTGGACGTCGTTCTCTTAATAGAAGAGCGCCGTGTCTCCAAACTTGTTCGTTCGATGCGAGATGTTTACCCGCAACCGGCGGTGGAAGAATCTTGTACCTTCGGCATCCTGTTCCCGCTCTGGGTCAATTTTAACACAAAAATCGGAAAAACGCGGTGTTTTCTTCACCTAATTTGCGGGGATCCCTCTCCTGGGATACCCAACAGTCGGATCGGGACCGGACCGGCACCAATCGATTCGGCATAGTGCCTTTTAGTTTGTTTTGGAGTTTAATTGTGATTGCGCGCCGGATGGCGCCGGGACGTCCCAAAAACCATGTTTTGCAGACGTGCGCGAGAATCCTTCGGGATTCGCTAAAAATAATGACAAAGCGTCGCGATGGCGGTTTGTAAATAGAGAACGAAAGGGTCTATAAGGCGATAGGAACGACACACCGCTCCATCGCATTTGGAGGTCTCGACGCTCGTTCATTACTAAAATTGTTGATTGTGAAAAATCAGAGTAAACAGAAGTTCAGAATGTCAGACTCTTACTGGAGCAGGGATGAGTAACCTTTTTTTACAAGGGGTCAGTTACAAATTTAAAAATGATGTACAAGCTGCAAGTAAGAAACTTATGGCAATAGAAACACTGAATGATAATGAAGGGAGTAGAGATGTTGATATTCAAAAATTTATCGATGTTTTTAGTATCGATACTTTTAGAATCTATCGTTTCGAAATATTAGGTTGTCCTAAAAATCCTTGTAACCTTACGCAAGTATTACTAAGTTGCCCATAACCGCACACAAATAAATTTGGTATTAATCGAAAGGTACGTTTCCTGACTCTAATTTAATATAAACAAATTGAAGTATTTTGCCGTTCACCTCGCTTAGCGTCTAATCGATATGGAGCACGAAAAAGAACATTTTGTACTTCTTGTTTCGGGAGGGCACAAACGCGAGTGAAGCATATAAAAGAATGTACCGTGTATGGTGACACTTCGTTATCAAAACACACTTTTTTTCTCAAGTGGCTCTACTGAAACGGAAGAACAGAGGAAACGCCAACGATGGCATTACTGCCTCTGCCCACCCTTCGAGTTTTCCCGCAACAGGCACCCAATGAGCTTTATTCAATAGTACAACAAGATTTACTTTTTTATGATCAAAACGCACTTGTCAGCACTGGTTTACAAAATTCCGTTCTGGAGATTTCTCGGCACAAGATAAACCACGTTCGGGACGACTACAAGTCAACATTGTCGAGGAAATTAAAGCCATAATCAAGATAAACCGCCAGATAACAGTAAGGGAACTAAACGTACCTAAAACAACCATACATCGACATATAAAAATAAAATAGGCCTTGTAAAACAGCTTTTGAATTGGTAAATCGAAAAGGTGTACTGTTCCATCATGACAACGCTAGACCATACACGTCTTTGGTGACTCGGCAGAAATTTCTGGAGCTCGGATGGGAAGTCATGCCACATCCACCATACAGCCCTGACCTTGCCCCATCAGTTCCATCTGTTCCGGAGTCATCAAAACTTACTCAGTGGCAAAACTTTTAAAAAAGAAGAAGAAATGTATACAAAATCATTTGGACCAGTTTCATGGAGATAAACACCATGCCTTCAACGAAAGAGGAATTATGAAATTACCTGAAAGATAAAAAAAAAGTCATTGATCAAAACGGAAATTACTTTCTTGAATCTTGAAAAGTTTTTCTGTGCATAAATTTGTTTAATTTATTTTAATACCAAAAAAAACGCAAGGACTTTCAGGACAACCTAATATTTTTTTAAAATAATGTAAACAATAAAATAAGCATGATAATAATAGCTAAATAACAACTAATCGCATAATAGTAGTTTATGATATAAGTGTGTGCACAAAAGCCCTTCTTCACACACTTGTATCATACATTATTTTATCTACGAAGCATGTTAAAATACTGTTGAATCTATGAAAAAATATTTGTTTCTTACCGATAATATCGAAAAATTGTAATTTTGACAGACAAAATACTTCAAATCACTGACACAATAAGGTTCAGCGCCTCCGTGGCAAAAATTGCTAACTAGTGAAAACGCGGAGGGTCGGTAACACTATTAGATGTAATCTAGGATTTAATCTAAATTAGGTTATGGTTAGATTAAGTAATATTAGAGCCTGTCTGTCTGTCTCAGAGAATCCCAGTCTGAGAGGCTAAGACTTCTTGATTAAAAATAAGAAAAATTAATTAAAGTTTAATATTCGCCAGAAAATTTATTTTCACTCCGTCTATGTTTTTTGTTTAGTGACGCGAGTTGTTGTCATAGTAACAACAAACACAAATCGTTTAATAATGAAACTCCATCTGTTTTACATTCAACTTTCACGCACGATTTGGATACTTTTACGCACGATTGTAATAATGGCATCCTTCACATGCAATAATTCACTTATGAATGTGTTAATTTTGGTGTGCGAGTAGATAAAATAAATTTTCAATTAGATATGACAAATTATCATACCAAAAACCAAATTTTTAAAGTGATGTTAATCACATCTAGATATGACTTGACATCTCAAGTGAATGACAAAAACAATGCAGTAAATGCAAAAAATCATTATGAAAGGCTCAAACAGCTTAACCCATTCGAGACGAGAATTTTTGCGAACACAGTCCTTTTCATCATTGCATGCTCCTCGGGAATTTTTTATTTTGAGGAGCGGATTGAACACCATGTGTGCAATGTAAGGTAAAATGAAAATACATCATTTTTACATGTAAGAAAGGCTTCAGATAATTTTTAGAATTTTTGGTATACAGTAAAACCAATACCAAATTTTGTTTTACTGTACCTATTTTATAGATTTTATTAGTTCAAGAAAAATTTTATTTCGACGACTAGTTTACGCAGAATAACTGATAATTGCACATTACTGTTTTTGCACACCGTGCAAGCTGTCTTATAGCCTCGTAAATCAATTGCACACACGGTATGCAATCGGTCTCGAATGGGTTAAACGACCAATCCATTCCAACGTCTGCCAAATCCTAATTAGAAATTTCCTAAAATAATCTCGTCTCTTTCACAGATAATAAAAAAGTGTATATATAAACATATAACATATTTGTACTGTACGTAATCTTCTGAAGAAGGCCTAAGAATCCGAAATCGATAAAGTGTTAAATAAATCAATTTGTGAAGCTTACGCCTCGTGTCTATTATTTATTATTATTTTCAAAAGATAATAACAGTTAGTAATAACAATAATCATAAAACAAGAATTTAAAAAAAACTTTGATACAATTGTTGTTTCAGCTGTGATTACAAGAATTTTTAAATCAAATTCATAAAAACTCGTTTAAAATATAACATGATTACTATCGAAAAATCGATACGTCGCTACTTAAAGTATCGCGATAAAATATTGATATAATCTAAGAAAAATATCGTGATTTTGATACATCCGGTGCCGAATTAGGTTATGCCTGGGTCCTTGGGCCCTCAAGTATTTGGGGCCTTGTTGGAAAGTAAAAAATATTGATTGACAAAAACATTTTTCTGCTATGATCTTATATTTATTACGGTTAATTGGTAGAAATCAAATATACATATGTTATTAATTTGTTAAATATGCTGCTCGTTTATGCAGACATGTTTATGCAGATATGTTTTAGCTGCAAAATGTACCACATTTCGTACAAAAACATTGTGTTGTATACTGAGAAAATGTATGTACTTCGGATGAATGGAAAGAAGTAAAAGCCACAAGAAAAATGGAAACAGTGTTGAGCACTGTTTACACATTTTTCATGAGATCCGCGACGAAAACAAATAAATTTAAAGAGATTATTGAAGCTTTACAAAATAACTCTATAGCTTTCTAAGCCATTAATGCTGTGAGGTGGTTGTCACGACATTTTGCAATAAAAGCAATTATTACAAATTATGAATCCAAACTTAAAACAAGCGGAACACAGCCTGAATATATAAATATATTCAGCCTTTCCGAAGCTCTATAACAATTATTGAGTCTTTTTAGGACTATTAAAGAAATCTCACATGAAATTTGTAAGTTATTTTACAGCTTTCAGTCCACCTTCGTGGCACTCAACAAAAACTATAAAAATAACATTGTTTTTAAGATCATGTCCCTCCGATACCCTAAGTGGATAGCCATCTGTGGACGCGTTTCGAGATTTATCTCTCATCAGCACAGCTTTGCTTCCATGAACAATAATTTGTAAACCACACTTGACAACCCATGTGGTGATTAGGGTTAGATAATTTTGACATTTTGTGAGAGAGACATGAACTTAGCAGGTTATTGATTGAACTGATAAGATAGAATTGGTGAAACCATGCTACATTATAGATAATCATACAAACTTAAAACAAACGGAACATGAACGGCCTGAATATATAAATATATTGTGAATCATTAATAAAATATAAATTATGAATATATTAACCAAGATTAAGGTGATCCAATTTCCAAATTTGCTTTAAAAAGTTAAACAACATTGAATTTCAAATAAATTTAGAACTTTTGTCTTCTATTGCAGAAGATCTCTGTGCTTTATGTCACATATTTCAACGCGTGAATTAATACATTAATATACAGAACATTATACCAAATCTTATATGGGAGTGCAATGTGGCGAAATACCATCATAAGAGCTCCTGTGTCTATATAGCTCTGGAGTGATCTCATCGCAAAAACTGCCTTCTTCAGACTCTTTGTGACATGATGAATATGTGTAGTACAATCTTATTATACAAGAATGTTGCACATCGAGGTTTTCTTCATCAATTCGTTTTGTCGGAAGGTTTGTGTCTCTTTTAGTTTGAAATATTATAATTTGAGTTTTATCCTTATTTATTATTAATTTATTGGTATGAAACCATGAAATCATTGACTACATCATAGTATGCGCATTTGGATTAACATCATCTACGGTCTTGTTGATAATGAGTAAGGATGTATCGTCTGCAACCCTCACGTGGAAGTCACCTTGTCGCGGTGTGAGGGCTTAGTTTCGCAACATACCGTTGGACGTCACGACTGGAACAACTCCGGTCGGGGCGTTCGGGCGAACAACCAAGAACTTCCAAACCCTTAATCCCAAGGTGCCATGCGACCCGTGCCAAAGGGACTGGTTGGTGGCCAAGGGCAACCGGCCATCGCTTACGGAGCCCCTCGGATACCTGGCGACCTCAGAGGGTATCCAGCCTTACCACTATCAAGCGGGGCTCTGATGTGGTGGACCTTTAGTTCCCTTGCGACTCGTGGGATTTATATGAATTCCAAAAGTAAAAATAATCCATGTGTACGGGACCTAACCGACACAGAGAACAAGGAAGTTAGCCCGGATTCCCGGGAAGACGACCTTGACCTCACACTCGTAGACATGAGCAGTCCAGCCATGTCTACAGAGGCAGAGGTAGATGTTCTTGTAGGGACAGAGGAGGACTTGCCGCCTCCTGTCACAAAACAAGAATGACCAGCAGGCGCACCAAAATAGCCCAAGTGAACATCCATCATGCCAAAGCAGCTTCAGCTGTGATGGCTAGGATGTTCACCAAGCAGCACCTAGGGCTAGCGCTGCTTCAAGAACCCTGGACCTACGGAGGTAAGATCAGAGGCCTTAGCAACAGGGAATGTAAGTTGGTATGGGACAGCCGTGAGGTCTCCCCTAGAACTTGCATTATGCTAAGAAATGGCATAAAAGTACCGATTCAGGCCCTCATCAAGATCGAGGGTCTCCACCGCGAAATAGTGATCGCATCAGCATACTTCCCTGGCGATGGTAACAGCATACCACCCATTGAAGTACAAAAGCTGGTGGAACACTGTATTAGGAGAAGGCTGCCACTCATCCTGGGATGTGAGGCGAATGCACACAATGAGATGTGGGGCAGCACGGACACTAATAAGAGGGGTGAGTACCTTTTAGAATACCTCATTAAAGAGAACTTAATTGTGTACAACGTTGAGAACACACCAACATTTGTCACCAAAGTCAGAAATGAGGTACTGGATATTACGGTAGGTAGCGCTAACGTAAGTAAACTAATTAAAAAGTGGAGGGTTTCAAGTGAGCCCTCAATGTCAGATCATAGGATCATAGAGTTTGAGCTGGACGGAGCGAGTGAGGAAAACACCCCCATTCGAAACCCCAGACAAACTGTGTGGCCTATGTTTAGTTCCCAACTAAAAGAAAACCTAGAGCAGGTGACAGTGCGGGGTAGTATCAAACACTACACCGTGCTGGAGCAGACTGTAGGAGAAATAAATGTAGCAATCACCTCGGCATTTGAATCCAGCTGCCCGGTAAAAACCGTGAAGGAGCATAAGGACGAAAAATGGTGGAACAAAAATTTGTCTACATTAAGAGCAAAAGTACGTAGGCTTTTCAACAAAGCCAAGCAATACGGAAATTGGCTAGAATACTCTGAGGTGCTTACCACCTACAACAAAGAGATCAGAAGGGCAAAAAGGGAAAACTTTAGGACCTTCTGTGAAAACATAGAATCCACGCCGGTGGCAGCTAGACTGCACAAAGCACTAGCGAAGGATAGAGTGGAAATGACAACCACTCTCAAGAAACCGGATGGGACCTTCACGGAGGATAAAGAGCAAAGAGCTCTCCTCCTACTAGAAACCCACTTTCCGGGATGTAGAGGATACAGGGAGACCGAGGGCTTGATGCAACCACAGAAACCAATTCGGGCCGACTGGAAGAGGGCAGCGTCCATCTGTACGGAAAACCGAATCAGATGGGCTATCGGCACTTTAAAGCCTTTTAAGGCCCCAGGTGTGGACGGACTAGTTCCTGCCTTCCTACAAAAGGGAGAGAGAGAACTAATGCCGTATCTTCTAAATATCCTTAGAAGTAGCTTAGCGCTCGGATATATACCGGAGCTATGGAAAAGGGCTAAGGTGGTATTTATACCGAAGGTGGGGAAGAAAGACACCATTCAACCGAAGTCATTTAGACCCATTAATCTAACATCTTTTATGTTAAAGACAATGGAGAAGGTGATTGATAATTACCTTAGGACTATAGTGCTGGTAGGTACACCACTACACAGGAGTCAGCATGCTTACAGAGCAGGGAAATCCACAGAAACCGCCCTGTATCAGCTGACAAACGAAATAGAAGCAGCACTAGAGACAAAGGAAGTAGCGATATGTGCCTTCTTGGATATAGAGGGAGCTTTTGACAACACCTCACACGAGGCTGTCAGAGCGGCCCTCGAAAGAAGGAATATCGACAGCACTATCTCAAAGTGGATGGGAGAAATGCTGAGAACTAGAACGGCGGAGACACAAGTGGGAAAAGACACCATTAAGATCTCCACAACTCGAGGGTGTCCACAGAAAGGTGTACTATCACCGCTAATGTGGAGCCTGGTAGTTGATGAACTACTGGTTAGGCTAAACGACCTAGACATCAAATGTCAAGGTTACGCCGATGACATAGTCATAATGGCTAGAGGGAAATTTGAGGGAACGCTCTGTGAAATTGTTCAGAGAGGCCTCAACGTAACTAGTAGATGGTGTCAAACAGTGGGACTGAAACTCAACCCGAGCAAAACCACGGTGATACCATTTACTAGAAAGAGAAAACTAAACTGCCTACATCCCATACTCATAGATGGGAAGGCAGTAGAATACCAACAGGAGATAAGGTATCTGGGTATCACACTAGATAGCAAACTCCTATGGAATAGACACGCTGAGGCAGTGGTAGGTAAAGTTAAACGCGCCCTAATGGTGAGCAGAAATCTGGCAGGAAAAACGTGGGGTTGTAACCCCACTATCCTGCGATGGATGTACACCATGATAGTGAGACCTGCAATCACTTATGGGGCAGTTGCGTGGGGAAGTAGAATCAAGCTGGCCTCTATGAGGAAACAGCTTGAGAAGATTCAAAGACTGGCGTGTGTCTGCATCACGGGGGCGATGGGGTCGTGTCCGACAGCAGCATTGGAGCTGCTGCTGGATCTGACTCCGCTGCACCTTGTGGTGGAGAGCGCCGCCAGATCGGCGATCGTAAGATTCAGCAAGGAAGGAATGGGCAGAGGTAAAATAATCGGGAGCGGAGACCGAAACAGCCTCGCTGCCAAGAGCCCCTGGCTGGAAGTACCAAAAGACGAAATGGTATGCAAATACCACTTCGAGAAAAACTACACAGCAATGTGTAGTAGTAAAGCCGATTGGAGCGACGAATCCTCAGCATACCACATAGAGCAAAATGCCATCAAGTGGTATACAGATGGTTCGAAGACAAAGGAAGGCACTGGTGCAGGAGTGTTTGGACCTCGTACCAGATACTCCGAATCCATGGGAACATCCCCAAGTATCTTCCAAGCAGAGGTACACGCAATCGAAAGATGTGCACAGTTTAACCTCGACAGGAATTACCGCAAAAAACGAATTGCTATCCTGTCAGATAGCCAAGCAGCCATCAAGGCCATTAGCTCATACACCATCAGATCCAAACTGGTATGGGACTGTGTGGGGAAGCTGAACAAGCTTGGCAGGGATAATAAAGTAACGCTATACTGGGTACCAGGACACACTGGTATAGACGGAAACGAAGAAGCCGATCACCTAGCAAACAAGGGATCCAGTAGACCCTTTATAGGTCCGGAACCCTTTTGCGGTATGAGCGTGAACACCATCCGCAAAAGTTTAGATGAAGAAATAAGAGGAAAATGGATGAAAACCTGGAAAGAACTTCCAGGGCTAAGGCAATCCAAAGTAATGCTGGGATCTTTTAACCAGAAGAGAACGGGAGCTTGCCTGAAACTAAGCAGGAACAAACTCAGAATTCTGACAGGAGCCCTGACGGGACACTGCAGACTTAGGAAACATCTCAAGGCCCTAGGCCTAGAGGAGGATGATGGATGCAGATTCTGTGGCCCAGCAGAGGAAACCCCCATACATCTGTTCAAAGACTGCGGAGCATTACTCCGCAAGAGACAGATGTACCTTGGGGCTCACTGCTTGAACACAGAGGAGCTGCAGGCCTTGAATCCCACCCAGATCCTGAGATTCCTAAAGGAATCAGGATTAGAGGAGGCGCTCTAAATGGGTAAGTACACCAACACTTGGAGGAGGAGGGTGGGGTACAATAGATCTATAAAGGTCTTAGTGCAAGTCATCACCACCATATCTACAATCTACAATCGTCTGCATAGTTAACCATCCAATGCTCTTGAGCAATCGATATTTGCTGTAGATCATTAATGAATATTGTGAATAACAGAGGCCCAATCGTACTTCCTTGAGGGATGTCCAAGTTGACAATTCTTGAAAAAGAATAAACAAATCCGTGCGGAGTATGAAGCTTGGTTATCTGTCCTCTATCATGTAGAATAGAGGGAGATATTTTACAACGAGATATGAAAGTGGCGTTTTTTTGGTGAGGTGAGAATTTGCTCACTATCGACAGCGAATTAGGGCCTATAACTGAGCCCTGCGGAACACCGCTATAAACTTTCTTGAAACGAAAACATTGACCCAACTAGGTTAGGTTTAGGTTTTTTAAGTGGCAGCTAATGCTCACATAGGTCTCAGATGGGCCCGTTGTGTTACCACGGTACTTGCAGTACAACCCTCCTCAGGGGATTTTGTCAAACCATTTCGAGCCGTGGATGAACCTCATGAGAGTCTGCGCATCTAGTGATGCGAGGTCAGAGAGATCATCCAAGAAAGGTCGGCCTAAGATGAGCAATCGTGTTGCGGTCAGAGAGGGGCATTGGCATAGGTAATGTTGAACACTATCCTCTTCCTCCTCGTCCAGGCAGCCTCTGCAGTAGTCCCGCTTCGCTATGCCCAGTCTCTCAGCGTGCTTGCCAATGGGACAGTGTCCCGTGATGACTCCCACTGCCAGTCTGATATCGTTTCTTTTTAGAGAGACGATATTGGTGCTTCTTTTCCTGTTTCGGTGAGGCCATATTTGCCTGGTTACCTTGCAGGTGTCTTCATCCCTCCACCTTCGCTCCGGTAGGTTCGAGGTTATTTCGGCTATGGTCTCCTTGCACGAGGCAAATGGAATACCAATATCCTGTAATATTTCGGTTGAGTGCAGGCTTGTGCCAACTGATTGACCCAACTAACTTAACCTAACAATTATTTTGGTGTCCTAAATATTGTACTCTAGCGGAAAAGTTTAAAATTTTTAAGATAAAACTGAATGAAAAACATTGTGATGTTATTATTATAACATAATAATTTATAATTAATTCTAGGATTGTTTTTAGGTAATTTTGATTGTTATCTAATTAAAAAATAGGTCACATAATCCGTTGGCTTTATTTGTAATTTATTGCAGGTCAGAATAAACATTACTAATAGTGCTGTTTTTAACGCAACGTTATTTTGTTTTTCGTTCCTACAATGTTTGTTTTAATACGGCGATGTACGAATATGACGTCTTCATCACCTGAAACATATTTATTAAGTTGGAATAATGATATGTTAGGATATGCAGTTAAATATATTGTTTGACCACAATTTCTGATAAACGATTTATCAAATAAAATTAAGATAATTAGGTAAAATAGGTCATAAAAATTTAAGGTCATAAACGGTTAAAATTATGCTAATAACAAAGCAATGCTTCCCAACCAAACGCTGTATAGGCACCAGGCTGGGAAACGCTATAATGAAGGGTTTACCAACAGCAACTTCGGAAGGTTGGAATTTTAATTGGAATGGAAACGAAATGGAGTTAAAAAGTTTGATGCTTTGAATTGAAATTTGTATCGGAAAAAGATTATAGATTTGTTCTTTTTGTTCAGTACTGGATTTTTATATCCGTTTAATTTTTTAAAGAATTTCCATTTTATTTTTCAGTAGCTAACCCGGCGAACTTCGTATCGACTCAGAATCTATAAACAATGAAAAATAACTTTTTAGCTGAATTAAGGTCGATTCCCATATGCGCGACAATCAGCTACGCGACGTCGTGCGACATCGCCTGTCAAATAATGATTACATTGTTTTAAATGGGCACGTCGCGTAGCCATATCCAGAACGTGCCCATTTAAAACAATGTAATCATTATTTTACAGGTAATGTCGCGTGACGTCGCGTAGCTGAGTGTCGCGTATATGGGAATCGGCCTTTAAATTCTGTCCAATGTTTCGCGTAGCGATATCTGGTAATATAATCGTATACCATTATATTAACAGATGGGAATATAATCGTGTCTGTCCTCTCCCTCGGATAAGGTACGCCGTATAGAAAAGAACCAAATCCAAAGGTCCAAAAGCCCGAAATTCGAAAGTCAAAAATCTAAAACTTCAAAAGTCCAAAATCAAAAAGTTCAAAATATAAAACCCCAAAAATCCAAAATCCAGAAGTGCAAAATCAAAAAGTCAAAAATTCAAAAGCCCAAAATCCAAAGTTCAAAATATAAAAGCACAAAATACTAAAATGCTGAAACCCAAATTCCAAACGCTCAAAATCCAAAAGTGCAAAAGTTTAAAATATATAAGCCCAAAATCCAAAAGTACAAATGCCCAAAATCTATAAGTTCAGATTATAAAAGTTCGAAATCCAAAAGTTCAAAATCCAAAAGCCCAAAATCCAAATATCAAAATGCCCAAAATCCAGAAATCCAAAATCGAGTATTGATTACCTTCATTAAAGCACCATGTGATACACGACATTTTTCGTTTTATTTTCTGGCTCGAGAATGAACAAAGCGGATGGTTTGCCCACACGTAAAAATGCTACGTACAACTGACCGCGAGAGAAACATTGATTCTCGAGATTCAAGTCACAAACACTCAAGGATTTACCTTGTGATTTGTTGATCGTCATGGCAAATACAAGACGAATTGGAAATTGTTTCTTTTTGAACTCGAATGACATATCGGTTGGGATCATCGGAATTCTCGGAATGAGAACTTCCTCTTCCTTGAATTTTCAAAGTATCGTCGCGGGAATCACATTGTTCATAAGTTCACCAAACGCGTTCCGTTACATAGCTTTGGTTAGCTTACTTTAACTTTTTTTAACTACTGAGCCAAACTTCAATAAGTTTAAAAATTCGATTGAATAGTTGATTGTCTCGTCTTCATTTGCAACATCTTCATTTGAGTTTAAAGAATGCAGTGGACCAACGATTTGATTTTAAATTGTAATGTTTAAGTGATTCACATATTTGTTCTTTGACGCTGGAATTGCTCGTTCACTTAACCAATTGTAATTTTTGTGATTATCAATGATGTTTGGGAACGCTTTGTTGATGATGTCGTTCTTAGTTGAGACGAAGTTGCAAAAACTATGCGGAAACGAAATCAATCCGTTCGTTTCGTCGACGGGAAGACGGCCATTACCGATTGACAACAATTGCTTGGAGAAATCTGCAGATGGAACGTTTAGCAATGCAACTCGCATCTTTGTCGTCAGCTGAAGTTTCTTAATATCGCGCCACAGATTAGATGATTTGAGGCAAGCGTTTATTTCATCGGCAGCGGTGGATCTTAGAATTGCTGGTAGGGTTTGTCGAAAATCGCCACAGTAGAATCATTGCGCCTTCAAAACATCTGGAGTCATTGCGCAAATCTTTCATGGTTCGATTTATTGCTTCCAATGAACGTTTGTGCTCCATTGAGCATTCATCCCATATGATAATTTTACTTGCTTTAACACTTTATTAACACTTTGGCCATTGCCGATTGTTTCGCAATGTTCCATGTATCTTAATATAGCGCCACAGAGTAGATGATTTAAGGCAAGCATTTCGTACTGCAAGTCAACAGCTCAATTTGCTTGAAAACGAAACTCATTGGGACTTTAAAATAGCTGAATCAGTTCTTTATGCATCTCCAAACCAGATACGCACATTATTTGCTATCATTATTTCGACATGAGGTTATGAAGTTAGGAATGCCAACGCCAAATCGTGCTATCAACGACGCTTTCAAAATATGTATACGACCGAGATTCATTTCTGTTCCTTCCCAAATCTCAAATCTGACCGTCAGCAGTTCAAACACTAATTTCCTTCCTAGTTTCGCGATTTGCTTTCCAAAACGCCTGGGAAAAAGTTAAAAAAAAGTTAGAAGAAATTTTTCGGAAAATCCTTCAGTTCCGCAGGGCTCGTTCCAAGATCCTATCCCAAAACGAATGGGAAAAAGCGAAATTTTTCGGATAATTGTTGAGTTCCGCAAGGCTCGTGCTAAGATCCTATTCCAAAACGCGATTTGTTTCGCAAAATTCTTCAGTTCCGCAAGGCTCGTTCCAAGAACCTAACTGTAGTTTGTCGAAAAAAGAAATTAAGAATTTTCCGACAATTTCTTCAGTTCCACATCGTCCATAATCCAAGCATCAATTTTTCCGAAATTTCCGGAAAATTTCCCGAAAATTCGGGAAACTTCCAACAACTTTTTCAGTTTTCCAAGGAATGGTCCATAATCCATATAACGATATTTCTGAAAATCTAGTAAAAATTTCACTTTCCTTAGTTTGGTATAGACATGCTGAAGCAGCGGTAGGTCGAGCCAAACGCGCTCTAATGGTGTGAAGAAATCTGGCAGAGAAAACGTGGGTTTGTAACCCCACAATCCTGAGATGGATGTACACCATGATAGTGAGACCTGCGATCACTTACGGGGAAGTTGCTTGGGGAAGTAGAACCAAGTTGGCCTCTATGTGGAAACAGCTTGAGAAGATTCAAAGACTGGCATGTGTCTGCATAACGGAGGCAATGGAGTCGTGCCCGACAAGTGAAGCAGCGGTAGGTAAAGCTAAACGTGCTCTAGTGGTGTGCAGAAATATGGCTAGGAAAACGTGGGTTTGTAACCCTACAATCCTGAGATGGATGTACACCATCCATCCTGAGATGAATGTACAACAGCAATTGAACTGCTGCTGGATCTGACTCCGTTGCAAATTGTCGTGGAGAGGGCCGCCAGATCGGCGATTGTTAGGTTGAACAAGAAAGGAATAGGTAGAAGTAAAATAATCGGGAGCAGAGACCGAAATACCCTCGCTGCCAAAATCCCCTGTCTAGAAGCACCAAAAAACGAAATGATATGCAAATAACATTTCGATAGAAACTACACAGCAATGTGTAGTAGTAAAGACGATTGGAGTGACGATTCCTCAGCGTACCTCTTTCTCTCTAGTCGTTTACATAATTGGTTGAAGTGTCGTGATCTTATGTATATCATTCATGTTATGGTGATACCACATAGAGCAAAATGCTATGAAGTGGTATACAGATGGTTCGAAGACAAAGGAAGGTACTGGTGCAGGAGTTTTTGGAGCTCGTACCAAATACTTCGAATCCATCGAAAGATGTGTACAATTTAACCTCGATAGGAAATATCGCAAAAAACGAATTGCTATCCTGTCAAACAGCGAAGCAGCCATCAAGACCATTAGCTCATACACCATCAAATTCAAACTGGTGTGGGACTGTTTGGGAAAGCTTAACAAGCTTGCCAGAGAAAATAAAGTAACGCTATACTGGGTACCAGGACACATTGGTATAGACGCAAACGAAGAAGCTGATGATCACCTAGGAAACAAGGGATCCAGTAATACCTTTATAGGTGCGGAACTCTTTTGCGGTATGAGTGTGAACACCATCCACAAACGTTTAGATGAAGAAATAAGAGAACAATGGATGAAAACCTGGAAAGAACTTCCAGGGTTGAGACAATTCAAAGTAATGCTGGGATCTTTTGACCATAAAAGAACAAAAGCTTGCCTGAGACTAAACAGGAACAAGCTTAGAATTCTGACAGGAGTCTTGAAGGGACACTGCAGATTTAGAAACCACCTCAAGACCATAGGCCTAGAAGAAGATGATAGATGCAGATTCTGTTGTGCAGCAGGAGAAACCCCCATATATTTACTCGAAGACTGCGGAGCACTGCTCCGCAAGAGAAAAATGTACCTTGGAGCTCACTGCTTGAACGCAGAGGAGTTGCAGTTCTTGAAACCCACCAAGATCCTGAAATTCCTAAAGTAATCAGAACTACAGGAGGCGCTCTAAATAGATAAGTATACCAACGTTTAAAGGAAAAGGGTAGGATACAATAGATCTATGAAGATCGCAGTACAAGTCGTCACCACCACATCTACAATCTACAATCTAGGTCCAAAATCAAAAAAATAGATATTGTGATTGGGCAAGAACCAAATAGAAAAAAGGCACAGAAGGAACTATGCGATATAAACGGTGATACTGTAATAAAAGTTATGTCACAGAATGTCAAAATAAGGGGGACAATCAGGGAAACGGGCTACGTAGCTATAGATATAGGAGAAATCTTAATAATATCATGCTATTTTTCCCCAAACAAAGATATAGATAGCTTTAGGGCATTTATGGGTAAACTCACGGAAGTAGTTACAAGGAGTAAGAAAGAAGTATTGATAGCAGGGGATTTAAACGCCAAATCAAGAGAATTCGGGTCTGCATACACCGATAAACGAGGAGAAATACTAGACGATATGAAGGAAACTTGCAATCTGGAAATCCTGAACCAAGGAAACGAACCGACATTTGTGAATGCAAATGGCGTATCAGTTATCGATATTGCAATGGCTACAGGAAAACTAGCAAGGAGAGCCACTGGATGGAAAGTCGAAGAAAAAGAAAGCCTGTCCGGACACAAATACATCACGTACAGTATCAGAGAAGAAAATAAAAAAGGACACAAATCTACCCATATAAGACATAAGAAGTGGCGTCAGCCGACTGAGGACCTGGAGAAGCTGCGGGAAAATAACAGAATAGACGAGAAAAAAATAAAGAATATGAGGGATCTAGTCAGGGAAACCGAGGTATCCTGTGATAAGTATCTAAAACGCTACGGCAATAACCCAAGAAAGCAAGCGGCATATTGGTGGACCGGAAAGATCGCAGATCTTAGAAAGATCAGTATCTACCGTCGAAGGACGATGATGAGGAAAAGAGGACGCTGTAATGACGACCAATGGGAGCGTATAAAGGAGGAATACAAAACCGCTAAGAGGACGCTAAAAGAAGAAATTAGGAAGCAAAAAAAGGAATGCTGGAACAGGCTATGCAAAGAACTAGAAGATGATGTGTGGGGAAAGGCATACCGCATAGTCGCAAAAAAAACTGGACAAATGACGACAGCTTTAGATGACAAGACCTGGAACGAACAGGTAGAGCTACTGTTCCCCCAAAAACCAGGTATCAATATGGAAAGGATCGAGTGCCGATGGCAAGAAAAATGGAATGTAACACCACAGGAGCTGGAAAACAGTCTGAACCGCATGAAGAAAAGAAAGGCACCCGGCATAGATGGGTTCACACCGGAAATCGTCCAAGCGGCATGGGGGAAAAACCAGGAAATAGTGCTAAAAGAAATGAATAAATGCCTTGAAAATGGCAGGTTTCCTAAAGAATGGAAAGTAGCTAGAATGGTTCTGATAGAAAAACCTCAAAAACCAAATGAGACGGAGAAAAAATACAGACCCATATGCGTGATAAGCTCTATGGCGAAAGTATTGGAGAGCATAATAAAGGAGAGGATAATGGAAGAAATAACAAGTAGGCACCTAATAAGCGATAACCAGTTCGGCTTCCTCCCTGGCAAATCAACAATGGACGCGCTCGAAGCCGTCCTCCAATACCCAAAGTGGCTCAAAACGCGACCAACCAAAGGCAAGGAAATTGTTATCCTTATAGCTATGGATATACAAAATGCATTCAATTCCGCTCCTTGGGACAAAATCATCGAAGCTATGAAGAGGAAGAAACTGAGCACATATTTGATCCGAATTATCCAGGAGTACCTGAAGGACCGAGGCATACAACTCCCATCGGGGAAACGCCACAAGGTAACTTGCGAAGTCCCACAGGGCTCAATACTAGGACCCGTCTTATGGCTCATTTTTTACGACAAGATATTTGAGGAGGACAAAGAAGAGGAGAAAGCTAAACTAATATGTTTTGCGGATGACCTATGTATAGTGATTCATGGCAAAGACAGGGAAGAAGTCGAAAGAATAGGAGACAGGATGGTGGAGAAAGTAATAACACGATTAAACAACATGGAGATAAAGATAGCACCACAAAAAACAGAAGTGATAGTTCTGGAGGGTAGAAGGCAGGTTACAGAAGTAAAGATAGCAGTGGAAGGGCGGGAGATAACTAGTAAGGAAACTGTACAGTACCTGGGAGTGACACTAGATCGGAACACAAGAATGAAAGCCCACATTAAAAACGCGACGGAGAAAGCAACAAAAGCAATGAACCAAATAGGGAGGATCCTTCTAAACACTCATGGTCCAAAGGCACAGAAGAGAAGGGTAGTTGCTACGGCGTCCTCGTCGGTAGTCCTGTACGCGGCGCCGATCTGGAAGGAAGGATTGAAGATGAAGCAATGCCAACAATGGGTACAGCGGACAGGACGAAAAATAGCCCTAAAAATAACATCTGGCTATATTACTGCACCGACAGAAGCACTATACGTAATTGGGAAGATGATTCCGCTCCAGCTGCAAATAATGGAAAGGGCAGAGATGTACAAGGGGGACAAACCCAAAGAACAGTGCAGAGAAGAGACCATAATTAAATGGCAAACGCGATGGGACGAATACCAGGGCGTCTCGAAGTTGTTCATTAAGGACATTAAATCCTGGCTGGAAAGTGAAGGGGAAGCGAACTACTTCGTTACGCAAGCTCTAACTGGACATGGATCCTTTGGAGCTTATCTGTACAGGTTTAAGCTTCGGGACAACGATCGGTGCTGGTTCTGCCCACGGGAGGACACTGTGGAGCATACCCTGTTTGTATGCGACAGATGGACTCCAGAACGAACGAGAGTCAACTTGTTATGCGGCAGACGAATAGGGACGGAGAATATTGCGGAGGAAATTGCGGATAGTCGGAAGACAAAGTACATTCTGGACTACATAGAGGAAGTAATGAGGAAAAAAGTTAATAACGAAATCGAAGAAGAAAGGAAACAGAGAAGAACAACTAGGGCATGCCAGTAATTGCGACATGTCCGGGCGGCCCCCCTGACGGAATGCTAGCGCGACCGGGGGTGGCATATGGACGCCAAGTGGAATGGGGTTTAGTGAGTAAGACGTGAAATCGCCAGTCTCACACTTTGGCAACAAAAGCTTCCCCTCACCACAATAAAAAAAAAAAAAAAAAAGGTCCAAAATCAAGGAAAAATTTCAATTATTCCAATGACGCATTTTGTTCCTCTTGGTTTGATCCAAACTGAGAGCTAATAATTTTCCCGAAAATCGAGGAAAAGCTCCAAATATTCCCCCAAATTAAAGATTTCTCCATGAAACCAAACCGATTTACCAAATCTTTGCCGTGTTACAATTCGAGAAGGAAACTGAAGGAAGAGACTAAAAACTGCCGAAAGTCCTCCAGGCTGCTTTCTTCCGGGAAACAAAACTGAAGGAGGAATCTGAAACCTGCCGAAAGTCCTCCAGTCGGCTTTCTACCGAGAAACAAAACTGAATGAGGAAAGTTATACCTGCTGAAAGTCCTCCAGTCGGCTTTCTTCCGGGAATCGAAACTGAAGGAGGAAACTGGAAACAAATAAATCTTCTTTGCTTGGGTCGTGTCGTTGTAAATCAATGCACATGCGTGGTTAAATATTCGACGGGGTCCTCTGGCCGTTTTCGGTTCATCTCGGGCTATATCTGAATTTTTTCTTAATAAACATGTCTTGTTTGATATCGGTCAGTTTCAAGCAAGTAAAAGAAAATAAGAAAATAATTAATTTTGGAATAACTTTCCTGAGAAGAATGAAGGAAATTACGTGTTCATTTAGGATTATTTAATAAAGACTAATTCTAGACTAACAGTTAATTAAAGCTAAATGTCAGTCAGTTATTATATTTCTTGGACAAATTTTAATAAACTAAGTTAGCGGTGGTGAACCTATAGCACGCGTGCCAGAGCTGGCACGTAGGAAAATTATATTGGCACGTGAGAGAAACCTTTCTAAAAAAACCTTTTTAGAAAGGTTTATTTTCCAAGAAACCTTTCTAAAAAATATATAAGAGCGAATGCATTATCGCCATTTTCTTGATTTAGCAATGACATTTGACACTGTAAATCACGAACTTTATAATAATGGAATTAGGGGAAATGTGCATAAGCTCATGGAAAGCTATTGCAAAGACACAATTGCAAGGTAACTAATAAGTGAAAACTGGTGAAAGTCCTTCAGTTGGATTTCTTCCTGGAAAGGTTTTAAATAAAAAATAACATGTTCCAATTTGAAAAACCATTGATAACATTGAGGACGCATAAACTATGACCTTGACAAAAATACGAAGAACTCATATACTTTGATTATAAACTTAGACACCTAGCACCTTGGGCACCTAGCCCAACTAGTGTAGTTCTAGTTGAGGAAATCACATCAACACAAATTTTAATTTTCAAAACTTTGAGCGAAGATTAATCAAGAACTATTTGGACTAGCGCCAATTAGTATACGTCAGTTTGCAGAGGATTTAAAGAACTACATTTAGACTAAATTGAGTGCACTTAGTCTAATGTAGTTTAGTTGTAGTTGAGGGAATTACATCAGCACAAATTTTTAACTTCAAAACTTATTAGACTAAGTTTAAATGAGGATTAGTCAAGAACTAGTTGGACTAGCAAAAATTAGTCTACGTCAGTTATCAGAGAATTTAACGAAATATATTTAGACTAAATTTAGTGCACTTAGTCCAACTAGTTTAATTGTAGTTGAAGAAATTACATCAACACAAATTTTAATTTTCAAAAATTATTAGACTAGGTTTGAGTGAAGATTAGTCAAGAACTAGTTGGACTAGCAAAAATTAGTATGCTTCAGTTTGCAGAGAATTTTACGAACTATGTCTAGACTAAATTTAGTCCAACTAGTTGTAGTTGAGGAAATTACATCAACACAATTTTTAATTTGATTATAAATTGACGTGCTATTACGTCGTCTGCTACCAAATTTGGAATAAGAAAAACGTATTAATACGGCAACGAACTGCAATGTGTTAATACCAAATTTCACATCTATAACATTTCGGTCAACCCGATATAAAACTTCAGGCGCTGTACCTCATATAAAACTTCTGGAGCTCCTGTTGTTAAACCCTGCTTTAAGTAGGCAAGTTTAGATTATATGAGGTCAATCATACAAGAAGGATAAGGAAGACTAGACTAGAAGTTAAACAAATAATCTTACTCCCAGAAATGTCGAGAAAGACATAAATCCGTAATCTCCGGTGCGCAGAGCCAATGGTTGTTGACTTCTAAATATCATGAGCGATAAATCTTTGCGTAAACGAGACGAGTCATCGTACCAATTCAAAGAGTAAATACAATCGGCCACCGACAAACTCTAAAATACACAATTTTTCATTCACTAATATCTTCATTATATTTCTAGCAACTTCAATATTATTACATATATGGTGGACTATAATAACTAACATATCGTGAAATATTTGTTTAACTATTTGGTGACGGGGTAGTGTGTGGAGAAAAGGAAAATAACAAACCCGGAGACGATGTAACTTTTTATTGCGCGTCACGTGACGCGTGCCGGTTTTAATGCGAGTTGTGGAAGTTGTCTCTGATGTTCTGCTGGGAGTTGTGTTCACTGATGTTCTGCTGGAAGTTGTGTCTGGATGTTGTTTCGAAAAACTGTCCCTTTGTCACTCCTGTCCCGTCCTTTTATCCCTCGGTCAAACGCATCTTCTCCCTGGTAACTTTAGTGGGAGAGGTTTTCCGTTGTCCCGATTGGTTGTTCGTTCTTCCCTCCTATTGGTGCTGACGCCAAGTAAGAGGGAGGAAAAATCGGTATTGTTTGATCGGCTCCAGCCCGCTCATAAAAACGGTCTGGGCCATCAAACGATTAAGAAAAACCCGAACCTATCGGCTTTGTTTGATCAGCTCCAGCCCGCTTATAAAACGGTCTGGGCCATAAAACGGTTTAGGAAAAACCCGAACCTGTGCAACTCATCTTGTCAATAATGAGTCCCTACAGGACCCCCCTGCTAGTGATTAACGATACAAGTGCATAATTTACAAAGTTACAGGGTTTATCTCAAACCGGCCTGGTAAAATTCGGTGAATCTAACGCAGCGTCCTGATCTTGTTCGGAGGCCTGGGTCGGTGTTGGGAGTCACAGGTTGGGGTGCAAGCGATGGTGCTGGTGCTGGCGCTGGTTGCATGGGAGCTTGGGTTCCGCCCGCGTCGTCCGGAGGGTCGTCATCGGAGTCGCTCTCCAGCTCTGGTTTTTCGATGTTCTCGTCGATGATGTACGCAGGTTTGAGTCTATCGATCGTAACTGGTACGTGTCTTCCCCGCATCAAGAGAATGAAAACCTTGTCAGTGCGAGAAATTACTTTGTACGGACCATCATACGGCAGTTGGAGAGGTCCGTTTGGTGCGTCGTGGCGCACAAAAACGTGGGTAGCAGTGACGAGATCCTTAAAGACGAAGATTCTGCGCTCACCGTGCCTGGACCCACTGACTGGACGGAGTGTCTCGAAGCGTTGACGAAGTTCCTTCACGAATTCAGCGGAGTTGTCGACCTCTCGGATCGCCCGGGATACCAGGAATTCTCCGGGAAGGCGAAGGGGCTGACCGTAGACCATCTCGGCTGTTGTCGCCTGTAGGTCGTCCTTCCAAGCTGCACGTATGCCAAGTAGCACCGTTGAGAGCGTTTCAGTCCACCGAGTAGCCTGCAAGCACTTGATGGAGCCTTTTAGCTGCCGATGAAAACGTTCGACCATGCCATTGGCCGCTGGGTGGTACGCCGTTGTGTGCAGGTGCGTCGTCCCTAGGAGTTGGTTGAGGCAGCGGAACAGGTGGGATTCGAACTGCCTGCCTTGGTCGGTGGTGATCCGGAGAGGTGTGCCAAAACGTGCAACCCAGCTGTTGTAGAAAGCGCGGGCAACGGTTTCGGCTTCCTGGTCCTGTAGAGGGATTGCCTCCGGCCATCGCGAGAACCGATCAACGCAGGTTAGGCAGTACCTGTATCCCTGCGAGTACGGCATGATGGTCAGGTCCAGATGAACGTGCTCGAACCGGCGGGAAGGTGCTGCAAATGAGCCGACTGGAGCGGATACATGCCTGGTGACCTTGGATTGCTGACACTGGATACAAGCTCGTGCCCAGGTGCGACAGTTCACGTTGATGGAGGGCCAAACGTAGCGCTGTGTCATCATTTTCGTTGTTGCCCTGATCCCAGGATGAGACAGCCCGTGGATGGCGTCGAAGGCTCCCCTGCGGAACGGCGTCGTGAGAAAAGGCCTGGCAGTGGGTGTTTTGACGTCGCAGAAGATCGCGGCGTCTGAACCCGGAATGCGGATTTGTCGCAAGTCCAGCTCGGAGCTGTCATCCTGCAAGAGTCCTTGAAGTTCCTGATCTTGTTGCTGCGATGTCGCCAGAGCCTCGAAGTCCATTGGAACAGTGATCTCGTCGACCCTGGATAGAGCGTCGGCGACGACGTTGTCTTGCCCCGCGATGTGCCTGATGTCGGTTGTAAATTGGCTAATCAAGTCCAGGTGACGGAATTGGCGTGGCGAGCATTTGTCGGATCTCTGGCGGAAGGCGAAAATTAGCGGCTTGTGGTCCGTGAGGATGGTAAACGGACGGCCCTCGACCATATGCCTGAAATGCTGAACTGCACAGTAAATCGCTAGGAGCTCCCGATCGTATGCGCTATATTTATTCTCGGAGCTACTAAGCTTCTTTGAAAAGAATCCAAGCGGCTCCCAGTGATCGTCGACTCGTTGTTGAAGGACTGCGCCTATGCTGTAGTCCGACGCGTCGCACACCAGAGACAGGTCTGCGCCGGGTCGAGGATGCGCCAAGAGTGCTGCGGTGGCCAGTTCCTCCTTGCACTGCATGAAGGCTGCCTCGGCTCCGTTGTTCCACTGAATCGGCGTGCTCCCCTTGATGTTACCTTTGAGAAGGTCGTTGATGATCGCCTGTGTTTTAGCAGCCCTGGGTAGAAACCTTCGATAAAAATTGAGCATCCCCAGGAACTGCCGTAGTCCTTTGGCAGTCTTCGACTTCTCATATTCTCGGATCGCGGCGACTTTTTCGGGAAGCGGTTCTGTACCTCTCTCGGAGACGCGGTACCCTAGAAACTGTATGGTTGCCGCGCCGAAACAGCACTTGTTGGGGTTGATCACGACACCAAACTGCTGCAAGCGTTCGAACAGGATTTGCAGATGACCACGATGCTCCTCTTCGGACGATGATGCCACCAAGATGTCGTCTATGTAAGCGTAGCAGAAATCCAAACCGCGGAGGACTTCGTCGATGAACCGCTGGAACGTTTGCGCAGCGTTTCGCAACCCGAAGCTCATGGATGGAAACTCGAATAATCCAAATGGTGTGGTAATGGCCGTTTTAGGAACGTCTTCTTCCGCGACTGGAATTTGGTGATATGCCCTTACCAAATCGATCGAGGTGAAGATCTTCTTCCCATTGAGCGTCTGCGCGAAGTCTTCGATGTGGCGCACCGGGTAACGATCCGGGATGGTGCGTGCGTTGAGGGCCCGATAATCACCACAGGGACGCCATTCGTCGCCTTTCTTTGGCACCATGTGCAAAGGTGAAGCCCAACTGCTCTTAGATGGGCGGCAAATGCCCAACCGCAGCATGGACTCGAACTCCTTTCTGGCGTTCAACAGTCGGTCCGGGGCAAGTCGACGCGGTCTTGCGGCTTCAGGTGGTCCGGGCGTCATGTGTATGTGGTGGACGGTGCTGTGTTTCACTGTTGGTGCCTTGCATGCTCCGTCGGGTCGCGTGATTTCTGGGTAGCGCTGCAAAAGCTCGTGATATTCAGAATTTCCGATGACGATTTTGACACTTGCGATGTTACCCGAACTCGGCCTATTTCCGGTCGTCTTGACTTGCGTCAGGCTAGCTACGAGATGTTTGTTTCGCATGTCTACCAGCAGGCCGTAGTGAGCCAGGAAATCGGCGCCAATAATCGCGCGTGTTACGTCCGCGATCACAAGGTTCCACGTGAAGTCGCGTCTCAATCCGAAATCCAATGTCATTATCACTGAGCCGTACGTCGCAATCGGCGTGTTGTTTGCTGCGGAAAGTTCGTAGTTCGTCTTTGTCCGGCGACCACGCACAAGTTTACGGGGAAAAATACACAGATCCGAACCAGTGTCTATCAGAAATTTCGTGCCGCTAATGCGATCTGGCACGAACAAGCGGCGTACGTTTGGGCAGTCATCGCTTGCCGCCATAAGCGATGATCCGCTTAGTTTCCCGAACGCGCGGTGAAGACGGCGTTTAACTCGCACGGAGGCCTGCATTTGCGCGCACTGTCACCGAACGTGTAATGGTACCAGCACATTCCGTCGTACTGGACCGGAAGGCGAGAACCTGAGCGGTTGCGGTTCGACGGTGACCGATCCGAGCGGTCTCGACTGATTGAACGGCTGCGGCGCGCTTGCTGGAGCTCTGACCTAATGGCCGAGATTTCCCGTCGGTTGTCTATCTGCACCTCCGCCAATTGTCGTTGGAGGCCGGCCAATTGCTCTAAGATCTTCGACTCGAGGGAAGATGACACTGCGGATACCTGGTTTCGCGGCTGTAGGGTCCCGATCGAGTCCAAAACGTTGTCCGCGATCCTGGCCAACTCGTCGAGGGAGGTGTTTTCTTGCTGCGTCGCTAGGCAGGCCCGCACGACCGGGTTGAGGCGGTCCATCCAGAGGGCCTTGGTGATGTCCTGGGCCCCGTGTTCGCCGGCAAGTAGCTGCAGATGTCGCAAAAATTGTGACGGAGTTCGGTCGCCGATGTCCTCGCGCTCCAACAACTGCCGTGTCCGTTGTTGCTGTGTTTTTCCGAGTCTCCTGATAAGTTCGTCCTTCAGCTTCTGATACGGGTCGTCGGCTTCCTTTGGTGGGTCGAGAAGTAGGTCGCGGATCTCCTTAGCGTACCGCGGCTCGAGCGACGTACCGATGTATTCGAACTTCTCGGTACTGGTAGTGACACCAGCGTTTTTCAATGCCCAATCAGTTAGTTGGAACCAGAGGTCCGGGTCCTCTGGTAGAAATGCGGGCAGTCTCACTCGCGCCCCGTTGGAGTGGTTATTCGCCATAGCTTGTCGCGAGTGTCTTGGCGCACGTTGCTACCACCGTCACTTGTAAAATATGTAGATCACGTCGGGGTCACCACTTTGGTGACGGGGTAGTGTGTGGAGAAAAGGAAAATAACAAACCCGGAGACGATGTAACTTTTTATTGCGCGTCACGTGACGCGTGCCGGTTTTGATGCGAGTTGTGGAAGTTGTCTCTGATGTTCTGCTGGGAGTAGTGTTCACTGATGTTCTGCTGGAAGTTGTGTCTGGATGTTGTTTCGAAGTTGTCTCTCGAAGTTGTTTCTAAAAACTGTCCTTTTGTCACTCCCGTCCCGTCCTTTTATCCCTCGGTCAAACGCATCTTCTCTCTGGTAACTTTGGTGGGAGAGGTTTTCCGTTGTCCCGATTGGTTGTTCGTTCTTCCCTCCTATTGGTGCTGACGCCAAGTAAGAGGGAGGAAAAATCGGTATTGTTTGATCGGCTCCAGCCCGCTCATAAAAACGGTCTGGGCCATAAAACGATTAAGAAAAACCCGAACCTATCGGCTTTGTTTGATCAGCTCCAGCCCGCTTATAAAACGGTCTGGGCCATAAAACGGTTTAGGAAAAACCCGAACCTGTGCAACTCATCTTGTCAATAATGAGTCCCTACAACTAAATACCAGCATCTGAAAGTCTTGATTAATATATAAAACGATTTTCGGTAAATAGAGAAAGATGATTCGTTCTGGACCCACCTCCCCCCTCAGACCTTAACTTTGACCCTAACCTTGACCTGGACTCTGACCTTGACTTTGACCCCGCCTCTCACTTCCAGTCAAGGTCAGAGGGGGACGTGGGTCCCGAACGAACCATCTTTCCCTACTTTGGTACTTACGTACTAACGCCACCGCAGTTGCAGATTTGAACAAAATGGATGGTTAGATTAGGTTATACCAGAACAGATAAATCTCTCTCGCTGCGGTAGCGTTAATACGTAAGTACCCGATTTTTTTATTATTTACTCAATGTTCAACATATTTACCTCGTCAATTAATCTTTGTCCGGTGAAGGATAACAAGAAGAGAGTTATCACCCAGCCCATCAAATGTAATAACACATGAAAAGAATTTTCCTAAAAAAAACAACTAAACTTAATAAAGTCTGAACACAAGCTGAATATATAAATATATTCGACCTTTTCGGAACTCTATAACATTATTGAGTTTTTTTAGGACTACCAGAACAAATCTCATTTTTGTCTATAAAAGCAAAGCTGCACTGATGAGAGATAAATCTCGAAACGCGTCTGCAGACTTTTCGGAAAATCCACTTATCGGAAAAGTTATCGGAAAGACAATATTAAAAAATCAAAGATCAAGAAATCAAAATCAAGATCTTAAAAAACGAAGTTTTAATCAGCTTTTAAACTGGTTTTTGGGGAACATGAAAGGAGCCTCCTCGTAGAATGTGTTAATATACATTCGGGCGTCCCTGGGCAACAGCTTCGGCTGGCTGATCCTTTCACTCCAGATACACCAACACAAAAAAGCAAAAAAAGCAAAACGAGACGATTAGTCTCCTTTCGGCTTGCATTGTAAAATGTATTCATCACAAAGGACCTTCTCAGGCCAAAGATGACTATTATCTCTGTGAACATCGAGGATATATCCGCATATAAGGAAGAGCTACTGCAAGACCTATGCCAACAATACAACTGTGATGTCTTATGCATACAGGAGACCCACAGAGATGGTAACCAAAAGAGACCCAAAATCCAAGGAATGCGACTTGCTGCCGAAAGGCCTCATAGACAATACGGAAGCGCAATTTTCGTTAAGCCCGGCACGCTCGTCCAGTCCCCTAACGTAGCTGAGGAAAATGAAGTCGAGATATTAACAGTAGAACTGAACAACTGCACCATCACCTCTGTGTACAAGCCACCACACACTGAAATGAGGGCCAACGACTTCTGCCCACTCGATACAGATAAGACACACTTCGTGATCGGAGATTTCAACAGCCACAGCAGCCTATGGGGATACCATGATGACGACAGATATGGGGAAGCAGTGATGCAGTGGGCAGATGCCAGCAAACTAACCCTCTTGCACGACAATAAGCTGCCGGCCTCCTTCAATAGTGCCAGATGGCTTAGGGGATTCAACCCTGATATTTGTGAGCGATCGAATGAACTTACAATGCGTCAAGGGAGTATGTCCACCCACAGTAGCGTCGCTAGCGTCGGTCAATCAGGCGAATGCCCGGGGCCCACGGACTAGGGGCCCCCCACAGTGGCTGCAGATCGATTCTGAGACGACTGACGTGTGGCGTTTCGCGAATTTCACATGGGGCACCGCACCACGTGGCTTTTAAAAAGGCTCAAATTTGACATATTTATGCCGCCGGAGGCGGCAGATCTTGATTATTTTAACCGCGCGTCTTCGACGACTTAACTGTGAATGTCCGTCCGCACGTTGCGCATCCCCAAGTTTCGTCCTCCATCCTGCCGCGCCCCTTCGGGGATCCAAAACCCACCCTAAAATCGTGGTTTTTGCGGAAACGGCCCGACGGAAGCGGCGGCGGCGGTGCAAAATGGGAATGTACATTTTTCCGTTGTAGAACCGAAATCCTCGTCGAGCGGTGCCGTTTTCGCGACTCAACTCCCCCAGGTTCGGACGCACCAGACCGAAAACTAAAATCACGATATTTTACTTTTGAGGCGCATTTTTGGTTGGATCCTATTTTTTTTCCCGAATCCTCTAGCCGCCGCCGCGCCACGTTTTAAGAGCCCTCGCTCGCCGTCCTGCAAAGTCCCGTTCACCTGGTGCAAGAGCAAATATTTTTTTTTTGCAGATTTTGCAATCACTTCCACGGACGCCCAGGACTTATTTGATGGGCTCCAGATCGCCGGTTGGGTTCGTTCTCTTCAGAACACTAGCGCACAACCATTCCGGCAAGAATTTTAAACTGCGATGACTTTTTGCGAATCTGCGGCAGTTTGAAGAGAAAAATGCGCAAAAAGTGAGAAAAACCAGAGGCGTTTTGCGGGGGTACATAGAACTTCGGAACCAATTGACGGATCGGAACCGGACTGGTGCCGTTCGATCTGCCATAGAACCTTTTAGTTTGTTTGGGAGTCTAATCCCAATTGTGCCCAAGATGGCGTCGCGACGCCATTAAAACGACGTTTTTTGGACATCCAGGAAAAGTCTCACAGAACCGCCAACTTGAACTCTGCGGGAACGGTTTCGCGTGATTCCCGCAGGGAATTGAACGTTTCATCTTTTACTGCAAGCGGCATCGCGCTGCGTCGTTTGCAACCGTCGCGACGCCCGCTCAAACTCGCCGTATTTCATTTACTGGGGGCCCCACCTCAATATATATGCCCGGGGCCTCCAAATCCAAACGACGGCGCTGCCCACCCATCGCAAACACACAGCACCGGCCAATAATGTGTCAAGTCATGGCCATATCTCGACCTCATAATATCTCATTTAGTAACTTCCGAAAACCCAACTGGACCAAATTTCAGAAACTGTTGGATTGTGCAGTGGACACACTCGCACCCATCCCGAGCTCCTATAGCTTTGTGGATACCGTAAAAAAATGCTCACGACTCTCCATCCTTAGAGACTGCAACACTAATTATATCCAAGACCTAACAACAGCGTCGAAAGCCCAATTACAAAACTACTTAACCCTGTTCGAAGCCAACCCCCTGGGAGAAAACACAATAGAGGCGGGCAAACAACTAATCACATCAATATCCGAGGCCAAGGGGGAAAACTGGATCAAACTGATGGAGGAGCCTGATATGAGTATAAGTAGCCACAAAGCGTGGAGACTATTAAAGCGCTTAAATAACGACCCAACCCATTCAAGAGCCCATGCCAACGTAACAGCAGATTAAATCGCCACTCAGCTCGTGAAAAATGGCAAAGCAGATCAAATGCCCCCCCCCCAAAAGAAAGCAACCAATATTAACCGAATAGAAGGTGACGAAACGACCGAACTGTCCACCCCCTTTACCATGGAAGAGCTGAACACTGCCATAAAGAAAATCAAACCACATAAGGCCGCTGAACCAGACGACATCCTGACTGAGCAGATCAAGCAAAACGGTGGCTATTGGACATGAACAACCCCTGCCTACAACAGTGCAAGCTTCCTTACATCTGGCGAAAAGCCAAGATCATAACTTATCCTCAAACCAGGCAAGGAAGCTAATAACCCAAAGAGTTACCGCCCGATCTCGCTGCTATGCCACACGTATAAAATCTTTTAAATATTAATATACAACCGACTTTCACCGACCGTGGATCCAATCCTCATACCACAACAGGCTGGATTTCACAAGTGCTCAAGTGCTCAATCTAACTCAGCACATTGTGTACGGTTTCCAAGGGGGATATATAATGGGTGCCATTTTCATCGACCTCACTGCGGCATATGACACCATTAACCTCCGACTCCTAAAGCAGAAGATATATCATAGATATCAATCCAAAGATATCAATCTCACAAACATTATCAGGAACCTGCTCCGAAACCGGAGATTCCTGGTGGAGTTCCAGGAAAAGCAAAGTAGGTGGAAGAACCAAAGAAACGTCTTGCCACATGGAAGCGTGCTGGCACCACCACTCTTCAACATATATACCAACGACCAACCCCTTCCTGAAGGAACAAAGAGATATATATATGCAGACGATAGGGCAACCACATCACAAGGGAAAACATTCGAAGAGGTGGTACAACGTCAGTGCGACCCTAGTAGAGTTAAATTTGTACTATAGAAATAACCAGCTGAAGCCAAACCCAACAAAAACGCAGGTATGTGCCTTCCATCTCAAGAACAAGCAGAAAACTACAGATCTAATGGAAGGAAGTACCATTGGAGCACTGTCCCAACCCTAAATTCTTGGGCGTAACACTGGACAGGGCCTTAACATTGAAGCGTCACTGCATTAACACCAAACTGAAAGTTAGCGGAAGAAACAATATAGTCCGCAAACTGACATGCTCTAATTGGGGAGCCCAACCCAGGGTTCTCAAAACCTCAGCACTCGGCCTCTGTCACTCCGCCGGCAAGTATAGCTCAGCGCACGCAAAACAAGTTGATGTCGCCCTCAACGAGACAAGCAGAATCATCACCGCATACTTAAAGCCAACACCCCTGAACAAAATCCACCACCTATCTGGCATTGCTCCCCCTGTCATTCGTAGAGAAGCGGCAAATCTCAAGGAACGATCCAAAGCAGCAGTATCTGAATGCCAGCCCCTCTACGGTCTCCAACCGGCCCACCAGCGACTAAAATCAAGTCGAAGCTTCCTGAGATCGACAGAAGATTAACCTGAAACTGAACCTGAAAATGAACTTAAAACCAGAGTGGACCTTTGGGGAAAGACCTCAAACCAACATTGGATGAAACCGAATGAGGAACTGGTACCAGGAGGCGGTAAAAACTGGGAAATCATGAAGGCGCTAAACAGACTGCGGACAGACACGGCGAGATCGAGAGATACCCTAAATAAGTGGAGCTACCCTGTGGACTCCAATCTCTGCGATTGTGGAGAATTGCAAACCACGCAACACATGTACACTTGCCCGCTGTGTCCCGTTAGATATACCATAGAGGACCTTATGACTGCGAATCCGAACGCAATTGACGTAGCCCGCTTCTGGGCAAAAATGTTTAGCTTACGTCTGAATCAGCATTTGTATGGAAAGTGAGTGGAGTGAATGGAAAGTAGATGGAAAGTGGATGGAGTGGTTGGAAAGTGGATGGAAACTGGATGGAAAGTGGATGGAAAGTGGATATAATGGATGCCAATTGGATGGAAAGTGGATGGAAAGTAAATGTAAAGTGGATGGAGTGGATGGAAAGTGTTTGGAAAATGTATGGAGTCCTTGGAAAGTGGATGGGGAGTGGAATAAAAGTTTATGAAGTGGATGTAAAGTGGATGGAAAGTGGATGGAAACTGGATGGAATGTGGATGGAATGTGGATGGAAAGTGGATAGAAAGTGGATGGAGTGGATGGAAAGTGGATGTAAAATGGATGGAAAGCGGATGGAAAATGGATGGAGTTGTTGGAAAGTGGATGGAGAGTGGATGGAAAGTGGATGAAGTGGTTGCAAAGTGGATGGAAAGTGGAATGAAAGTGGATGAAGTGGATGTAAAGTGGATGGTAAGTGGATGGAAACTCGATGGAATGTGGATGGAAAGTGGATGGAGTGGATGGAAAGTGGATGGAGTGGATAGAAAGTGGATGGAAAGTGGATGGATAGAATGCGGCTTCTCGTACAACGGCTGTTCAATTTAGTAATAAAGCTATCTACATCAATCCCTGAACCATCAATTCTAGCTGACACAAGCTTGGATGATGTTCTGCTGGACCGGCTTCACTGTTGCTTGGAGGTGTTTCTGTGATCGTATATATCCTGCAAACTTTAGCCTTGTCGGGGATTGTTAATTGCATATTTTACAGAAATTATTTGACTGTCTGCGATTCCAACTTTATCTTCTTGGAGGTGTAGGGTGAATAGGTTGTGGTGGGGAGCAAGGAGTGAGGAGTGGCCTAGAAGGAATCATCATTTCCTACTCTTAGTCTTAACATTCTTTAAACTAAACCATCTGTGAATTTACTTTTAAAACAATTAAAAATAAGTTTTCTAGACTAATAAGACTATTCTTATTATAACCGCCTTGTACGTATAATATCCTTTATCATGTGCTTGGTCTTACCAGTATTTAAACTAAACTAATAGTGTATTTATTTACTTACAATTAGAAATTGAAGAGCCAACATTCCCATGATTAGAGTGTCGACGGAAATCGTCGCAAACAGTATCGTTGAAAAGCAGGAATTTATTTGCTCAACAATCCTAAAGAAAAAAGTTATTAGGAGTAAATGTTACACTTTGTGTGATTAGTCCTAACGCTTTTAATTAACTTGTAATAGCATTCCATTTTTAAACGCGAAAAACAAATACTTTTATGACTCACAAAATGACCCGGTTGCCTTATAAAGGCCGATTCTCATATACGCAACACTCAGCTACGCGACGTCACGCGACATCGCCTGTCAAATAATGATTACATTGTTATAAATGGGCACGTCCTCACTTTGGCTACGTGACAGCTACGCGACTTGTCCATTTAAAACAATGTAATCATTATTTGGGGTGTAAGGGGTGATGGCACTAAAAGCCAACCCAAAGGACAACCTCACTTGCACGTAGTACACCCTTCTAAAGAACTAACGAGGCTCTGTCGACCGAATGTCTGCCGGGATAAGCAGACACCTCATAAGCAGCTCACGGACGAGCTGACAAGAGCAAGGGTACCCTCTTGTCCTTGGGATGAGAAATCGTCCCCTAAAGGCAGATGAATCAAGAAATGATCAACGGCATGAAGATGCAGAAGGCAACGGGAAACCACTGCAGTAAAGATCCCTTTGGATATCCCTAGTAAAATACATCATCATGGTTAATAAGATAACGATGATGATTTCAAACCTCTTGAAAGGGGATGCCATATAGAAAAAAAGAATAATTATTTGACAGGCGATGTCGCACGGCGTCGCGTAGCTGAGTGTCGCGCAAATGGGAATCGACCTTATAGCGGCAGCGGGGTAATTTTGTGACTTGGTTTGCAAAACAAATATTTTGTGACTTAATTTCCAAGTCAACCAGGTCATTTTGTGTCTTAGTTTTCGAGGCAACCATTTTGTAACATTGTTTCCAAGGCAACCGGATGATTATTTTGACTTGGTTTCCAAGGCAATCAAGTCATTATGTCACTTGTATTGCAAAGCAATCATTTTTTGATTTGATTTCCAAGGCAACCGAGTCATTTTGTGACTTGTTTTGCAAAGCAACCATTTTGTGACTTGATTTCCAAAGCAACTGGGTCATTTTGTGACTGCTTTTCTAACACTATCAGGTCATTTTATGACTTATCAGCGCAAAAATTATTATTTTTACAGATAGCTATTAAAAGTAATTGGCGGTGGTGGCCTAGTAGTCAAGGTGTCAGACTTCGAAGCCGCAAGTCCTGGGTTCAAATACTGGACATGGTCAAAATAAGCCACCGTTCTCCTGTAGATGGCTCTGTCAAAGCTCGTGTAGGTTGTGGGAGGAGAGCCATGGAGAGAGAGAGAGTGAGATTAAAAGTAATTACTTTTATGACATGGGTGTCAACGCTTTCACTTGGGTGAGAAAATATTAATTCGAATAATTTGAACTATATAATTTATATAATTATCTTGTTTTCTCTAATTCTGCAATTATGCTGTCACGGCTGGATTTCGAACAGGGCCCAACTTTGAGCTAACAAGCCAACTCGAATCAAATTCATATATTTCAACAAAATATTCTATTTGAACTATGTACAGTATAATCTTGATAATCCGGCACGTATGGGACCAAACCAGACCATGGGATTTTGCGGTGAACGCATTCGCTCGCTATACCTGAGATCTCGGGTTCAATCCCCGGACAAACCGTGAAAGTTTTCACTGAACCATGCTGTGAGCACCATGCTCGTGGAAAGCAATGGCAAACTACCACGAGTAATTTTGGCAAGAGAACCTCTCAAATAGTGCCGTCCGGATCCGGCGATAAACTGCTAAGTCCCGCATATTTGTGTGACGATTCGATCCACAAGTATGAGCAAGAGGTCGCCTACAGTCTCGGAAGAGCCGGAACACATAAGAGTGGGACCAGACAACCGCCGGATTATCAAAAAATTTCGAATCAGAAATCAGAGTAAAAAAAATCATACAAAAAGATATGTACAGGGTGAGCAAAACTCGATGTCTCAGCTCTATTATAGGAAAACGAAAAACGATAGAAAAAATCTGAAAAGAGGTTCTTAAATGGGATTGAGTAAGAACCATGTTTAACTAGATTGTCGGGGCCATTTGTAAGGACCATTTTAAGCCCGACAGTACAAACTTACAATTAGAGCAGATAGTAAGATAATTGTAGAGGGTGGAGTTAGCTTCGTCAGAACCGTCAATCAAGTTTTCAGAGTTAAAAGTAGGGTGTGATGGCCAGACCTTCTTCCAAGAACACGGGATGGTGTTGTTTCTGACTTTAGGTCTTTTGTGCGCGAGGTTTATATCCGACGCGAAGCAGCGTAAAGAAAGACTCGTGTTTTCCTAAAACGCCGGATCAACCAACCGCCGGATTATAAAGATTATACCGTATTTTGTTTGAACTATATATTAGATTTTAACTATATATTCAATTTCAACTATATATTCTGTTTGAACTATATATTCTATTTGAACCATATATTCTATATTCAAATAATACTGTGAAGAACCTACGGTACTTACGTATTAACGCCACCACCGCTACATTTTTAAATGCCGCCAATCTACACCTAAATTTTTTTTTGATAAATCATAAAATAAAACATTTTATTTTAAGTTTAAACTGAGATGTCATGGTTTGAACCAAATTAATAATAGAATTGAAAGTAGGAGATTACCACTACGATATCTTCAAATCTGTCAGTAGCTACAATTACACGGAAATCTTCTGTTACTCTTTGGCACACCCCGCTGAAGAAGCGTGGTGTGAGCCGTTCGCTGCGTCAAAGCAAGTAACGGGAACGGTCAAGACCGATTTGTGTCAGGGGCTGAAGGCCAACAGATGTTATGAAAGAGTAAAGAAAATAAAGTTAGAATTTGTGTAATTACTACCTTAGAGTCCAAGATAAGATGATCTGGTTGGCTCCTCATCCAACGGGAACTCTTATCTAATGGCAAACTGACAGATAACGTAAATCAATAACCAAAACAATAGATTCCGGTTTGGAATTCGTATCGCAAGGCCACCATGGATTGTGGTTAGCAAATTAATTTACAGAAGAAATAACAAAGTTTAAAATGAGATGTCATGGTTTGAACCAAATTAATAATAGAATTTATTTTTATTTTCTTTACCCTTTCATAACATCTGTTGGCCTTCAGCCCCTGACACAAATCGGTATCGACCGTTCCCGTTACTTGCTTTGACGCAGCGAACGGCTCACACCACGCTTCTTCAGCGGGGTGTGCCAAAGAGTAACAGAAGATTTCCGTGTAATTGTAGCTACTGACAAATTTGAAGATATCGTAGTGGTAATCTCCTACTTCAATTCTATTTTATTTAAAATTCAAACATTTTTAAAACTCAAAATATTTTATATTTTAACCTCAGTTAGATTAGATTGCCCGCTGCGAGGCAGACAGATAAATGAAGACAACATTCGCGCGGCAGCGCGAACTCTCGATCTAATATAGGACAATGTGGCAAGGACCGTTGGTTTAACCCAGGTTAGATTAGGTTGCCCGCCGCGGAGCGGACAGATAAATCAAGACAAGATACGCGCGGCAGCGCCGACTCTCGATCCAAAATAGGATAATGTGGCAAGGACCGTTGGTTTAACCTCGGTTAGATTAGGTTGCCCGCAGCGAAGCGGACATATCAATCAAGACAATATACGCGCGGCACCGCGAACGCTCGATCAAATATAGGACAATGTGGCAAGGACCGTTGGTTTAACCCAGGTTAGATTAGGTTGCCCGCCGCGGAGCGGACAGATAAATCAAGACAAGATACGCGCGGCAGCGCCGACTCTCGATCCAAAATAGGATAATGGGGCAAGGACCGTTGGTTTAACCTCGGTTAGATTAGGTTGCCCGCAGCGAAGCGGACAGATCAATCAAGACAATATACGCGCGGCAGCGCGAACGCTCGATCAAATATAGGACAATGTGGCAAGGACCGTTGGTTTAACCCAGGTTAGATTAGGTTGCCCGCCGCGGAGCGGACAGATAAATCAAGACAAGATACGCGCGGCAGCGCCGACTCTCGATCCAAAATAGGATAATGTGGCAAGGACCGTTGGTTTAACCTCGGTTAGATTAGGTTGCCCACAGCGAAGCGGACAGATCAATCAAGACAATATACGCGCGGCAGCGCGAACGCTCGATCAAATATAGGACAATGTGGCAAGGACCGTTGGTTTAACCCAGGTTAGATTAGGTTGCCCGCCGCGGAGCGGACAGATAAATCAAGACAAGATACGCGCGGCAGCGCCGACTCTCGATCCAAAATAGGATAATGTGGCAAGGACCGTTGGTTTAACCTCGGTTAGATTAGGTTGCCCGCAGCGAAGCGGACAGATCAATCAAGACAATATACGCGCGGCAGCGCGAACGCTCGATCAAATATAGGACAATGTGGCAAGGACCGTTGGTTTAACCCAGGTTAGATTAGGTTGCCCGCCGCGGAGCGGACAGATAAATCAAGACAAGATACGCGCGGCAGCGCCGACTCTCGATCCAAAATAGGATAATGTGGCAAGGACCGTTGGTTTAACCTCGGTTAGATTAGGTTGCCCGCAGCGAAGCGGACATATCAATCAAGACAATATACGCGCGGCACCGCGAACGCTCGATCAAATATAGGACAATGTGGCAAGGACCGTTGGTTTAACCCAGGTTAGATTAGGTTGCCCGCCGCGGAGCGGACAGATAAATCAAGACAAGATACGCGCGGCAGCGCCGACTCTCGATCCAAAATAGGATAATGGGGCAAGGACCGTTGGTTTAACCTCGGTTAGATTAGGTTGCCCGCAGCGAAGCGGACAGATCAATCAAGACAATATACGCGCGGCAGCGCGAACGCTCGATCAAATATAGGACAATGTGGCAAGGACCGTTGCTTTAACCCAGGTTAGATTAGGTTGCCCGCCGCGGAGCGGACAGATAAATCAAGACAAGATACGCGCGGCAGCGCCGACTCTCGATCCAAAATAGGATAATGTGGCAAGGACCGTTGGTTTAACCTCGGTTAGATTAGGTTGCCCGCAGCGAAGCGGACAGATCAATCAAGACAATATACGCGCGGCAGCGCGAACGCTCGATCAAATATAGGACAATGTGGCAAGGACCGTTGGTTTAACTCAGGTTAGTTTAGGTTGCCCGCCACGGAGCGGACAGATAAATCAAGACAAGATACGCGCGGCAGCGCCGACTCTCGATCCAAAATAGGATAATGTGGCAAGGACCGTTGGTTTAACCTCGGTTAGATTAGGTTGCCCGCAGCGAAGCGGACAGATCAATCAAGACAATATACGCGCGGCAGCGCGAACGCTCGATCAAATATAGGACAATGTGGCAAGGACCGTTAGTTTAACCCAAGTTAGTTTAGGTTGCCCGCCGCGGAGCGGACAGAAAAATCAAGACAAGATACGCGCGGCAGCGCCGACTCTCGATCCAAAATAGGATAATGTGGCAAGGACCGTTGGTTTAACCTCGGTTAGATTAGGTTGCCCGCAGCGAAGCGGACAGATCAATCAAGACAATATACGCGCGGCACCGCGAACGCTCGATCAAATATAGGACAATGTGGCAAGGACCGTTGGTTTAACCCAGGTTAGATTAGGTTGCCCGCCGCGGAGCGGACAGATAAATCAAGACAAGATACGCGCGGCACCGCGAACGCTCGATCAAATATAGGACAATGTGGCAAGGACCGTTGGTTTAACCCAAGTTAGTTTAGGTTGCCCGCCGCGGAGCGGACAGATAAATCAAGACAAGATACGCGCGGCAGCGCCAAATCTCGATCCAAAATAGGATAATGTGGCAAGGACCGTTGGTTTAACCTCGGTTAGATTAGGTTGCCCGCAGCGAAGCGGACAGATCAATCAAGACAATATACGCGAGGCAGCGCGAACGCTCGATCAAATATAGGACAATGTGGCAAGGACCGTTGGTTTAACTCAGGTTAGTTTAGGTTGCCCGCCACGGAGCGGACAGATAAATCAAGACAAGATACGCGCGGCAGCGCCGACTCTTGATCCAAAATAGGATAATGTGGCAAGGACCGTTGGTTTAACCTCGGTTAGATTAGATTGCCCGCTGCGAGGCAGACAGATAAATGAAGACAACATTCGCGCGGCAGCGCGAACTCTCGATCTAATATAGGACAATGTGGCAAGGACCGTTGGTTTAACCCAGGTTAGATTAGGTTGCCCGCCGCGGAGCGGACAGATAAATCAAGACAAGATACGCGCGGCAGCGCCGACTCTCGATCCAAAATAGGATAATGTGGCAAGGACCGTTGGTTTAACCTCGGTTAGATTAGGTTGCTCGCAGCGAAGCGGACAGATCAATCAAGACAATATACGCGAGGCAGCGCGAACGCTCGATCAAATATAGGACAATGTGGCAAGGACCGTTAGTTTAACCCAAGTTAGTTTAGGTTGCCCGCCGCGGAGCGGACAGATAAATCAAGACAAGATACGCGCGGCAGCGCCAAATCTCGATCCAAAATAGGATAATGTGGCAAGGACCGTTGGTTTAACCTCGGTTAGATTAGGTTGCCCGCAGCGAATCGGACAGATCAATCAAGGCAATATACGCGCGGCAGCGCGAACGCTCGATCAAATATAGGACAATGTGGCAAGGACCGTTGGTTTAACCCCGGTTAGATTAGGTTGCCCGCCGCGGAGCGGACAGATAAATCAAGACAAGATACGCGCGGCAGCGCCGACTCTCGATCCAAAATAGGATAATGTGGCAAGGACCGTTGGTTTAACCTCGGTTAGATTAGGTTGCCCGCAGCGAAGCGGACAGATCAATCAAGACAATATACGCGCGGCAGCGCGAACGCTCGATCAAATATAGGACAATGTGGCAAGGACCGTTGGTTTAACCCCGGTTAGATTAGGTTGCCCGCCGCGAAGCTGATAGATAAATCAAGACAACAAACGCGCAGCAGCGCGAACTCTCGATCCAATATATAGCGGTGATGGCCTTAATACGTAAGTACCAAACTTACGTTATAAGATTATTGTGATAGATGACACAATTCCGGAAATACGTCCGCTTGTTCATCTGCCCATCGACCTTCTCCATTTCTCTAATGCTGCATTTCAAGTGTTTGATGCGCAAGACGGCGTGCTCGGTGATGGTAAAGATGAAGGTGTATATGGCTCCCGTGGAACACACGCACAAGATTGCCGCCAAATTCTGGGCGAGAAAAACGATCTGGTTCTGCGGCCACGGCTGGATATCGAACGGCGCCCACGTTTGAGCCAACAAGCCGCAAACTCGAATCAAATGCGTCTCTTGGATGTTTTTCAAACAGCTGGCCTTCTTGGTTAAACCTAAACCGGTTGATAGAACATTAATAAAAATCAAGAAAAAACCTACAAAAGTTGATTTAACATTAATAAAAAGAGCAAAAGTAGATCTAATAAAACCAAGAGCGGTTTTAAAATATCTCAGTGTGAAGTATAAATTCTTCTTCTTCTTCATTGTGTGAAGTATAAATTCACACAATAATTAGTTAGCTTTTTGTTAATAATTAATATTATTTGAAAAGTTTTAATAACATCCACTTTGGGACAGCTGTCCCAAAGTGGATGTTATTAAAACTTTTCAAATTTGAGTAGGCATTGTCTGTGTGACTGTTATAAATAGTTCAAGTTCATATTGTTGTCGGCTCTTTATTTAAACCTGAATTATAAAAACCTTATTTTTTAATATAAATAAAGAGTCGACAACAATATAAACTTAATATTTGAAAAAAAAAAAATACAATTTTTTTTTTTTTTTAAATATTTAAAGTTGATTGTTATAGATTAGAACAATCTTAACACCTCCCCATTGATCTGACACCTCCCCATACACGGTCCGCTCTTGAATACCTTCGAATCCCTGTTCATAGCCCACACCCGACTCGACAATGTTTACTTGTACCCCTGTTACAATTCCTCCTCTCGCTCTACCTGTACGTTCAAGGCTCCCTGGCACTCCCATCTGAATCCTCTTGGTAACTCAGTTTTCATTTCTGACCAGTCTTTCTCCTACACCCACGTTTCTACCAAACCTATTATATGAAAACCCTTAAAGTAGTCACATAAATATGACTTTCCCATTCCTACTAACTTTTTTTTGAGCCCAGCTTTATTCCATACCAATATCTTAAATTGTTCTAATCCCTCCCCCAAAACTCCACTCTGACCCCTTCCGCTCCTGCCATCTTCAATTTCTGATGCGCTAATTTCACTTCTTTCCCTTCCGCCTTTGCCAATCTTGCCTTCTTTCTAAGCTCCTGTTGAATTTTCCTCTGCCTCACAGTTAAGTCATCATCTATGAATATATTACCGCCGGATAATTTCTTTTTATTTCTCATCACGTCCATTTACCTAGCTTAACCACTATAGGAGCACCTCCATTTCCGCTAGCTAGCTTTACCCATTCTATACATCTCCAAGACTGTAGGCTCCAACCTCAGTTTATCCGAAAATACCTTCTTCACTTCCTCTTTCCAATACTCCGCCTCATTAACACTATGTTACATTTTCTGCTCAGTCCTTTTCTTCTTTCAATTTGGAAAGCTCATCCAATCTTCTACCCACCAGTTCGTTTTTCTTTCCCAGTTCTATCTCTAGCTCCTTACTTTTAATTGTTTTTAAGTTCCTCTTCCAGGATTCCCACTCTTTCTCGAGTCTCTTTACTGTCCACATTAATGGATTTAAGCTGCTCCATCAACCCAGCTTTCCAAACTCTGTCCTCTTAATTCTCCTTCGTCATTTTTCTTATTAAGCTTACTAGCTGCTCTTTCACTTCAACCATCTTCTTCAGCAAAATCTCCACCGAAATTGGTTCCACTTACTTTCTCCTTCCTTTTTATTTTTATGCGCAGCTTCTGGAGTCCTATCCACTCGCCTACTTCTTCTAAACTTTGCGAACTCGTCTCTATCGCGAAACTACTGGAGCAAAAGCTTTTGTGTGAAGAGGAAGATAAAGGTCTGATCCCGGATGAACAAGTCGGATTTAGAAAGCATTACAGCACGGTGGAACACTTGGTTACGTTGAAGTATATTCTGGAGCAGGAGCTGGTTAAGAAACAAGGGAAGCTTTATGCTCTGTTTATAGATCAGAAAGCAGCCTACGACACGGTGAGAGAGAGAATGAGAGAACGAAAATCAAAACTATCAATCAAAATACAGGGATGGTCGAATCACTTACCTGTTAGGGCTGTTCGCGTCTCCGCCACGTGTGGATCGTCCTCCCGGCGCCTATTTTAAGGGAGGAAATGAAGATAAAGGGTGGAGGGATTCCCTTAAAATTGTTGTCTTCCAGACGTTGGATGCCGCTTCAGGCCATTGAGCTCGTGATCACGCCCCTGGTTAATTTGACTTGAAACTGAATAACGCGTGCACGTGCCGGCCGAACTTGGCTTCCCGCTTCGATCTCGTTCTATACGCTTCGCACCATCAAAGCTCGACTACTGCTCGACTAATATAAACTGCTCCATACACCTTTCCCCTTACACCTTAATCGGTGCCGAAATCGATTCAAATGTTTGAATTAAAATATAGATTTATTAAAATTGGCGCCAACACCAATATTATTTAATCTGTACACGGCAGATTTAGAGAGTGTGCTGAGCAAAGGTCAAGCGGGAGGGGTAGTAATTGGTAATAGGAAAGTTTGGAGTTTGGCATATGCGAACGACGTTGTGATTTTGGCTAGATCGAAAGAAGAAACGTCAGATATGAGCGGGTGAACAGATTTTTTGAAAACAGGAAATTGGTAGTGAACGTGAAACAGACTAAAGGTAGAAGGAGTGAATCATTTAAATGGGGAAGTAGTGTAATCGAGCAAGCTAGCAGCTTCAAATACCTTGGTTTTATGTTTGGGCAGGATGGGTAAGCGAAAGAGCATGTGAAACGTATTTGTAAAAAGACTAAGGTGGCTGCTAACGGGCTAGGGAATATATGGAAGGAATGCTTGAGCAATAACTTGAAGCCAAAATGGTAGTGTGGAAGGCATGTGTGAGAAGTATCCTTTTGTATGGAGCGGAAGTGTTGGGAGTGAAAGAGGAAGAGAGAGTCCAGCTACAGTTTTTAAAAATTGTCCTCAATTTAGATAGAACTACGCCGGCATACATCGTGCTGCAAGAAACAAATATGCGGAAAGTGTTTTCGCAGGCAGCTAGGAGGGTCGTTAAGTTTGAAAGGAAAGTGTATGGAATGGGTGTATGGAATTTTAATAACATCCACTTTGGGACAGCTGTCCCAAAGTGGATGTTATTAAAACTTTTCAAATTTGAGTAGGCATTGTCTGTGTGACTGTTATAAATAGTTGTCAATTAGAATTAATATTATTTCTCACTAGTTTCGGCTCATTATTTAAATTAAAAAATTAGGTTCCATCATCAACGAAGTACAATATGAACTATTAATAGTATAGTAATCCTTTTATTGGCATACGTAATTATATTTTTAACCTAACAAAGGCACAAAAGTAGCAATTCCTCGCATTCTATTCTTGTTATGCTCTAACTCCTACGCAGAGCATAGGGCCTCTACAAAGACCTTCCATCTGACGCTATTCTGAGCGAGGCGTTTCACCTCGTTCCACGTTTTTTCTGCGATCTTTAATTCTGCGTCTATGGTCCTCCTCCACGTGTTATCTGGACATCCCGCACTCTAATCACCACAACAAAAATAAAAATTCACCTCACTATCTAATTATAACACCCTAACTGTACCACCCTTTTCATCAAGGGCCAACCGGCTCCGTTTTCCCTCATGCACGAAACCCAGTCGTCTACCACCGGTCTCTCCTCACTGCTCCACTGACATCCATCACAGCTTTGTGCCCAATGTGCCCACATGTCACTAGCTTCCCCACATATTCCACACAGCTTAAAGCGAGTGTCCATCCAGTACCTCCTGCCTTTTTCTTCTGACTTTTCGGCAGCCTAGCTCCTTTAAGGTGCAACGGAAGTCTTTGGAACACTTGTACGCTCCTGTATTCTGGAAGGAACTTACTCCCCTCGATCTTCCTCTGACGACGCTGCAGCTCCACCTTGGACAATCTTTTACACACTAATTCTTCCACCTTCCTTCCATTCCCAAACATTCTCTCGATTTCCTCATATGCCCAGCCACAGCTTCTTGCTTTCGCTCCCTTATTTAAACCCAAACATTCCATTCTTACAAATCTCAGAACTTCTTTTACAATCCTTTCATTACCCATTCCATACACTTTCCTTTCAAACTTAACGACCCTCCTAGCTGCCTGCGAAAACACTTTCCGCATATTTGTTTCTTGCAGCACGATGTATGCCGGCGTAGTTCTATCTAAATTGAGGACAATTTTTAAAAACTGTAGCTGGACTCTCTCTTCCTCTTTCACTTCCAACACTTCCGCTCCATACAAAAGGATACTTCTCACACATGCCTTCACACTACCATTTTGGCTTCAAGTTATTTCTCAAGCACTCCTTCCATACATTCCCTAGCCCGTTAGCAGCCACCCAAGTCTTTTTACAAATATGTTTCACATGCTCTTTCGCGGACTCATCCTGCCCAAATATAAAACCAAGGTATTTGAAGCTGCTAGCTTGCTCGATTACACTACTTCCCCATTTAAATGATTCACTCCTTCTACCTTTAGTATTTTTCACGTTCACTACCAATTTCCTGTTTTCATAAAATCTTTTCACCCGCTCGATCATATCTGACATTTCTTCTTTCGATCTAGCCAAAATCACAACGTCGTTCGCATATGCCAAACTCCAAACTTTCCTATTACCAATTACTACCCCTCCCGCTTGACCTTTGCTCAGCACAGTCTCTAAATCTGCCGTGTACAGGTTAAATAATATTGGTGTTCGCGCATTTCGGCACCGATTAACAGAAGGGAAAAGGTGTATCAACTTGTTGAAAGGTGTATCGAGGTGTATTGTTTTTATTAGTCGAGCAGTAGTCGAGCTTTGAAGGTGCGAAGCGTATAGAACGAGATCGAAGCGTGAAGCCAAGTTCGGCCGGCACGTGCACGCGTTATTCAGTTTCAAGTCAAATTAACCAGGGGCGTGATCACGAGCTCAATGGCCTGAAGCGGCATCCAACGTCTGGAAGACAACAATTTTAAGGGAATCCCTCCACCCATTATCCTCATTTCCTCCCTTAAAATAGGCGCCGGGAGGACGATCCACACGTGGCGGAGACGCGAACAGCCCTAACAGGTAAGTGATTAGACCAGCCCTGTATTTTGATTGATAGTTTTGATTTTCGTTCTCTCATTCTCTCTCTCACCGTGTCGTAGGCTGCTTTCTGATCTATAAACAGAGCATAAAGCTTCCCTTGTTTCTTAACCAGCTCCTGCTCCAGAAGATACTTCAACGTAACCAAGTGTTCCACCGTGCTGTAATGCTTTCTAAATCCGACTTGTTCATCCGGGATCAGACCTTTATCTTCCTCTTCACACAAAAGCTTTTGCTCCAGTAGTTTCGCGATAGAGACGAGTTCGCACCGTAGGCGAGTGGATAGGACTCCAGAAGCTGCGCATAAAAAGAAGAGGAAGAGAAAGTAAGTGGAACCAATTTCGGTGGAGATTTTGCTGAAGAAGATGGTTGAAGTGAAAGAGCAGCTAGTAAGCTTAATACGAAAATGACGAAGGAGAATTAAGAGGACAGAGTTTGGAAAGCTGGGTTGATGGAACAGCTTAAATCCATTAATGTGGACAGTAAAGAGACTCGAGAAAGAGTGGGAATCCGGGAAGAGGAACTTAAAAACAATTAAAAGTAAGGAGCTAGAGATAGAACTGGGAAAGAAAAACTAACTGGTGGGTAGAAGATTGGATGAGCTTTCCAAATTGAAAGAAGAAAAGGACTGAGCACAAAATGTAACATAGTGTTGTGTTAATAAGGCGGAGAATTGGAAAGAGGAAGTAAAGAAGGTATTTTCGGATAAACTGAGGTTGGAGGCTACAGTCCTGGAGATGTATAGAATGGGTAAAGCTAGCTAGCGGAAATGGAGGTGCTCCTATAGTGGTTAAGCTAGGTAAATGGACGTGATGAGAAATAAAAAGAAATTATCCGGCGGTAATATATTCATAGATGATGACTTAACTGTGAGGCAGAGGATAATTCAACAGGAGCTTAGAAAGAAGGCAAGATTGGCAAAGGCGGAAGGGAAAGAAGTGAAATTAGCGCATCAGAAATTGAAGATAGGTAGTGAATGGTTCATTTTGAATGAAGTGTCATGAAGATGGGGGCAGGAGCGGAAGGGGTCAGAGTGGAGTTTTGGGGGAGGGATTAGAACAATTTAAGATATTGGTATGGAATAAAGCTGGGCTCAAAAAAAAGTTAGTAGGAATGGAAAAGTCATATTTATGTGACTACTTTAAGGGTTTTCATATAATAGGTTTGGCAGAAACGTGGGTGGAGGAGAAAGACTGGTCAGAAACGAAAACTGAGTTACCAAGAGGATTCAGATGGGCGTGTCAGGGAGCCTTGAAGGTACAGGTGAAAGGTAGAGCGAGAGGAGGAATTGTAACAGGGGTACAAGTAAACATTGTCGAGTCGGGTGTGGGCTATGAAGAGGGATTCGAAGGTATTCAAGAGCGGACCGTGGATGGGGAGGTGTCAGATCAATGGGGAGGTGTTAAGATTGTTCGTAATCTATAACAATCAACTTTAAATATTTAAAAAAAAAAAAAAAAATTTTTTTTTCAAATATTAAAAGTTCATATTGTTGTCGACTTTTTATTTATATTTAAAAATAAGGTTTTTATAAAAATATTTGAAAAAAATATTCAAAATTAAAAAATTAAAAAAAAAAAATTTTAAAAAAAAATTTTTAAAAAAAATTTTAAAAAAAATTTAAAAAAAAAATTTAAAATAAAAAAAATCAAAAAAAAAATTTTTTTTTTTCAAATATTAAAAGTTCATATTGTTGTCGGATCTTTATTTATATTAAAAAATCATCAGGAAAGTACAATAGAGGTCTTCATAGTTTTTTTGTGCACATGCAATTTCCGCCATATTTTGCCCGAACTTTTTGACTTATAACCTTATTATTTGCCAGAAACTTTCATATTCCCGCCTTTCAAACTTGGCGGGTGCGCATGCGCTTAACTAAGCGTAAAAAGATCTATTGAAAACATTTAAGATTTGAAAAAAAAAAAAAATTTATTTTGAATTTTTTTTTTTTAATTTTTTTTTTTAATTTTTTTTTTTAATTTTTTTTTTTGAATTTTTTTTTTTGATTTTTTTATTTTGAATATTTTTTTCAAATATTAAAAGTTCATATTGTATTTCCCTGATGATGGTTAATTTTTTAATCCCTTGACATACAATGACGTCTTAACACGTCATGTATATGTGATAAGATCACACGTATATGGACGAGAAGTCCTCGCGCATTTTTTTCGTATGTCAAGGGATTAATATAAAGAGCCAAAACTATTTGGAAATAATATTAATTATTCAATTTCTTGAAGAAAATCAAGCACAAAAATAACAAACCAAAAACATTAAACCTCAAGATACTCAAACACACAAATAATTATTTACCTAGCGAGCCGTAATACAGAATGCTAAGTAAGACGAAGTATTTGTAGAATCTGATTAATCGGTCCAATAGGTTTCTGGTTTTATCGAAATTGCAGGGTTTACCGAACGTCGAGAACGCGTTCATCTCCTCAACCAGTCGCAGAATGTCGTCTCGCTTGTAGGCAAAACTAATTAGGGTCAAGTTCATGCCCACACCTGACAGAAAGATCGCGATGTCTTCCACCAAATCTGAAAGGTAACCCTTCGAACGATCACCTAAAACATAGAGAAGATAACATCTAGCAAATCTTGTCTGTCTTGTTCTGTCTGTCTAGTCTTGTTTGTCTAGTCTTGTCTGTCTAGTCTTGTCTGTCTAGTCTTGTTTGTCTAGTCTTGTCTGTCTAGTCTAGTCTGTGTAGTCTTATCTGTGGAGTCTTGTTTGTCTAGTCTTGTCTGTCTCCTCTATCTAGTCCGTCTATTCTTGTCTGTCTAGTCTGTGTAGTCTTGTCTGTCTAGTCTTGTCTGTCTAGCCTTGTCTGTCTAGTCTTGTCTGCCTATTCTTGTGTGTCTAGTCTTGTCTGTCTAGTCTTGTCGGTCTAATCTTGTCTGTCTAGTCTTGTCTGTCTAATCTTGTCTGTCTAGTCTTGTCTGTCTAGTCTTGTCTGTCTAGTCTTGTCTGTCTAGTCTTGTCTGTCTAGTCTTGTCTGTCTAGTCTTGTCTGTCTAGTCTTGTCTGTCTAGTCTTGTCTGTGTAGTCTTATCTGTGGAGTCTTGTTTGTCTAGTCTTGTCTGTCTCCTCTGTCTAGTCCGTCTATTCTTGTCTGTCTAGTCTGTGTAGCCTTGTCTGTCTAGTCTTGTCTGTCTAGCCTTATCTGTCTAGTCTTGTCTGCCTAGTCTTGTGTGTCTAGTCTTGTGTGTCTAGTCTTGTCTGTCTAGTCTTGTCTGTCTAGTCTTGTCTGTCTAGTCTTGTCTGTCTAGTCTTGTCTGTCTAGTCTTGTCTGTCTAGTCTTGTCTGTCTAGTCTTGTCTGTCTAGTCTTGTCTGTCTAGTCTTGTCTGTCTAGTCTTGTCTGTCTAGTCTTGTCTGTCTAGTCTTGTCTGTCTAGTCTTGTCTGTCTAGTCTTGTCTGTCTAGTCTTGTCTGTCTAGTCTTGTCTGTCTAGTCTTGTCTGTCTAGTCTTGTCTGTCTAGTCTTGTCTGTCTAGTCTTGTCTGTCTAGTCTTGTCTGTCTAGTCTTGTCTGTCTAGTCTTGTCTGTCTAGTCTTGTCTGTCTAGTCTTGTCTGTCTAGTCTTGTCTGTCTAGTCTTGTCTGTCTAGTCTTGTCTGTCTAGTCTTGTCTGTCTAGTCTTGTCTGTCTAGTCTTGTCTGTCTAGTCTTGTCTGTCTAGTCTTGTCTGTCTAGTCTTGTCTGTCTAGTCTTGTCTGTCTAGTCTTGTCTGTCTAGTCTTGTCTGTCTAGTCTTGTCTGTCTAGTCTTGTCTGTCTAGTCTTGTCTGTCTAGTCTTGTCTGTCTAGTCTTGTCTGTCTAGTCTTGTCTGTCTAGTCTTGTCTGTCTAGTCTTGTCTGTCTAGTCTTGTCTGTCTAGTCTTGTCTGTCTAGTCTTGTCTGTCTAGTCTTGTCTGTCTAGTCTTGTCTGTCTAGTCTTGTCTGTCTAGTCTTGTCTGTCTAGTCTTGTCTGTCTAGTCTTGTCTGTCTAGTCTTGTCTGTCTAGTCTTGTCTGTCTAGTCTTGTCTGTCTAGTCTTGTCTGTCTAGTCTTGTCTGTCTAGTCTTGTCTGTCTAGTCTTGTCTGTCTAGTCTTGTCTGTCTAGTCTTGTCTGTCTAGTCTTGTCTGTCTAGTCTTGTCTGTCTAGTCTTGTCTGTCTAGTCTTGTCTGTCTAGTCTTGTCTGTCTAGTCTTGTCTGTCTAGTCTTGTCTGTCTAGTCTTGTCTGTCTAGTCTTGTCTGTCTAGTCTTGTCTGTCTAGTCTTGTCTGGTCTTGTCTGTCTAGTCTTGTCTGTCTAGTCTTGTCTGTCTAGTCTTGTCTGTCTAGTCTTGTCTGTCTAGTCTTGTCTGTCTAGTCTTGTCTGTCTAGTCTTGTCTGTCTAGTCTTGTCTGTCTAGTCTTGTCTGTCTAGTCTTGTCTGTCTAGTCTTGTCTGTCTAGTCTTGTCTGTCTAGTCTTGTCTGTCTAGTCTTGTCTGTCTAGTCTTGTCTGTCTAGTCTTGTCTGTCTAGTCTTGTCTGTCTAGTCTTGTCTGTCTAGTCTTGTCTGTCTAGTCTTGTCTGTCTAGTCTTGTCTGTCTAGTCTTGTCTGTCTAGTCTTGTCTGTCTAGTCTTGTCTGTCTAGTCTTGTCTGTCTAGTCTTGTCTGTCTAGTCTTGTCTGTCTAGTCTTGTCTGTCTAGTCTTGTCTGTCTAGTCTTGTCTGTCTAGTCTTGTCTGTCTAGTCTTGTCTGTCTAGTCTTGTCTGTCTAGTCTTGTCTGTCTAGTCTTGTCTGTCTAGTCTTGTCTGTCTAGTCTTGTCTGTCTAGTCTTGTCTGTCTAGTCTTGTCTGTCTAGTCTTGTCTGTCTAGTCTTGTCTGTCTAGTCTTGTCTGTCTAGTCTTGTCTGTCTAGTCTTGTCTGTCTAGTCTTGTCTGTCTAGTCTTGTCTGTCTAGTCTTGTCTGTCTAGTCTTGTCTGTCTAGTCTTGTCTGTCTAGTCTTGTCTGTCTAGTCTTGTCTGTCTAGTCTTGTCTGTCTAGTCTTGTCTGTGTCTAGTCTTGTCTAGTCTTGTCTAGTCTTGTCTAGTCTTGTCTGTCTAGTCTTGTCTGTCTAGTCTTGTCTGTCTAGTCTTGTCTGTCTAGTCTTGTCTGTCTAGTCTTGTCTGTCTAGTCTTGTCTGTCTAGTCTTGTCTGTCTAGTCTTGTCTGTCTAGTCTTGTCTGTCTAGTCTTGTCTGTCTAGTCTTGTCTGTCTAGTCTTGTCTGTCTAGTCTTGTCTGTCTAGTCTTGTCTGTCTAGTCTTGTCTGTCTAGTCTTGTCTGTCTAGTCTTGTCTGTCTAGTCTTGTCTGTCTAGTCTTGTCTGTCTAGTCTTGTCTGTCTAGTCTTGTCTGTCTAGTCTTGTCTGTCTAGTCTTGTCTGTCTAGTCTTGTCTGTCTAGTCTTGTCTGTCTAGTCTTGTCTGTCTAGTCTTGTCTGTCTAGTCTTGTCTGTCTAGTCTTGTCTGTCTAGTCTTGTCTGTCTAGTCTTGTCTGTCTAGTCTTGTCTGTCTAGTCTTGTCTGTCTAGTCTTGTCTGTCTAGTCTTGTCTGTCTAGTCTTGTCTGTCTAGTCTTGTCTGTCTAGTCTTGTCTGTCTAGTCTTGTCTGTCTAGTCTTGTCTGTCTAGTCTTGTCTGTCTAGTCTTGTCTGTCTAGTCTTGTCTGTCTAGTCTTGTCTGTCTAGTCTTGTCTGTCTAGTCTTGTCTGTCTAGTCTTGTCTGTCTAGTCTTGTCTGTCTAGTCTTGTCTGTCTAGTCTTGTCTGTCTAGTCTTGTCTGTCTAGTCTTGTCTGTCTAGTCTTGTCTGTCTAGTCTTGTCTGTCTAGTCTTGTCTGTCTAGTCTTGTCTGTCTAGTCTTGTCTGTCTAGTCTTGTCTGTCTAGTCTTGTCTGTCTAGTCTTGTCTGTCTAGTCTTGTCTGTCTAGTCTTGTCTGTCTAGTCTTGTCTGTCTAGTCTTGTCTGTCTAGTCTTGTCTGTCTAGTCTTGTCTGTCTAGTCTTGTCTGTCTAGTCTTGTCTGTCTAGTCTTGTCTGTCTAGTCTTGTCTGTCTAGTCTTGTCTGTCTAGTCTTGTCTGTCTAGTCTTGTCTGTCTAGTCTTGTCTGTCTAGTCTTGTCTGTCTAGTCTTGTCTGTCTAGTCTTGTCTGTCTAGTCTTGTCTGTCTAGTCTTGTCTGTCTAGTCTTGTCTGTCTAGTCTTGTCTGTCTAGTCTTGTCTGTCTAGTCTTGTCTGTCTAGTCTTGTCTGTCTAGTCTTGTCTGTCTAGTCTTGTCTGTCTAGTCTTGTCTGTCTAGTCTTGTCTGTCTAGTCTTGTCTGTCTAGTCTTGTCTGTCTAGTCTTGTCTGTCTAGTCTTGTCTGTCTAGTCTTGTCTGTCTAGTCTTGTCTGTCTAGTCTTGTCTGTCTAGTCTTGTCTGTCTAGTCTTGTCTGTCTAGTCTTGTCTGTCTAGTCTTGTCTGTCTAGTCTTGTCTGTCTAGTCTTGTCTGTCTAGTCTTGTCTGTCTAGTCTTGTCTGTCTAGTCTTGTCTGTCTAGTCTTGTCTGTCTAGTCTTGTCTGTCTAGTCTTGTCTGTCTAGTCTTGTCTGTCTAGTCTTGTCTGTCTAGTCTTGTCTGTCTAGTCTTGTCTGTCTAGTCTTGTCTGTCTAGTCTTGTCTGTCTAGTCTTGTCTGTCTAGTCTTGTCTGTCTAGTCTTGTCTGTCTAGTCTTGTCTGTCTAGTCTTGTCTGTCTAGTCTTGTCTGTCTAGTCTTGTCTGTCTAGTCTTGTCTATCTAGTCTTGTCTGTCTAGTCTTATCTGTCTAGTCTTGTCTGTCTAGTCTTGTCTGTCTAGTCTTGTCTGTCTAGTCTTGTCTTGTATCTGTCTATATGAAACAACTCTTTCGTTCTTTTTTTTTCTTTAATTTTTGCGAAGATATTTGCAAATGTTATTGCCAAATATATACCAGTTAAAAAGTGTCCAACGCAGCCAAGGATAACAAAGTTTTGTAGGATAAACCGTACCGATACAATAATGGGTTGTTTTGACCACAGACGGAAAGTGTGCAGGTATTTGAAATTCTCGTGGAATATGTTGGCCTCTTTGCGTGCAAACTTCTCCATGATCGCGAAAATTGACTCGCGGCGAAACAGAGATTCGCCGAGCATATATCAGGTCTGTGCGCAAAAAGAATTTTTAAAGAGCTGCTTAATTACAGGCTTCACTTTTGAAACGGCAACGGTTCATTTTAGTTTCTCATTGCAAACATTTTTTTTTTAATTCGTCCGCAATTAATTTAAATGGAATCAATTACTAAGAAAAAATGACTAGATTTTTTTAACTTAAATAATTTATTCTTAATTTGTTATTTGCTGGTGAATATCTGACATCAATTTTACTATCGTAGAAGATATTCCAAAATAGTGGTCCTAGTATAGATACCTGAGAGACGTCTCTTGTTAAATTTATCTTTGCAGTCTTTCCTACCATTATGTCTCGTTGACTTATGGAGAATATCTGACATCAATTTTACTATCGTAGAAGATATTCCAAAATAGTGGTCCTAGTATAGATACCTGAGAGACCTCTTGTTAAATTTATCTTGGCAGTCTTTCCTACTATTAGGTCTCGTTGTCTTAAGGACAATATCTGACATCAATTATACTATCGTAGAAGATATTCCAAAGTAGTGGTCGTAGTATAGATCCCTGAGGCACATCTCTTGATATATTTATCTTGGCAGTCTTTCCTACCATTAGGTCTCGTTCACTTAAGGTGAATATCTGATATCAATTTTACTATCGTAGAAGATATTCCAAAATAGTGGTCCTAGTATAGATCCGTGAGGCACATCTCTTGTTATATTTATCTTGGCAGGCTTTCCTACCATTTGGTCTCGTTCACTTAAGGTGAATATCTGACATCAATTTTACTAACGTAGAAGGTATTCCAAATTAGTGGTCCTAGTATAGATCCCTGAGGGGCGCCTCTTATTTTATTTATCTTGGCAGTCTTTCCTACCATTAGGTCTCGTTCAGTTAAGGTGAATATCTAACAATAATTTTACTAGTCTTATCTGTCTAGTCTTGTATGTCTAATCTTGTCTGTATGTCCTCCTCGGTGGTGTAATTGACAACATACCCGCCTTTCGTTAGGTTTAGGTTAGAGTTAGGTTAGGTTAGCCTTTTTTCGTTAGACCCGGGTTCGAATTCTGGTCGGGGAGACAACATCTAGGGCGGTTTGACTAACCGTTCGGACTGCCCACCCTGAATGAATGCAAAATATGCGATACCGGGGTGGCGCATACTAAAAGCCAAGGAAAAGAAAAAGTCTTGTCTGTCTAGTCCAGGGGTCGGCAAAGTATGGCTCGCGAGCCACATGTGGTTCTTTTGATTTGAGCTTATGGCTCTGCAGAAATGAATTAAAATATAAACAAAAAGGTACAAAACAATATTTGTAGTATTACGACCGCCGCCAAGTTCACAACTCGTAGTGCGCGCGGTCACTATGAGTTGTGAACTTGGTGGCGGCGCGTACGGCGGCTCGTACATGTTATCTCAAATCTCGGTTGTTTTAGTTATTGTGTCTCGCAGTCAAGTCTCGCATAGTGCGGGGATTTGCGATCTACTTACATCGTATGTGTAAGTGATGATAAGAAGTCTGAAGATAAATTACATCCCATTACTAAAATTGTTGCAATTGCAACAGATGAGCCAAAAGTATGGTGGGTAATAAAAAAGGACTTGTCAGAATTTTAAAAGAAAAAATGGGGACTGGACTGGACTGGGATGTTTTATACGCAAATCTAATCGTATTTTCGCAAACTAAACGTGGTTTTAATAGAAAACTATATTCTCTACAACTTTTATTTGAAACTTTTTTCAAAATTTTCGCCGGTTTGGAAGAAATTAACAGATGAATGCAACTCAAGTAAAATCTGCGGTTGACGCTACGCCATTTTCTTTTCGCTCGTTTTAACGCTCAAAACAAAAAAACATTTTTTATTCAATATTAAATTCTCTACGACTTTTATTTGCAACAAATTTCAAAAATTTCGCTCACAAAGTTTCAGTTTCACAAAAACTGGAATTGCGACTAATTATGATTGTCTTATAGGAAATTTAATTTCCAATAAGTTTTATGTAAAACTTTTTTCGATACATAGTCTAGTTCTCGAGTTATAGTTTAACTTAACGTTTTGTATGCACTGACAGAATTTGGCTAAACTAGCGAAATAGACTTATGCAGAATTTAATCCTCTACAAGTTTTATCTAAAACATTTTTTGATGCCTAGTCTAGTTCCCGAGTTTAGCTTAAATTAACGTTTTGTATGCACTGACAGAATTAGGCTAAACTAGCGAACTAGACTTATGCAGAATTTAATCCTCTACAAGTTTTATCTAAAACATTTTTTGATGCCTAGTCTAGTTCCCGAGTTTAGCTTAAATTAACGTTTTGTATGCACTGACAGAATTAGGCTAAACTAGCGAACTAGACTTATGCAGAATTTAACCCTCTACAAGTTTTATCTAAAACATTTTTTGATGCCTAGTCTAGTTCCCGAGTTTAGCTTAAATTAACGTTTTGTATGCACTGACAGAATTAGGCTAAACTAGCGAACTAGACTTATGCAGAATTTAATCCTCTACAAGTTTTATCTAAAACATTTTTTGATGCCTAGTCTAGTTCCCGAGTTTAGCTTAAATTAACGTTTTGTATGCACTGACAGAATTAGGCTAAACTAGCGAACTAGACTTATGCAGAATTTAATCCTCTTCAAGTTTTATCTAAAACATTTTTTGATGCCTAGTCTAGTTCCCGAGTTTAGCTTAAATTAACGTTTTGTATGCACTGACAGAATTAGGCTAAACTAGCGAACTAGACTTATGCAGAATTTAATCCTCTACAAGTTTTATCTAAAACATTTTTTGATGCCTAGTCTAGTTCCCGAGTTTAGCTTAAATTAACGTTTTGTATGCACTGACAGAATTAGGCTAAACTAGCGAACTAGACTTATGCAGAATTTAACCCTCTACAAGTTTTATCTAAAACATTTTTTGATGTCTAGTCTAGTTCCCGAGTTTTTGAAACACATTTTTCAAAACACCCAAACAAATTTTTGTTTTCACAGCCCGGATTAGACTAGTTAGTCGTAATCCACGGACTAACTATTACCAGAGACTTATAGCAAATTTAGTCCTCTACAGGTTTTATCTAAAACTTTTTTTGATACCCAGTCTAGTTCTCGAGTTATAACTTAACTAAGCGTCGACTAACGTTTTGTATCCACAGACGGAATTAGACTAATTCCACGAACTACCTATGAGTATTAGCTGGAATGAGTGAACTAGGATAATGCAGAATTTAATCCTCTAAAAGTTTTATCTAAAACTTTTTTTGATGCCTAGTCTAGTCTAGTAAGAGTTATAGCTTAAATTAACGCAAACAAATTTTTCAAAACACCCAAACAAATTTTTGTTTTCACAGCCCGGATTAGACTAGTTAGTCGTAATCCACGGACTAACTATTACCAGCGTCTTATAGCAAATTTAGTCCTCTACAGGTTTTATCTAAAACTTTTTTTGATACCTAGTCTAGTTCTCGAGTTATAGCTTAACTAAGCGTCGAGTTATTCAATGTCCAATTCATTATAATACTTAGGTCACATAATGAGAGGACCAAAATAAGAAAGGACTGAGATGGGCCGGCCATATAAAGAGACGTGAGGATGGACGAGTTGTTAGATTGGTATAGGAACAGGCCCCGACCGGTAGAAGACCACTAGGAAGACCGCGACTGCGGTGGAGAGACAACATAGCATCGGATATTAGATACCTGAATATCATGATAGCGGAGGAGCTAATGATGGACATAGTCCAATGAAAGAGAGTTTTTGAGTCAGCCAAGACCCACCATGGGTTGTAAGAACTAAAGAGAGAGAGAGAGCGAGAATTGATAATAGAAGGGAAGATTATGGGAAGAAAGAATATTGGTAGACGTGGCTTAATGTTCGGATGTCGTGGCTTAATAACCTACGGGGGCTTAGAATGGGTTTGCCAATAACTATTCCGCTAACAATGACGTGTTATCTTTCCATTGCATAATTCACCAGGAAGAACTTTGCGCACACACCTTTCCAGAAGTTATTGGTAAAGTTGAATAGATTTAGTAGTCAAGGCCACCAATAATATTATCGCAATGGCGCTTAATCATCGTCAATTGTGAATAAAATACAAAAATATGACTTTATGGAAAAAAAATCATCCGTGGCTCCTGATCCTGTTTGAAACAATTTTAAATAAAAATTTGGCTCTTAAGTTTATAGAGTTTGCCGACCCCTGGTCTAGTCTGTCTTTTAGAGAAACCATTGATAAACTATTTCTATGCGACCGAGATATGGACTGGAGCCAGCTTACACAAAAGGAAGATCGGGTAAACTGTCTACTATTCACAGAGAACGAAATAAGAGAGGCGGGTGGAAAAATGAAAAACAGAAGGGCCCCAGGACCAGAACGGGATACCGGTGGAGGTCGTGAAGGCTTAGATAGATGGGAGCCCCCAATACTGTTTAAAGATCTTTACGGGATTTCTATAGAGAGGAGAATTCCCTACGATATGGAAAACTGCGAGACTAGTGTTAATACCTAAGGAAAAGAAACAAGAAAATGCGAAAGTAACATGTAGGCTATACTAACTATACTAACATATAGACTAACATATATACCAAAATATAGACTATGTATGCTAAACACAATGGGGAAAATGCTGGAGCAACTATTAAGCAACAAAATCAAGGAAAATATCGAAAAATCAGGGAATTTATCAAAAAGACAATTCGGCTTCCGGAAAGGATAATCTACAATCGGTGCAATGCGCGTAAAACAGGAGATAGCAACCAAGGCGAATACGGGAATCTACAAACGCAAAGATTTCTGCGTTATGGTGACGCTCGACGTGCAAGATTCATTCAACTGGAAATTTTCCTAGAACTACTCAGGCGTAAGATAACACTGTACCTAGTACATATGGTATGCAGTTACCTTAATGAACGAGACCTAATGATAGGAAAGACTGACAAGATAACGTGTGCAAAGAGACGTTCCTCAGGGATCTATACTAGGACCACTACTTTGGAATATCTTATACGATCAGGCACTAGGACTGCGCATGCCTGCAGCAATAAATAGGTTATGCGGATAACCTATGCTATACTTGGCTATGATCGCAAGAGCCAAGAAAGAAGAAGAGCTGCGTATTAAAATAAACGATGCGATACAGAGAGTGAGCCGGTGCCGATTAGTCTATAGCGCATACCGGACTATACTTAGCGATGCACTGCTGCTTATTTATTTATAATTTAATGTGTGGTTTAAAGTTTAGATTTCTATCTATTGTGACCCCCAGATATTTTAAATTATCCTGACACTTGATCTGGTTATCTCCTAGTGTAAAAACTGGTCTACGCTGCCTCGGATTTTTTCCAAAGAATATTGCCTCGGTCTTATTGGCATTAAAGATTAATTTGTGGTTCTTGGCCCAAGCTAATAAAACTTCTAGTGCTTGATTGGTTTTCCCTTTTAGGCCCATTATACTACCACAAGAAGTAATAAGCATAGTATCATCTGCGTAGGCAACTATATTACACCCTACTGGAAGATTATACTCGAAAATTGTGTCGTATAGAATATTCCAGTAGGTAGGGCCCGATTTCGATCCCTGTGGGCAACCTTTACTGACTGATCTCTCCTCGCATAAGCCTGGTTCAGAGATTATGGCTTTACAGTTGCTGAAGTAATCTTTACTCAAGCTAATGAGATTATCAGGGCACTGTTTGATAACTAATTGTTCTATAATGTTAGGCCACCAATATTGTTTCTGAGCAATATTGTCTTTGATAGATTGAATGACTTTGGTTATGGCATCGGTGGTTCCTACGCCCTTTTTGAATCCAAATTGGTTGTTACTAACTAAATTGCGACTATAAAGATGGTAACCGATCCTGGTGATGAGCAAGGTGTCGAGGACTTTCCCAATTACATGCATAAGACTTATGGGCCTAAAGTCTTTACAGGATGTACCTTGTCTAAGTGGTTTGGGAATTATTTTTACTAGTTGTAGTTTCCAAATTGCTGGAAAAACGCCACATCTTAGATATTTGTTAAATAGTTTATGGAAACTTCTATGGAAACTATGGAACCGTCTATGCCTGGAGCCTTTTTGGGATTTATACCGTTGATCGCCATTACAATCTCTGGAATTGTGAATAAAGGGTCGTCGGGTCCACCTTTTCCTTCTAGAGCTGTTTTTCTAGACTGTAAGTGTTCCACTAAGTCTGTTTTGGGATCATCCGGAAAGAAGGCTGTCAAGAGCTCTCGTGCTGTGCCGTGCAGACGTGTTGCTCTTACTTAGGCTTGTGAGGTAGATTGAGGTTTTCCGTCCTCGTATTACCTAGTATACCGGGCCCCAGGGGTCCCCGTTGGAATGATTTCTACAGAAATCTCGCCATTTTTGGGTTTTGGTTTCAACGATTAAACATTTGTATTCGTTTAGTTTTTTCTTGTACTTCGTACGGTTTAGTTCTCTATCTTGTCCTGTGCTGCTCTGTTATATACGTCTTAGTCGGTTATTTTCTTTCCGACAGGAAGTAAGCTCAGGGGTCCACCAAGGGACCGATTTTTGAAAGTATTTCCGGCGTGGCATAGATTCGACGGCCGCGCTGACAATAGAGTTATTAACGGTTTCTGCAAAGCATGCAATTTCTTGGGGAGAACGGCAATTATCAATCTGGGGTGAGATATCAAGAATTCGTTTGGTAACTAGTTCACTGAACAAATTCCAGTTTGCCTTCTTCGTGCAGAAGCCGCGGAGACTTTCTGGCAATTCTGTTTCTAGACCGATGGACCAGCAAATGTACTTGTGGTCTGACAGGCTGTTATCTTCAGGGATATAAGAGCCAATCGTCTATTAGTCGACTTAAGTTGATGCTTGCCGAGGTAACGTCGATTAGGCTTGAGCCGTTATAGCCTACGAAAGTAGGTTCAGAGCCTTTGTTGAGAATATCGAGGTTGTGTTTTGAAAAAATTGTATCTAATAATTTTCCACGATAATCATCTCTTCGGCTACCCCAACTATGAGATTTAGCGTTAATATCGCCTGCGACTAGAATATCACCTTTAGATGCTAACTCTTTTACAACATTGTCTAGGCTATGTGTGTTTTCTTCAAATATAGTCCTAGTGTCAGGAGGCAAATAAACTGAGACAGCAAAGAATGTTAACTTACCGCTTACGATATGTACGACGGTATGTAAGTTATTACTGTATTTTGCCATAAAAATCACACTGATCCGTGGATCTGTGATGATTATTGCAGTCTTGATGGTATTGTCGTCGGTTGCGGATGCGTAAATGACTTTATAATGGACAGGAAACCCTAGAACCTTGCCTCGGTGAAAGTGCGGCTCCTGGATGCATACGATTTGTATTCTGTCCCGAGATATCTTTTCTAAAAGAGCAAAAGTTGCTGATTTGCTTTTTGCTAGATTCAGTTGCAGGCATCTGATTCGGTGTTTCATTGTGTCGGTGATTCGGACGAATACTCCACTAGGCGGCATGTCTCTCTTAGTGGATTCTGATGAACCGGTTGCAGTTATTGTCTGTTCTGTAGGAGGTGCTCTTGCTTGGTCGGATATGTTCGGTATAATTTGTTTTATTGCTTCAATTATAATTGGGAATAGTGCTGCTGATAGTTCTTTAATATCAATAGCGGGGACATTAGTAGGTGATGATGTTGCTTTGGCATATGAAATGTTGCTTACCGGTGTGGTGACTTTCACCTTTCTTCTGGCCTCGTTATAGGAGAGTTTTTCTTGTGTCCGTACTTTCTGTATAGCAACCTCTTCCTTATATTTTGGGCATTCTCTTGAGTTTGCGAGGTGGTTTCCTTGGCAGTTTATACATATTGGCTGGCCACATGGAGTTTCTTCGTGTGGAGAATTCCCACATACACATAATTGTAGGTTAGAGCAGCGGGCAGCGATATGGCCGTACTTTTGGCACCGAAAGCATCTTAGGCGGTTCGGTATGTATTCTCGGACTTCCAAGTTGTAGAATGCGGCTTTTATTTTCTTAGGTAGGGACGGGGAATTAAAGGTGAGGATTAGTGAAGGAGTATTTTTTAATTCACCTTCTCTTTTCGTTTTTATACGTTTTACATCACAGACGTTACTACGTTTTAGTTCTTCTAATATCTCATTTTCGGATACGTTTAGTAGGTCCCAACAGTAGATTATCCCTTTGCTGTAGTTTAGAGATCTGTGTGCTTGGATTTCGACTGGGCAGTCGCAGAAGGTCTTAATCTAGCTGATTGTTTATTTGATCTGGTCTCGACTAGTATTCCGTCTCTAAGCTTCCTTATGGATTCGCATTCACCTATAATACTATATATTTCCTTGTTGATTTCAAATGGATTCTCTCTTTCAAAATTGTTACCATCAGTTTTTTTGATAATCAGGAACCGGGGCTGAGTTACCGTCTCCTGATTTTCAGGTCCTTTTTTTTGCGAGATGGGCATCTCCGTGTTTTTTTTTGTGTTGTCGCGTTTCCATGTTAGGTTCCGCGAGTCGTTAATAATAGGGGCGGAAAATTGTTTTCCGCCGCATGGCGAGGATTCGCTAATTAGGATATATAATGCGTATATTAAATTAATTTTAAATAAATAAATAAAATTTGTTAAATTTATCTGTATATCGGGATCCGAAGCCGTTTTTGTTAATCGTTTATCGGCGTTATCGCCTCGTGGCGAACACTAAAACACTTAGTTTTAATCTGTTGTGTCTTTTTCTCTATAGTCCACACTATTACTATAACACTAAACTAAATATATTTATATATATAAACTAAACTAAATATAACTAAACTAACTATATACTATTTTAGTAAACTAAATTACTGCTAATCGAATGTCGAGCGTTCTCGAAAAACACTTAGCGATGCACTGCGAGTGGTGACTAATATTGTCTTTCTCTTGTCTATCTGTCTTATGTTGTCTACTCCTGTTCGTCTGGCCTAGTCTGTTTAGACTTAGCCATCAATTTTTGACTGTCTGGTCTTGTTCAATAAAAAAAAATTAAAATGAGGCTTATTTAAAAATAAATTACAATATTTATGAATCACTCTGTATATTGGAGTTATTTAAATTTCGCGCTCTATTGAACGATTCTGGTTTTATCGATTTGTCATTTTTCTTCGTTCATTGGCGCATTTGAATAAAAATCGTTTGCCGTTGTTTGAAATCGTCCAATGGGCGAACATTACAACCGATATCTGACAGTTACAGCTGACATTGTTTATATTTGTCAATTAATTCGAATGTGGTGTGCAGTCCTCTATGAAATTGTATTTTATTTTCGTGTAATTTTAATTTGTTGCTGTTAAAAGAACAACAGGTGAGTTATTTAACTATTTCTTGCATATATTAAGCTGTTGGTGCGTTATTAAACTTGAACTATCCGAACGTTGTTTAAAAAGGGTTAAGTAAAGTAAAAGTAGGTTAAAATCATCAGGCACATGTTGCATTTGAATATAATAACTAGCTCTTTATTAGGACTTGTCTACTGTGGATCACTAATAAAGAGAACATTTTATAAACAAACAATAGGACATTTTAAGTACTTTTAAATTATTTGAATAAAACTAATTTTGTGATTTGTTTCATGTGATTGTTTATTTATGACTATAGTTTCACCAACGCAGTGGCATCTTCAGATTAACTACAAACATTTAGTTATGTTTATATGTAGTTATTAGGATAAGTCTCGGATAAGAGGCATGAAATATATAGGCAACTCAATGTACGCATTGGGGGCAAAACACAATGGCGTAAGGAAAATAAATTTGAAGGGGGTATATAAAAATTGGGTATATTCGGTTTTACGGGTCTGTCTTGAAAAGATGTTTGTGTACTTTTTACCTGTTGTAAATCGTCTTTGGCACTCTTTTATTAAGCTCCGCAAGCAAAAATTAAGCCTCTATGTTGTTTTTGTTGAAATTTTTTTTTGACATTTTTAAGATTGCAGACAGTATATGTGAATGCAATTATTTGGATGTTGTCACGTTTATTCTTGCCCATTTATATCAAAGAGGATCCGATCCTCTTTGCTTTTATATGAAAAACTAACTATGGCAGCATATATATTAATTTAAGCATCGTATTGAATTTGCATTCATATTTTAACCAGATTTCAACGAACAGCTACGGTACAATGTCTCGTGTGGATTTTATTGGTGGTTTTACCTTGGTTAGATTAGGTTGTCCGCCGCGAAGCGAGAAGATAAATCAAGACAACATACGCGCGGCAGCGCGAACTCTCGATCCAATATAGGACAAAGTGACAAGAACCGTTGGTTTTACCTTGGTTAGATTAGGTTGTCCGCCGCGAAGCGGGAAGATAAATCAAGACAACATACGCGCGGCAGCGCGAACTCTCGGTCCAATGTAAGGTTTTTTTATCTGTTTTTTTTTTAAAGTTCAAAATTTTATTTGTATTTTCCAGATGGAAGATCTGGCGATTTTTTTTTATTTAATTTGATGAAAATCTTAATTTATTTACATTTTTCCCTGGATATATTACTAGTTTTCCTTTTTTTTTATTTCGAAGCAAATCTGTTGATAATTAGAAAAAATAATAAACGTGGCAACATCTAGTTATTTGCGTTCGCGTCGACAATGTTTACAACTATTTCAAGAAAAACACGAATATTTATTGAACCAGATAACTTAGAAGCTTCCTTTTTGCTTTCCGACCTTTGCGACCTTTCCGTTAACCCGTGCCAAGGACGATTAATAACAGTTACACCAGGTAAAAAGTCCATAACACTAAGTTTCAATTGACCCGTAAACTCGATAAATTCCAAAAATTGTTTATACTATTGAAATTTTTTTTCTTATTTCGAATCGAGAGGTCGCGTTGCCGCGCAATATGTGGTCTTGATTGATCTTCTTCTAATCTAACCATCCATTTTGTTCAAATCTGTAGCTACGGAGGCGTCTTTTACGCACCACTGGAGGTTTTATGACAATTTCCGTTAGTTTAAATTGTTGAACGGGGAGCGCTAAACGGTTCATGCCTCATATCTCAGTTTAACCGTTGGTAGTTATGTTTGTAGTTAATCTAAAACTATTGTTGGTGAAACTATTGTTGGTGATCACATGAAACACAAAATTAGTTTTAAGGAGGTTCGAGCAAATCCCATGTTAAATATATTTTTTTCAAGTTTAATTGTAAGCTTTGAAACTTTTTATACATGAAGATCAATACTTTATTTATGTCCTCTCTAAATTTCAAAGTGATCCTCCGTTTAGTTTATCCGGAAAAAAAATTGATGTTTTTTCGAATCTTATACACAGGTTCCTATGGCCGACAAGGTTTTCGATATTAATTTCCCAACTTTAAGGAATGAAAAACTATATACAATAAACTTAGATAATATTAAAACACGATAAATAAATAACAATAAAGCAATGTGATGTTTCCGATGTAATTATTTAAATAATTAGTTTTTTTTTTTTTTTTAATCTTGTTATCGACAGTAATAGGGAATATGCAAGAGATTTAGATTTACTTGATATTTTTACCACCGATACTTTATGATCTTGCAATTACACCTATACTTATTTTCTAATATAGTTTGTATTTAATTCCAAAAATTAAAATCAAAAAGTCCAAAATATGCGAGCGAAATTCAAATTTGCGAAACGCATCACCATTGGTCGAACCGAAACTAAGGACTGTGACGCACACGTTATGACATTTATAGACGTCAATATTCACTGTGTTGTTTTGCTGTGCAATATTACTCTAGTGTTTTTCTTGTGTGTTAGTACCTAGTGCCATTTTGGTCTATAGTGATATTATAAATTATCAAGAACGGTTATGGAAAGTGGTTTTGTTAAAGCACAATCAGACAATTTACCAAAAATAGATGCATTTATGATGTGCTGTGAAAATAACCAAACTGCATTGGTAATATGTTAAATGATTCATTTAATTTTAATTTCTTTAATGTAATTAGTATGTCTATTGTTGGAAGTAGGATGCTTTCACTTAAAAGTTTTATTAAATGATATGATTGTTTGGGTAATAATATCAACAGTTTAGGCTCTTTTTCTATAGCAGTTATTGTACCAATTCGCATTACATTTTTTAAATGTTTTTCATCCTCCAAATCATCTTGCATCCAACTTAATTCAGATGAGCTACATGATGCATAATCAGGGGATATCACTGAAAAATCAAAAGAAATAGATGCCATGTTACTATCAACTGGGTTATCTGCAAATAACTTCCTGGCTGATTTTTTTGGTGACGTTACAATATTTTGTAATGAAAGACGAAGAGGAGATAGAGCAACATTTTCCCATTCTTAAATTTACTTGAACACCTTTACTTCTGTACTTTGACTTAATATTTACTTGCAGAGCTTTGTCATTTGTATTAGTAGAGGCTTCAATCTGCTCTGTTTCAGAGACATGCATGCCAAAGGTACTGGGCCTTGCTCGATAATCATCACTTCCTTCATTATGATAACTACTTTGCCCGGCTTCATAGTAACTTGTTTTTGGTGTTTCAATTTCTAAAGCCTTTGCACTTTTAACAGCTACTAGTGACAATCCTTAAATAGTACATATTCCCTCTTGTGGTGGTGGCATATTTTCTTTTTGGCACTGAAATATATGAAGAACTCTTACCTTGAACCATAGTATAACTTGTTGCCCTTGTTGTTTCATGATGTATTGAACATAATTTGTTGTATCTTCCTCAATCTGAAATAAATTCAACATTTAGTAAAACCCTGGAAGAAATTCACACCATGTAAACTATTGAAATACAAAATACTTACATTAAAATGATCTTCACAACAATATATACAAGATTATGGAGATATTTCATCTCTTATAACTTTACACCACTTTACGCATTTTCGCATTACTTGGAACAAAAAAAAACACTGATGTACAAAATCTGGTGTACTTATAATAGTGTTTTTGCATTCCGGTACAAAACAATATCTGTAACATGTTTTTTTAGCTTTTTCCATTATCGAAATAGCGATTCAAACTGAAAGTACTTAACTGTCAAAAGTGTAAGTTACTGTAAACATTGCAAATAGTAAACAACACTAAATGACAATAGAGAGCTGTGACGTCATCCAAAGGGCGCGAAAAATGGGACCGTTCAAACAGGTCAAATTTAATCAGTATTTTCTATAATTTTTTAAAAATTAATTGAAACACTTTCAACAGTATTTATATTTTTTACTATGTTAAAACGAAGTAAAAAGTGAATTAAGCAAATAAAAAAAAATTATGCATATTCCCTATTCACATGACAGATGGTTTGGCAACGTCGCGATTGCAGCTGATTGTGAGAGAAAAGAAAAACATGGAAACATTTTGAACTTTTGAATGTCTGTGAACTATTTGATAGAACACACTCCAGCTTTCTACATAGATTATCTATAATTTTTTGTCTTTTGGTAATTTGAGGTTTTCGGCCAACATCTTGGGCTAATAAAATTCTGATCCCTTTACAACCAGTCAACTCACAACACTGATGTTGCCAGATCTTTTTATGTCACCTTCTAAGTCAAAAATAACGAAGTCATTTAATAAGTTTATTTTATTAAATAAATAATAATCACCAATTTTAAAATTTGTTATGTTATTATAAATAAAAATAATGAATTTTAACAACTACAGTCGAACTTCCCTAAGTCGAATTGCCATAGTTATCGAGTTATAAAAATCGAGTTATAAAAAATTGGAGTTATAGAAATACATAAAAATAATACTATAAAATGAGTACAACACCATACACAAATTAGTTGAATTAAATAGATATATATATATATATATATATATATATATATATATATATATATATATATATATATATATATTTATAAACAAAAAAGAAATATGTATAGATTATTAATATGATGTTATATACTTTTAAATAATTTAAAATAATTTTAATTAATTATATTTTTGAAAAAGTCAGTAATTTTTAATTGTTTTCCATAATATATAACACCTTGTGTCTCTTTTTGGATTACCGATTCTTGGGAAAATAATATCCTGTCGTAATCTTACTAAAGCACACCCGCTTGTAAATTCTTTGTTTTGCTTTATTCGAGTTTTTGATGATCATAAAATATGAAAAATAAAATGTTTGGTAATCTACCCGATTATTACACTATCGACGGTTTATGGTGGCAATATCCGGTATCATAAATTTTGGAAAATACGCTGCGGTTAAAAAATTGGAGTTATAGAGATTATTTTGAATGTAAAATTTTACCATTGTACAAATTTTTACTACGAGTTATGGAAAAATTCGAGTTAAGGAAAATTGGAGTTATGGAAGTTAAATTATGTGTAAAATGCTATCTAAACGTTTGGATTTCTAAAAATATTCGAGTTATAGAAAAATTGGAGTTACAGAAGTTCGTGTTATGGAAGTTCGACTGTATTAGGATAATTGAAAATATAGAAAAATTCAAGCACTATTTTGACTCATTTGTTACGTTCAAAGCTCCTTAAGGCTAAAACAATTAACTAGAAACAATTAAAAAGAAAATATGTCATATGTCAAGCCAAAATGTTTGAACTTTTCACAGGATTTTATTTTCTTTATTCCTAACGCAGTTCGACTTTGCGAAAAATCTTAATAACATCCGCAGCAATTTTAAATTTTTTCAATTTAGCGAAGTGACATATAAAGACAATAAAATTATCTTTAAATTTATATAAGATAGTCTGTGAGCTCCTTCTGTCTCGTCCAGGAACTTGCAAAATATTTGAACTTTCCACAGTATTTTCTTTTTCATGATTGTTTCTGTCGCAGTTCGACTATGCGGAAAATCTTAATAACATCCATAATTTTAAAAATTTTTCAATTTTGCTAAAAGATCAATAAAGACTATAAAATAATCTTTAAATTTATATAAAATAGTCCGTTCAGGTCCTTCTGTCTCGTCCAGGAACTTGCAAAATGTTTGAACTTTCCACACGATTTTATTTTCAAGATTGTTTCTGCAGTTCGCAGTTCGACTTTGCGATGTTAACTAATTTATTGCATTTAATCACACTTTGGGTTGGATGCTTGTGTTTTACACTTTCAAAACCGTTTCTTTATAATAACATCCATTTTCTATATATTGTGTGTTAACGAAAACTTCCCAAAAATACTATTTGTCGTCTTTCTATCTTTCCTTTAATTACATTATCTCCTTCTTATTATTATTCTTCTGTGTAGGCACTATGTCCTTGTTTCTGTAAGTTTATCCTCAGTCCTTCGGCTCCTGCGATTTGGAAGTCCAGGAGTCTGTCCATCTCTTCGGTGATCTTCCAGGGGCTCTCGTTCTGTTGGGTTTTTGTGTCATGGCCCAATTCGCCATTCGGTGTGGCGCCATGCGTTCCACGTGATCCCGCCAGTATCTTCGACGGGCTCTTGCCCAGCGTACGACGTCCTGGATTTTTAGGTCAGCTCTGATCTTAGAGCTCCTGACATGGTCTCTTAATGTGACTCCTCTTATTGCTCTCAGGGTCCGCTTTCGGTCGTTCTCAGCGCTTGTTTGGTGGCCGATGTTTCGGCCGCATATGTGAATATTGGCCTTACTGCTGTCTTGTATCTTCGGATTTTACCTTCTTGCGATATGTGTTTGTTTCTCCAGATTATGTTGTTTAGTGCGCCAGATATTCGTCGAGCCTTGTTCGTTGCTGCTCGTACCTCTAGCTTGAGGTCTCTGTCGCTCGAGATCTCTACTCCAAGGTAGGTAAAGCACATCACCTGCTTTATCACCGAGTTCTAATTTGCATCTGGTTGGTGATCTGCTGGCTACCATGCACTTGGTTTTTTGATGGGAGATATGAAGGTTGTATCTCTTTGCTGTTTTGGAGAATGTCTGTAGAAGTCCTTGTTTGGACCGTGTCTCACGAAAATCAAAATTTTCCAGTTTTAAAACAGGGCTGGTCTAATCACTAACCTGTTGCTCGCGTCTCCGCCACGTGTGATCGTCCTTCCGGCGCCTTTTTTAAGGGAGGAAATGGGGATAATGGGTGGAGAGATTCCCTTAAAATTGTTGTCTTCCAGACGTTGGATGCCGCTTCAGCCCTATGGGCTCGTGATTACATTCTTAGATTGTAGATATGGTGGTGACGACTTGTACTGCGACCTTTATAGATCTATTGTACCCCACCCTCCTCCTCCAAATGTTGGTGTACTTACCCATTTAGAGCGCCTCCTCTAATCCTGATTCCTTTAGGAATCTCAGGATCTGGGTGGGATTCAAGACCTGCAGCTCCTCTGTGTTCAAGCAGTGAGCCCCAAGGTACATCTGTCCCTTGCGGAGTAATGTTCCGCAGTCTTTCAACAGATGTATGGGGGTTTCCTCTGCTAAGCCACAGAATCTGCATCCGCCATCCTCCTCTAGGCCTAGGGCTTTGAGATGTTTCCTAAGTTTGCAGTGTCCCGTCCACTCCTGTCACTCCTGGACTCCTGTCAGAATTCTGAGCTTGTTCCTGCTTAGTTTCAGGCAAGCTTTTGTTCTCTTCTGATTAAAAGATCCCAGCATCACTTTGGATTGCCTTAGCCCTGGAAGTTCTTTCCAGGTTTTCATCCATTTTCCTCTTGTTTCTTTATCTAAACTTTTGTGGATGGTGTTCACACTCATGCCGCAAAAGGGTTCCGGACCTATAAAGGGGCTACTGGATCCCTTGTTTGCTAGGTGATCGGCTTGGTTAATCGACACCCTTGACACCTTTGTTTCGACACCCTTGGTTAATTTGACTTAAAACGAGAAACTTAAAGATGCGTGCACGTGTCGGTCGAGCTTCGTTCGCGCTTCGATTCTTGTCTCTCTACGCTTCACGCACTCGAAGCATACTCTTCGAATAATATAAATTCGCGAAGAAAATTGATAAGTAAATCTCGCGATTTCGGCCCAGGTCGATACACCTTTCCCCTTCTGTTAATCGGTGCCGAAATCGATTCAAATGTTGAATTAAAAATACAGATTAAATAAAATTGGCGCGAACAGTCGTTGTAAGTCGTTTTCATTGTCAGCTATTAATACAGCGTCATCCGCGTAGCATAGTATGTTGAAGGACTGGTTTCCCATCGGATATCTTGCTTTGAGGTTTTTCACACTCGTTATTATGTTGTCCATTATTAGGTTGAATAGGGCCGGGCTCATACTGTCGCCTTATCTAATTCCATCGCTTACACGTACGCTCTCTGCTGACTTGGTTGTACATTAATTACATTATAAAACAATGAAACATTTGTATGTCATTATTTTACGTAATCCCGAATAGTTGCGCATGCTAGATAGTGGTACTGTCGTGCACATAGCCAATAGTTTCACCAACACAGTCGCATCTTCAGATCTACTGCAAACTTTTTACAATCATCGATATTTATAAGGTAATGGACAAAGAACCAGTAATGGACGAAACATAATAATTAGAGTAGGAATGAGAATTCGCAAGACTTTCCCATAGACAAAAGTCATCGAGCTGCTTAGCGTTTTATTTACTCCCAGTCTTTTTAAATCATTATGGCATTAAGTCCAAGGTGCTCGTAGTATTGAAAAATTGTATTAGCGGGGGTTGTTAGGTAAATTGTTAGTGAGGTAGGTAGACGTTTGCCTTTCAGCTTATTATCTTCTTCTTCTTCTTCCTTTTTGTAAGGCATCTGCCTTGTTCTCTAATTTCTTATCGTTGTAGTTGGGATTATGAATTTCAGCTTTCATACCAACGTATGGGTGGACGTCCTGGTGGTCTCCTGGATCTTGGGGGACCATTCCGTGAAATTTTCGGCAATCTGTTGTCGTCCATCCCTTCAACATGATCTCTCCATTCGCGACGTGAGCATCATCGTCTATTTCGTTCAGTTTATTATAGCTTTGTGAAATTCCAGAATGTATTTTATTGGTTGGGTTAATAATAAAATAAAGATGAAGACACGCGTTGTGTCGTTACTACAGAGAAGTTATGTTTCTCGTTATTTTGCCAATGTTTATTACTGAATGCACTGAAAGTTAAATGTTGCAGACCTGGACAAATGTCCAAACTTATTTTTGTTATTGGATATTGAGGTTTTGAACTAATTATACTCTTTTTTAATTCTTTGTTACAAGCTGTTTAATAGTACATTAAAGAACTAGTTCAATAAGCGCGATTTTTAAGCACGCGTCTATGTTTAGAAAACGACGAGCGTAGCGAGAATATTGACACACAGGCGACTCGGCGAGTCGATGTCCTGAAGAAGTGGTGGGTAACGATGATTACCCGAATCTCTGTGAAGTCGTCCTAGACTTCAATCTGGGTCAAATCTTCAGCATGGGGCCGATAGACTTTGGTAGAACCAGCACGGCTGAGTTTAACCGCGCTTACAAACAGATCGTTTCGTGGGAGCGCCGGGTATGGGATTGGGAGGAGATGAAGCGTCGATGGAGCTCTCTCGGAGAAAAACCAACGCTCTCTCTCTTTATTGCTGGAGTGAGAAAATAGCTGTCCTTAGAAGAGCCTGCGTCGCCGCAAGACGCAAATGCCTAAGAGCAACATAAAAAGCAGCGACAATACTCAACAATTAAAAGAATTGTACAAAGCCTCAGAGAAAATTCTACAAGCAGCAATAAACAAGGCCGAAAAAACAGCACTGGTCTTCGCTGTGCTGCAAAGTAGACGAAAATGTCTAGAGGGATGCGTACAAAAGTGGTCAGAAAATAAGGCATGCAATTGCTGAATTTAGTATTGACAGAGCACGGAAGATGGTGGATGCTCCATTCCTCTTAGATGTGGAACAAGGAAGCCAAAACTGGCCACAACTTACCACCCCCGCATCAACCGAAGAGGTCACTCTTCCAGAATGGGGAGGACAAGCAGAAAGCTACGCGATGGCAAGGTATCCCTTCGGAAGGCAACAAGATTGTCGTGGAAATCATCCCAGAATGCATATTTGCAGTAATGAACAAAGTGCACAGCTAAGGCCAGTTTTGCACCACTTGCAACACAGCGAAGACCAGTGCTATTTTTTGGCCTGGTGTATTGCTCTTTGTAGGATTTTCTTTAAGGCTCTGTACATTGTAAGATGGAGTCTTCCCTGCTCGCCGGAAAATTAGCAGCAGCTAATCTGCTGCTGCCTAAAAAAGGAGATGAACCCACCCAAGACCCTTCCTCATACATCCTTGATTGTTCCGGGAAACTATAAGAACACTTGCTACTCGACCGTATCAAAAGTGAACTCCGGAAAGGATCCAATCTATCCGAACACAACACGGTTTCCGTGAGGGAAGATCGACCACTATCGACACCATCATGAAAGTGCAGGGATAATAAATTAACGCTATACTGGGTACCAGGACACACTGGTATAGACGGAAACGATGAAGCCTAAAAAACCTAACCTAACCTAGCAAACAAGGGATCCAGTAGCCCCTTTATAGGTCCGCAACCCTTTTGCGGTATGAGTGTGAACACCATCAACAAAAGTTTAGATAAAGAAACAAGAGGAAACTGGATGAAAGCCTGGAAAGAACTTCCAGGGCTAAGGCAATCCAAAGTGATGCTGGGATCTTTTAACCAGAAGAGAACAAAAGCTTGCCTAAAACTAAGCAGGAACAAGCTCAGAATTCTGACAGGAGCCCTGACGGAACACTGCAGACTTAGGAAACATCTCAAGGCCCTAGGGCTAGAAGAGGATGACGGATGCAGATTATGTGGCTCAGCAGAGGAAACCCCCATACATCTGTTTAAAGACTGCGGAGCATTACTCCGCAAGAGACAGATGTACCTTGAGGCTCACTGCTTGAACACAGAGGAGCTGCTGGCCTTGAATCCCACCCAGATCCTGAAATTCCTAAAGGAATCAGGATTAGAGGAGGCGCTCTAAATGGGTAAGTACACCAACACTTGGAGGAGGAGGGTGGGGTACAATAGATCTATAAAAGTTGCAGTACAAGTCGTCACCACCATATCTACAATCTACAATCATGAAAGTGACAAAAACTGCAGAAGACACCTCGGCTGGTACCAGAAGAACCAGGAAAATGGTGGGCCTGATTACACTCGATGTTCGAAACGCCTTTAACACAGCAGCGTGGCACAACATTATCGATGAGATCGTCCAAAGACAGTTTCCAGCTTATCCGGTTAAAATAATTTCCAGCTACTTGTCGAATCAGAAAATACAGCTCGATGCCAGTTGGACAATGCTACACCATAATGTCACATATGGTGTAGATTGTAGTATTGGTGGTGACGACTTGTACTACGATCTTTGTAGATCTATTGTACATGTGGTGTCCCGCAAGGATCAGTTAAGGGCCCTACCCTGTGGATTATTCTTTATGTTGACGTTCTAAGATTAGATCTACTAGAAGGTGTGGAGATGGTCGGCTTCGCCGATTGCCTTGCCATCGTCATCTTTGCCAAAAGCGAACTCGCCTAATGAACCGAGCAAACAAAGCCATTGAAACTATAGACAGCTGGATGGTTTCAAAGAAGCTTAGCTTCGCGCCTGAAGAAACAGAGGCGGTACTTCTAACCGGTAAAAGGAAGATTGGGTCGGTACAATCCTAAATCATAAATGAAAAAATCTTCCCAAAGGATGATAAATATCTTGGGGTAATGATTGACCGAAGGCTAAGCTTCAACCAGCACATGGAGAGAGTAACCATGAAGGCGCTAAAAACTGCTGCAGCCCTGGGACGGCTCATGCCAAATGTGGGTGGCCACCTTAGCAGCAAGAGAAGACTACTAAGTACTGCTGTCTACTATGCGCCGCTTCCAACTGGACTCCATCTTTGCTGAGAGCCAATCAAAGAAACAGGCTAGCCAGGGTGCAAAGGACATTGGCCCTGAGAGTTAGCAGCGCATATAAGATGTGGAAGATCTAATCTTAGAATGCCATCATAAAGAATATTCCACAGGGTAGGGCCCATAACTGATCCCTGCGGGACACAACATGTGACATTATGGTGTAGCATTGTCCCACTGGCATCGAGTTGTATTTTCCGATTCGACAAGTAGCTGAAAATTATTTTAACCAGATAAGCTGGAAACTGTCTTTGGACGATCGAACATCGACGATCGAACAGCTTTTCGAACATCGAGTGTGATCTTTAGATAGAAAGATTTAGTTAGATCTTTAAACTATTTTTTTTAATTTGCGCCCTTTTACGCTATTTGCTCCTCTCTACGCTCGTCGTTTTCTAAACATGGACGCGTGCTGAAAAATCGCCTTTATTGAACTCGTTCTTTAAACTATTTAAAACTACCTTTTATGCCACTCCTCGCTACGCTCATCGTTTTCTAAACATTTCAATCGCGCTTATTGAACTCGTTCTTTAAACTATGTTTTCTATTTTGCGCGCCAATATAGTACTTATCCCACATGAGTAATAAAAAAGTAATTTTTCAGCCATCTCTACCCGTTCGGAAAAACATATAAGTAGCTCTTAAACATTTTAGATCTGGCAACGTTCTGATAACATTACGACATCTTTCTGACATTTTTTAACCACAGTATGGTTAAGACTACAAATATTTTTTTTTCTTGTAAAGCTTATTGTAAATCTTTGTTATAGAAATGTTGGCGTCAGCATCAACAGAATTCATTTGCCACGACCGGCTCGAAACCACAATTCTCCGAACCTACAAACCGAAATCGGAAAGTTCAATAAAATCAATCTCGTGTGCCAAAGACGGAGACTGGATCTGCATAGTTCCATCAAACGGCGTTCCGGAAATCATCTCCATCGCTCCACCAGCACCAAGACTTTTGTTACGATTAAATGATTTCCAAGAAGCGACGTGTGCAGCGTTTCCGGCAAGAACGCGAACCTACATTGCAGTTGGTACCAGCAGCGGAGTCATGTCAGTGTATCATTTCAAGAGTACGAATGTGAAGAGGGATTATCCAACGGCAGATTCTACGATATTTAAAGTGCAGTACAGCGTGAACGACGATTACTTTGTAGCTGGTACAACAAGCGGAGAATTAAATGTTTACAATGAGAAATCCGCGTTAAAATCGAGCTCGTTTAAGGTACCCAAAAGTAATACCTTGATGAATTTTCGGTGTCATCCGCTGAAGAGGAACCTAATTGGCGGATGCAGTGAAGAAGGAATGGTGAATATTTGGGATAACAATTTATCAAAATCTCTTTGGTTTTGTAAAGTGCATGTAGCTCCGGTTACCGATATTGCCTTCAGTCCGATTCGAAGCGATTTCATGATCAGTATTGGAATGGACAGACGTATTGTCTCGATTGATCACGTAAATAACACTTTAGTTTCTGATATCAAGACGGAACATATCCCCTCGGTTCTTGATTTTTGTCCTGATGGTTCTAAATTTGCTGTTGGGTTTCATAATGGGAGTATAGTTTTGTATGACATTAGAAATACCAAACAAAAGTTTGCCAAATATTTGGGGCACTCTTCGAAAATTACCCACATTGAATTCTTTGGTAAGGCAGAGGGGAATCTAAGCGAAATTAGTTTGCCTGAAGGAAAGAATGAGGTTAGCCAGAAATCTTTAAGCTCAACGGATAACATTATATTAGAAGACATTCCCAATAACGTTTCAGATCAAATTTCGGCGCATTTGCAAGACGATTCGTTTTTAGACGCGATAGGTCTCAACACCAACAGTTTAAGTTCGTTGAGCATTACAGACGGGGTGAAAAAGTTAATGGACTCAAAACCGGATTTATTAGATTCTCCAGTTCAAGATCGTTGTGCAGTAACAATTGTTCCAGACATTAAGCCCTTACTCAAACCCCTCACCAAAGCCCAAAATGCGACTTCCACCCCAACAGTGCAACCTACCTTACAAAGTCAATTCCCTTATTTCTCCCCCATATCCTCCACAGATAATTTAAACCTCAAACGGGAGATCAGGGACTTGATGCTAGCTATGGATCTGAGAATGAAAGCGATGGATGGGAAGATGGACACGATAAAGTCCGACTTGCAGGCGGAATTCTTCGAAACGAAACGGGTTGTGCGAACGAACGCATTGGATCTGCAAATGTTCCTCGTTAAGGAGTCGATCAACACCGAGGATCAATTTAATAAGTTGTGGAATGTGGTGGGGTTGGACGAGTACGTGAAGGACGTTTTGGAAGAGAACGCGAAACTGAGGCATGAGAATGAGAGGTTGAGGCGGGAATTGGAGATCAAAAAGTACTGATTTTTAATGTGATTAAGAGGTGTTTATATAATATTTTTTTAAGGAATCAATAAAGATGATGTTTTGTATAATTTCTGAAACATTTTAATATGGTAATAGTATTTGTAACTAGTCTTATAGATCTAGTTCTGACACGTCTTGTCTGTCTGTAGTTTTCACAACATACGCGCCTTTCAATGCGGGAGACCCGGGTTCGAATCCTGGTCGGGGAGACAACAGCTAGGACGGTTTTCATTAACCGTCCGGGCTGCCCACCCTGAATGAATGCAGCATAAGCGATACCGGGGTGGCGCATACTAAAAGCCAAGGTAGAATAGGGGGTTTAGTGAGAGCTTCCCCCGAACCACTTTAGTGAGAGTTTTGTCTGTCTAGTCTTGTCTGTCTAGTCTTCTCTGTCTCGTCTTGTCTGTCTATACATAATATGTGGTTAGCGGGTAGTTTATAAACGACGTGTAAATTACAGTCTCCCGGCTCGCCACAGCCGAGCTCGGTAGAGCCACAGCCGAGCTCGGCTGTGGCGAGCCGGTAGACTGTAATTTACACGTCGTTTATAAACTACCCGCCACCAATTACCTCGTCTCAAGGTTGAAAAATGATTTAGTCTAGTCCGTCTAGTCTTGTTTGTCTAGTCTTGTCTGTCTAGTCTTGTCTGTCTAGTCTTGTCTGTCTAGTCTTGTCTGTCTAGTCTTGTCTGTCTAGTCTTTTCTGTCTAGTCTTGTCTGTCTAGTCTTGTCTGTCTAGTCTTGTCTGTCTAGTCTTGTCTGTCTAGTCTTGTCTGTCTAGTCTTGTCTGTCTAGTCTTGTCTGTCTAGTCTTGTCTGTCTAGTCTTGTCTGTCTAGTCTTGTCTGTCTAGTCTTGTCTGTCTAGTCTTGTCTGTCTAGTCTTGTCTGTCTAGTCTTGTCTGTCTAGTCTTGTCTGTCTAGTCTTGTCTGTCTAGTCTTGTCTGTCTAGTCTTGTCTGTCTAGTCGTGTCTGTCTAGTCTTGTCTGTCTAGTCTTGTCTGTCTAGTCTTGCCTGTCTAGTCTTGTCTGTCTAGTCTTGTCTGTCTTGTCTGTCTAGTCTTGTCTGTCTAGTCTTGTCTGTCTAGTCTTGTCTGTCTAGTCTTGTCTGTCTAGTCTTGTCTGTCTAGTCTTGTCTGTCTAGTCTTGTCTGTCTAGTCTTGTCTGTCTAGTCTTGTCTGTCTAGTCTTGTCTGTCTAGTCTTGTCTGTCTAGTCTTGTCTGTCTAGTCTTGTCTGTCTAGTCTTGTCTGTCTAGTCTTGTCTGTCTAGTCTTGTCTGTCTAGTCTTGTCTGTCTAGTCTTCTATGTCTAGTCTTCTCTGTCTAGTCTTCTCTGTCTAGTCTTCTCTGTCTAGTCTTGTCTGTCTAGTCTTGTCTGTCTAGTCTTGTCTGTCTAGTCTTGTCTGTCTAGTCTTGTCTGTCTAGTCTTGTCTGTCTAGTCTTGTCTGTCTAGTCTTGTCTGTCTAGTCTTGTCTGTCTAGTCTTGTCTGTCTAGTCTTGTCTGTCTAGTCTTGTCTGTCTAGTCTTGTCTGTCTAGTCTTGTCTGTCTAGTCTTGTCTGTCTAGTCTTGTCTGTCTAGTCTTGTCTGTCTAGTCTTGTCTGTCTAGTCTTGTCTGTCTAGTCTTGTCTGTCTAGTCTTGTCTGTCTAGTCTTGTCTGTCTAGTCTTGTCTGTCTAGTCTTGTCTGTCTAGTCTTGTCTGTCTAGTCTTGTCTGTCTAGTCTTCTCTGTCTAGTCTAGTCTGTCTAGTCTTGTCTGTCTTGTCTTGTCTGTCTAGTCTTGTCTGTCTAGTCTTGTCTGTCTAGTCTTGTCTGTCTAGTCTTGTCTGTCTAGTCTTCTCTGTCTAGTCTTCTCTGTCTAGTCTTCTCTGTCTAGTCTTCTCTGTCTAGTCTTGTCTGTCTAGTCTTGTCTGTCTAGTCTTGTCTGTCTAGTCTTGTCTGTCTAGTCTTGTCTGTCTAGTCTTGTCTGTCTAGTCTTGTCTGTCTAGTCTTGTCTGTCTAGTCTTGTCTGTCTAGTCTTGTCTGTCTAGTCTTGTCTGTCTAGTCTTGTCTGTCTAGTCTTGTCTGTCTAGTCTTGTCTGTCTAGTCTTGTCTGTCTAGTCTTGTCTGTCTAGTCTTGTCTGTCTAGTCTTGTCTGTCTAGTCTTGTCTGTCTAGTCTTGTCTGTCTAGTCTTGTCTGTCTAGTCTTGTCTGTCTAGTCTTGTCTGTCTAGTCTTGTCTGTCTAGTCTTGTCTGTCTAGTCTTGTCTGTCTAGTCTTCTCTGTCTAGTCTTCTCTGTCTAGTCTTCTCTGTCTAGTCTTCTCTGTCTAGTCTTCTCTGTCTAGTCTTCTCTGTCTAGTCTTCTCTGTCTAGTCTTGTCTGTCTAGTCTTGTCTGTCTAGTCTTGTCTGTCTAGTCTTGTCTGTCTAGTCTTGTCTGTCTAGTCTTGTCTGTCTAGTCTTGTCTGTCTAGTCTTGTCTGTCTAGTCTTGTCTGTCTAGTCTTGTCTGTCTAGTCTTGTCTGTCTAGTCTTGTCTGTCTAGTCTTGTCTGTCTAGTCTTGTCTGTCTAGTCTTGTCTGTCTAGTCTTGTCTGTCTAGTCTTGTCTGTCTAGTCTTGTCTGTCTAGTCTTGTCTGTCTAGTCTTGTTTGTCTAGTCTTGTCTGTCTAGTCTTGTCTGTCTAGTCTTGTCTGTCTAGTCTTGTCTGTCTAGTCTTGTCTGTCTAGTCTTCTATGTCTAGTCTTCTCTGTCTAGTCTTCTCTGTCTAGTCTTCTCTGTCTAGTCTTCTCTGTCTAGTCTTGTCTGTCTAGTCTTGTCTGTCTAGTCTTGTCTGTCTAGTCTTGTCTGTCTAGTCTTGTCTGTCTAGTCTTGTCTGTCTAGTCTTGTCTGTCTAGTCTTGTCTGTCTAGTCTTGTCTGTCTAGTCTTGTCTGTCTAGTCTTGTCTGTCTAGTCTTGTCTGTCTAGTCTTCGTCTGTCTAGTCTTGTCTGTCTAGTCTTGTCTGTCTAGTCTTGTCTGTCTAGTCTTGTCTTCTGTCTAGTCTTGCTCTGTCTAGTCTTCTCTGTCTAGTCTTCTCTGTCTAGTCTTGCTCTGTCTAGTCTTGTCTGTCTAGTCTTGTCTGTCTAGTCTTGTCTGTCTAGTCTTGTCTGTCTAGTCTTGTCTGTCTAGTCTTGTCTGTCTAGTCTTGTCTGTCTAGTCTTGTCTGTCTAGTCTTGTCTGTCTAGTCTTGTCTGTCTAGTCTTGTCTGTCTAGTCTTGTCTGTCTAGTCTTGTCTGTCTAGTCTTGTCTGTCTAGTCTTGTCTGTCTAGTCTTGTCTGTCTAGTCTTGTCTGTCTAGTCTTGTCTGTCTAGTCTTGTCTGTCTAGTCTTGTCTGTCTAGTCTTGTCTGTCTAGTCTTGTCTGTCTAGTCTTGTCTGTCTAGTCTTGTCTGTCTAGTCTTGTCTGTCTAGTCTTGTCTGTCTAGTCTTGTCTGTCTAGTCTTGTCTGTCTAGTCTTTCCTGTCTAGTCTTGTCTGTCTAGTCTTGTCTGTCTAGTCTTGTCTGTCTAGTCTTGTCTGTCTAGTCTTGTCTGTCTAGTCTTCTTGTCTGTCTAGTCTTCTCTGTCTAGTCTTCTCTGTCTAGTCTTGTCTGTCTAGTCTTGTCTGTCTAGTCTTGTCTGTCTAGTCTTGTCTGTCTAGTCTTGTCTGTCTAGTCTTGTCTGTCTAGTCTTGTCTGTCTAGTCTTGTCTGTCTAGTCTTGTCTGTCTAGTCTTGTCTGTCTAGTCTTGTCTGTCTAGTCTTGTCTGTCTAGTCTTGTCTGTCTAGTCTTGTCTGTCTAGTCTTGTCTGTCTAGTCTTGTCTGTCTAGTCTTGTCTGTCTAGTCTTGTCTGTCTAGTCTTGTCTGTCTAGTCTTGTCTGTCTAGTCTTGTCTGTCTAGTCTTGTCTGTCTAGTCTTGTCTGTCTAGTCTTGTCTGTCTAGTCTTGTCTGTCTAGTCTTGTCTGTCTAGTCTTGTCTGTCTAGTCTTGTCTGTCTAGTCTTGTCTGTCTAGTCTTGTCTGTCTAGTCTTGTCTGTCTAGTCTTGTCTGTCTAGTCTTGTCTGTCTAGTCTTGTCTGTCTAGTCTTGTCTGTCTAGTCTTGTCTCTTGTCTAGTCTTCTCTGTCTAGTCTTCTCTGTCTAGTCTTGTCTGTCTAGTCTTGTCTGTCTAGTCTTGTCTGTCTAGTCTTGTCTGTCTAGTCTTGTCTGTCTAGTCTTGTCTGTCTAGTCTTGTCTGTCTAGTCTTGTCTGTCTAGTCTTGTCTGTCTAGTCTTGTCTGTCTAGTCTTGTCTGTCTAGTCTTGTCTGTCTAGTCTTGTCTGTCTAGTCTTGTCTGTCTAGTCTTGTCTGTCTAGTCTTGTCTGTCTAGTCTTGTCTGTCTAGTCTTGTCTGTCTAGTCTTGTCTGTCTAGTCTTGTCTGTCTAGTCTTGTCTGTCTAGTCTTGTCTGTCTAGTCTTGTCTGTCTCTGTCTAGTCTTGTCTGTCTAGTCCTTGTCTGTCTAGTCTTGTCTGTCTAGTCTTGTCTAGTCTTGTCTCTGTCTAGTCTTGCTCTGTCTAGTCTTGTCTGTCTAGTCTTGCTCTGTCTAGTCTTCTCTGTCTGTCTAGTCTTCTCTGTCTAGTCTTGTCTGTCTAGTCTTGTCTGTCTAGTCTTGTCTGTCTAGTCTTGTCTGTCTAGTCTTCTCTAGTCTGTCTGTCTAGTCTTGTCTGTCTAGTCTTGTCTGTCTAGTCTTGTCTGTCTAGTCTTGTCTGTCTAGTCTTGTCTGTCTAGTCTTGTCTGTCTAGTCTTGTCTGTCTAGTCTTGTCTGTCTAGTCTTGTCTGTCTAGTCTTGTCTGTCTAGTCTTGTCTGTCTAGTCTTGTCTGTCTAGTCTTGTCTGTCTAGTCTTGTCTGTCTAGTCTTGTCTGTCTAGTCTTGTCTGTCTAGTCTTGTCTGTCTAGTCTTGTCTGTCTAGTCTTGTCTGTCTAGTCTTGTCTGTCTAGTCTTGTCTGTCTAGTCTTGTCTGTCTAGTCTTGTCTGTCTAGTCTTGTCTGTCTAGTCTTGTCTGTCTAGTCTTGTCTGTCTAGTCTTGTCTGTCTAGTCTTGTCTGTCTAGTCTTGTCTGTCTAGTCTTGTCTGTCTAGTCTTGTCTGTCTAGTCTTGTCTGTCTAGTCTTGTCTGTCTAGTCTTGTCTGTCTAGTCTTGTCTGTCTAGTCTTGTCTGTCTAGTCTTGTCTGTCTAGTCTTGTCTGTCTAGTCTTGTCTGTCTAGTCTTGTCTGTCTAGTCTTGTCTGTCTAGTCTTGTCTGTCTAGTCTTGTCTGTCTAGTCTTGTCTGTCTAGTCTTGTCTGTCTAGTCTTGTCTGTCTAGTCTTGTCTGTCTAGTCTTGTCTGTCTAGTCTTGTCTGTCTAGTCTTGTCTAGTCTTGTCTGTCTAGTCTTGTCCTGTCTAGTCTTGTCTTGTCTAGTCTTGTCTGTCTAGTCTTGTCTGTCTAGTCTTGTCTGTCTAGTCTTGTCTGTCTAGTCTTGTCTGTCTAGTCTTGTCTGTCTAGTCTTGTCTGTCTAGTCTTGTCTGTCTAGTCTTGTCTGTCTAGTCTTGTCTGTCTAGTCTTGTCTGTCTAGTCTTGTCTGTCTAGTCTTGTCTGTCTAGTCTTGTCTGTCTAGTCTTGTCTGTCTCAGTCTTGTCTGTCTAGTCTTGTCTGTCTAGTCTTGTCTGTCTAGTCTTGTCTGTCTAGTCTTGTCTGTCTAGTCTTGTCTGTCTAGTCTTGTCTGTCTAGTCTTGTCTGTCTAGTCTTGTCTGTCTAGTCTTGTCTGTCTAGTCTTGTCTGTCTAGTCTTGTCTGTCTAGTCTTGTCTGTCTAGTCTTGTCTGTCTAGTCTTGTCTGTCTAGTCTTGTCTGTCTAGTCTTGTCTGTCTAGTCTTGTCTGTCTAGTCTTGTCTGTCTAGTCTTGTCTGTCTAGTCTTGTCTGTCTAGTCTTGTCTGTCTAGTCTTGTCTGTCTAGTCTTGTCTGTCTAGTCTTGTCTGTCTAGTCTTGTCTGTCTAGTCTTGTCTCTAGTCTTGTCTGTCTAGTCTTGTCTGTCTAGTCTTGTCTGTCTAGTCTTGTCTGTCTAGTCTTGTCTGTCTAGTCTTGTCTGTCTAGTCTTGTCTGTCTAGTCTTGTCTGTCTAGTCTTGTCTGTCTAGTCTTGTCTGCTTGTCTGTCTAGTCTTGTCTGTCTAGTCTTGTCTGTCTAGTCTTGTCTGTCTAGTCTTGTCTGTCTAGTCTTGTCTGTCTAGTCTTGTCTGTCTAGTCTTGTCTGTCTAGTCTTGTCTGTCTAGTCTTGTCTGTCTAGTCTTGTCTGTCTAGTCTTGTCTGTCTAGTCTTGTCTGTCTAGTCTTGTCTGTCTAGTCTTGTCTGTCTAGTCTTGTCTGTCTAGTCTTGTCTGTCTAGTCTTGTCTGTCTAGTCTTGTCTGTCTAGTCTTGTCTGTCTAGTCTTGTCTGTCTAGTCTTGTCTGTCTAGTCTTGTCTGTCTAGTCTTGTCTGTCTAGTCTTGTCTGTCTAGTCTTGTCTGTCTAGTCTTGTCTGTCTAGTCTGTAGTTGTCTGTCTAGTCTTGTCTGTCTAGTCTTGTCTGTCTGTCTGTCTAGTCTTGTCTGTCTAGTCTTGTCTGTCTAGTCTTGTCTGTCTAGTCTTGTCTGTCTAGTCTTGTCTGTCTAGTCTTGTCTGTCTAGTCTTGTCTGGTCTAGTCTTGTCTGTCTAGTCTTGTCTGTCTAGTCTTGTCTGTCTAGTCTTGTCTGTCTAGTCTTGTCTGTCTAGTCTTGTCTGTCTAGTCTTGTCTGTCTAGTCTTGTCTGTCTAGTCTTGTCTGTCTAGTCTTGTCTGTCCTAGTCTTGTCTGTCTAGTCTTGTCTGTCTAGTCTTGTCTGTCTAGTCTTGTCTGTCTAGTCTTGTCTGTTCTAGTCTTGTCTGTCTAGTCTTGTCTGTCTAGTCTTGTCTGTCTAGTCTTGTCTGTCTAGTCTTGTCTGTCTAGTCTTGTCTGTCTAGTCTTGTCTGTCTAGTCTTGTCTGTCTAGTCTTGTCTGTCTAGTCTTGTCTGTCTAGTCTTGTCTGTCTAGTCTTGTCTGTCTAGTCTTGTCTGTCTAGTCTTGTCTGTCTAGTCTTGTCTGTCTAGTCTTGTCTGTCTAGTCTTGTCTGTCTAGTCTTGTCTGTCTAGTCCTTGTCTGTCTAGTCTTGTCTGTCTAGTCTTGTCTGTCTAGTCTTGTCTGTCTAGTCTTGTCTGTCTAGTCTTGTCTGTCTAGTCTTGTCTGTCTAGTCTTGTCTGTCTAGTCTTGTCTGTCTAGTCTTGTCTGTCTAGTCCTTGTCTGTCTAGTCTTGTCTGTCTAGTCTTGTCTGTCTAGTCTTGTCTGTCTAGTCTTGTCTGTCTAGTCTTGTCTGTCTCGTCTTGTCTGTCTAGTCTTGTCTGTCTAGTCTTGTCTGTCTAGTCTTGTCTGTCTAGTCTTGTCTGTCTAGTCTTGTCTGTCTAGTCTTGTCTGTCTAGTCTTGTCTGTCTAGTCTTGTCTGTCTAGTCTTGTCTGTCTAGTCTTGTCTGTCTAGTCTTGTCTGTCTAGTCTTGTCTGTCTAGTCTTGTCTGTCTAGTCTTGTCTGTCTAGTCTTGTCTGTCTAGTCTTGTCTGTCTAGTCTTGTCTGTCTAGTCTTGTCTGTCTAGTCTTGTCTGTCTAGTCTTGTCTGTCTAGTCTTGTCTGTCTAGTCTTGTCTGTCTAGTCTTGTCTGTCTAGTCTTGTCTGTCTAGTCCTTGTCTGTCTAGTCTTGTCTGTCTAGTCTTGTCTGTCTAGTCTTGTCTGTCTAGTCTTGTCTGTCTAGTCTTGTCTGTCTAGTCTGTCTGTCTGTCTGTCTAGTCTTGTCTGTCTAGTCTTGTCTGTCTAGTCTTGTCTGTCTAGTCTTGTCTGTCTAGTCTTGTCTGTCTAGTCTTGTCTGTCTAGTCTTGTCTGTCTAGTCTTGTCTGTCTAGTCTTGTCTGTCTAGTCTTGTCTGTCTAGTCTTGTCTGTCTAGTCTTGTCTGTCTAGTCTTGTCTGTCTAGTCTTGTCTGTCTAGTCTTGTCTGTCTAGTCTTGTCTGTCTAGTCTTGTCTGTCTAGTCTTGTCTGTCTAGTCTTGTCTGTCTAGTCTTGTCTGTCTAGTCTTGTCTGTCTAGTCTTGTCTGTCTAGTCTTGTCTGTTCTTAGTCTTGTCTGTCTAGTCTTGTCTGTCTAGTCTTGTCTGTCTAGTCTTGTCTGTCTAGTCTTGTCTGTCTAGTCTTGTCTGTCTAGTCTTGTCTGTCTAGTCTTGTCTGTCTAGTCTTGTCTGTCTAGTCTTGTTCTGTCTAGTCTTGTCTGTCTAGTCTTGTCTGTCTAGTCTTGTCTGTCTATCTTTCTGTCTAGTCTTGTCTGTCTAGTTGTCTTTCTAGTCTTGTCTGTCTAGTCTTGTCTGTCTAGTCTTGTCTGTCTAGTCTTGTCTGTCTAGTCTTGTCTGTCTAGTCTTGTCTGTCTAGTCTTGTCTGTCTAGTCTGTCTAGTCTTGTCTGTCTAGACTTGTCTAACTAGTCTTGTCTGTCTAGTCTCATCTGTCTAGTCTTATCTATCATGTCTTGTCTGTCTAGTTTTGTTTATCTAGGCTTGACATGTTAGTTCAAACTAGACCAGTAGTTTTGTATGTCTACATTTGTCTGTTTAAATATTATTTATTTACTCAGATTCAAGAATCAAACAATTTTATTAAAGAAATTCAACATATATAAACATATAATACAGCCTTGCCCGTCGAGTCTAATCTATTAGCGTTGGTTTGTCTAATCTTGTCCACTTATATAACTTAAAATAATTGAAATACAAATTACAAAGTATATGAATCACGCTGTATATTAATTATTTAAATTTAGCGCGTTTTAAGACGTTTTAGTTCCTGGTTTCTCCACGTGAATTATGTGCGTTCATTGGTGAGTTTGAATAAAAATCGTTTGTCGTTGTTTGAATCGTCCAATGGGCGCACAGTACAACCGATTTCTGGAAATTGCGCCGACATTGTTCATTTCTGTCAGGTAATTCGCGTTGGGCATTGTGTGCAGTACAGACCGAAAACCTACTTTATTTTCGCGTAATTTTAATTTGTCGCTGTCCAGGGCACCTCAAGTAAGTTATTTACACGATTCTTGATTTTATTGTATTTATGCTTTTCGCGTTATTTAGCTTGACCTATCGCCGTTTTTTTTGTAGGTTAAAATTCATGGCACATGTTGCATTTGCATATAATGGCTATTTGTTAGGCCTGAAATTATAAAACTATTTTCGAAATTAACAGCTATGATTGTAATAATTTAATTTTGTCACATTTTTATTTGATATTTATGATCCAATGTATGATTTACACAGGGAATTTGGAGGATACAATGAATTTTTTTTTATCGAATGCTTTTCTCTTCTTCAAGGAGTCGGCCCAAGAAGTTGGCTGCCGAATTTTTGCAAAATTGAATTTCTTTTAGGGTTCTTGCAAGATTTTGAATAGTTCTACAGTACGAGTTCTTGCTTGAAAATTACAATTGTTCCGGGGAATTTCGGGCAGAAATTGTGAAAAACAATTTGGGGGCCAACTTCACACAGCCCCCTATTTTTCAGGAAATAGAGTTCTGATGTAATATTTTAGTTCTTTATTTGGAGTTCTATAGTTCTCAATCGATAATGCATATAGTTCCACTTTTTGTTTGCAAAATTTTGTTAATTTTTGAGAAATTTTGATAATGGTTTCCAATACTACTATTCGTGTCTGGATCACACTATGTCCTTCCAAAAGTTTGCTGCTCTGATGGCCCTGTCATTTGCTAAAATTAGGTAGTTCCCTGTGCAGCTCTGTTCCATGTTGGTGCAGGTCAGCAGGTGTGGAGGATTCTGGATTTCTCCACAGGTACACTGAGGATTTTCATCCTCTGGTAGCATTGCAGGTTTTCTCTGCACCTCGAGACTCCTGTGTGAATTCTGTTGAGCATTCTCCAGATTGGGTATGGGAGGAAATGTCCCGGTGCCAGCTCCTCTTTTTCTTGGGTGATTGGATCTTGGGCCTCAGCGCGCTTTTTATGGAGCCTTCTGGATTCTGTTCTGGCCAAAAAATCTGTGGCGGGATCGGAGTCTGGGTCTAGCTGGTAGGTGGCCATAGAGCGGGTGCCTTGGGTCGGTCTCTTGTCGCTCCCTTTCTGCCTCAGCGGCTACCTCTCTCCTTATGTGAGGCGGTGCTATCCCGGCGAGAGAGTATACCTGATAAAGTGGCGTAGGCTTCAGGCAACCTGTTATTAGGCGGACTGCTTGATTTGCTCTGCGTGAGTGGATGGACACCATACTGGAGCGGCGTATTCGGCTGCAGAGAAGCTTAATGCAAGGGCTGAGGTTCTCAATTTTGCTGGCTGTGCTCCCCGTGGCCTACCAGTCAGTTTCTAGAGAAGGTTGTTTCTTGTTGCTACCTTTTTTCTGGTGTTGAAGCAGTGGCGCTTATATGTGAGAGCTTGATCTAGTATGAACCCCAAGTTCAAAGTAGTATGAAGTATTACCCCAAGGTATTGGAGTTGGGCACTGTTCTAACTGTTGGCCACACCAAACCATATTCATCTGTCTCCTTGCCTCCCTGTTGCGAAGGTGGAAGGTTGCACACTTGAAGGTGCACACTTGAGTTTTTGCTGGATTCAGTCAGATGAGTAGTTTGTTATTTTGCTCGTAGTAGGCTGCAAGGTCGTTCAAGGCATTTGTCAGTTTTCTCTCTACCTCATGGAAACTATTTCCTTGGGCTGCTAGCGCTGTGTCGTCAGCATATATAAAGTATCTTATGGGTCGGTGTTTGATATAGATATTGTAAATCGGTGTTGGGCATAATTCAATTAATTTTTTAATTATAGAATCACACAATTACAATTTTAATTGCAATTAAATCCATTAATTGTGGTTTACAATTAATTTGATTACAATTAAAATTTTAATTGTTAGTTACAATTAACATAATCATCAATTGTTTATTACAATTAAAAAAACAATTAAAACTATTTGATGAAGGTAAAAACTTAAACAGTAGGGAAAGATGGTCGTTCTGGACCCTCCACTTCCGGTTTCCGCCCCACTTCCGGTTCCCACCCCCTCTTCCCTATTTCCATTTCCTACGCCAACTTCCTGTTCCCACCCTCACTACCGGTTCCGGAAACGGAAGTAGTTGAATTTTTGGAACCAGAAGTGAGGTTGGGAACCGGGAGTGGGGTAGGAACCCGAAGTGGGGGCGGGGGTGGATGACCGGAAGTGGACATGGGGGGTCCAGAACTAACCATCTTTTCGTACTCTAAATCTATTTGTTTCTTAAATTATAATTGTCGGACAAGCTAATGCTCTAGATCAGTGTTTCTCAAACTTATTTGTCTCATCGCCCACCTGTGATATGCAAAAGTTAATAACGCCCCCCAAATCACAAAACTTTTATTATAAAATTACGAAAATACTTCAATATTCACTAGAAATCTAGCAAAATATATCCAGAATACACGCGCTAGTATGGACAAGCCGCAATTTCTTGTAACATCATCACTTAGAATGAATTACAAAATATATAATGCAAAATGAATTGTAAGTTATAAATTCTAAAGTCTAAATAATAAATTCTTAAATAATTAGCAACAATAATTGTGATAGTTTTTGAAATATTTCAAATAAAAATTGACTTGCGGGGATCCCTGTACAAAGAAAAATTCGTGAAAAGAAAGTGAAGGCATTATATTTTTTACAGAAATAAAATTATAATAATTTTTTTTTCAGAAACTTGAAAGTTGTTAGATTTTTTTCAAAGGTAGTAGATTTGGGCCAGACACCAAAAGGTGGTAGATCTACCGAAAAGTTGGTAGAGTTATTAACACTGGCTGTGTGTGTGTGTGCGTGCGATTATCGATACTCGACCAACAGCGAATAGCAGACGAGCGTGGCCGCTTGTATAATACTGAACACGGAACAATTTTGTCGAACGTATTTGTTTGTTTTAAATTGACAGAAATACATTGTATAGCTCGTGATACCTACCGCCCCCTATATCGCCCCTCTGGCTACCTACCGCCCCCTATATCGCCCCCTGGCTACCTAGCGACCCCCAAAACGACGTAATCGCCCACTGGGGGGCGATATCGCCCACTTTGAGAAACGCTGCTCTAGATGATGGGGAATTGGCCCTTCGGGTTCGTACCCCAAACGAGCTGTCGCGTTGTAAAATCCAGCTTTGCGTGCTCTAATGTAAATAACTATTTCAGTTACGCATTATGGCAAGTGATACATAATAAACATATACTATATAAACATATCTTCTAACCGACATTTTGTTAACTGTAATTGTATCATTACCATATCAATTAACAATAAATTAATTGTTAATTGTGGTGTCTTGCAATTACAATTAATTATTTTAGTTGTTAGTTGCAATTAAATCTGGCAATTTAATTGTTAGTTGTTTTCACAATTAATTTTTGCTCAACCATGTTGTACAGTAATGGGGCCAGTACACTTCCCTGTGGAAGTTCGTTCCTCTGCAGGCGCCATCTAGTATTTTTCCCTAACAGGCTGACAAAAAAACGGCTGTTTTGCAAAAGGTTCCGACAATCGACGTGATGTGGAAATCATTTGTCATTTCATACAGTTTGCATAGCAATTTTCCGTGGTTGACCATATCGTATGCGGCAGATTGGTCAATGAAGGCAGCCCCTGTGATCTTCTCTTCGATGTATTGAACAAGGTTTAGGACCTGTCTGCCACAAGATTTCCCCGGTCTAAAGCCAGACTGTTCCGGTATTAGCTTCTCATCGATAGTCGCTGAGATTTCGTTCATAATCATTCGATCCATTAGCTAAAACGTCTGGAATAGGAGGGAGACTGGTCGGAAGTTTTTAGGCTCATTTGGCTCTTTCGCAGGCTTTAAGAGAGCAACGACCCTGGCTTGTCTCCATAATTTTGGTATCTTGGAGGTATTGATACACGTGTTGAACATTTTGAGCAGCACCTGAAGTGTTTCTGGGCCAAAGTTCTTAATCTGTTCTGCTCTGATATCATCTAGATCCGCTGTTTTTGTTTTGTTTCATGGCGGCAGTTGCTTTAGTAAGTTTTTCGGTGCTAAATGGGGTTTGAAAAGAGTCGACTTCCTCTGCTATGTTTCGAGTTATCCTGGCTTTGTTATTTTTCCTCGGTGGTTTGCCGTTAAGGAGCAGCTGGGTGGCCACCTGATCGGTGGTGACCTTGCTGAAGTTCAAAGGTGCACTATTGGAGTCACCATTGGTTTCCAATAGTACTACGGCAGATAAACAAAAAATGCTTATTACTCATTTTTGTAAAATTAATTTTTATCAATTTATCTATAAAAAAACTTTTGACGAAGATACAAGAGATCTGATGAGAGTTTTGAGTAGCTTCCGGAGAGTTCTGAACAAATAACTTATACAATTTCTTGCTCAAACCAATATTAAAGAAGTTATAGGCAAAAACGAGGCGCAAAATGTTTGTAAATACCTGAAAAAAAAAAAACCGTGAGTTCTGGGTAGCCAGTGTCGGACTAAGGCTAAAGCTAGACAGCATTGTAATTCCGGGTTTATTTTTGCGCTTGGTAGTTTGTTTTAAGGCATATACTATGTAGTTCTCAATCACAACTCGCATAAGATACAATACGTTCAGGAGATACTGATTTTAAATAGCTACGTTTAACTTTTTAAACTCTTGCATAGTAAAGGCTATCATATTTATACACATCGACACTCAAGGGCGTGAATGCTTAAGCACTGGAGCGCTTGTCACACTTGCCGACTAAACACAGGACTGACGGGACTAACGTTCGTCCACAGTTGTTGACTTTATCAATCAACGATTCCGCATACTTTGGATACATTTCAGCAATAATTATGAATATCACGTTTTTCTGTTAAATAAAAATTTAAAAATTAATGAAAACTAAAACCCTAATTTTCGGGCCCCAAAATTACGGGCCCTAGGCACGTGCCTAGGTTGCCTAGGACTTAGTCCGCCCCTGTGGATAGCCCCTCTAGAGTTCTAAACAAAAGTCTTATAATTTGTATATCGGAACTGTTGTATTTTTTTATCTTCGTCGAAAGTTTTTCATAAATCAATTTATAGAAATTGATTTTACAAAAATGTCTAGAAAGCATTTTTTGTTTATCGGCCGTAGTTCAATCGGAATGCCGTTATTAGAATTTTTTTTTAATTTTTCCAGAATTGACAAAATTTTGCAAAAAAAATGTGGAACTATATGCATTATCGATTGAGAACTCTATATGAAGAACTGAAATATTACATCAGAAATCTTTTTCCTGAAAAAGAGGGGGGTCTGCAGTTGATCCCCAAATTGTTTTTCTCGGTTTCTGCTCGAATTTCCCCATATTGCAATTTTCAAGCAAAAACTCTAGAACTACTTGAAATCTTGCCAGAACTATATAAAAAAAAACATAAGAGCACATATTTTTCGAACGAAATGATTTTTTTCGTGATTTTTTTCTGGTTACCCGAAGGAATTCGAAGTGCTGAAATAGGTTTTCCAGTTTATTTCGCTCTAAAGTTACAAATAAACAAATTTTACATTGAATTGAAAAATTCACTTTGTTTTTTACCACACTTATATTATGTAAAAATATTATATAACTTATTATTCACAGTTATATAAATTTCTACACATATCACGACTCGAGTTTCGACGTTTGACGGTCATTTTCAAGTGACTTAACAAATTGATAAAGTTGAATATATACCCTTATAGTTTTGGTGTGGTGGGGGGGCGGTGTTTGTCCGAAGATGAGGACTTATCTGTTTGAGATTGGGTGAGATTAAAAAGTTGGGAAAAGATTAGGTCAGTTTGCTCGTTTAGGAGATTAACTGAGGGATTACGGGTTTTTTTGAAAATTTCTAATGACTCTAGGAGATTTAGTTTCGGGCCTTTGTTGCAATTATGCAAGATTTTTAGATTATCTATTTCTGGGAATTTATGATTGAATTCGAGACAATGGTTTGAAAAAGAACTAGTGTCTTTTTTCAGACGAAAAGCGCGAGAATGTTCTGAAAACCGTGTTGCAAAACTTCGTCCTGTCTGCCCTATGTACACGCTATTGCATTCGGAACAATGAATTTCGTATACGCCGGATTTTTTAATGGGATCGATTTTGTCTTTGGCATTAAACAATATGTTGGACAACTTAGAGGAGGGTTTAAATGCAACCTGAAGATTTTGCTTTCGAAGGACATTTGCGATGTGTTCGCTTGTTTTGCCAAAATATGTCAGGGAGATGAAAGTTTTGTCTGAATTTGAGGTTTTCGGATAAATTTGGGCCATTGCGAATTGGGTTCGTTTATTATTGATAATGTTTTGGATGAGTTTTGTTGGGAAACCATTCTCTGTAGCGATTGAAATGATGGTACTTAATTCTTTGATTCTCTTTTCTGTGGAAAGGGGGATTGAAAAGGCTCGATGTATCATTGAATGATAGGCCGCTAATTTGTGTGTTATCGGGTGAAATGATGAATACCAGATTGTAGAGTTAACATTGGTGGGTTTTCTGTATATATCAAATTCTATTTTGTTGTTTTTGTGAATCAGAGTAAGGTCTAAGAAGTTTATTTTGTTGTCTGTTTCTACCTCGATGGTGAATTTAATTTTGGGATGAACGTTGTTTATTAGGTTGAGAAATTGGTCTAATTGACGTGTTGTACCATTAAAACACGCTATTACGTCATCGACATATCTATACCAAAATGAAATATATTTTTTGGAGAAATCTAGTTTGAAGATTTTTTCTTCGATAGTTGACATGAATAGATCATAGACATGAATAGACATAATATAAGTGTGGTAAAAAACAAAGTGAATTTTTCAATTCAATGTAAGTATGGATTACCACGTAGTAACTGTCGCAACCATCCTATTCATAAACAAATTTTATATATATTTTCGCTGTACACAATTTTTTACTGATTTGACGCTGTCATAACTCTTGAACCGCTCACCACAGAGACTTCGAGTCTTCACCAATCGATTCAGCGTCCCAAAATTAGTCGGAGAACGTCGGAAACGTATATAATATTCTCTGGGAAGCTTTCAGTTAAGAAATACCATCGACTCGGGAAGTCTAGACCGCGGAAACGACGAAATGCGAGAAAATCGATTTTTTCTAAATCGTTATTTTTTGAGTCACAGCAAAATTTAAAAACGTTTCTGAAAACATTTTTGCTGCTGATTACAGATATGCAGATTATATTTCGGTAGCTCTTTCGGTTCATTTTCGCCTGCAAAATTTTTTTATGAAATTTCGGCTCTCTAGTGGAGATCTCGGAAAGTCTTGAATTTCCCGTGGACAATCTTAGTGTATCAATAAGAAAATGACCTTCTGAAAACGATGCCGCAATTGGTTTTTGATTATCTGCAACCGTTTCCGAGACATCTACTAGCAAATCGAGAATTGGGTAAATTTGTATCTTTCCAGGCAATTTACACATCGACTTGTTTGTCTTGTCGTGTAGTTTTTGTGTGCCGAAAATGATTCGCTGCTTTTTACCATTCTCGAGAAAATTAAAAAAACCGAAAAAAAAGCGCATATTTTTCGAACGAAATGGTGGAAATTTTGACGTGATTTTTTTTGTTGTTACCCAAAGGAAATCGAAGTGCTGAAAACGATTTTACAGTTTATTTCGCTCTAAAGTTACAAATAAACAAATTATATATTTTTTTGCGCTGTACACAATCACACATTTCCTACTGATTTAACGCTGTCATAACTTTTGAACCGCTCACCACACAGACTTCTAGTCTTCACCAATCGATTCAGCGTCCCAAAATTAGTCGGGGAACGTATATAATATTGCCTGGGAAACTTTCAGTTAAGAAATCCATCGAATCCGAAAGTCTAGACCGCAGAAACGACGAAATGCGAGAAAATCGATTTTGTCAAAAACGTTATTTTTTTAGTTACAGCAAAATTAAAAAACGTTTATGAAAGCATTTTTGCTGCTGATTACAGATATGCAAATTATATTTCGCTAGCTCTTTCCGTTCACTATCGCCTGCAAGAATTGAAGAAATTTTTATGAAATCTCGACGCTCGAGCAGAGATCTCGGAAAGTCGTGAATTTCCTGCGGACAATTTTAGTGTATTAATAGGGAAATGACCTTCTGGAAACGATGCCGCAATCCGTTTTTGATTATCTGCTACCGTTTCCTAGACATCTACTTAACAAATCGAGAATCGCCGAAATTTTATTTTGAAAATTCTTTACGAATTCTTGAATCTTTCCGGACAATTTACATATCGACTTGTTCGTCTTGTCGAGTAGTTTCTGTGTGCCTAAAATGATTTCGCTGTTTTTTACCGTTCTCGAGAAAATCGAAAATAACCGAAAAAGCACATATTTTTCGAACGAAATGATGAATTTTTTTTTGCAAATTTTTTTCGTGATTTTTTTTTTTGGTTACACGAAGGAAATCGAAGTGCTGAAAACGGTTTTCCAGTTTATTTCGCTCTAAAGTTACAAATAAACAAACTTTATATTTTTTACCCTGTAGACAATCACACATTTCCTACTGATTTGACGCTGTCATAACTTTTGAACGGCTAACCACAGCAACTTCTAGTCTTCAGCAATCGATTCAGCGTCCCAAAATTAGTCGGAGAACGTATATAATATTGCCTGGGAAACTTTCAGTTAAGAAATACCATCGACTCGGGAAGTCTAGACCGCGGAAACGACGAAATGCGAGAAATTCGATTTTTTCAAAATCGTTAGTTTTTGAGTCACAGCAAAATTTAAAAACGTTTCTGAAAGCATTTTTGCTGCTGATTACAGATATGCAAAATAGATTTCGCTAGCTCTTTCCGTTCACTTTTTCCTGCAAATATTGAAGAAAGTTTTATGAAATTTCGGGGCTATAGCGGAGATCTGGGAAAGTCGTGAATTTCACGCGGACAATCTTAGTGCATTAACAGGAAAATGACCTCCTGAAAACAATGCCGCAATCCGTTTTTGATTATCTGCAACCGTTTCCGAGATATCTACTTAGCAAATCGAGAATCGGGTAAATTTTAGTTTGAAATTTATCTACGAATTATTGAATATTTCCGGACAATTTACACATCGACTTGTTCGTCTTGTCGTGTAGTTTCTGTGCACCCAAAATGATTTCGCTGCTCTTTACCGTTTTCGAAAAAATCGAAAAAAAAAAACGAAAAAGCACTTATTTTTCGAACGAAATGATGGAAAATTTTTTGGATTTTTTTTTCGTGATTTTTTCTTTTTTACCCGAAGGAAATCGAAGTGCTGCAAACGATTTTCCAGTTTATTTCGCTCTAAAGTTACAAATAAACAAGTTTTATATATTTTTGCGCTTATATAAGCCGTCTCTTTTTAGAAACTCTCTGAAACTGCAAGTTTCAGCGAAATCATTTTCGACACACTGGAACTAGACGATAAGACGAGCAAATCGATGTGTAAATTATTTGGAAAAATTGTATTTTCCCCGCGAAATTTTGTATTCAAATTTTCCAGAATTTCAAATTCGCATAGTTCATGAAAGAAAAATGGATTTATAGAAAATTGGAGTTATAGAAATACATAACTACAAAATGAGTAAAATGTATATTATATACAAATTATTGAAATTAAATACATATGTAATATATATTTATAAACAAAAAGGAAATATGTATACATTATTAATATGATATATAATTTGATAATATAATTATAATTAATTCAGAATAATTTTAATTAATATAGTTTTTTTTTAAAATTCAGAAATTTTTAATTGTTTTTCATTAAAAAATTCTCTATCTACAAAATACTTCAAAGTAGATACTGCGCGGTACAATTCGTCTTTTTACTTCGTCGAGTTTAGTTTCATTAATATATAGCATCTTGTGGGTGATCTTCGGTTATATCGTCTCTTTTCAGATTACCGATTCTCGAGAGAATAATATTCTGTCGTAATCTTCCTACAGCACACCCGCTGGTAAATTCTTAGTTTTACTTTATTCGAGTTTTTGGTGATCATAAAATATGAAAAATAAAATGTTTGGTAATCTACCCGATTATTACACTATCGACGGTTTATGGTAGGCAATATCCGGCATCATAAATTTTGGACAAAATGAGGCGGTTAAAAAATTGGAGTTATACAGACTATTGTATGTATAATTTTAACATTGTACAAATTTTTACTACGAAATATGGAAAAAATCGAGTTAAGGAAAATTCGAGTTATGGAAGTTAATTTATATGTAAAATGTATATCTAAAAGTATAGATTTCAAAAAATATTCGAGTTATAGAAAAATTGGAGTTACAGAAAAATTGGAGTTACAGAAGATTGAGTTATGGAAGTTGGACTGTAATTAAAAACCCTTTTCGGAGGTCCTTTCCTTACGGATGTACATAGATTTCCATAAATATATTAATTAGCTTCCCAGTTCTTTGCTCGGCTGACCGAATTTCGCTCCATTTTGCCATTTATATCAAACGATATCTCGCGAACGGTAGCGATTAGAAAATCTTTCAGCATCCAATCGATTCTGCATCCCAAGATTAGTCTGAAAACATATTTCATATTCCTAGCAAGCTTTTAATTTAAAAAATACCATCGAAGCAGCTATTCCACTTTTTAATTCACTTCTCGGGCAATTTCGACAAATTTCACTCGTTATTTCAATACTTTCGCCGTGTTTTCATAAAATTATTGCGTTACAGGTTATTACATAATGGGTGATGAAAACAGAATCCGTTCTTTCAAGAACAAAGGAAAAGATTCAGAGGAGATGAGAAGAAGGAGAATCGGTCAAACGGTCGAATTAAGAAAGGCACGCAAAGACGACCAACTCTTGAAGAGGCGTAACATTTCCCTCATCGATGAATCCACTTCTCCTCTGCAAGAGAGCAATGCGGCCACTTCTCCGATTTCCATGACCGCAGAAGAAATTCTCAAAGGTAATAGATCAACAATTCTTTCAATACAATGTTAATAATAAAATTATAAAATTAACATTTTTAAATTATTATTAACAATGTCTTGTTAATAATAATAAATCGTTATTTTATAACAATTTTAATAACAATTCTTTCTAGGCATGATGTGTAACGATGAAGAAATCCAGTTAAAGGCAACTCAGGCTTGTAGGAAGATTTTGAGCAGAGAAAGAAATCCACCGATTGATCACATGATTCGTTTGGGCGTTGTGCCAAGATGTGTTGACTTTTTAACACGAACAAATAAGTAAGTATATTGTATGAAGGTTAAACAATTCAATTTAATATTAAAAAATGTTTATTTAGTATGTAATTTAACCCCTTGACATACAATGACTTCTCATGTATATGTGATAAGATCACATGTATATGGACATGTCAACGCGCATTTTATTCGTACGTCAAGGGTTTAAATATTTATTGATATAAAAACAACACAAATTAAAAAACCTCAGATTGTAGTACACACTGATTTTAACAGAATAAAGGCTGATTCTCATATACGCGATTCTCATATGCACTCAGCTACAGCTACTCAGCTACGCGACATCGATTATCAAATAATGATTACATTGTTTTAAATGGGTACGTCGCGTAGCCATAGTGTGAACTCGCCCATTTAAAACAATGTAATCATTATTTGACAGGCGATGTTGCACGACGTCGCGTAGCTGAGTGTCGCGTATATGTTTGCCTTAATGTTTGTAGTCGAAAAATGTCCTATAACAGGGGTGGCGAACCTTTTTCCGGCCGTGTGTCAATTTTGTTTAAATTTTCAAATTTTGCAATGCTGACGTGCCAGGTCTACTTTTACAATGTGATAGTGAATCAGTTACTGTATTAACGTGAATATTTGACGTGTTTTGTGCCCCTTTTGAAATTACGGGCAAACCAATCAACAGATTTTGATGAAACTTGGTGAGATGTGATATTCTTACGAGATCTCACAAATTCCCAAATTTCAAAATTGTAGCTTTGTAAATACGGCTTTTGTGAATTTTTGAAGTTTCTAAATTTTTGTATGCCTTTTGCAATTACGGACAAACCAGTCGATGGATTTTGATGAAACTAGGTATGATTTGATACTTATACGTATTTTTATCACACCTAGATCATATGTAAAATTTACAAACTTCCAAAATTCACAAAAGCCGTATTTACAAAGCAACAATTTTGAAATTTGTGAGATCTCGTAAAAATATCAAATCATACTAAGTTTCATCAAAATCCATCGATTTGTTTGTCCGTAATTGCAAAAGGCGCACAAAACTTTACAAACTACAAAAATTCACAAAATCCGTATTTACAAAGTTAAAATTTTGTGTGATCTGAAGATTTGTGAAATCTCGTAGACGTAGTAAATTTTACGTATGATCTTACGAGATCTCACCAATTAAAAAATTTTAGCTTTGTAAATACGGCTTTTGTGAATTTTTTAAGCTTGTAAATTTTTGTGCGCCTTTTGCAATTACGGACAAATCAATTGACGGATTTTGATGAAACTTGGTATGATTTGATATTCATACGAGATCTCACAAATTCCGAAATTTCAAAATTGTAGCTTTGTAAATACGGCTTTTGTGAATTTTTTAAGTTTTTTTGTGAATTTTTGAAGTTTGTAAATTTTTCTGGCGCCTTTTACAATTATGGACAAATCAATCGACGGATTTTGATGAAACTTGGTGTGATGTCATATTCTTACAAGATCTCACAAATTCTCAAATTTCAAAATTGTAGCTTTGTAAATACGGCTTTTGAGAATTTTTGAATTTTGTAAATTTTTGTGCGCATTTTGCAATTACGGACAAATCAATCGATGGATTTTGATGAAACTTGGTATGATTTGATATTCATACGAGATCTCACAATTTCCGATATTTCAAAATTGTAGCTTTGTAAATACGGCTTTTGTGAATTTTTGAAGTTTGTACATTTTTGTTCGCCTTTTGCAATTACGGACAAATCAATTGACGGATTGTGATGAAACTTGGTATGATTTGATATTCATACGAGATCTCACAAATTTCAAAATTGTAGCTTTGTTAATACGGCTTTTGTGAATTTTTGAGTTTCTAAATTTTTGTGTGCCTTTTGTAATTACGGACAAATCAATCGACAGATTTTGATGAAACTTTGTATGATTTGAAACTCGTACGAGATCTCACAAATTCTCAAATTTCAAAATTGTAGCTTTGTAAATACGGCTTTTGTGAATATTTGAAGTTTCTAAATTTTTGTGTGCCTTTTGCAATTACAGACAAACCAATCGACGGATTTTGATGAAACGTGGTATGATTTGATATTCATACGGGATCTCACAAATTCCTAAATTTCAAAATTGTAGCTAGTAAATGCGGCTTTTGTGAATTTTTGAGGTTTGTAAATTTTTGTGCGCCTTTTGCAATTACGGACAAACCAATCGATAGCTTTTGATGAAACTTGGTTGATTTGATATTCATACGAGATTTCCCAAATTTCAAAATTGTAGCTTTGTAAATACGGCTTTTGTGAATTTTTTAGTTTTCTAAATTTTTGTGCGCCTTTTGCAATTACGGACAAACCAATCGATGGATTTTAATGAAACTTGGTATGATTTGATATTCATACGAGATCTCACAAATTCCCAAATTTCAAAATTGTAGCTTTGTAAATACGGCTTTTGTGAATTTTTTAGTTTTCTAAATTTTTGTGCGCCTTTTGCAATTACGGAAAAATCAATCGGCGGATTTTGATGAAACTTGGTATGATTTGATATTCTTACAAGATCTCACAGATTTCCAAATTTTAAAATTGTAGCTTTGTTTGTAAATACGGCTTTTCTGATTTTTTTAAGTTTGTAAATTTTTGTTCGGCTTTTGCAATTACGTACAAATCAATCGACGGATTTTGATGAAACTTAGTATGATGTCATATTCTTACAAGATCTCACAAATTCTCAAATTTCAAAATTGTAGCTTTGTAAATACGGCTTTTGAGAATTTTTGAATTTTGTAAATTTTTGTGCGCATTTTGCAATTACGGACAAATCAATCGATGGATTTTGATGAAACTTGGTATGATTTGATATTCATACGAGATCTCACAATTTCCGATATTTCAAAATTGTAGCTTTGTAAATACGGCTTTTGTGAATTTTTGAAGTTTGTACATTTTTGTTCGCCTTTTGCAATTACGGACAAATCAATTGACGGATTGTGATGAAACTTGGTATGATTTGATATTCATACGAGATCTCACAAATTTCAAAATTGTAGCTTTGTTAATACGGCTTTTGTGAATTTTTGAGTTTCTAAATTTTTGTGTGCCTTTTGTAATTACGGACAAATCAATCGACAGATTTTGATGAAACTTTGTATGATTTGAAACTCGTACGAGATCTCACAAATTCTCAAATTTCAAAATTGTAGCTTTGTAAATACGGCTTTTGTGAATATTTGAAGTTTCTAAATTTTTGTGTGCCTTTTGCAATTACAGACAAACCAATCGACGGATTTTGATGAAACGTGGTATGATTTGATATTCATACGGGATCTCACAAATTCCTAAATTTCAAAATTGTAGCTAGTAAATGCGGCTTTTGTGAATTTTTGAGGTTTGTAAATTTTTGTGCGCCTTTTGCAATTACGGACAAACCAATCGATAGCTTTTGATGAAACTTGGTTGATTTGATATTCATACGAGATTTCCCAAATTTCAAAATTGTAGCTTTGTAAATACGGCTTTTGTGAATTTTTTAGTTTTCTAAATTTTTGTGCGCCTTTTGCAATTACGGACAAACCAATCGATGGATTTTAATGAAACTTGGTATGATTTGATATTCATACGAGATCTCACAAATTCCCAAATTTCAAAATTGTAGCTTTGTAAATACGGCTTTTGTGAATTTTTTAGTTTTCTAAATTTTTGTGCGCCTTTTGCAATTACGGAAAAATCAATCGGCGGATTTTGATGAAACTTGGTATGATTTGATATTCTTACAAGATCTCACAGATTTCCAAATTTTAAAATTGTAGCTTTGTTTGTAAATACGGCTTTTCTGATTTTTTTAAGTTTGTAAATTTTTGTTCGGCTTTTGCAATTACGTACAAATCAATCGACGGATTTTGATGAAACTTAGTATGATGTGATATTCTTACAAGATCTCACAAATTCCCAAATTTCAAAATTGTAGCTTTGTAAATACGGCTTTTATGAATTTTTAAAATTTGTAATTTTTTTTTCGGCTTTTGCAATTACGGACAAATCAATTGACGGATTTTGATGAAACTTAGTGTGATGTGATATTTTTACGAGATCTCACAAATTCCGAAATTTCAAAATTGTAGCTTTGTAAATACGGCTTTTGTGAATATTTGAAGTTTGTACATTTTTGTGCGCCTTTTGCAATTACGGACAAATCAATCGACGGATCTTGATAAAACTTGGTGTGATGTGATATTCTTACGAGATCTCACAAATTCCCAAATTTCAAAATTGTAGCTTTGTAAATACGGATTGTGTGAATTTTTGTGCACCTATTGCAATTATAGACAAATCAATCGACGAATTTTGATGAAAATTGGTATGATTTGATATTCATACGAGATCTCACAAATTCCCAAATTTAAAAATTGTAGCTTTGTAAATACGGCTTTTATGAATTTTTAAAATTTGTAAATTTTTGTTCGGCTTTTGCAATTACGGACAAATCAATTGACGGATTTTGATGAAACTTAGTGTGATGTGATATTTTTACGAGATCTCACAAATTCCGAAATTTCAAAATTGTAGCTTTGTAAATACGGCTTTTGTGAATATTTGAAGTTTTTAAATTTTTGTGCGCCTTTTGCAATTACGGACAAATCAATCGATGGATTTTGATAAAACTTGGTATGATTTGATATTCATACGCGATCTCACAAATTCCCAAATTTCAAAATTGTGGCTTTGTAAATACGGCTTTGTGAATTTTTGAGGTTTGTAAATTTTTGTGCGCCTTTTGCAATTACGGACAAATCAATCGACGGATCTTGATGAAACTTGGTGTAATGTGATATTTTTACGAGATCTCACAAATTCCGAAATTTCAAAATTGTAGCTTTGTAAATACGGCTTTTGTGAATATTTGAAGTTTTTAAATTTTTGTGCGCCTTTTGCAATTACGGACAAATCAATCGATGGATTTTGATAAAACTTGGTATGATTTGATATTCATACGCGATCTCACAAATTCCCAAATTTCAAAATTGTAGCTTTGTAAATACGGCTTTTGTGAATATTTGAAGTTTGTAAATTTTTGTGCGCCTATTGCAATTACGGACAAATCAATCGACGGATCTTGATGAAACTTGGTGTGATGTGATATTCTTACGAGATCTCACAAATTCCCAAATTTCAAAATTGTAGCTTTGTAAATACGGATTGTGTGAATTTTTGTGCACCTATTGCAATTATAGACAAATCAATCGACGAATTTTGATGAAAATTGGTATGATTTGATATTCATACGAGATCTCACAAATTCCCAAATTTAAAAATTGTAGCTTTGTAAATACGGCTTTTATGAATTTTTAAAATTTGTAAATTTTTGTTCGGCTTTTGCAATTACGGACAAATCAATTGACGGATTTTGATGAAACTTAGTGTGATGTGATATTTTTACGAGATCTCACAAATTCCGAAATTTCAAAATTGTAGCTTTGTAAATACGGCTTTTGTGAATATTTGAAGTTTTTAAATTTTTGTGCGCCTTTTGCAATTACGGACAAATCAATCGATGGATTTTGATAAAACTTGGTATGATTTGATATTCATACGCGATCTCACAAATTCCCAAATTTCAAAATTGTGGCTTTGTAAATACGGCTTTGTGAATTTTTGAGGTTTGTAAATTTTTGTGCGCCTTTTGCAATTACGGACAAATCAATCGACGGATCTTGATGAAACTTGGTGTAATGTGATATTTTAACGAGATCTCACAAATTCCCAAATTTCAAAATTGTAGCTTTGTAAATACGGCTTTTGTGAATTTTTGTGCGCCTATTGCAATTATAGACAAATCAATCGACGGATTTTGATGAAACTTGGTATGATTTGATATTCATACGAGATCTCACAAATTCCCAAATTTAAAAATTGTAGCTTTGTAAATACAGCTTTTGTGAATTTTTGAGGTTTTTAAATTTTTGTGCGCCTTTTGCAATTACGAACAAACCAATCGATGGATTTTGATAAAACTTGGTATGATTTGATATTCATACGCGATCTCACAAATTCCCAAATTTCAAAATTGTAGCTTTGTAAATACGGCTTTTGTGAATTTTTGAAGTTTGTAAATTTGTATGCGCCTTTTGCAATTATGGACAAATCAATTGACGGATTTTGATGAAACTTGGTATAATTTGATATTCTAACGAGATCTCACAAATTCTCAAATTTCAAAATTGTAGCTTTGTAAATACGACTTTGGTGAATTTTTTGAAGTTTGTAATTTTTTGTGCGTATTTTGCAATTGCCGACAAACGAATCTACGGATTTTGATGAAACTTGGTATGATTTGATATTTTTGCGAAATCTCACAAAATGCCATATTTCAAATTTGTAGCATTGTAAATACGGCTTTCGTGAATTTTTGGAAATTTTTGTACGCCTTTTGAAAGTAAGGGAAAACCAATCGACGGATTTTGATGAAACTAGATATGATTTGATATTCTAACGAGATCTCACAAATTCCCAAAATTACAAAGTTGTAGCTTTGTAAATACGGCTTTGGTGATTTTTTTAAATTAGAAAATTTGTATGCGCCATTTGCAATTACTGGCAAACCATGATGCATGTTTTCAAAATGCGTCGATTCATTTTGAAAACATCTTATATTTTACACCATTGATGTTGCTCAAAAGTAGACTGAGAAACTTTCAAATTTATTTTAGAAACGATATTTTAACGATAGTTAATTTATTTTAGAAGAAAATTTTTCCTACGTTTCAGCTGTAACACGCGTGTCATAGTTTCGCCACCACTGTCCTATAATATTAGTTCAATTCAAATTTAATTTTGAAAAATAAATGCTTTGTGTAAATAAATATTTAACAAAATATATAATTATTTCAGTCCATCTCTTCAATTCGAGGCATGTTGGGCATTGACGAACATAGCTTCTGGAACATCCGAACAAACTCAATCAGTGGTTCAAGAGGGCGCTCTGCCTAGATTAAAAGATCTGTTGACATCAACTCGCCCGGACGTTGCTGAACAAGCCGTTTGGGCTATAGGCAACATAGCCGGTGACGGCACCGAGACTCGCGATATGGTTCTCCACTGCCAAATTCTTCCAATCTTACTCAGCCTCATCAAACCAGACACCTCCATCTCTTTATTACGCAACGCCGTTTGGGCTATTTCTAACCTTTGTCGCAACAAGAACCCTCCAGTGGACTTCACTTTAGTGAGACCATGTTTACCAACGTTGGCACAACTCTTGCATTACGATGATAAAGACGTTTTGGCTGATACTTGTTGGGCGTTAAGTTACCTAACCGATGGGACCAACGAGAAGATTCAAGCTGTTTTAGATACTGGTTTGATAATCAGATTGGTGCAGTTATTGAACAGTAATGAAATCACTGTTTTAACGCCGGCGTTGCGAGCAGTTGGTAACATAGTCACCGGAAATGATGTGCAGACAGACACAGTTCTAAATGCTGGCGCTTTGAATGTTATGGGCAGATTATTACAGCATGCCCGTTTGAATATCGTTAAAGAAGCGGCTTGGACCGTTTCGAATATCACTGCTGGTAACTCAGAACAGATCCAGAATGTTCTGAACGCGGGGATTATGGATCCTTTGTTGAATGTTCTGCAAACTGGAGATTTTAAATCTCAGAAGGAAGCTGCATGGGCCGTTACGAATTACACCAGCGGTGGAACTGTCGAACAGTTGGGGAAATTGGTCGAGATGGGTGCGTTGAAACCCATGAGCAATTTGTTGAACTCCAAGGATTGGAAGACTGTCGTTGTGATACTCGATGGCATCACAAATATTTTAACCGTAAGTTTTAGCAAAAATTAGCAAGGAAGCGAAAATTGTGGGTTTTGTTGTTTTAGGCTGCAGCAAAATTAGGAGAGGCTGAAAAAGTGGCGATTATGATTGAAGAGTGTGGAGGTTTGGATTGCTTGGAGGCGCTGCAGAGCCATGATAACGAAAAGGTTTATGAAAAATCTTTGTATCTGATTGAGAATTACTTCTCTGAGGTAAGTTTAATACAAAATTTATGTGTAAATGTAGCATAATTAGTAATTTAAAAATATGAGTAATTTAAAAACTAATATTAGGATACGGCGTAATAGTAAATGACGTAACGAGAGTTGTAAGAAGCATATTACGTACGAGCGGAACAGTTACGCACGACACGCGTGGAGTGCGTAATTCCGCGAATACGTAATTGCCTTACAATTCCAGTTATGTACTATACTTTATGTACGACCAAACTAATTTTAATAAGAAAAATATGTTTGATGTAACAATTTTATTTCTTATTAGGTTACATTATTTAACCCTTTCACTGCCATGTCAATTATTGCACCAATTACAGCGCCAATATTTATAAAAATACTTGTAGTTATGCAACCCCCTTCACATAGATAAGTCACCTATTGATCAAAAGCCAATGAAGAAAGAAGTTGGTGATGGTGAAAGAAGCAAAAAACATGATTGCTTGGACCGTGTCTCACGAAAATCAAAATTTTCCAGTTTTAAAACAGGGCTGGTCTAATCACTTACCTGTTAGGGTCGCTCGCGTCTCCGCCACGTGTGGATCGTCCTTCCTGCGGCTTTTTTAAGGGAGGAAATGGGGATAGTAAGTGGAGGGATTCCCTTAAAATTGTTGTCTTCCAGACGTTGGATGCCGCTTCAGCCCTTTGGGCTCGTGATTGCTGACCCCTGGTTAACTTGACTTAAAACACAAAACTTAATAATGCGTGCACGTGTCGGTCAAGCTTCGTTCGCGCTTCGATTCTTGTCTTTTCGCTTCTCGCACTCGAAGCATACTCGCGAATCATATCTATCCGCAGTATGTGCATACCCAGCTTTCGTCCTCCGTCATGCCGGGCCCCTCCAAAGGGTCGAACGCTCAAAAACCCTCAAAAGGGTTATATCACGATTTTTCTACATTCGAGGTGCATTTTTCGTCTCAAAAATTCTTCCCGGGCGCTTTAGCTGCCCTTTAACAGCCCTTGCTCACCGTCCTGCAACTTCCCATTCATCTTCAACTTTTTTTTGCCGATTTTACAATGACTTCCACAGACGCCCTACACTTATTCAAAGGGCTCCAGGTCGCCGATTGACTTCGTTTCTCTTCGGAACACTTGCCCGCAACTATTCCGGCAAGAATTTTTAAACTGCCACGACTTTTTGCGAATCTGCGGCAGTTTAAGGAGAAAAATGCACAAAGAGTTTTGCGGTTGCAATTGGTTTTGCGGTGGTACCTAGAACATCCGAACCAATTGACGGATCGGAAAGGGACCAGCGCCGTTCGATCGGGCATAGAACTAGAAACGGGCATAGTTTGTTTGGTAGTATAATCCCGATTCCGCTGAAGATGGTGTCGGGACGCTATAAAAACGACGTTTTTTTTACATCCTAGAAAACTGGCATAGAATCATCAACTTAAGCTCTGTGGTAACGGTCTGCGCGAAACCCGCAGAGAATTGAACGATTTATCTTTTAGTGCAAGCGGCATCGCGCTGCATGGCTTGCAACCGTCGCGACGCCCGCGCATACTCGCCCTATTGCAAGAAACTAATGACGAAGGTAAAACGTCCATATTTTTATAGCCCCCCAGTGAATGTTCTGCATTTTTCAATGGATTGTAGAATTAAGTTGCCGACGTTGGAAGACAACCCCTTTTTTCTGCATGGTTTTTTTACATTAGCCCCTCTCACCGCGTCCCCGAATCCGACTTTTGCGAGATGCCGCCCGCCGCCAAGCGTATTTTGTTCCACTCTCGGCTTCCTGCGTCGCTCCCTTCGCCCGGTGCGTCCGAAATGCCGAAAAAAAATCCGCAACCGTCTCTTTGGCCGGCAATTTGCGAGCTCGACGGTCATCGGTGAGAATTTGCGTTCGCACCGCGTAGAATAGATGCGGGAATCTAGCAAACCTATCCTGCGTTCAACGTGCCGCTGCGGATTCGAGATTTTCGCAATTCTTTAGATTGAACATTGAACCCGTTGCGATCGACACGTGCACGCAGCTAAATTTAATCGTTTCAAGTTAATAAGGTGTAATCACGAGCCAAAGGGCTGCAGCAACCACAAACGTCTGGAAGACAACAATTTTAATGTAATTTTAATGTAATAAAAACGGGTTGTAGGGCCGTTGTTATTTACTCCATGATAAAACTCAATGAAGGAGAGGGTGATGATGGTGCACTAGCGAGCGCGGGAGGCGGAGCCATCAGATAGTTATCATGATGGAAAGAACTGGAACTGCCACAACATATATAAATAAAGTAGAAATGCACCGGGGATCTTCTGACGCGAACTATAACTGAAAGACACCGGCAGAAGCTCGGCTTGAATCTAGGAGTGGATACGCGATGATGAGAAAAGGATCCCAAGGCGATTATAAGGATTCTGATAATGAGACCAAGGTGTCCGTGCAAGACGATGACAATTATTAATCGGATGGACAGTGAGAGCCAAGCAAATTCAATTTGACCATCCTAGTGGTCTTGTCCAAGGATTTAATTCCACAAAATTCTTAAACAAACAACAAGTTAAAATCATGCCAGACACAGACAAAGCGTATCACCACAAACTTAATACGAGGCGACCTTTAATCTGTGTCTCAACATACTACACAGAATAATGCATTCAGACAAACTATTGCTATTATCATCTGGTTCTCAAATAATTCCACAAAGGAATATTCAGACGAAGGATTGAAGAATCAAACCAAAATTGATCATTCAAAGGAATGACTATAGACTCATACAGAATCGACTGTTCACAAATCGAATATTCCAAAACGAAAACTGGACATCCAAACAAAAATTGAATAATCACACAAAAACTGGATAACCAGATAAAATGGAATAATCAACGAAAAATAAATAACCAGACAACAGCTGGATATCCAGACAAAAAAAAATATAATCAACGAAATTGAATAACCAGATAACTAACTAATTATTCCGACGAAAGCGGGATATCCAGACAAAATTAATAAGCAACGAAATTGAATAACCAGACAACTAACTGATCATTCCGACTAAAGCGGGATATCCAGACAAAATTAATAATCAACGAAATTCAATAACCACATAACTAACCAATTATTCCGACGAAAGCGGGATATACAGATAAAATTAATAATCAACGAAACTGAATAACCAGATAACTAACTAATTATTCCGACGAAAGCGGGATGGCCAGACAAAATTAATAAACAACGAAATTGAATAACCAGACAACTAACTGATCATTCCGACTAAAGCGGGATATCCAGACAAAATTAATAATCAACGAAATTGAATAACCACATAACTAACCAATTATTCCGACGAAAGCGGGATATACAGATAAAATTAATAATCAACGAAACTGAATAACCAGATCACTAACTAATTATTCCGACGAAAGCGGGATAGCCAGACAAAATTAATAAACAACGAAATTGAATAACCAGATAACTAACTAATTATTCCGACGAACGCGGGATATCCAGAAAAAAAATAACGAAACAAATGGAGTATGTTTAGAGTGTTTCCGCCGAGACCGGAAATAAAATGGCGAATCCAACAGCGACCGAGCACATGTACGTCTTCGACTAACTGACCCCGATTCGGTTCAAAGGACCAATGTTTGGACCGTATCTCAAGAAAATCAAATTTGCTAATTTTAAACTGGGCTGCTTTGGTCACTACCTTTTAGAGTTGCCCGCGTCTCCGCCCCGTGTGGACCGTCCTTCCGGCGCCTATTTCAAGGGAGGAAATAAGGATAATAAGTGGAGGGATTCCCTTAAAATTGTTGTCTTCCAGACGTTTGTGGTCGCTGCAGCCCTTTGGCTCGTGATTACACACCCTTATTAAATTGAAACTATTAAATTTACCTGCGTGCACTTGTCGGTCGCTCTGGGTTCACGCTTCAACCCGTGTCTTTTCGCTTCCAACACTCGAAGCATACTACCGGAAATATATAAATTCGCGGCGTGACTAAATAATCGCGAGATTTCGGCCCAGGTCGACACATCTGTCTTTTAATCGATGCCGAAATCGATTTTAATTTCGAAATAAAATATAGATTTAATAAAATTTGCGCGAACATATTTGTTTACTAAAAAGTAAAATTGTAAAAGAATACGAATCTTTGAATGTCCTTTATTCCACATTCTTTACCACGACGACGGTCACCCGCAAAGAAAACGCATAGTGCGTATAGCAACCGCGCGGTTAACCGGAGAAGGAGCCGCAGCTGTCCAAGCGACCGCAGCGGTTGATGGTCAGCCGCATCTCAATGCGAATGAAAATACACAGTTATATGCATTTTGTTGTGTACGGTCAGCCGTGCGACTGACCGCATTGCGGCTAGCCGCTAAGTGCGTATGGGCCCTAAAAGTGCATCTGTGTAACCGGAGCCGCCGCCGGGCGAGTTATGGAGGAGCAAAGGATTATAGAGGAGCGCTATTTTCCGCTTGTGATCAATAGGTGATAGGTGATCAATGTGAAAGGGGTTGTTATTCCTTAACCCTTTCACTGCCATATCAATTTTAAGGAATAACACACAGCGCCAATATTTATAAAAAATTCCGGTAGCCATGTCAAACAGCCCTTTCACATTGATCACCTATTGATCAAAAGCGGAAAATAGCGCTCCTCTTTAATCCTTTGCCCCTCCATAACTCGGCGCCGCAGCGCCCGGCGGCGGCGCCGGTTACACTGCCGCAAAGCCATAGGTTCAATCTAAAGAACTACGTCGAAAAATCGCGAGTCCGCCGCGGCGCGTTGAACGCAGACGGCGGCAAACTTGAAGGTGCACTTTTACAGTGCACCCTCCACATTTATGGAGATATTTCGGGATCGGGGAGCCCGACGGAAGTGCCAATCGGTTTTTTAGATTGCCGCATCTATCCTGCTCGGTGCGAACCCGCGAAATTTTCGTCGCTGACCTTAGAACTCGCAAATTGCAGGCCAAAGAGGTGGTTGTGGTTTTTTTCGGTATTTCGGACGCACCGGGCGAAGGGGACGACGCAGGAAGCCGCGAGTGGTACTGAAATACGCGTATCGGCCATCGCCTCGTGCCGCAATATAAATATATATAATAATACTCGATATTTTCAACTTTCGAAAAGAGTGATATTTTCCAACGTCGGCAGCTCGAGGGGGACGGGTCGGATCGCAAACCCATATATACAAAAGAGGCGCGGGCGTCCGTTCCGAATCGAACGCGTGCAGTTTCGAGTCGCTGCGCCCAGAAACGGCGAAACTGCAGCGGTCAGATTGACCGCACCTTCTAGTGAAGGAGAGCAGCCGATACGTTTCGAACTGTGGCGGGCAACGGTACCAAAATGTGCGCCTCGGCGGGGCCCACGTGCCGGTCAACTTGGAATTTAAAAACGCGACATCCCGGTGCCCCAAATCAACGTTCAAGTTTTTCTCTGTGCAGATTAACAGTTATAGGTGGTGTCGCGACGCGATTCCGCGACGTCCAATTATGGGTACGGAAAGCCAAAACATCATTCTACAATCCACTGAAAAATCCAGAACATTCACCGGGGGGCTGCAAAAATATGGACGTTTTACTTTCATCTGTTTTCATTTGGTTTTTTTACTATTTTATTACTGTCATTCGTTTCCTGCAATGCGTTTCCTGCAAGTTTCGGCGGCCTTCGCGACGGTTGCAAACACTAAAAGATAAAACGATCCATTTTCTGCGGGAATCGCGCGAAACCGTTCCCGCAGAGCTTAAGTTGGCGATTCTGTGGTAGTTTTTATAGCGTCGAGACGCCATCTTCAACGTAATCGGAATTCGGGAACTCCCAAACAAACGAATAGGTTCTATGCCCGATCGAGCGACGCCGGTCCCGTTCCGATCCGTTAATTGGTTTGGACGTTCTAGGTACCATCGCAAAACGCCTTTGGTTTTTTTCACTTTTTGCACACTTTTCTTTATACTGCCGCAGATTGGCAAAAAGCCGTTGCAGTTTAAAAATTCTTGCCGGAATAGTTGCGGGCAAGTGTTCTGAAGAGAACGAATCTAACCGGCGACCTGGAGCCCTTTAAATAAGTGTAGGGCGTCCGTGGAAGTGTTTGCAAAATCGGCAAAAAAAGTTGCATTTTCTCTTGCACCAGGTGTATGAGACGTCGCAGGACAGTGAGCGGGGGCTTTGAAAACGTAGCGCGGCTGCAGTGAAAGAATCCTGAAGAATTTTTGAGATCCGACAAAAAATGTACGATTCGATCGGGCTGGGGATTGACCCCCGGAGGGGCGTGACCGGACGGAGGACGAAACCTGGGGCTGCGCAACGTGTGGGCGGACATTTGCAGTTAAAGCATCGAAGACGCGCGGTGAAAACACCGAAGATATGCCGCCTCTGGTGGTATTAAAAAAGCCAATGTGGCCTTTTTAAAAACCCATGTGGTGCGGTACCCCAGGTGAAATTCGCGAAACTCCACACTTCAGTCGTCTCAGAATTGATAGAAATTTGCAATTCCGTCGAGACCTGGAGATTTAGGCCGAACGCTTCCCCACACGGACAGCAAACGTTTGCATTACAAAAATTACCACTTTTACGGAGGTCACGCCGAAGATGCCCAGGGAAAATGAAATTCACGGAAGGATTCAGAGAAAATGAAATTCCTGCGAATTCGGGTCGCCCTACTAAAGCCGGGGTTATATTAGAGTCACGCCGCGTGTCGCAACGCGTGGGATTGCAATCGGTTACATACATTTAGTATGAACGTGTTTACATTAGCTCAGTGCCGCGTCCACTCGACACTTCACGCAGACCACTCGATTTCGATCGGCGTGGTATCGCTGGTAAGGGAAGTAACGCGTTGGCTTACTCAGTGCTAGTATAATCACCACGTGGCTACGCGCATTTCCGTTGTCGTCTACGTGTTGACGAGCAAGCAAACGTCCACCACATTTCAGTACGTGCGCAAGATGTCCGCCGATGAACTTATTGAGCAAGTAAGAGAGTATAAATTGTTCTTGTCTGATCTTGTCTACTCTTGTCTTGTTGTAGATGGTAACTACGCTCCGGAATAATCATTAAACCATCTATTTGTAAAATATTTGTATCGTTTTTATTGAATAAACTTTGTTGAAATCCGTAATAGTGAAAAACCGCAATAATTTTGCCCTAAAGCCCGGAACTGATATGCCCTGAAGCCCTAAGCTCTGGACTTTGTAGCAATGACATTAATATTTTCTGTATGCAAATATTTCTTGAAGAAAATTGAGGAAATAAGAGCTTTACACCCAACTTGCAACAGGCTAAGATATTTTGAACAATCATTTTAAAGAATTTATAAAATTTGCTATAAAATAGTCGGAAGAGAACATTGCAAATAGGGCGGTCGCCACTGAACTGACACAAAAATTAATCAGCACGCGCGGCGACGCGACACTAGTATAATCATCTAGTATATCAGCTAGTATGTCTAGTATGTCAGTTGTGTCAGACAGCGTGGTGACACGCGCGGCTCTAATATAACCCCGGCTTAAAACGCCGCCTGTGGCGGTGTCCGCCGCCCGGCGGCAGCTGTGCATCAGATTCTTGTAGCCAAAAAAAAGACGAACGACCTCACTTCCGGCGATTTTCAAGACTTCCGGATCGCGTCATTTAAGCATTAAAAAATTAAGAATTTTTGCAAAGAAAAGTGACTTTTTTGCATTTTGAAAATTTTTTAACTAAAAATGTCGAATAGTGAGGGTGACAGTCGGAGGTGTGGTGACGTTCCGAACATACCGGCGCCGAAACCACGTCCGTACAATGAAAACTGTCCGAGTTGTGTGCGAAAATGTGAAAAACCTGGAAAAATTTACCCAGCCGCCCCCGGGGACGGCAGGTCGGTGAAATTATTGTTTGAAACTACCCGATTCTTTTGCAAAGATTCTTTTGAGATTTCCAAGCGTCGCGTAATATTTAAATATTTTTAGGGTTCCGTACCGAAGACGGAACCCTTATAGGATCACTTTGTTGTCCGTCTGTCTGTCTATCTGTCTGTCTGTCGGTCTGTCCGTCTGTATGTCTGTCTGTCAAGATCAATGTCAAGACCATTTTTCTCAGAAACGCGTAGAGGTAACAAGTTGAAATTTGTATCAAATACTCGGGTCTGCGGTCTCTTTCAGCTGTGAAAAAATCAAACTTGTAAGTCAACGCGATCAAAAGATATGACCGTTTATGTCGCATATTTTGCAATTTCACAAGGGAATCAAAACCTATAGGGTTTCAACTTCCCGTTGACCTAGAATCATGAAATTTGGCAAGAAGCGGTGTCTTACAGCACATGTAAAGGGAAAATCTGAAAATATGTAGTTTATTTACAAGAAAAATGCGAATTTACTATTTGAAACTTATGAAAATACACTAATGTGTTGCGTGGTATTGTCAGGCACCAGAAGCATATGGGTTGCATGCAGTTAGATCCTCCTAAAGATACCTTACTTACAAGTTTGTACCGAACCCTCTGTGCGCGAGTCACAACTCGCACTTGGCCGGTTTTTTTTTAATTTACAAAAAATCGCGATTTCTTTCCCCCTTTAAGTTCAGTGACAGCTCGTTATCGTTTAGTAATCCAGCGCAAAACTAGATGCCGCTGGTAAAAAAAGAAAGCTCGGGCCACATCGCCCGGGACGGCGCTGTATAAATTCAGGGCCCCGGGTCACATCTACCGGAATGGCGGTTAAAGATTTAAAATTGACATGGCAGTGAAAGTGTTAAGATAGCGTGAGATTTTAAAATTGTTACGAGTGCTGGATAAAATCAAGGTTCAATTTATAATTTAAATTGTATTTTAATACAAATGTACGCTGCCTGACAGCCGTAACTGACAGCCTTATTAAAAGATTTTCGGAAAATGGTAATACATCTATTCCTTAATTTTTTTTTAAATAAATACCAATTTTAACATCTCCAGTTTTTATCTCAGCTATAAGCATGCCGTATTTGCAGCCCAATAAGCTAGATATAAAAGGCTATTTGAGGCTTGTTTGTTTATTTATTAATTTATTTATTTATTATTTTTCTTTTTTAGCCGGAAGTTGGTGTAATGCCCACTACACAAACCAACGAAGAGGGCCAAATTACATTCAATCCCCACGCGTCCACCCAACAGGTGCCCAATGGAGGATTTACTTTTTAAACTGTGTTTTAGCGAGTCTTAAGATTTACATGGTGAAACAATTTTCTTTGTTATTTGTGAAATTGTCCTTTTGTGATTGATTGTAACATTCCAAATTCGTGGTGTCCTTTTTTTATCGGTATTTTTGTGCCGTACTTACAATCACTGTAATGATTTTTTTAAGATTAATGTTTATTAGTTTTCTTTTTTCCGTTTCTACTCGATATACTTTGTTCCATTTATGATCTGTTCTGTACTGAGATTTATAATAACATAATTTTTTATATATACACATATTATTTCTTTGTCTACTCGCTACTTGAAGACATGACTGCTTAAATATTTTCTTGGATTTCCCTATATTATCCATCTATAGATTATCTGTTTAAATTATTTGGAATTTTATTTAATGTTTTTCACTTTATTAGAAAACGGAAATGCAATTAACAATAATTACTAGGTAAATACATTTCCAAACGATGATATTAAGATCGTTAATCGAATTAAAGTAATTGATATCCAGTTGAACAAAATGAGTACTCTAAGGCAGGCTTTGTACCCCGTAATCCTAGTTTCTCAACTTTTAGTAGTCGTCAGTTTTGCTGCAACCAAAAACGAATACAAAAGATCAACGATTGGAAAGGTCGTTGTGCTAATTAAGATTATACTTTATATAACAGCGGCTATATTTTACGGATACCAATATTACAAAGTCTCAATGTTTACGTTCACGTCTTTGATACATTACTCTATACTGGGGATGTTCGTGTTTGGAAACTTCCAAGTTTTGACCATTTGGGCTTCATCTATAATTTATCAAGATGTCTATTTGGCTTTGGTATCGAAGCTTGTGGAGGTGGATGAAGCCATGCAAAAGTTAGGGGTGCGGATCTTTTACGACGATCTTCGCCGTTACGTCGTGAAACGATTAGCCCTCCACGCTTTGTTTATTATTTCCATAATATCCCTGCAAATCTACACGCAACACGACTTGAACAAATGGCCAATTGAAGTCATACTGTTCATATCCGTTTCATACGTACCCATCATTATTAGTTTTGGCGTAGTCGAAAATATAGGAGCTCTGATCCACACGGTCAAAGAACGTTTTGAAATCCTGAACTCGCACTTGAACGAACTGGGGAAAGAGGTTGGACAATCGCGTGAAAAAGAAATTGGAAAGTTGGAAATTTTGAGGATTATCTGCCCAATTCATTTGGATATCACTCACGTTTGCAAACAAATTCATAAATATTTTGGATTCACTCTTCTGCTCACCTTCAGTGTCAACTTCGTAATCATCATGTTTAGCAGCTATATAGTCTGTGTGACCTTCCAATATCTGGATCAGAAGATAATCGTGATCGTTGTGCCCAAGACCATCCTCACCACATCTACTATCTTGGTTAACACCTTCTATCTTTGTTACTGTGGACAAAGCGTCGTCAAAGAGGTAAATATTTAATTTAGGTTTTAATATTTAATAGGCATAGAATTATTTCGAGGCGGCAGATAATATGATAATCAATAAGCCTCAACTTGTTTGGCTAGGAAATTAATGGAATTAGTAAGTGAATTCCATTAAATTCATGAATTAAGTATTCCGTTTATGTAAACTAAACGCGGTCACGTCAAAATCGATAATAGAGTTATTACCAATTTAGACTGACGAGACTAGACAGACAAAATTTGGATTTTTATTGTGACTGGGGAAGCTCTGCCTGAGTGGTGCGGAGCTTTCATCCGCTAAACCCCTTGTTCACTTGACGAAATTGTTTTTCCATCCCGAAATTATTATCTCCAGGGTGGATCGCCCTAAGGAGTTTTTCTCACTCCCCCATAGGTATTAAGCCTCGAGATCTTCCCTGCAGATCTTCTTTCTTCCACTTCTATTATTGTTAGGATGTTCTTTACATATGTATGAGCGTCCATTCTTCATGTATGAACGTACATTCCTATTCAGCATCTTCTCGATAGTATTTCCTATAGCCAACTCTCCCACCTCGTTAGGTTAGGTTTTTTAGGTTAGGTTAGGTCAAAAAGAAATTTTGTGGACAAGAGAACAGAAGGACAAGAAAACGAACAGACAAGAAAGACGCACGGACAAGAAGTTTTGTGGACGAAAGAACAGACGGAGAAGAAAACGAACAGACAAGAAAAACGCGCGGACAAGAAATTTTGTGGACAAAAGAACAGACGGACAAGAAAACGAACAGACAAGAAAATCGCTTGGACAAGAAATTTTGTGGACAAAAGAACAGACGGACAAGAAAACGAACAGACAAGAAAAACGCGCGGACAAGAAATTTTGTGGACAAAAGAACAGACGGAGAAGAAAACGAACAGACAAGCAAAACGCGCGGACAAGAAATTTTGTGGACAAAAGAACAGACGGACAAGAAAACGAACAAACAAAAACGCGCGGACAATAAATTTTGTAGACAAGAGAACAGACGGACAAGAAAACGAACAGACAAGAAAAACGCGCGGACAAGAAATTTTGTGGACAAAAGAACAGACGGACAAGAAAACGAACAGACAAGAAAAACGCGCGGACAAGAAATTTTGAGGACAAAAGAACAGACGGAGAAGAAAACGAACAGACAAGAAAAACGCGCGGACAAGAAATTTTGTGGACAAAAGAACAGACGGAGAAGAAAACGAACAGACAAGCAAAACGCGCGGACAAGAAATTTTGTGGACAAAAGAACAGACGGACAAGAAAACGAACAGACAAGAAAAACGCGCGGACAAGAAATTTTGTGGACAAAAGAACAGACGGAGAAGAAAACGAACAGACAAGCAAAACGCGCGGACAAGAAATTTTGTAGACAAAAGAACAGACGGACAAGAAAACGAACAGACAAGAAAAACGCGCGGACAAGAAATTTTGTGGACAAAAGAACAGACGGACAAAAAAACGAACAGACAAGAAAAACGCGCGGACAAGAAATTTTGAGGACAAAAGAACAGACGGAGAAGAAAACGAACAGACAAGAAAAACGCGCGGACAAGAAATTTTGTGGACAAAAGAACAGACGGAGAAGAAAACGAACAGACAAGCAAAACGCGCGGACAAGAAATTTTGTGGACACAAGAACAGACGGACAAGAAAACGAACAGACAAGAAAAACGCGCGGACAAGAAATTTTGTGGACAAAAGAACAGACGGACAAGAAAACGAACAGACAAGAAAAACGCGCGGACAAGAAATTTTGAGGACAAAAGAACAGACGGAGAAGAAAACGAACAGACAAGCAAAACGCGCGGACAAGAAATTTTGTGGACAAAAGAACAGACGGACAAGAAAACGAACAGACAAGAAAAACGCGCGGACAAGAAATTTTGTGGACAAAAGAACAGACGGACAAGAAAACGAACAGACAAGAAAAACGCGCGGACAAGAAATTTTGTGGACAAAAGAACAGACGGACAAGAAAACGAACAGACAAGAAAAACGCGCGGACAAGAAATTTTGTGGACAAAAGAACAGACGGAGAAGAAAACGAACAGACAAGCAAAACGCGCGGACAAGAAATTTTGTGGACAAAAGAACAGACGGACAAGAAAACGAACAGACAAGAAAAACGCGCGGACAAGAAATTTTGTGGACAAAAGAACAGACGGACAAGAAAACGAACAGACAAGAAAAACGCGCGGACAAGAAATTTTGTGGACAAAAGAACAGACGGAGAAGAAAACGAACAGACAAGCAAAACGCGCGGACAAGAAATTTTGTGGACAAAAGAACAGACGGACAAGAAAACGAACAGACAAGAAAAACGCGCGGACAAGAAATTTTGTGGACAAAAGAACAGACGGAGAAGAAAACGAACAGACAAGCAAAACGCGCGGACAAGAAATTTTGTAGACAAAAGAACAGACGGACAAGAAAACGAACAGACAAGAAAAACGCGCGGACAAGAAATTTTGTGGACAAAAGAACAGACGGACAAAAAAACGAACAGACAAGAAAAACGCGCGGACAAGAAATTTTGAGGACAAAAGAACAGACGGAGAAGAAAACGAACAGACAAGAAAAACGCGCGGACAAGAAATTTTGTGGACAAAAGAACAGACGGAGAAGAAAACGAACAGACAAGCAAAACGCGCGGACAAGAAATTTTGTGGACAAAAGAACAGACGGACAAGAAAACGAACAGACAAGAAAAACGCGCGGACAAGAAATTTTGTGGACAAAAGAACAGACGGAGAAGAAAACGAACAGACAAGCAAAACGCGCGGACAAGAAATTTTGTAGACAAAAGAACAGACGGACAAGAAAACGAACAGACAAGAAAAACGCGCGGACAAGAAATTTTGTGGACAAAAGAACAGACGGACAAAAAAACGAACAGACAAGAAAAACGCGCGGACAAGAAATTTTGAGGACAAAAGAACAGACGGAGAAGAAAACGAACAGACAAGAAAAACGCGCGGACAAGAAATTTTGTGGACAAAAGAACAGACGGAGAAGAAAACGAACAGACAAGCAAAACGCGCGGACAAGAAATTTTGTGGACACAAGAACAGACGGACAAGAAAACGAACAGACAAGAAAAACGCGCGGACAAGAAATTTTGTGGACAAAAGAACAGACGGACAAGAAAACGAACAGACAAGAAAAACGCGCGGACAAGAAATTTTGAGGACAAAAGAACAGACGGAGAAGAAAACGAACAGACAAGAAAAACGCGCGGACAAGAAATTTTGTGGACAAAAGAACAGACGGAGAAGAAAACGAACAGACAAGCAAAACGCGCGGACAAGAAATTTTGTGGACAAAAGAACAGACGGACAAGAAAACGAACAGACAAGAAAAACGCGCGGACAAGAAATTTTGTGGACAAAAGAACAGACGGACAAGAAAACGAACAGACAAGAAAAACGCGCGGACAAGAAATTTTGTGGACAAAAGAACAGACGGACAAGAAAACGAACAGACAAGAAAAACGCGCGGACAAGAAATTTTGTGGACAAAAGAACAGACGGAGAAGAAAACAAACAGACAAGCAAAACGCGCGGACAAGAAATTTTGTAGACAAAAGAACAGACGGACAAGAAAACGAACAGACAAGAAAAACGCGCGGACAAGAAATTTTGTGGACAAAAGAACAGACGGACAAGAAAACGAACAGACAAGAAAAACGCGCGGACAAGAAATTTTGAGGACAAAAGAACAGACGGAGAAGAAAACGAACAGACAAGAAAAACGCGCGGACAAGAAATTTTGTGGACAAAAGAACAGACGGAGAAGAAAACGAACAGACAAGCAAAACGCGCGGACAAGAAATTTTGTGGACAAAAGAACAGACGGACAAGAAAACGAACAGACAAGAAAAACGCGCGGACAAGAAATTTTGTGGACAAAAGAACAGACGGACAAGAAAACGAACAGACAAGAAAAACGCGCGGACAAGAAATTTTGTGGACAAAAGAACAGACGGACAAGAAAACGAACAGACAAGAAAAACGCGCGGACAAGAAATTTTGTGGACAAAAGAACAGACGGAGAAGAAAACAAACAGACAAGCAAAACGCGCGGACAAGAAATTTTGTAGACAAAAAAACAGACGGACAAGAAAACGAACAGACAAGAAAAACGCGCGGACAAGAAATTTTGAGGACAAAAGAACAGACGGACAAAAAAAACGAACAGACAAGAAAAACGCGCGGACAAGAAATTTTGAGGACAAAAGAACAGACGGAGAAGAAAACGAACAGACAAGAAAAACGCGCGGACAAGAAATTTTGTGGACAAAAGAACAGACGGAGAAGAAAACGAACAGACAAGAAAAACGCGCGGACAAGAAATTTTGTGGACACAAGAACAGACGGAGAAGAAAACGAACAGACAAGAAAAACGCGCGGACAAGAAATTTTGTGGACAAAAGAACAGACGGACAAGAAAACGAACAGACAAGAAAAACGCGCGGACAAGAAATTTTGAGGACAAAAGAACAGACGGAGAAGAAAACGAACAGACAAGAAAAACGCGCGGACAAGAAATTTTGTGGACAAAAGAACAGACGGAGAAGAAAACGAACAGACAAGCAAAACGCGCGGACAAGAAATTTTGTGGACAAAAGAACAGACGGACAAGAAAACGAACAGACAAGAAAAACTCGCGGACAAGAAATTTTGTGGACAAAAGAACAGACGGACAAGAAAACGAACAGACAAGAAAAACGCGCGGACAAGAAATTTTGTGGACAAAAGAACAGACGGACAAGAAAACGAACAGACAAGAAAAACGCGCGGACAAGAAATTTTGTGGACGAAAGAACAGACGGAGAAGAAAACGAACAGACAAGAAAAACGCGCGGACTAGAAATTTTGTGGACGAAAGAACAGACGGAGAAGAAAACGAACAGACAAGCAAAACGCGCGGACAAGAAATTTTGTGGACAAAAGAACAGACGGACAAGAAAACGAACAGACAAGAAAAACGCGCGGACAAGAAATTTTGAGGACAAAAGAACAGACGGAGAAGAAAACGAACAGACAAGAAAAACGCGCGGACAAGAAATTTTGTGGACAAAAGAACAGACGGAGAAGAAAACGAACAGACAAGCAAAACGCGCGGACAAGAAATTTTGTGGACAAAAGAACAGACGGACAAGAAAACGAACAGACAAGAAAAACGCGCGGACAAGAAATTTTGTGGACAAAAGAACAGACGGACAAGAAAACGAACAGACAAGAAAAACGCGCGGACAAGAAATTTTGTGGACAAAAGAACAGACGGACAAGAAAACGAACAGACAAGAAAAACGCGCGGACAAGAAATTTTGTGGACAAAAGAACAGACGGAGAAGAAAACAAACAGACAAGCAAAACGCGCGGACAAGAAATTTTGTAGACAAAAAAACAGACGGACAAGAAAACGAACAGACAAGAAAAACGCGCGGACAAGAAATTTTGTGGACAAAAGAACAGACGGACAAAAAAAACGAACAGACAAGAAAAACGCGCGGACAAGAAATTTTGAGGACAAAAGAACAGACGGAGAAGAAAACGAACAGACAAGAAAAACGCGCGGACAAGAAATTTTGTGGACAAAAGAACAGACGGAGAAGAAAACGAACAGACAAGCAAAACGCGCGGACAAGAAATTTTGTGGACACAAGAACAGACGGACAAGAAAACGAACAGACAAGAAAAACGCGCGGACAAGAAATTTTGTGGACAAAAGAACAGACGGAGAAGAAAACGAACAGACAAGAAAAACGCGCGGACAAGAAATTTTGTGGACAAAAGAACAGACGGACAAGAAAACGAACAGACAAGAAAAACGCGCGGACAAGAAATTTTGTGGACAAAAGAACAGACGGAGAAGAAAACGAACAGACAAGCAAAACGCGCGGACAAGAAATTTTGTGGACAAAAGAACAGACGGACAAGAAAACGAACAGACAAGAAAAACTCGCGGACAAGAAATTTTGTGGACAAAAGAACAGACGGACAAGAAAACGAACAGACAAGAAAAACGCGCGGACAAGAAATTTTGTGGACAAAAGAACAGACGGACAAGAAAACGAACAGACAAGAAAAACGCGCGGACAAGAAATTTTGTGGACGAAAGAACAGACGGAGAAGAAAACGAACAGACAAGAAAAACGCGCGGACTAGAAATTTTGTGGACGAAAGAACAGACGGAGAAGAAAACGAACAGACAAGCAAAACGCGCGGACAAGAAATTTTGTGGACAAAAGAACAGACGGACAAGAAAACGAACAGACAAGAAAAACGCGCGGACAAGAAATTTTGAGGACAAAAGAACAGACGGAGAAGAAAACGAACAGACAAGAAAAACGCGCGGACAAGAAATTTTGTGGACAAAAGAACAGACGGAGAAGAAAACGAACAGACAAGCAAAACGCGCGGACAAGAAATTTTGTGGACAAAAGAACAGACGGACAAGAAAACGAACAGACAAGAAAAACGCGCGGACAAGAAATTTTGTGGACAAAAGAACAGACGGACAAGAAAACGAACAGACAAGAAAAACGCGCGGACAAGAAATTTTGTGGACAAAAGAACAGACGGACAAGAAAACGAACAGACAAGAAAAACGCGCGGACAAGAAATTTTGTGGACGAAAGAACAGACGGAGAAGAAAGCGAACAGACAAGAAAAACGCGCGGACAAGAAATTTTGTGGACAAAAGAACAGACGGAGAAGAAAACGAACAGACAAGCAAAACGCGCGGACAAGAAATTTTGTGGTCAAAAGAACAGACGGAGAAGAAAACGAACAGACAAGAAAAACGCGCGGACAAAAAATTTTGTGGACAAAAGAACAGACGGACAAGAAAACGAACAGACAAGAAAAACGCGCGGACAAGAAATTTTGTGGACAAAAGAACAGACGGAGAAGAATACGAACAGACAAGAAAAACGCGCGGACAAGAAGTTTTGTGGACAAAAGAACAGACGGAGAAGAATACGAACAGACAAGAAAAACGCGCGGACAAGAAGTTTTGTGGACAAAGAACAGACGGAGAAGAAAACGAACAGACAAGAAAAACGCGCGGACAAGAAGTTTTGTGGACAAAGAACAGACGGAGAAGAAAACGAACAGACAAGAAAAACGCGCGGACAAGAAAGTTTGTGGACAAAAGAACAGACGGAGAAGAATACGAACAGACAAGAAAAACGCGCGGACAAGAAGTTTTGTGGACAAAAGAACAGACGGAGAAGAATACGAACAGACAAGAAAAACGCGCGGACAAGAAGTTTTGTGGACAAAGAACAGACGGAGAAGAAAACGAACAGACAAGAAAAACGCGCGGACAAGAAGTTTTGTGGACAAAGAACAGACGGAGAAGAAAACGAACAGACAAGAAAAACGCGCGGACAAGAAATTTTGTGGACAAAAGAACAGACGGAGAAGAATACGAACAGACAAGAAAAACGCGCGGACAAGAAATTTTGTGGACAAAAGAACAGACGGACAAGAAAATGAACAGACAAGAAAAACGCGCGGACAAGAAATTTTGTGGACAAAAGAACAGACGGACCTGAAAACGAACAGACAAGAAAAACGCGCGGACAAGAAATTTTGTGGACAAAAGAACAGACGGAGAAGAAAACGAACAGACAAGAAAAACGCGCGGACAAGAAATTTTGTGGACAAAAGAACAGACGGGCAAGAAAACGAACAGACAAGAAAAACGCGCGGACAAGAAATTTTGTGGACAAAAGAACAGACGGACAAGAAAACGAACAGACAAGAAAAACGCGCGGAAAAGAAATTTTGTGGACAAGGGAACAGACGGACAAGAAAACGAACAGACAAGAAAAATACGCCGACAAGAAATTTTGTGGACAAAAGAACAGACGGACAAGAAAATGAACAGACAAGAAAAACGCGCGGACAAGAAATTTTGTGGACAAAAGAACAGACGGACCTGAAAACGAACAGACAAGAAAAACGCGCGGACAAGAAATTTTGTGGACAAAAGAACAGACGGAGAAGAAAACGAACAGACAAGAAAAACGCGCGGACAAGAAATTTTGTGGACAAAAGAACAGACGGACAAGAAAACGAACAGACAAGAAAAACGCGCGGACAAGAAATTTTGTGGACAAAAGAACAGACGGACAAGAAAACGAACAGACAAGAAAAACGCGCGGACAAGAAATTTTGTGGACAAAAGAACAGACGGGCAAGAAAACGAACAGACAAGAAAAACGCGCGGACAAGAAATTTTGTGGACAAAAGAACAGACGGACAAGAAAACGAACAGACAAGAAAAACGCGCGGACAAGAAATTTTGTGGACAAAAGAACAGACGGACAAGAAAACGAACAGACAAGAAAAACGCGCGGACAAGAAATTTTGTGGACAAAAGAACAGACGGACAAGAAAACGAACAGACAAGAAAAACGCGCGGACAAGAAATTTTGTGGACAAAAGAACAGACGGAGAAGAAAACAAACAGACAAGCAAAACGCGCGGACAAGAAATTTTGTAGACAAAAGAACAGACGGACAAGAAAACGAACAGACAAGAAAAACGCGCGGACAAGAAATTTTGTGGACAAAAGAACAGACGGACAAAAAAAACGAACAGACAAGAAAAACGCGCGGACAAGAAATTTTGAGGACAAAAGAACAGACGGAGAAGAAAACGAACAGACAAGAAAAACGCGCGGACAAGAAATTTTGTGGACAAAAGAACAGACGGAGAAGAAAACGAACAGACAAGCAAAACGCGCGGACAAGAAATTTTGTGGACACAAGAACAGACGGACAAGAAAACGAACAGACAAGAAAAACGCGCGGACAAGAAATTTTGTGGACAAAAGAACAGACGGACAAGAAAACGAACAGACAAGAAAAACGCGCGGACAAGAAATTTTGAGGACAAAAGAACAGACGGAGAAGAAAACGAACAGACAAGAAAAACGCGCGGACAAGAAATTTTGTGGACAAAAGAACAGACGGAGAAGAAAACGAACAGACAAGCAAAACGCGCGGACAAGAAATTTTGTGGACAAAAGAACAGACGGACAAGAAAACGAACAGACAAGAAAAACGCGCGGACAAGAAATTTTGTGGACAAAAGAACAGACGGACAAGAAAACGAACAGACAAGAAAAACGCGCGGACAAGAAATTTTGTGGACAAAAGAACAGACGGACAAGAAAACGAACAGACAAGAAAAACGCGCGGACAAGAAATTTTGTGGACGAAAGAACAGACGGAGAAGAAAACGAACAGACAAGAAAAACGCGCGGACTAGAAATTTTGTGGACGAAAGAACAGACGGAGAAGAAAACGAACAGACAAGCAAAACGCGCGGACAAGAAATTTTGTGGACAAAAGAACAGACGGACAAGAAAACGAACAGACAAGAAAAACGCGCGGACAAGAAATTTTGAGGACAAAAGAACAGACGGAGAAGAAAACGAACAGACAAGAAAAACGCGCGGACAAGAAATTTTGTGGACAAAAGAACAGACGGAGAAGAAAACGAACAGACAAGAAAAACGCGCGGACAAGAAATTTTGTGGACAAAAGAACAGACGGACAAGAAAACGAACAGACAAGAAAAACGCGCGGACAAGAAATTTTGTGGACAAAAGAACAGACGGACAAGAAAACGAACAGACAAGAAAAACGCGCGGACAAGAAATTTTGTGGACAAAAGAACAGACGGACAAGAAAACGAACAGACAAGAAAAACGCGCGGACAAGAAATTTTGTGGACGAAAGAACAGACGGAGAAGAAAGCGAACAGACAAGAAAAACGCGCGGACAAGAAATTTTGTGGACAAAAGAACAGACGGAGAAGAAAACGAACAGACAAGCAAAACGCGCGGACAAGAAATTTTGTGGTCAAAAGAACAGACGGAGAAGAAAACGAACAGACAAGAAAAACGCGCGGACAAAAAATTTTGTGGACAAAAGAACAGACGGACAAGAAAACGAACAGACAAGAAAAACGCGCGGACAAGAAATTTTGTGGACAAAAGAACAGACGGAGAAGAATACGAACAGACAAGAAAAACGCGCGGACAAGAAGTTTTGTGGACAAAAGAACAGACGGAGAAGAATACGAACAGACAAGAAAAACGCGCGGACAAGAAGTTTTGTGGACAAAGAACAGACGGAGAAGAAAACGAACAGACAAGAAAAACGCGCGGACAAGAAGTTTTGTGGACAAAGAACAGACGGAGAAGAAAACGAACAGACAAGAAAAACGCGCGGACAAGAAAGTTTGTGGACAAAAGAACAGACGGAGAAGAATACGAACAGACAAGAAAAACGCGCGGACAAGAAGTTTTGTGGACAAAAGAACAGACGGAGAAGAATACGAACAGACAAGAAAAACGCGCGGACAAGAAGTTTTGTGGACAAAGAACAGACGGAGAAGAAAACGAACAGACAAGAAAAACGCGCGGACAAGAAGTTTTGTGGACAAAGAACAGACGGAGAAGAAAACGAACAGACAAGAAAAACGCGCGGACAAGAAATTTTGTGGACAAAAGAACAGACGGAGAAGAATACGAACAGACAAGAAAAACGCGCGGACAAGAAATTTTGTGGACAAAAGAACAGACGGACAAGAAAATGAACAGACAAGAAAAACGCGCGGACAAGAAATTTTGTGGACAAAAGAACAGACGGACCTGAAAACGAACAGACAAGAAAAACGCGCGGACAAGAAATTTTGTGGACAAAAGAACAGACGGAGAAGAAAACGAACAGACAAGAAAAACGCGCGGACAAGAAATTTTGTGGACAAAAGAACAGACGGGCAAGAAAACGAACAGACAAGAAAAACGCGCGGACAAGAAATTTTGTGGACAAAAGAACAGACGGACAAGAAAACGAACAGACAAGAAAAACGCGCGGAAAAGAAATTTTGTGGACAAGGGAACAGACGGACAAGAAAACGAACAGACAAGAAAAATACGCCGACAAGAAATTTTGTGGACAAAAGAACAGACGGACAAGAAAATGAACAGACAAGAAAAACGCGCGGACAAGAAATTTTGTGGACAAAAGAACAGACGGACCTGAAAACGAACAGACAAGAAAAACGCGCGGACAAGAAATTTTGTGGACAAAAGAACAGACGGAGAAGAAAACGAACAGACAAGAAAAACGCGCGGACAAGAAATTTTGTGGACAAAAGAACAGACGGACAAGAAAACGAACAGACAAGAAAAACGCGCGGACAAGAAATTTTGTGGACAAAAGAACAGACGGACAAGAAAACGAACAGACAAGAAAAACGCGCGGACAAGAAATTTTGTGGACAAAAGAACAGACGGGCAAGAAAACGAACAGACAAGAAAAACGCGCGGACAAGAAATTTTGTGGACAAAAGAACAGACGGAGAAGAAAACGAACAGACAAGAAAAACGCGCGGACAAGAAATTTTGTGGACAAAAGAACAGACGGGCAAGAAAACGAACAGACAAGAAAAACGCGCGGATAAGAAATTTTGTGGACAAAAGAACAGACGGACAAGAAAACGAACAGACAAGAAAAACGCGCGGACAAGAAATTTTGTGGACAAGGGAACAGACGGACAAGAAAACGAACAGACAAGAAAAATACGCCGACAAGAAATTTTGTGGACAAAAGAACATACGGAGAAGAAAACGAACAGACAAGAAAAACGCGCGGACAAGAAATTTTGTGGACAAAGAACAGACGGAGAAGAAAACGAACAGACAAGAAAAACGCGCGGACAAGAAATTTTGTGGACAAAAGAACAGACGGACAAGAAAACGAACAGACAAGAAAAACGCGCGGACAAGAAATTTTGTGGACAAGGGAACAGACGGACAAGAAAACGAGCAGACAAGAAAAACGCGCGGACAAGAAATTTTGTGGACAAAAGAACAGACGGAGAAGAATACGAACAGACAAGAAAAACGCGCGGACAAGAAATTTTGTGGACAAAGAACAGACGGAGAAGAAAACGAACAGACAAGAAAAACGTGCGGACAAGAAATTTTGCTCGGCTGTGGCGAGCCGGGAGACTGTAATTTACACGTCGTTTATAAACTACCCGCCACCAATTACCTCTTAAGTTTTAAAATTTGTTTAGTCTAGTCCGTCTAGTCTTGTTTGTCTAGTCTTGTCTGTCTACTCTTGTCTGTCTAGTCTTGTCTGTCTGTCTAGTCTGTCTATCTAGTGTTGTCTGTCTAGTCTGTCAAATCTGTTTATTCTTGTCTGTCTAGTCCTGTCAGACTGGTCTTGTCTGTTTAGTTTCGCACGACAAAATGAGCGTCGCGACGGTCCCCGTATAGAAAAAATACAACCTTTTTCCCGGAAACTTCCGGTTTGCCCGGAAGCCGGCGAAAACTGAATACTTTTTTTAAATCGGCCGACTTTGGCGGGCGACCCGGACGTCGTAGCCCCAAACGGCGCACTCGGCGGCTTCGTGGGTCTTTCGGCCGCGCCGACGCTGATGCGCCAGCATCGAAGCTAGAGAAAAACTCCTTTAACCTTGCCGATTTTCGCCCGATTTTTTTCGTCGCGTCCCCGAGTCGACCGACTGAAAAAATCCACACTTTTTTATCGGGCGCCGCGGTGTTTTATAACACTTATTTCGCGATAGCGGTCCGAGGAGGTGACGCAGCGCCACCGTTCCGCGACGGCACGAAAGCGGAGCAAATTCCCCGTCGACTCGCGCACACGGATTTTCAAAATTCATCTGGGGGTCGGCACCGTCGGCGAAAAACCCGTTTTCTTACTTGAAGGGCTCTGGATCCGACGTCCTGCGACCGATTTCGGCGCGGGTCGCGCCAGCGTGTGCAGCACAGCCGCCCGCATCTTCAGAATACCTGTCTTTGTCTGGTTCGGGCACCAGGTCCGAAAAACATCGAAAATATGACCTCCACGCGAAAGTCCTTGGACGGCCCATTTTTGCGCAATTTCCGACGGGGACGGCATTTTTCCAGACACATTCGAATCGCCTTCAGCATAAGACGAAGCATAAGGATTTTCAAAATTCATCTGGGGGGCGGCACCGTCGGCGAAAAAACCGTTTTCTTACTTGAAGGGCTCTGGAATCGACGTCCTGCGACCGATTACGACGCGGGTCGCGCCAGCGTGTGCGGCGCAGCCACCCGCATCTTCAGAATCCCTGTCTGTCTGGTACGGGCACCAGGTCCGAAAAACATCGTAAATGTGACCTCCACGCGAAAATCCCTGGAAGGCCCACACGGATTTGGCATATCGGATTCGAGAAAAGTGCCGGTCAGATCGGCCGCCGCCCGCAGAAACGTGCCGCAAGCCGAAACGTACCTCATGCGGTCGATTTTTTTTAAAAAACGGGTGACGCCGCAAACCGCGTTCATCTGCGAAGCGTCTGAGTGTATCTTAAAAGTGCATCTGCGAGTTTACCGCCGTCTGGGTGGTCAGTGCGGCGGCGGACTCGCGATTTTTCGCCGCAGTTCCCTGGATTGAACCTTTGGCTTTGCGGCGGTATATCCGGCGCGGCCCCCGAGCATCTCTGCGCCCAGTTATGGGGGGGGGGGGCAAAGACCTCCAAATTTTACGACTTTTTTGTAACACGCCCGGAAGCCACCGAAGCGCAGTCTATCGCGAAAACCGACACTTTCATGGTATAGCCCGGTCTTTTTTCTATCCGGGGTGCGAGTTTGGCAGTTCTGCGTCTCGCAGGCTCGACGGTGCGATTTTTTCAAAAAACCGCTAAAAAACGTTGGTACTGAAATTTTTCGACAAATTTCTTGACGAATCTTAAAAACCAATTACCTCGTCTTAAGTTTGAGAATTGCTTGAGTTTATTCCGTCTAGTCTTGTTTGTCTAGTCTTGTCTGTCTAGTCTTGACGTAGCAATGCTTTGAACTCAGCTGCCTGGCAAAACATTCTTGGAGAGCTTCTTGAGGAACAAGAAGTATCTCGCCATACCTTCTACGCTTGGTACCTACGTAACACGAAAGTTGTACTCAAAGAAAACAACAAATTAGTGGAACGCGAAGTATGTGGTGGGGTGCCAAAGGGCTCTGTTTTGGGACCGATGCTATGGAATGTCTTTTACGACGGAGTCCTCAAACTAAAGCTACCGGAGGATGTGAACATCGTGCGCTTCGCTGATCACTTGACACTTGTAGTGTCGGGAAAGACGGTAATGGAAACCATGTCGAGAACAAACATGGCCATTAAACAGGTGGACAAATGGATGTACCTGCTAGGCCTAGTACGAAGTTACCTACGTAACAGGAAAGTTGTTCTCCAAGAAAACAACAAATTAGTGGAACACGATGTCTGTAATGTGGTGCCACAGGGCTCTGTTTTGGGACCGACACTATGGAATATCCTTTACGACGGAGTCCTCAGACTAAAGCTACCGGACGGTGTGGACATCGCGGTGTGGGCTTCGCTGATGACTTGGCACTGGTAGTGTCGGGGAAGACGGAAATGGAAATCATGTCGAGAACAAACATGGCCATTGAACAGGTGGACAAATGGATGTACCTGCTACGCCTGCTACGAAGTTACCTACGTAACAGGACAGTTGTTCTCCAAGAAAACAACAAATTAATGGAGCACGATGTCTGTAATGGTGTGCCACAGGGATCTGTTTTGGGACCGACACTATGGAATGTCCTTCACGACAGAGTCCTCAGACTATATCTACCGGAGGATGTTGACATCGTGGGCTTCGCTGATGACTTGGCACTTGTAGTGTCGGGGAGACGGAAATGGAAACTAGGTCGAGAGCAAACATGGGCATTGAATAGGTGGATAAATGGATTGAGCTCAAAAAGCTGGAGCTGGCACCAGAAAAGACCGAAGCAGTAGTAACCTAACCTGACAATGAAAATGCTACACGAGAGGAAAGGGAAAGAAGCCGAATCAGACGAATTTTCACATGTTTTTCATTCAATAAATAACAATATTTATATAATAAATCGATCTAAGTACCGTTATTTGAAGCCCTTTTTACTCGTTTCAGGTATTTAAAGAGAATAGAAATAGCTTATAAGTGGATAGTGGCTTGCATAGAAGGCAAGTAAGTATTTTTGAGACTATTTATCGTTCCGTTAGGTTAGGTTAGATCGATCTGACTCGAAGTAACGTTAGGTTAGAAGACGAACGACAAGAAATCGTGCGGACAATAGAACAGTCAGACAAGAAAAACGCACGGACAAGAAATTTTGTGGACAAGGGAACAGACGGACAAGAAAACGAACAGACAAGAAAAACGCGCGGACAAGAAATTTTGTAAACAAGAGAACAGACGGAGAACTAAACGAACAGACAAGAAAAACGCTCGGACAAGAAATTTTGTGGACGAGAGAACAGACGGACAAGAAAAATGCGCGGACAAGAAATTTTGTGGACAAGTGAACAGACGGACAAGAAAACGAACAGACAAGAAAAACGCGCGGACAAGAAATTTTGTGGACAAAAGAACAGACGGACAAGAAAACGAACAGACAAGAAAAACGCGCGGAGAAGATATTTTGTAGACAAGAAAACAGACGGACAAGAAAAATGCGCGGACAAGAAATTTTGTGGACAAGGGAACAGACGGGAGACTGTAATTTACACGTCGTTTATAAACTATCCGCTAACCATATATTATGTATAGGCATACAAGACTAGACAGACAAGACTAGACATACAAGACTAGACACACAAGATTAGACAGACAAGACTAGACAGACAAGACCAGACAGACAAGACTAGACAGACAAGACCAGACAAACAAGACTAGACAGACAATACTAGACAAACAAGGCTTTAAACTCATTGATGTTTTAAGATAATAAAATTACTCAACTTGCTCGTTGTTTATTCCACTTACAATTAATGTAATTGTTATGAATTCATCGAAACTAATGGATATGGAGTAACGACGATGAATTAATTTCAGTATTAAACAGAATGAGTACCTTACGACAAGCTCTTTGTCCGCTAATAACCGTTTCACAATGTCTCGGAATAATTACGTTTTCGAACGCGAAGAACTCTTATATGAGAAGTAAGTGCAAGAAGGTCATTTTGGTGTTGATTATGTTGGTTTATTCGGCATCGGCGTTGTATTGCGCATTTAATTATTTAAACCAGGCATCAATCTCCCTGATGCAGTATACTGTGTTGGTTGAGTTCGTGTTTGGTTGCATTCAAGTCTTGACCATTTGGAGTTCGAGTATACTCTACCAAACGACTCATATGGCTCTGATCGGGAAGATCGCCGACGTGGATAAAGCCATGCAGAAGCTGGGAGTTTGGATTTTTTACAACGATCTTCGAAAATACGTTTCGAGACGTCTGTGTATTCACCTCGCCATAATATTACTTATAATTTGCCTGCAACTGTACACCGACAGAGACATAATGAATTGGAATATGCACATCGTGTTCTTCTACGTGATCTACTACATCCCAATCATCATCAGCTTCGGAATAGTCGAAAACATCGGAGTCTTGAACTGCATCGTCAAAGACCGGTTTGGAATCTTAAACGCGCAACTGGAAGAACTGCGCAAGGAAAACGAACTCAAGAAGCTGGAAACGCTGAGGCACATTTGTCCGAGCCACTACGAAGTCACGCAGATTGCCAAACAAATTAGCAAGTGCTTCGGGTTCACTCTCCTCTTGACTTTCAGCGTTAACTTTATCAACATTATGATCGGCTCCTACATCATTTGCGTCGCGTTCCAATACTTGGATCGAGATATCATCCTGCTCGTCATTCCTAAGACTATCTTGGGAGTTATCACTTATATTACTAACACTTATTATCTCTGTTTTTGTGGACAGAGTATTGTTAGAGAGGTCAGTAAGAAGAAAGAACAAACTATAAAGACAAGACTAGACAGACAAGATTAAACATACCGATAATACTAGACAGACGAGTCTAGACAGATAAGATTAGACAGACAAGACTAGATAGAGAACACTAGACAGACAAGACCAGACAGACAAGACTAGACAAACAAGACTAGACAGACAAGACTAGACAGACAAGACTAGACAGACAAGACTAGACAGACAAGACTAGACAGACAAGACTAGACAGACAAGAGTAGACAGACAAGACTAGACAGATAAGACTAGACAGACAAGACTAGACAGACAAGACTGGACAGACAAGACTAGACAGACAAGACTAGACAGACAAGACTGGACAGACAAGACTAGACAGACAAGACTAGACAGACAAGACTGGACAGACAAGACTGGATAAACAAGACTAGATAGAGAAGACTGGACAGACAAGACTGGACAGACAAGACTAGACAGACAAGACTAAACGGACTAGACTAAAACTTGCTTAGATATTCGATCGAAACTCGGCTTATTTTCGGCGCAGCCGAAAACGCCGCACGACAAAATGAGCGTCGCGACGGCCCCCGTATGTAAAAAATATTAGTTTTTCCCGGAAACTTCCGGCTTGCCCGGAAGCCGCCGAAAACTGTTTTTTTTAAATCGGCCGATTTTGGCGGGTCGCCGCAGCCCCGAACGGCGCACGTCGGCGTCTTCGGGCGCTAGGCCGTGCCGGAGTCGCCGCCGCAGGCGGCGGTAGAGTCTCGCTAGAGGAAAACTCTCTTAACTTTGCTGTTTTTCGCCCGATTTCCGGTTGTATGGTGTCGAATCGCGTGGCGTCGTGTCCTCGAGCTATCGAGCGAAAAATTCGACACTTTTTTATCGGGCGCCGCGGCGCCCTCCGAATAAACCTTATTTCGCGGTAGCGGTCCGAGGAGGTGACGCAGCGCCGCCGTTCCGCGACCTCACGAAAGCGGAGCGAATTCCCCGTCGACTCACGCACACGGATTTTCAAAATTCACCTGGGTGGCGGTGCCGTCGGCGAAAAACCCGTTTTCCTACTTGAAGGGCTCTCGAAGGGCGGTCGACGTCCTGCGACCGATTTCGGCGCTGCTCGCTAGAATCTTCAGAATTCCCATGTCTCGACGCGGACCGTCGGGTTCTGGCACCAGGTCCGAAAAACACCGAAAACGTGACCTCCACTCAAAAGTCCCTGGGGGGCTTATTTTTGCGCAATTTCCGACGGGGAAGCCATTTTTCGAGACACATTCGAATCGCCTTCACCATAAGACAGAATACGCGTCACATTCCTCGGAGACGGTCTCACACCAGGTCGGCAAAGTCCAAACTTTTTTGGAAAAATTTCAGACCGATTTCCGGTTGCGTGGTGTCGGAGCGCGTGGCGTCGCGTCCTCGAGCCGTCAGACCAAAAATATCGACACTTATTTTATCGGGCGCCGCGGCGCCCCCGGAATAACACTTATTTCGCGATAGCGGTCCGAGGAGGTGACGCAGCGCCGTCGTTCCGCGACGGCACGAAAGCGGAGCGAATTCCCCGTCGACTCACGCACACGGATTTTCAAAATTCATCTGGGTGGCTGGACCATCGGCGAAAAACCCGTTTTCCTACTTGAAGGGCTCTCGAAGGGCGGTCGACGACCTGCGACCGATTTCGGCGCGGGTCGCGAGAATCTCCAGAATTCCCATGTGTCGACGCGGACCGTCGGGTTCGGGCACCAGGTCCGAAAAACACCGAAAACGTGACCTCCACGCGAAAGTCCCTGGGGGGCTCATTTTTGCGCAATATCCGACGGGGACGGCATTTTTCAAGACACATTTGAATCGCCTTCCGCATAGGACCGAATACGCGGCACTTTTCTCGGAGGCGGTCTCGCTCCAGGTCGGCAAAATCCAAACTTTTTTGTAAAAATTTCAGATCCCTCCGGGGCCGGATTTCGTCTGACTCCGAAACGGCCCATTCGATGCACGGCGTCCCCTGGCGTCGTCCCCCGGCGTCGGCGTCTCCTGGCATTCTTAGGCCGCAAGACTGTGCCGGCGCCGACGAATCCGCCGCCGCAGGCGGTGGTAGAGCCTCGTCAGAGAAAAACTCCCTTAACTTTGCCGTTTTTTCGCCCGATTTCCGGTTGCGTGGTGTCGGAACGCGCGGCGTCGTGTCCTCGAGTCCACCGAGTGAAAAATTCGACACTTTTTTATCGAACGCCGCGGCGCCACCGGAATCACACTTATTTCGCGATAGCGGTCCGAAAAAGTGACGCAGCGCCGCCGTTTCGCGACGGTACGATAGCGGAGCGAATTCCCCGTTGACTCAAGCACACGGATTTTCAAATTTCACCTGGGGCGCGGCACCGTCGGCGATAAACCCGTTTTCCTACTTGAAGGGCTCTGGAATCGACGTCCTGCAACCGTTTTTGGCGCGGGTCACGCCAGCGTGTGTGGCGCAGCCGCCCGCATCTTCAGAATCCCTGTCTGTCTTGTTCGAGCACCAGGTCCGAAAAACATCGTAAATGTGACCTCCACGCGAAAGTCCCTGGACGTCCCATTTTTGCGCAATTTCCTCACGGGGACGGAATTTTTCAATTAGAATCGCCTTCACCATAAGACATTCTGTCGCGTCACATTCCTCGGAGACGGTCTCGCACCAGGTCGGCAAAGTCCAAACTTTTTTGGAAAAATTTCAGACCGATTTCCGGTTGCGTGGTGTCGGAACGCGTGGCGTCGCGTCCTCGAGCCGTCAGACCAAAAATATCGACACTTTTTTTATCGGGCGCCGCGGCGACTCCGGAATAACACTTATTTCGCGATAGCCGTCCGAGGAGGTGACTCAGCGCCGCCGTTCCGCACCGGCACGAAAGCGGAGCGAATTCCCCGTCGACTCACGCACACGGATTTTCAAAATTCACCTTGGGGCGGCACCGTCGGCGAAAAACCCGTTTTCCTACTTGAAGGGCTCTCGAAGGGCGGTCGACTTCCTGCGACCGATTTTGGCGCAGGTCGCGAGAATCTTCAGAATTCCCATGTGTCGACGCGGACCGTCGGGTACGGGCACCAGGTCCGAAAAACACCGAAAATGTGACCTCCACGCGGAAGTCCCTGAAGGGCTCATTTTTGCGCAATTTCCGACGCGGACAGCATTTTTTGAGACAAATTTGAATCGCCTTCCGCATATGACAGAATACGCGGCACGTTTCTCGGAGGCGGTCTCGCTCCAAGTCGGCAAAATCCAAACTTTTTTGTAAAAATATCAGATCCCTCCTGGGCCGGGTTTCGTCTGACTCCGAAACGGCTCATTCGTTGCACGGCGTCCCCTGGCGTCGTCTCCCGGCGTCGGCTTCTCCTGGCGTTCTTAGGCCGCAAGACTGTGCCGGCGCCGACGCTAGCGTCGAATCCGCCGCCGCAGGCGGTGGTAGAGTCTCGCCGGAGAAAAACTCCCTTAACTTTGCCGTTTTTCGCCCGATTTCCGGTTACGTGGTGTCGGAACGCGCGGCGTCATGTACTCGAGTCCACCGAGTGAAAAATTCGACACTTTTTATCGAGCGCCGCGGCGCCACCGGAATCACACTTATTTCGCGATAGCGGTCCGAGGAAGTGACGCAGCCCCGCCGTTTCGCGACAGTACTATAGCGGAGCGAATTCCCCGTCGACTCACGCACACGGATTTTAAAAATTCATCTGGAGGGCGGCACCGTCGGCGAAAAACCCGTTTCCCCACTTAAAGGGCTCTGGAGTCGACGTCCTGCGACAGATTTCGGCGCGGGTCGCGCCAGCGTGTGCGGGGCAGCCGCCCGCATCTTCAGAATCCCTCGCTTTCTGGTTCGAGCACCAGGTCCGAAAAACATCGAAAATGTGACCTCCCCGCCAAAGTCCCTGTACGGCCCATTTTTGTGAAATTTCCGACGGGGATGGCATTTTTCGAGACACATTCGAATCGCCTTCAGCATAGGACAGAATATGCGGTACATTTCTCGGAGACGGTCTCGCACCAGGTCGGCAAAATCCAAACTTTTTTGGAAAAATTTCAGACCCCATTGGGGCCGGACTTCGTTTCACTCTGAAACGGCCCCTTTAACACGAGTATTTTGGCACCGGCGCCGCTTCGCTGCGACGACGGAGTCACCCTCCAGTGCCTGAAACGTGTCCGGTGGCGTTCCCGGTAGGTGGGGTCACTCTTCCGCCTGCCGTTTCCGGGCCCACAGACTCGAAATTATCCGCGTTCGATTCGGAAGGGATGCCCGCGTGTCCTTTGCATATCGCGAGTTCGCGATTCGAGCCGCCCGCTCTCGCATAACTCAAACTTTTCCGTCGAGTTTTTTAAGTAAGCGCGAATCACTTCGGGACCGAAACGAACTTTTGCGGCACGATTCGATGCCCTTCGCCGATGCGCGTGTTTTAATACCTCTTGCGGTGTTCACAAGGTGCGTCGTAAACACCGATTCAAATCCGCAATCGCCTCTTTGGCCGCCGTTTCGCGAGTTCGAGGGCGAGCGGCGAAAAGTCAACGGCACGTCGTGCAGAATCGATGCCGCTATCTGTAGAATCGATCCTCACATCCGTGCGGACCGTCGATTCTGAATTATCGACGTCTTGACGCAAATTTTCGCTTTTAAATTTTACGGTACCGATTCCGGCTAAACGTGAGGAGGAATTTTTTCGCGTCTCACGGTCGAAACGTAGATCTGACCGATAGTTAAGGGATAGGCTATATGAGATTCAACAGTTTTCATAACCGCGTCGCGACGCCAATTTTAGTCGTTATTTTTGGACGTACCGGAAAACAGTCTTCACGTCGGGGTTTTTTCCGTTTCCGGATTAGAACTCGGTCAGGTTTTACAGACAATGGACGACTAATTGCGACACTGGAAACCGCGGGCGGCCAGCTTCAACGGGGGCGGCGGCGTCCCTCCACGGATATGGCATATCGGATTCGAGAAAAGTCGCCGCGCGCCGAAACGTGCCGCTTGCTGGTAGGTTTTTTTTTAAACGGCCGCCGCCGCGGGTGACGTCACAAACCGCGTTCTTCTGCTACGCGTCTGAGCGTCGCGACGCCCATTTTAACCTTTAAGTATGGACGTGGAGTCTCACAGGCTCCGCACGGTTTCCAAGTTGTTGGTTTTCTCACTTCCCCCAGCTCCCTGCACCCGAGCATCTGGTTGTGGTTTTCACGTGATTCGGAATCAGTTTCTAGGAAAAAGTTGCTTGTGAATATAATAGCCTGAGAGACTCCACGTCCGCACTAGTGTCGTAGAAAAATTTAACGTCCATACTTAGAGGGTAAGATTCAAAAGTGCATCTGCGAGTTTACCGCCGTCTAGGTTCTCTGTGCGGCGGCGGATTCGCGATTTTTCGCCGCAGTTCCCTGGATTGAACCTTTGGCTTTGCGGCAGTGTACCCGGCACGGCCACCGGGCATCTCGGCGCCCAGTTATGTGGGGGGCAAAGACGTCCAGATTTTACGACTTTTTTTAACCCGCCCGGAAGCCACCGAAACGCGGTCTATCGCGAAAACCGACACTTTCCTGGTGTAGCCCGGACTTATTTCTATCCGCGGTGCGAGTTTGGCCGTTCTGCGACTTACATGCTCGACGGTGCGATTTTTTCAAAAAACCTCTAAAAACGCCAAAAGTTGGGACTTTCTTCGACAAATTTCTTGACGAATCTTAAAAATTAAAAAATCTTAAACGACCGACCTGTAAATTATAATTTACACGTCGTGTATAAACTACCCGCTAACCACATATTTTGTATAGACAGACAAGACTAGACAGGCAAAACTAAACAGACAAGACCAGACAGACAAGATTACACAGACTAGACAGACAAGAATAGACAGACTAGAAGGACTAGACAGAGGAGACAGGCAAGACTAGACAGACAAGACTAGGCGGACCAGACAAAACCATTTTTCAAACTTGAGCGAGGTAAATGGTGGCGGATAGTTTATAAACGACGTGTAAATTACAGTCTCCCGGCTCGCCGCAGCCGAGCTCGGCTCTGCCGAGCTCGGCTGTCTAACCATTACGTCTCTAACCATATTATGTCTCTAACCATATATTATGTATAGACTAGACATACAAAACTAAACAGACAAGACTAGACAGATAAGACTAGACAGACAAGACTAGACAGACAAGACTAGACAGACAAGACTAGACAGACAAGACTAGACAGACAAGACTAGACAGACAAGACTAGACAGACAAGACTAGACAGACAAGACTAGACAGACAAGACTAGACAGACAAGACTAGACAGACAAGACTAGACAGACAAGACTAGACAGACTAGACAGACAAGACTTTTTTATTTAAAAGTGGTTCAGGGTAAGCTCTCACCAAATCCCCTATTCCACCTTGGCTTTTAGTATGCGCCACCCCGGTATCGCATATATTGCATTCATTCAGGGTGGGTAGCCCGGACGGTTAATGAAAACCGCCCTTGTTGTCGCCTCCCCGACCAGGATTCGAACCCGGGTCTCCCGCATTGAAAGGCGGGTATGTTGTGAACTACACCACCGAGGAGGACAGACAGACAAGACTAGACAGACAAGACTAGACAGACAAGACTAGACAGACAAGACTAGACAGACAAGACTAGACAGACAAGACTAGACAGACAAGACTAGACAGACAAGACTAGACAGACAAGACTAGACAGACAAGACTAGACAGAAAAGACTAGACAGACAAGACTAGACAGACAAGACTAGACAGACAAGACTAGACAGACAAGACTAGACAGACAAGACTAGACAGACAAGACTAGACAGACAAGACTAGACAGACAAGACTAGACAGACAAGACTAGACAGACAAGACTAGACAGACAAGACTAGACAGACAAGACTAGACAGACAAGACTAGACAGACAAGACTACGCAAACAATACTAGACAGACAAGACTACGCAAACAATACTAGACTTGATAGGCTAAACTAGAATAGGTAGACAAGTCGAAATACGGAAATCTAGATTCTTTAATCTTGTCCGCTTGCACTATTTTCTTCATATAGACATGGATAGGTAGACAATACTACGGTGACTAGAGAAGACCAGAAAGTGATTCTGCTATTGATTTTGTAACTTTCTGTTGCAGTGTTACAAAACTGGTTTATTGCTGCACGCGATCGAGTTCGAAGATATTAAGATAAAGGATCAGATCCAGATGTTCTCGATGCAAATCGTGAACGAGTCGTTGGAGTTTTCGGCCGCGGGATTTTTCGCCGTGAATTACGGTCTGCTGTTCAGCATAATCGGTGGATTGACCACGTACATCATAATCTTGATTCAATTCTCCACCAATTCGGGAGAGGAGATCAAGAAACATTATGCTCAGCATTAAGCGATTTTGGAATATGTGATTTTTTAGGTTTTTTTGAAAAATTTGAAAATGGGCATGGAAATTTATATGTCATTGTCACTGTCAATGTCACATAAAAATAGAAAATAATGATTTTACATTAAGGAAATGTATAATTGTCACTATAATTGTCACATTGTCTTTCTCACATTTATTTGTCACTATATAGTTTAGTTTTCTTTTATTGTAATTAGAAGTTATTAAATCTTTAAAACAACATAACCTAACAAAACCTAACATAGCTTTTGTCTGTTCTCTTGTCCGTTATTTTGTCTGTTCTCTTTTTTTGTCTATTCTCTTGTCTGTTTTCTTGTCCGATCTTTTGTATGTTCCCTAGTCTGTTACAAGACGAACAAATCGATGTGTAAATTTCTCTTGTCTGTTTTCTTGTCCATTCTTTTGTATGTTCTCTTCTCTGTTCTCTTGTTTGTTACAAGATAATAAATCGATTTGTAAATTTCTCTTGTCTGTTTTCTTATCCGTTCTTTTGTAAGTTCTCTGGTCTGTTACAAGACGAACAAATCGATGTATACATTTCTCTAGTTCTCTTGTCTGTTCTCTTGGCCGTTCTTTTGTAAGTTCTCTTGTCTGTTACAAGACGAACAAATCGATGTATACATTTCTCTAGTTCTCTTGTCTGTTCTCTTGGCCGTTCTTTTGTAAGTTCTCTTGTCTGTTACAATATGAACAAAATATATATACATATCTGGTTATAACGTTTTTCGTCTTCCGATTCCTAATCGACACTCCTCTCTGTTCATCCACAGCCCTTCTTCCAGATCCGTCTCTCGAATTTCCTTGTCCACTCCATCTCTCCAGCTTCTGAACGGTCTTCCTCGTTTTCGGTTTCCTTGGGGGTTCCAGTTTAGTGCTTTCTTTGGGATTCTGTGATTCTGACATTCTTTGGACGTGTCCATACCATGTTAGTTGTTTAGTTGTAATGTCATCAATAATGTCGTGTTGTATTGCCATTTCTTGTCTAATGGTTTTATTTGGGACTCTATCTCTCCTGGATTTTCTCGCCGCTCTTCTCCAGAAGTCCATTTCTGTGGCTTTTAGCTTTTTTTTTTGTTTTTTCTTTTATCGGCCATACCTCCGAGCTATATGTTATTATGCTTTTCACGATCGAGTTGTAAATCCTTTTTTTATTTTCTTTTATAATGGTTTTGTCCCAAAGAATACTGTTCAGCATGTAAGTAGCTCTTCTTCCCTATACGTTTCTGTCCGATATTGCTTCGTCTAGTGTCCCTTCCTTAGATATTTTCATTCCTAGGTATTTGTATATATTGCATTGTTTGATGATCTGTCCCGTTGCTAGATGTAAGTCTTCTTGCTGTCCTTCTATGCACATATACTCCGTTTTTGTAATGTTGACATCCAGACCCCATTTTTCATACTCCTCGATGAGCTTTCGGCTCATATATTCCATGTCATCTATATCTTGTGCGGTAACTACTTGGTCATCCGCGAAAGAGAGGCTATATACTGTCGTGTTGTCATGCACTGGCATTCCCATGCCATTGCATTTCCGTTTCCATGTCTTCAGCGCGTGTTCCAAGTAGATTTTGAACAGTGTCGGAGATATTCATCAACCCTGTTTAAGACTTTTGGTTACTGTGAATCCAGATGTTAATCCTTCCTTGGTTTTGACTCAGGATGTAGAGCCCACGTATAAAGACTTCACAGCTTTTAATATTTCTCTGTTTATATTGCTATGTTGGAGAGCCTCCCTAAGTTTATTTTGTTTGTTGTTTATTAATTAATTTACTAAAGGTATACTGTGGTAGGCCTCTTTCAGATCTACGTACTGGAAATGTACTTTTTGATTTCGTGCTGTTTTTTTTTTCTAAAATTTGAGTTAGCGTAAACAGATGGTCGACTGTGGATTTTCCTGCTCTGAAGACTGCTTGTTCTTCTGCCTCCATATCGGCATATTCTTTTTCTATTCTGTTCTTTAAGATCTTTCCATAAACTCTGCTTATAGTGCTTGTAACGGCTATTCCACGATAGTTGTCGCAGTTACTCTTATCGCCTTTTTTGTATATCGTCGATAGGTATGATGTCTTCCATTCTATGGGTACTTCGTGCCTGTTGAGGCACCTTTGGAATAAATTTCTTAATACCCCGTATAGTTTATCTGTGCCATATTTTAAAAATTCATTAGTAATATTACCCGGTCCTGGGGCTCTTCCGTTTTTTAAGTTTTAACAGACTTCATTAACCTCTGGCACAGTAATAGGGAATATGCAAGAGAATCAGATTTACTTTTTGAAGTGAAAACTTCTATAGCCGCGCTGAATGACATTTGGGTAGAGTGTAAAATCATACATTTGCGTCATCGTCATCAATAGCTGCGTTCTATAGAAAAAAATTCTATTACTCAAAGATGTGTTCAAAAGAACGCATCTATACGCATATGTATAAAGTTGGCTATGAACGTTAAACATAATAGTCAAAGTTTTTGGCAGTGTTGACAGAACGTAGCTTTTATAAGGAAATACCAACCCGAAGAATTGGTGTGCAGTACAAGAGTAAGTACTTTTACCGGATGTAATAGTAGATGTACTAGTGCCGGATTATTGGCAAGTTTTTGACATTGTTGACAGAACGCAGCGCCTCTAAGGAAATATCAACCCCTATAATCAGTGTGCAGTACAAGAGTAAGTACTTTTAATGAATGTACTAGTAGATATACTAGTTCCGGACTATTGGAATGTTCAGATTACTGCATTGTATCGAAGAATTCATGGTAAATCAGATTCATCAAAGTTTTAGGCAACCAAATGTACTCTTGTGCTTTCCAAAGAGAGGAAACTCCAATATAAAATTAATAGTCAGCGATATAGAGATAAGAATAAGAAGAAAACTCTTGCAATTCACAAATTTCTAAACATCGAAGAATCACAGCTGAGAAGGATGAAAAATTAAACGTGGTAAAGAATATTCCATACAAAAATTAATTTACATACAGATAAATCTTCAAATGCAGTTATAAGTAAAGGTCGGAACTTTAGGCATTAAAAATTGTTAGAATAGGTTAGGTTATTAGGTTGTCAAAAAACACAAAATAGGTTTTTAATATGTTCTATAAAGATAAGAAAGATATGTAGGTTTCCAAAAATGTTCGCTGAAAATTTTATATATTTTTTATTAAAATTTATAAAAAAAAATGCAGAAGTTCAAAAGTATTTTATTGAAACCTTTATGTGCTTTGCCCATCTATATATTGCACAAAATGAATTACTTAAATTCTATAAAGAATAAACAAAACAATACTTATAAAATGTAAACAAAAGTAAAAAAACATTTCTTAATTATTATTGTTTGTTTCGGTGTCATATTTGCTGTTGCAATAAACTACCATATTTTTTTCTAAATTGCCTCGTGTAAGGCTGTGCCTTCTGTCAGATAAAACCATTTTATATGCGGAAAAAGAACGTTCAACATCGCATGCCGTTACCGGTACACACTTCAACATTACCGCTGTTTCTGGCGTTATGTTTTCAGGAAGCTCAACATCTTCGCCACTTAAAATTTTTCCTACATTCCGTAAAATAGAAAAGTCTGGATTTTTTTCTAAAACAGCCTCAAGTTTTAAAAATGCACTTCGTGCATTTTTGCCTGGTGCAGTTTTCAAATGTTTTAATACATTGTCCACCAATGATACACTGTTAATGGAGTTCCAGTTTTTTCCAATTTTGTAATTGTTTCTGGTAAAATGTGAAAATTGGATGAAATATATGCCAAAGAATTTTTAATGTCTGTATTTTTAAAACATTATTGTTCCTTGCGTATAGACTCTGCACTACTGCTACAGTTAAATTCCATTACAATCTAAGAAAATAAAAAGTTTGGTTGGCAAAATGGGAACACAGAAAATCAAACCTTTTTCACAGCATCAAAATTATTGCAGTAACAAAATGCTGCTTCTAGCCAAGTATTCCATCTTGTGATAATTGGTTCGGGTTTCATTTATCCAAAACGTGGGACAAAGGGCACGTTTTGGGATGCGCGCTAATGGCACAGATGTCCAGTCCTGGTTTTTATTACAACATTGTAAACTTAGGATTCACAAACACGAAAAGAACCCGTTTGCCGATGCCAAGTGGTACCAGCTGCTAATGCGTAGATAAAAAGAATGCGTTCCGTAATTTCATACAAACTAAGAATTTATGAATAAACAATTTTTCACTATTTTAGGTCACAAATAGGCGCTATAAGAGCTCATTAGGTATCTTTTAGGCAGTATAAATATAAAACAGCAAAATAGGCAAAATAGGTTTTTTTTAACTAGCGTAAAACGATAGAGATCATGTAAAACGGATTTATTTGCTTATCTTTTCCATCTGCCTATAAAGAAAAAAATAGGCAAAAACCTAAAGTTCCGACCTCTAGTTATAAGGCATGTTTCTAAAAGTCAAAATTTCCATAACTCACAAATTGCAGACCCATCAACAAGAAATGTGCCATAGGTATATCCTACCAAATTCATTTTGCTGACCTATCAACACAGAATCAAACAAACATGATGACATTAACAGTCATTCTCCTTCAGTTATGTTCCAGAATTACATAAAACAATACCAACAAACTATGTACCAAATTTGATTAATTAACATACTAATAAATCCTCAAAACCAGTTTTAAAGCTGTTTTTTTTCAAAAGTTTTCACTTCAGTCGGCACTGCCTGACTGCCTATATTTTTTTTAATCCCCGATACTTTATGATCTTGACATTACACCTATACTAATATTTTCTTATTTAGTTTGTATTTAATTCCAGAAATTAAAATCAAAAAGTGCAAAATATACGAGCGAAATTCAAATTTCCGAAACTCATCAGCATTGGTCGAACCGAAACAGGAACAGTGACGTGAACGATATGATATTGATCGGCGTCGATATTCACTGTGCTGTTTTGTTGTGCAATATTTCTATAGTGTTTTCCAATACCTAGTGCGATTTTGGTATATAGTGACATTATAAATGATCAAGAACAATGACTGAAAGTGTTTTTTAAAAGTACTAGTACATGCGCATCGTATTGCTTTGGACGGAAGAGTTGTTCTGGATGGAATAGTTGAATAGGGTGGAAAAGTTGATGAGGGTGAAACGATTGTTGTAGATGGAATAGTTGTAATACTAACATCAATATTAAAGGAGTAACAACAATATATAAAATAGTAACAAACAAATAATTATATTCTTGAAGTTCCTGTCACATAATTTTTCATGAGTATATCAAGCAGGTTTGAAGAATGTGCGACTGTTGTGGCGCTTTTAGTGCCACCTGGGTTGTGTATGTTTGAAAATAAGAGAAATTGCAAATTGATTCCTGATGTACACATATATTTTTCTAAATATCAAAAACAACATAATCAGTTTTTAAATGAATTTATACATACAATGTTACTGACTGTCTAGAATCAAAGTTACTATATTTAAAGAAGTGATATTAGAAATGAAAAGCTACCAGCATTGATAAGAGAAAGTTACTGTAAATAACGTTGTGATATTAGTTACTAAGTCTTACAACACAAAAAAAAACAGCTGTGGTGTAAAAGTTACTAAAATATAACTGTAAACTCCATAACCAATGAATTAATTAGCTGGCACTGATATTGTTTACTTTGACGATCAATATAACCAACATATATTGTTTCATTCATTGTTGTGTCAAATGTGACAAATAACCAAGTAAAAAACATTCAGATCTGCGACACACTTTTTTTTCATCAAACAAGCTGCACAGAACTGAAAGAATTTTGAATACATCTGTTCAAGTTTTTAAGCTATAGTAATTTGAATGTCTTACATTGTGTGCCGCTTAGAGTTTGAGGGGCGGCAGCCGCCACCAGATAATATATTTTGCAAAATTCCTAAGATGGCTTGATAGAATGATGCTTTCACTACATATTTGTAAAATTTTATTCTTCCACGCACTGTGAAACTTATTGAAATAATTTTTTTAACAGATCCAGACATGTGGAGCATGAATTGTAACCAATACCGAATTCGAAAATTTCAAAATATTCAAAAATTGACAAAATATGCATTAACACTTCAAGGATTTCCATGAAACTTTTTCTGAATGTAGGTGGCCACATGAAGTACCCACTGGCTAAATTTGAACGTTCCGTCTCCAATGAAGGCGGTGTGAGGGATTATTTTTGCTTATGAGGATTTTTTGCAAATATCTCGTCAACGCCTCCAAATAGAAAATGTTGATATACCGGATCTCCATATGTCGGTGACTACAAAAAGTATTCTTTGTAAATTTTGTAAAATTGTTCGGTTTAGTCACAAAAGTAAAAAATATAAAATGCATTTTTTTTTTCAAGGGGTACAGAAAGAATCATCTGTCAAGGCTATCGGCCACGAAGATACCAAAACCTCAAAGTCAATAGAAAAATGTATAATTTATGTAGATCTGAAAGACATTTGAATATATCTGTTGCAGTTTTCTGTTTATAGTTATTTGAATTTTTTATTTTTTGTTAAAGTCCGAGTTTGTGGGGCGGCGACCGCCGCCAGATAGAGTATTTTGCAAAACGAACTGAGGAATATCATAGACTGACTAATTCTCTACAAATGTGTCAAATTTTATTGTTCCACGTTGTGTGAAACTTATTACTAAAATATATTTTTTTAATCCAGACATGTCAATCACGAATTCCAATCAAAACCGAGGACGAAAATTTTAAAATATTGAAAAATTGCGAAAAAAATTATTAAGCCTGTAAGGATTTCAATGAAACTTTTACTGAATGTGAGTATCCACCAGAAGTATCAGCTGACAAAACTTTAACGCTCCCCGTCCAATGGGTACGGCGTGGAAAATTATTTTGTCTTCAGAGTTTTTTTTGCAAATATCTCGTCAACGCCTCAAAATAGAAAATCATAACCGAGATATCCCGATGTAGGACGTCGGTGTCTACAAAAAAGTATTCTTTGGAAATTTTGTAAAAACCTTCGGTTTAGTCACTAAAGTAAAAAATATAAAATTAAAAAAAAAAATTAAGGAATCGATGTATCTTGTTATCTTGTCTGTATTCTTGTCCGTTCTTTTGTATGTTATCTTATCTGTTCTCCTGTCTGTTACAAGACAAACAAATCGATGTGTAAATTTCTTTTGTTATCTTGTCTGTATTCTTGTCCGTTCTTTTGTATGTCATCTTATCTGTTCTCCTGTCTTTTACAAGACGAACAAATCGATGTGTAAATTTCTCTTGTTATCTTGTCTGTAATCTTGTCCGTTATTTTGTATGTCATCTTATTTGTTCTCCTGTCTGTTACAAGACGAACAAATCGATGTGTAAATTTCTCTTGTTATCTTGTCTGTATTCTTGTCCGTTCTTTTGTATGTCATCTTATCTGTTCTCCTGTCTGTTACAAGACAAACAAATCGATGTGTAAATTTCTCTTGTTATCTTGTCCGTTTTTTTGTATGTTACCTTGTCTGTTCTCTTGTCTGTTACCAGACGAACAAATCGATGTGTAAGTTTCTGTTGTTATCTTGTCCGTTTTCTTGTCCGTTCTTTTGTATATTCTCTTGTCTGTTCTCTTGTCTGTTACAAGACGAACAAATCGATGTGTAAATTTCTCTTGTTGTCTTCTCTGTTTTCTTGTCCGTTCTTTTGTATGTTCTCTTGTCTGTTACAGGACGAACAAATCGATGTGTAAATTGTTAGAAGAATTGTTTTAATTTCAAAATATGAAAGATTCAAGTTTTCGCGGCGAAATTCTGAATTAAACTTATTAACTTACCTTGCGTTGCGTTGTCGCGATAACGGCGAAAGATTATTTTTAGCGAAAAATTGTCGAAACTTTATTCGCAACGGCGGCAACGGAATGCGAATGGTTAAAAATACTGTCTTCAATTTCCAAATTCAATTCATTCTAAACCTAAATTATCGATTACTAAAAGTTTAAAATAATTTGTATCTACTCGCACACCAAAATGTGAAGGATGTCATTATTATAATCGTGTGTAAATCGTGCGTATCCAAATCGTGCGTAAAAGTCCAATGTAAATCAAATCGAGTTTCATTATTAAACGATTTCTGTTTGTTGTTACTATGGCAACAACTCGCGTCACTAAACCAAATACATAGGCGTAGAGAAAATAAATTTTCTGACGTATAATTAAAATTGATTTATTTTTTTCTTATTATTAATCAAGAAGTCACGGCCTGTCAGTCTGCATAATCTAATCTAAAAATCTAATCTAAACAAGCGAATACAGGAATGAATTATTGTGCGAAAAAATGCGAAAATCATTTACAAATAGAAAAATTTAAATGCATGACTGAAAATAAATAATAGTTTATGATATAAGTGTGTGAAGACTTGTATTATTATACCTAACTTAACCTATATATCATTTTTTTTAAGAATGCAGTACAGGGAAGATAGGGCTTATTTGACCTTGTTCTCTGATTGGCTTAAATCGAGGAGAAGTTCACACCGATGATATTTACTTCTCCAACTCAACCTCTTTTCTCTCTTTCTTTTCACATACATTTGCAGCTGTTAGTTGTCAATGGCTGCCATGTCACTTCACAATTGTCATCTGATCTGTTTGTTTCATTTAGGTTTTTTGCGTTTTTCTCCATTTATTTGTTAGTATTGTATAAGTTATTCAATAATATTAAGATATTCAATCAAACCATTCATAAATTACCACTTTTATATTCAAGTAACCATATTTGAATTTAGGGCCAAATTTTGTATCTAGATTGAACATTTATCATAGTGTAAATCTGGTTTCTAGTTACTGCATTCTTAAAAAAAATGGACTATAGATTACATCAACAACGACCAAATAGTGTTCCCGTCACTGAACGTTTTTACTGCTTGAACGTTCAAACAAGTTCAAAATTATCATAAATACAAAATTATTTTCTTTTTTCACTTCGCAACTCATGCAAGAAAGCTCTTCTGCACACACTTGTGTCATAAACTATTATCTATTTTCAGTTCTTCTGCAAAATGCATTTAAATTTTTCCATTTGTAAATAATTTTGGCAATTTTTCGCAAAGTAATTCTGCTTTTTTAAAAATGCACTGCATTGGTTGACGACCGCTGACTTATTCTGCGTAATAAAAGACCAAAAAACGCTAAACACTAAAGATTCTTTATATTTGGTAACAAATAAATATATGTATATACTATATAGAAAAAAATGTAAAAAATAAATTAGTATGTTATTAAAAATAGCGCCGTGGAGCACCAAAAAATTGCAATAAACGAACGTTAGAACATTATTTAAATATAATACTGTGTAAAAATAATAAGATAAATAGTTCGATACAAAAGAAATAAATAATTGCAATAATACGAGGGACAGCATATTAAAAACAAATTCGTTTACTTAAGTACTAAGACTAGGGTAGGTTTAATTTTAATATACTCTCCTTTAAATTTATTTGTTCGTTCTGCTGGCTGTTGTTACCCTCGCAGCTGATTGCGAACTCTTTGTCGTGCTCGAAGTCGTAGGTTTCATGAAAGCTGCTTGCGGTCTCGGCGGTCTGGAATTAGATCCGACTGATCCAGTCCTCTTCAACGCGACCTTCGGACTAGGAGTAGCTTTGACTGGGACGTTTTTGACCGTTGAGATTGAAGCCAAGGAACTTCTGGAAGACACGATGCTGGTTCTCGAAGTGGAACGTTTCACAGGTTGTGGTTCCTTGCGAAGGCTTCGATACATGGACGGAATTTTCTTTATAGGCTCTGAGATTGTGTGTCGTGTTTTATCAGTGCGGCTGAAAGGTTTTTGGTATTCTAACGAGGAAGCTCCTTGCGAAGGACTTTCCGAGTTCAAGCTTTGGCTTTCTTCGAAACCTTCATCTTCGTGATCCTTGATCTTTTCTGCCTTAAGCTTGGGTTCTTCAATTTTTTTATACCTTCGCGGTTTTGGAATCTCGGTCTTCTTCTTAACCTCAGCACTTTCACTCTTATAAATCATACTCTTTGCTATCTCTGGTAAATTTAGTGTTAAGCCTTCGTTTTCCTTCGATCTAAACCTCTTTAACTTCTCGCTTTCTAACGCGCCGGGTTTGTACAACCAAACTTTGGGTTCTTCAATTGATGTTCTTTTCGTTTTGCTATCAACATCGTCTCTTTTAACTCTTCTATTCTTATCCTCAAGTTCCAACTTGATTTCTTCTTCTGTGTTTCTTTTAAACCTCCTGCCTTTACTATCATCACCTCCTTCACTTTTACCTTCATCATCTGTAGATCGTTTATATCTTCTTGTTCTTCTAGCAGCTGAAAACCTATCAAATTGTCCGGCTTGTTCAGGATCTTCTGGACTCGTTAACGATTCTCTGGAAGGTCTTCCCATTAATCTTCTGCAAGGACTAGGATTTGTAGGTTCTCTTTTCTCTATAACCCTTCTGGTGCTAGGAGGAGTTTCAATATTATCTTGGTCTATTTCTTTGCTGGTCTGATTGTCTTCGTCGTTAGGTTTTCTTATGTAGATAGTTAGTTTATCAGCTGCTGGTTTATCGCCCAACGAGCTGATGAACTCTTTACGATCCAAAATTTCTGGAGGAGGTTCTTCGATGATTGGCGGTTTAGATCTTCGCGTTTCCTTAGTTTCTTCAGAACTATTTGCTACGTTCAGATTTGATTTGCGCCAAGCTGATTTATCCTTGTATTGAGGTTGCACTTCTACAAAACATTGAAATTTAGATTTGGGGAAATTAGCTAACGTTTGATCAAAACCTTCGACAACTTCCATGGCGCTGACTACATCGGTTTTATCTATAGCTGTGGAAGGTTTCCAGTCAGGATACACCCGTCTATACGTGTTTTGACTACCACTATAAACTTGTTTACCTTCTGGGAGAGTATCTAAAGTATTACTGCGATCACTTTCTAAAAAAAAAAAAAAACTTTAATTCCTCACGTCCTATTTATAGGACGCTTATTTATAAAAATCAGGTTTAACTGGGTGAAATGAAATCAATTTACCAGAGTCTGCCTCAAGAGATTTACGATTAGTTAGCCTCCTATTTCCTCGACCATCATCTTGCGGTTCGTTCGATTGCAGCCAAGATTCGATTTTCTGTTTCCAGGGCTTTCCATTTTCCACCTCTTCCGTCAGCTGAGGTTTGGCTTCAGTCAGTGGGGAAGGCGAAGCCGGTCTTTCTCTATCCGCTCCGCAACCAAAGTCAGCAGTGAGGAGAGTCGGTCGCTTTCTTGGTGCGCTGCCTCGAGCTCTCCTCGCCCAAGATCGGTCCAGACTGCCCCAGCATTTTCGTTCGCGATTTCCATTATCGCCCGTCGTACGTAAGAAATCCATCAGGTTCCCTTCATCTTCTTCCGAAAGGACACGACTACGTCTTCTACGAAGACTTCCAGTTGGAGTGATATCTAAAATGATAATAAGTCACAAGACTTTATGGTAGTTTTTTGTTGTTACCTGGTGATTTATCATCTCTTCCATCATTGTGCCCATTGAATGATCCTAAACGTCTTCTTGTGACGGATGGAGAACCTTGTATAGACATTTCGTCTTCTGAAGTTAATCCACTGCTGTTAACGACTCGTCGATCTTTACGCGAAAATCCAGTCCGACTATCATAAATCTGCGTGTCAAGTTCAGAATCTGGAGTCCTAACCAAACTTTCCACTAAAAACCGAAAACGATTTATAGACCTTTTCATAGTTGAAATTTTAAAAGTGACCGAACTTTTTGACTAAATATGTGCCCGAAACTTTCATATTCCCGCCTTTCAAACTTGGCGTATGCGCATGCGCTTAACTGACCGTAAAAAGGTCTATTACACAATTATTACTTAGACCTTTTTACGGTTAGTTACATTGCAAGTTTTCAAAAAGTTCGGGCACTTTTAAAATTTCAACTATGAAAAATACACAATTATTACTTGCAGTTATTACAAATATCTTACTTTGTCTCCTTTTGGTTGCTAATAGTTCTTCGCGTTGTCTCCGGCGAGCGTTCGCCTGCTCCTCTTGCACGCGTCTGCGTTCGTTTTCGGCGACGGCTTGCCGGAACTTGCAGTAGAAGCTGTGGAACACTCGGAAGCATTCCTCGAGCTTGAAGCAGTTCGCGTCCTCGCAGAAAAAGTCGGCCAAACGTTTCCGCACGTTCTCCAGTTCTCCCATCACCTTCAGCAGACTGGTCACCTCCCGTTCCGCCATCTACCAAACAGAAAATAATAGATTATTATCTAATATTTATTTATAAATCAATATTTGTACGTATTTTATGCGCTGCAGTATCGTGCATCCGATTGCGATCAAAGTTTGCCAACTTATTGCTAGTAGGGAAAGATCCTTCGTTCTAGATCCTCCTCACTCCTCGCCCCCCACCACTACCCCCACTACTACCCCCACCCCTAGACACCGCCCCAGACCACCCTGACCACTAGCTCCACCCCTAGACCCCGCTCCAGACCACACACCCCACCCCTAGACCCCGCTCCAGACATACCCTAAGTTTCACCCTAAAACTCCACCTTCAACCCCCCAGATCCCACTTCCAACCCCCAGACCTCACCCCTAGCCCCCATTTCCAACCCCAAGACCCCGCCCCCGAGCCCCCACTTCCAACCCCCAGACCCCACCCCTAACCCCTCACTTAAATATAATAATTCCCTTAAATTGGCGTCCTTGGAACGTCCGGCTCCGCTTTCAGCCCTTGGGCTTGTGATCACCCCTGGTTAGTTTGGATGGGAATTCGAATTATGTACATGTGCCCGTTTGCGTGGATTTCGCGTCTTTCGTTCGCACTCGCCGAGCGTGTTTTGTCGACTCTACGCATCTAACTGATTAATTTAATCTATTCGCGAAAAGTTAATAAATCGCGCGACTTCGACACCGATCGATACACCCGTTTCCCCGTCTATCGATTCGAGCCGAAGTTAATCCAAATAAATGAATTGAAATCTGGACGCGCCAAATTGGCGCGAACAATTGGTGTCTTCCAGACGTTGAATGCCGCTGCAGCCCTTTGGGCTCGTGATTACACCCCTGGTTAACTTGCGCTATTAATTGCGTGCACGTGTCGGTCTAAATTGGCCTCGCGCCTCGACTCCGTTCCGCTCGCTTCTCACACTCGAAGCAGACACCCGGAAATGTATAAATTCGCGACGAAATTGATAAATCGCGCGATTTCGGCTGATACACCGTTCCCCTTCTGTTGATCGGTGCCGAAATCGCTTCAAATGTTAAATTAAAAATACAGATTTAATAAAATTGGCGCGAACAAGGCCTATAACCTCCGCGCAAAAGCAAGCAATAGTAGGGAAAGATCCTTCGTTCTAAATCCTCCTCACTCCTCGCCCTCCACCACTACCCCCACTACTACCCCCACCCATAGACCCCGCCCCAGACCACCCCCAGCACTAGCTCCACCCCTAGACCCCGCCACAGACCACACACCCCACCCCTAGACCCCGCTCCAGACCATGCCCCCCAACCCTCACTTTCACCCTAAAACTCCACATTCAACCACCCAGACCCCACTTCCAACCCCCAGACCCCACCTCTAGCCCCCACTTCCAACCCCAAAAGACCGCCCCCGAGCCCCCACTTCCAACCCCCAGACCCCACCTCTAACCCCCCACTTCCAACCCCAAGACCCCGCCCCTAGCCCCCACTTCCAACCCCAAGACCCCGCCCCCGCCCTTAACCTCCACTATTTCTATTGCGCATGCGTGAGATTTTAGCACAACCCACAATCCCAGACCTCACTTTCCAACCCCCAGACCCCACCCTCAGACCCTCCTCCCAACGACATTTTCCTGAATGTGTTTATCCTATTAAGAGTTTGACCTAGTTTTTGACACGTGCAAGTGAATCGTGAGAATGTTGAAACCGCCGAGTCATCATTTTTCTGGACGTGACCATAAATAAATAAACACTGCTTCTTGAAATTAATGTGTTTATCCTACGTGATCGTAGAAATAAACACTGTTTCTTGGGATTAATGTGTTTATCCTACGTGATCGTAGAAATAAACACTGTTTCTTAGGATTAATGTGTTTATCCTATTACCGTTGAGTCAGCATTTTTCTGAACGTGACCATAGAAATAAACACTGTTTCTTGGAATTAATTTGTTTATCCTACGTGATCGTAGAAATAAACACTGTTTCTTGGGATTAATGTGTTTATCCTACGTGACTGTAGAAATAAATACTTTTACATTTGTTTCTTAGACTTTGTTTCTTAGAATTAATTTGTTTATCCTATTAAGAGTTTGACCTTAGTTTTTGACACGTGCAAGTGAATCGTGAGAAAGTTAAAACCGTCGAGTCAGCATTTTGCTTGTTTCAACTTGGCTAGATCACGTGACATATACAACGCATTTTGATTGGCTTATCGAATATTCCTTTGGGTACAAATAGAGGGAAATTAGCTCTAAATCATAAATTGTTAAATAGCATCCATCACGACAAGTCAACATCGATACAGTTTAAAAATGTTCTCCTGTACTCAATGTCCTAAAGTTTTTGGAAGAAGAGATAATCTCCAGCGCCATTTGAAAATATGTGGCGACAATGAAAAAGCATGCTACAAATGCGAAGTGTGTGCTTCAACTTCTACAAGAATGGACAACTTAAAACGTCATATGAAACAATCCCACAACATTGATATACCATCCAGCTCGAAGAGCCCCTAAGACCGATGATTCAACCTCCTCAAAGAGAACCCTAGATACCGACGATTCACCCCCAACCTCGAAGAAGATTGAAATAGATCAGCCGACTCCATCAATTCACCACTGTAACATATGCGACCAAGTCTTCCCAGCCAAAGCCAAATATGCAGGACATCTAAAATCACAAAAGCATCTCCAGACAGCAGCTAAACCGTACAAGCAAGGTATTACTGAAATTTCCAGCAGTTTCAAGAAAAGGGTAGCTAGCTATTGTATTAAAGGTTCGGGAATCGACATAAATAGTTTCCTAATCAATTCGAGGGGTACTGTTGGTAGCGTGCTTGAAAACGTTATCAAATCGTTTAATTCAGGGGTGAAATTTAACATTTTAACTCTTTGGTATTTATATAAATGAAAAAAACTCCGCGGGGGAATTAAAGTCATTTTACACAAAATATCGTGAAATAACACGTAGCATGAGTAACTTTGAATTTATGACAGTATGTGTGCCAAAATTAAAACCAAATGTAGCGAGTTTCAGGAGAAAGATTCGGGTTGGTCACTAAGGGAGATTTCCCATTTAGAAATTAATATCAATAAATATAAACCAATAAGTGGGTCGTCATTTATTGAACTGCCAAAAGAGATTAAGGATAGGAAAGCTTGTATCAATATTCGAAATGAAGACGAGTTTTGTTTTTTATGGAGCATTGTATCCGCGTTACACCCTATAGATGCTAACACAGATCGTCCGGCATCATATCCTCATTTTCTCAAATTTTAAAATATGACAGACTAGATTTCCCGCTTAAAATTAAAGATATTTCTAAATTCAAACAGACAAACAATATTAGCATTAACGTTTACGGTTTGGAATTTAATTTCAAATCTAAACAACATGACGTAGTAGGACCAATTTATCACACTAATGAGATCAGGGAAAGACATTATTATATTTGGAAGAAGGTGTTAAAGGACATTATGTTTATATTAAAAATATTTCACGGCTTGTAAGAAGTCAGATCACTTCAGATCATAAAAAAAAATATTTATGTGACGGCTGCTTAACCTTTTTTTAAAATGAATTCGCGTTTAATCAACATAAATTGAATGACTGCAGCAAAATTTACACTATTATGCCGACGGAAGACCTTGTAAAAGATAAGAGAGGTGATATGATGCCGGGGAATATATTAAAATTTCAAAATTTCGATAGAAAAATGCGTATACCCTTTGTTGAATACGCAGATTTTGAATCAATTTTATCTGTTGATACATGTTCGCCGAATCCTGACAATAGCTATACTATCAGACACATATCCACGTACCATACAGTTTCGCCTATAATATAAAATGTTCATTCGATGACTCATTGAGTAAATTTTTAACTTATATCGGGGAAGATTGCCCGAAATTGTTTTGTCAGAACCTCTATGCAGATGTTAAGGAATTATACAGGGAACATTTAAGCGTTGTACTTCCGATGATTAAATTAACTGCAGATGAGCAAAATTCATACGATACGGCCACTTCTTGTCACATATGTAATAAATTATTACAAGTAACAGACAAAGTCGTCGATCATGATAATTTAACGGGTAAATTTCGGGGAGCCGCCCACACAAATTGTAATTTGAATTATAAAATACCTAAAATGATCCCGGTATTTTTCCATAACATGTCGAATTCTGACACTTCGCATTTGTAGCATGCTTTTTCATTTTTTTTTTTTTTTTAAAGTTTGGTTCGATGTGAATACCGGGTTTGCCGACCCTTCGAACACGTCGGCCTATTGGTAGCCTATTGTATATTGTATATTGGTAGCCTATCACATTCACTTTAGGCCCAGAAACCTGTTGTTATTGTAAATTGCGCTAATAGCCATTTTACAAATTTGTCTTCTGGAACAAATGCGGCCGGCGCTGGGGATAGAACTCGGACCTCTATACCTGTCAGTTAGCGCTCTAACATGAGGCCACGAGCGTCACCACTACACCACTCGCGCCGGCCTGCTTTTTCATTGTCGCCACATATTTTCAAATGGCGCTGGAGATTATCTCTTCTTCCAAAAACTTTAGGACATTGAGTACAGGAGAGCATTTTTAAACTGTATCGATGTTGATTTGTCATGATGGATGCTATTTAACAATTGATGATTTAGAGCTAATTTCCCTCTATTTATACCCAAACGAATATTCGATAAGCCAATCAAAATGCGTTGTATATGTCACGTGATCTAGCCAAGTTGAAACAAGCAAAATGCTGACTCGACGGTTTTAACTTTCTCACGATTCACTTGCACGTGTCAAAAACTAGGTCAAACTCTTAATAGGATAAACAAATTAATTCTAGAAACAAAGTCTAAGAAACAAATCTAAAAGTATTTATTTCTACAGTCACGTAGGATAAACACATTAATCCCAAGAAACAGTGTTTATTTCTACGATCACGTAGGATAAACAAATTAATTCCAAGAAACAATGTTTATTTCTATGGTCACGTTCAGAAAAATGCTGACTCAACGGTAATAGGATAAACACATTAATCCTAAGAAACAGTGTTTATTTCTACGATCACGTAGGATAAACACATTAATCCCAAGAAACAGTGTTTATTTCTACGATCACGTAGGATAAACAGATTAATTCCAAGAAACAGTGTTTATTTCTATGGTCACGTACAGAAAAATGCTGACTCAACGGTAATAGGATAAACACATTAATCCCGTGAAATAGTGTTTATTTCCACAGTAACGTTCAGGAAAATGCTGTCTCAACGGTAATAGGATAAACACATTAATCCTAAGAAACATTGTTTATTTCTACGATCACGTAGGATAAACACATTAATTTCAAGAAACAGTGTTTATTTATTTATGGTCACGTCCAGAAAAATGCTGACTCGGCGGTTTCAACTTTCTCACGATTCACTTGCACGTGTCAAAAACTAGGTCAAACTCTTAATAGGATAAACACATTCAGGAAAATGTCGTTGGGAGTAGGGTCTGAGGGTGGGGTCTGGGGGTTGGAAGGCGAGGTCTGGGATTATGGGTTGTATTAAAATCTCACGCATACGCAATAGAAATAGTGGAGGTTAAGGACGGGGGCGGGGTCTTGGGGTTGGAAGTGGGGGCTAGGGGCGGGGTCTTGTGGTTGGAAGTGGGGGGTTAGGGGTGGGGTCTGGGGGTTGGAATTGGGGGCTCTGGGGCGGGGTCTTGGGGTTGGAAGTGGGGGTTGGAAGTGGGGTCTGGGGGTTGGAAGTGGGGTCTGGGGGGTTGAAGGTGGAGTTTTAGGGTGAAAGTGAGGGTTGGGGGCATGGTCTGGAGCGGGGTCTAGGGGTGGGGTGTGTGGTCTGTGGCGGGGTCTAGGGGTGGAGCTAGTGGTGGGGTTGGTCTGGGGCGGGGTCTATGGGTGGGGGTAGTAGTGGGGGTAGTGGTGGAGGGCGAGGAGTGAGGAGGATTTAGAACGAAGGATCTTTCCCTACTATTGCTTGCTTTTGCGCGGAGGTTATAGGCCTTGTTCGCGCCAATTTTAGTAAATCTGTATTTTTAATTTAACATTTGAAGCGATTTCGGCACCGATCAACAGAAGGGGAACGGTGTATCAGCCGAAATCGCGCGATTTATCAATTTCGTCGCGAATTTATACATTTCCGGGTGTCTGCTTCGAGTGTGAGAAGCGAGCGGAACGGAGTCGAGGCGCGAGGCCAATTTAGACTGACACGTGCACGCAATTAATAGCGCAAGTTAACCAGGGATGTAATCACGAGCCCAAAGGGCTGCAGCGACATTCAACGTCTGGAAGACACCAATTGTTCGCACCGATTTGGCGCGTCCAGATTTCAATTCATTTATTTGGATTAACTTCGGCTCGAATCGATAGACGGGGAAACGGGTGTATCGATCGGTGTCGAAGTCGCGCGATTTATTAACTTTTCGCGAATAGATTAAATTAATCAGTTAGATGCGTATAGTCGACAAAACACGCTCGGCGAGTGCGAACGAAAGACGCGAAATCCACGCAAACGAGCACATGTGCATAATTCGAATTCCCATCCAAACTAACCAGGGGTGATCACAAGCCCAAGGGCTGAAAGCGGAGCCGGACGTTCCAAGGACGCCAATTTAAGGGAATTCCTTTACCCTTTTATTCCCATTTTCCTCCCTTAGACGAAGCGCCGGAAGGACGATTCCACGTGGCGGAGACGCGGGCAGCCCAATCAGGTAAGTGATCTAACCGGCCTGTATTAAGTTTGGAAATCGTGAAATTTAGAGAGACACGGTCCGAACACCAATTTTAAGGGATCCCTCCACCCACTATCCTCATTTCCTCCCTTAAAATAGGCGCCGGAAGGACTATCCACACGTGGCGGAGACGCGAGCAACCCTAACAGGTAACTGATTAGACCACCCCTGTTTTAAAATTAGAAAATTTGATTTTCGTGAGACACGGTCCAAATAGGCCTATTAGTACAATTATAAGCATTTATTTTGAACGCAATCAAATTTACAAACAAATCGTTTCATAAGCGCTTGATCGAACTCTTGAGGATTTAGGATCAAATGCACCACCGTTTGATGGCACTCTCATTCCATTATATGGAGATTTTCGACAAACTTTTTTCAAACAGAGATTCCTAAATCAACAGCAGCTTATAAGCTCAATGCTTGCCTCAAAGCATCGCATCTTTGGAGAATTGTGCAAAATGTTCTATTACTGTACTATTACTTGTTATGTGTGTTTATTATTACTTATATTATAATTATTATAATTGTTATTATATATTACTTGTTATGTTGTTATGTGTTGTTATGTACTATTACTTGTTAGTAGTACCTTGAGGAACTGATAATTCATCACAAAAAATTCAGAAATATATTTTTTTATCACTCATGCACAATAGCACTAACTTGGTGCACGTTTTTTACTGCGATGAATTGTCAATATTAGTTGTATTTTATATAACCTGGGTAACGCACGCAAATAATCAATATCAGTAGGTTACATTAAAATAAACAAATAAATAAAAATAAAATGAATACAATCAAGACCTCAGTATCTTTTTTAATATCGAGGTCTCATTTTATTTTTATTTATTTTAATGTAACCTAGCGATATTGATTATTTGCGTGCGTTATATAAAACACAACTAATATTGACAATTTATCGCACTAAAAAACGTACACCAAGATAGTATTATTGTGCATGTGTGATAAAAAAATATGACGTTAAAGTGTCAAAATAAAAATGAAAATTAAGGAAAACGTTTTAAAGTGAGTGTAAATTCTATGGTGATACCGGAAACTGAGGAGAGTTCTTATGACGAATCCACACCACCGGAGACAATTGAAAAAACAAATTCTTAATTTTTGATTCCATTTTTTTTTTTGATGGCACCTGGATCCCAAACTTGTAAGATACATCCCCTCGCATGATAAAAAATATTGTAACACGGGCGAAATTGTCAATTTTACTCTCGAGCGAATGCGCTTCCTTCCTTCCTTCACTTCCTTCGTGCGCACATTTTCGCCCTCGATTAATATTGACAACCTTTCGCCCTAGTTACAAAATCTACTATAAATGATCTTACTATTAAATTACTGATAATTTATTACTGATAAACTATTCCTTGTTATTAGTACCTTGAGGAAATCGGTCATCTGGTGTCTGATATCCGCTTCTGTTGTCGGAGTGTCGATTTGTTTCTGAATCTTCTTGATTCTGATGTAGAGAGCGTGAATTTCGTTGTGTAACTGTTCAACAGTGTTTCTGTAATTTAACAAACAATAGATTAAAGTATGATTAAAGTATGGCCTCGTTTACCACTGCAGAATATATGAAATGTAACGATATTTGCTCATTAAAAAAACCGGCCAAGTGCGAGTTGTGACTCGCGCACCGAGGGTTCCGTACAAACTTGTAAGTAAGGTATCTTATTTGTGGAGGACGTAGCAAACACATTCAGTTAACTTGTTAAGGCGTTGCTAGTAAACAAACAAAACTCGTCCCAATTATCATATAGTATCATATATATATATATATATATATATATATATATATATATATATATATATATATATATTTAGAACTATTGTAGCTCTCAAAAGCTGTGTTTGTCCAAAATTGGTTGAATTATAAATTGAAAAAGCTATAGCATGAAACAAGCAACTGCCATCTCCGGGCATAAATATTACATCGTGTACGATAATGTTGTCGTTAACGATTAAGTGAACTGTAGCTATAATTTATTATACGGAGTTATTGAATGCAAAACAAAATTTCGTATTTCTGCCGCTCACTACAAAATGGCCGACCTGGGCTGACCTCCCGCCCTTGTACTTGCCCCGCGTCGCCCTGCTCGTGCGCGTCTCGTTTTATCCCAAATACAAGAGGTCACTGAGTAGTTAGTTAGGTACTTAAACACGAAATCTAACTTATATGATATGAAATTCTTGACGAGAGACCTATTTCAAATTCCAAGCCAAAACTAAAATATTTTAAGTTACCAAAAGAAAGCGAATGACGATTATAATAAATCGATTATGATAAATCTTTATTTTACTTACCCTTATTACCCTTATTCACTAACTTACATTAAGGATTAACTGAATTACGCGATTATTTTTAAACTTATATAAAAAGTAAACGAACAGACGATTATGATTTATGATTATGATTTTAATTTATATTATGAAAACTTTATTTTAGTATTACACTTATTCACTAACTTATATTAAGATCTAATTATTTCTAGATCTAATATAAAGTAATATATTAACTATTTCTAGATCTATTTCGATACTCTTAACATTCAGTTGTTCAATTGACTGCTTTTGGGCAATTGACTACCAAAAAATATAGGAGGAGGAGGACCTAACTGTATGCATCCCATGTGCTTCTGCTGCCTGGTAATACCACGCAACACATGTTTCTGTTGATATTAACATTTTGGTATGTTTGTGGTCGATAGCCTTGACACAGGATTATGTTGGATTCATTGAATTTTTTTTTAACATTGAAAGTTTCACATCACTTGGAACAACGAAATTCAACACATTTGTAGAAAAATAATCATTCTATGAATAAATATTAAACCCTCAAAGTCAAAGCAGAACAAAAGGTAAGCCATAAGACATTTAAATAGCTATCGCTTGAAATCTCTAACAGATCTATTCGGTAAATATTTCGGTTTTATATAGATTGTACATGTTTCTATTGAAATTGAAATATTTGTGGTCGATAGCCTTGACACAGGATTTTTTTTAATAAAGAAATACTTGCAAATATATTTTTTGTCCAATTTGCCGGAGTCTAAGAAACATGCATTTAGCGCTATTTTATAGAGCAGATTTTTATCTAAAAGTAAAATGTAATTTTACTAAAAATATTTTATTGACTAAAAATAATTTTTTAGATTATAATATTATATATTATAATCTAAAAAAAAAATGTAATTTTCATCTTTCCAAGGCGAACCGTTTGGCCGAAATTTTTTTTGCAAACGAAAAAATTAAAAAACGAAATTCAGAGAAGTGAATAAATTTTGTAATTTTATATTTTTTACTTTTGTGACTAAACCGAAGGATTTTGCAAAATTTGCAAAGAATACTTTTTTGTAGAATCCGACGTCTTACATACGGATATCCCGGTTATAATTTTCCATCTTGAGGCGTTGAGGAGATATTTCCATAAAATTAGTGATGAGAAAATAATTCCTCACGACGTTCCCATTGGAGTGGGAGCGTTCAGATTTTGTCAACTCATACTTCTGGTGGATACCCACATACGGTAAAAGTTTCATTGAAATCCTTCAAGGATTAATTAATTTTTTTTGCAATTTTTGAATATTTTGAAATTTTCGTATTCGTTTTTGGTTGAAATTCGTGATTGACATGTCTGGATTTATTGAAAAAATCATTTTATTAAGTTTCACACAACGTGGAACAATAAAATTTTACACATTTGTAGAGAATTAGTCAGTCTATGATATCCCTCAGTTAGTTTTGCAAAATATTTTATCTGGCGGCGGCCGCCGCCCCTCAAACTCAAAAATAACAGAAATTAATAAATTCAAATAGCTATAAAATGAAAACTGCAAGAGATATATTGAAATTTCTTTCAGATCTATATAGATTATACATTTTTCTATCGAAATTGACGTTTTGGTATTTTCATGGTCGATAGCCTGGACACAAAATTGTTTTAATAAAGAAGTATTTATTGAAAACTTGCAAATATATTTTTTTGTTCAATTTTACGGAGTTTAAGAAACATGTATTTAGCGCTATTTTATAGAGAACATTTTCATCTAAAAGTTGTGTCATTTTCATTTTTCCAAAGCGAACCGAAAATTTTTTTTTGGCCGAAATTTTTTTTTGTAAACGAAAAAATTCAAAAAGGAAATTCAGAAAATACGTCCCCCTTCGATAAATTTTGGAATTTTATATTTTTTAGTTTTGCGACCAAGCTGAAGGTTTTTACAAAATTTTCAAAGACTACTTTTTTGTAGACTCCGACGTCTTACATACGGATATCCCGGTTATAATTTTCCACCTTGAGGCGTTGACGAGTTATTTGCAAATAAGGTTTGATGCAAAAATAATTCCTCACGACGTCCCCATTGGAGTGGGAGCGTTCAACTTTTGTCAACTCATACCTCTGGTGGATACCCACATTCAGTATAAGTTTCATTGAAATCCTTCAAGGATTAATATATTTTGTTTGTAATTTTTGAATATTTTCAATTTTCGCATACGGTTTTGATCGGAATTCGTGATTGACATGTCTGGATTTGTTCAAAAATTATTTTAGTAAGTTTTACACAACGTGGAACGATAAAATTTCACATATTCGTAGAGAATTAGTCAGTCTATGAAATCCCTTAGTTAGTTTTGCAAAATATTTTATCTGGGGGCGGCCGCAGCCTCTCAAACTCGAACATAACAAAAATTAATAAATTCAAATAACTATAAAATGAAAACTGCAAAAGATATATTGAAATTTCTTTCAGATCTATATAGATTATATATTTTTTTATTGAAATTGAAGTTTTGGTATCTTCGTAGGCCGATAGCCTTGACACAGAATTTTTGTAAATACAGAAATTTTGAAAAAAAAATTGAAATTTTGTGAAATCTTTTTTCTGTTCATTTTTCCAAACTCAGATAAATCAAGGCCACATACGCGCGGCAGCGCCGCGCGTATAGTCTTGAACAGATAAATCAAGACCACATACGCGCGGCAGCGCCGCGCGTATTGTCTTGATCCGATCACAATCAAGACCACATACGCGCGGCAGCGCGAAATCTTTTTTCTGTTCATTTTTCAAAACTCGGATAAATCAAGACCACATACGCGCGGCAGCGCTGAGCGTATAGTCCTGAACAGATAAATCAAGACCACATACGCGCGGCAGCGCCGCGCGGATTGTCTTGATCAGATCACAATCAAGACCACATACGCGCAACAGCGCCGCGCGTATTGTCTTGATCAGATCACAATCAAGACCACATACGCGCAGCAGCGCCGCGCGTATTGTCTTGATCCGATCACAATCAAGACCACATACGCGCGGCAGCGCGAAATCTTTTTTCCGTTCATTTTTCAAAACTCAGATAAATCAAGACCACATACGCGCGGCAGCGCTGAGCGTATAGTCCTGAACAGATAAAACAAGATTACATACGCGCGGCAGCGCCGCGCGGATTGTCTTGAACAGATCACAATCAAGACCACATACGCGCGGCAGCGCCGCGCGTATTGTCTTGATCCGATAACAATCAAGACCACATACGCGCGGCAGCGCCGCGCGTATTGTCTTGATCCGATCACAATCAAGACCACATACGCGCGGCAGCGCGAAATCTTTTTTCCGTTCATTTTTCAAAACTCAGATAAATCAAGACCACATACGCGCGGCAGCGCTGAGCGTATAGTCCTGAACAGATAAATCAAGACCACATACGCGCGGCAGCGCCGCGCGGAATGTCTTGATCAGATCACAATCAAGACCACATACGCGCGGCAGCGCCGCGCGTATTGTCTTGATCCGATCACAATCAAGACCGCATACGCGCGGCAGCACCGCGCGTATTGTCTTGATCCGATCACAATCAAGACCACATACGCGCGGCAGCGCGAAATCTTTTTTCTGTTCATTTTTCCAAACTCAGATAAATCAAGACCACATACGCGCGGCAGCGCTGCGCGTAATGTCTTGATCAGACCACATACCACATACAAGACCACATACGCGCGGCAGCGCCGCGCGTAATGTCTTGATCAGACCACTTTCAAGACTTGATTTATCTGATCATATTTTTTTCTAATAAAGAAATACTTATTGAAAATTTACAAATATATATTTTTTTCCAATTCTCCAAAATCTACGTGGTCTTGATATACCTGGTCTTAATTTATCTGGTCTTAATTCATCTGATCAAGACAACATACGCGCGGCAACGCGTATGTGGTCTTGATTTATCTGACATATCTGGCGCTGCCGTGCGTATTTAGTCTTGCTCGGAAAAATCAAGACTAAATACGCGCTGCAGCGCCGTCTTGATCAGATACCGTCTTGATCAGATAAATCAAGTCCACATTCTACGCGCGCAGCGCCGCGCATTGTGGTTTTTATCAAATAAATCAAGATTAAGGAAAAGTTTAAGGCAATGTGGCACAATACATTTTTTATCGAAATATTAAAAAACTCTACCGCCTCCATTCATTTGCATAGTATAAGGTGAAATTTAAAAACAAAGCGGGTTTTGAATGCCATATTTTTTCAAAAATTGTATTGCTAGGCAACGCTTCTAAAGCGCTTTCATTGGCACAGTCTGGCAGTATATTTACAATTAACTATAGTAACGTACCAGGTAACGATGAAAACGCCATTGGCGTGCACCAGGGTTGCATACCGCCAAGCGGCAAAACAATTGCCAGATTAAACACCAAACGGTTCTTTCTTCGTCACCAGTGGCGTGCACCTCTAAATTCTCCTCATCAACTATTTCACCCTCTTCTACTATTCCACCCTAAAACAACTATTCCACCTACAACAACTATTCCATTTTCATCACTATTTCACATAAAAAAAACACTATCAATATGTACTAGTATATTAACTATTTCTAGATCTATTTCGATACTCTTGACATTCGGTTGTTCAATTGACTGCTTTTGGGCAATTGACTACCAAAAAATATAGGAGGAGGACCTAACTGTATGCAACCCATATGCTTCTGGTGCCTGACAATACCACGCAACACATTAGTGTATTTTCATAAGTTTCTAATAGTAAATTCGCATTTTTATTGTATTTAAACTACATAATTACGGCTTTCAGATTTTTACCTTTACATGTGCCGTAAGACACCGCTTCTTGCCAAATTTCATGATTCTAAGTCAACGGGAAGTACTCTATAGGTTTTGATTTCCTTGTGAAATCGCAAAATATGCGACATAAACGGTCATATCTTTTGATCGCGTTGACTTACAAATTTGAATTTTGAATTTGAATTTTTTTTCACAGCTGAAAGAGACCGCAGACCCGAATATTTGATACAAATTTCAACTTGTTACCTCTACGCGTTCCTGAGAAAAAATGGTCTTGACAGACAGACAGACGGACAGACAGACAGACAGACAGACAGACAGACAGACAGACAGACAGACGGACAACAAAGTGGTCCTATAAGGGTTCCGTTTTCGGTACGGAACCCTAAAAAGGGTGTATATACTTGCGTATATAGTGTTATACTTGTTCACAGTTGTTCGAAGCGAGCAACAGTTGTTCGAGGCGAGCAACAGTTGTTCGAGGCGAGCAAAAGTTGTTAGAAGCGAGCAACAGTTGTTCGAGGCGAGCAAAAGTTGTTCGAGGCGAGGAACTGGCATCCACACTCTCGCCTCGCGTGGAAGACCTCAGTGCCATGATTGACACCGAAGAGATAGTAGCTGCTGCTATTTGTGTTATAATATATAGGAAACGACGAGTAAATACGAGAATGTGGAGGTGATGCTCGAATTTCCTCGAACTCGTGCCTCGTGTCACTCTGCTTCGGGTACGAAAAACTCCCTTTGGAGCCAATTACCGTTAACCATTACCGTTAATTAAGCGTTAACCAAGGCGAAGCGAAGAAGCACATGGCGAGCCGAGTAATCTCTCCACACTCTCGTGCCTCGGTCATTTCGCGAGAGTTTGGAGCGGGCTTAATTTTTGAATGTCGAGAAATATAAAACTGTTAAAAGCGACATGTATGTAGATGATGATATAACCTAACCTTATTTCCGTCAGTGAACGTTATTTTCGATTAAAAAAGTTATCCCAAAGTCGCGCCCAAACAAGTTTTACTTCAAAAAGTAGTAGTTTTTGTTAAAAGTGTGTGAAGAAGGATTTTTATGCACGAGTTACGAAGTTTAAAGCAAGAGCCGAAAGCGAATTTTTTTTCACTACGTCTTTTGTTTAATGACGCGAGTTGTTGCCATAGTAACAACAAACAGAAATCATTTATTAATTAAAATCCATTTGATTTACATTGGACTTTTTCCCACAATTTGGAATAATTTCTATGTTTTTTGATTAATGACGCGAGTTGTTGGCAAAGTAACAAAGAAAAATCGTTTAAAAATGAAACTCCATTTGATTTACATTGGACTTTTACCCACAATTTGGAGACCTTTCTATGTTTTTTATTTAAAGACGCGAGTTGTTGCCATAGTAACAACAAACAGAAATCGTTTAATGATGAAACTCCATTTGATTTACATCGGACTTTTACCCATAATTTGGAGCCTTTTCTATATTTTTTTGTTTAATGACGCGAGTTGTTGAAAACATACAGAAATCGTTTAATAATGAAACTCCATTTCATTTACATTGGACTTTTACCCACAATTTGGAGACCTTTCTATGTTTTTTGTTTAATGACGCGAGTTGTTGACAAACAAGCAAAAATCGTTTAATAATGAAACTCCATTTGATTTACATTGGACTTGTACCCACAATTTGGAGACCTTTCTGTTTTTAGGGTTCCGTACCGAAAACGGAACCCTTATAGGATCACTTTGTTGTCCGTCTGTCTGTCTGTCTGTCTGTCAAGACCATTTTTCTCAGGAACGCGTAGAGGTGACAAGTTGAAATTTGTATCAAATACTCGACTCTGCGGTCTCTTTCAGCTGTGAAAAAATCAAACTTGTAAGTCAACGCGATCAAAAGATATGAACGTTTATGTCGCATATTTTGCGATTTCACAAGGTAATCAAAACCTATAGGGTACTTCCCGTTGACCTAGAATCATGAAATTTGGCAAGAAGCGGTGTCTTACGGCACATGTAAAGGGAAAAATCTGAAAACCGTAAATATGTGGTTTAATTACAAGAAAAATGCGAATTTACTATTAGAAACTTATGAAAATACACTAACTTGTTGCGTGGTATTGTCAGGCAGAAGAAGCATAGGGGTTGCATACAGTTGGTTCTAAGGTTAAAAAGTATGTGTTGGCACCAAGCTGTTTATTCTGAATTTTCTTTGTTTATATTCGTTATGCATTTCATCACGTAAGCTCTATGTACATAATATATACAGGGTATATATTAAGTCTAAATTTTGCGTGTTTATAACCGATATGTGACATACTCAAGCAGCGCCGTCGTTTGGATTTGGAGGCCTCGGGCATATATATTGAGGTGGAGCCCCCAGTAAATAAAATACGGCGAGTTTTGGCAGGCGGCGGTTGCAAACTACGCAGCGCGATGCCGCTTGCAGTAAAAGATGAAACGTTCAATTCCCTGCGGGAATCGCACGACACCGTTCCCGCAGAGCTCAAGTTGGCGGTTCCGTGGGAGTTTTCCTGGATGTCCAGAAAACGTCGTTTTTATGGCGTCGCGACGCCATCTTCGGCGTAATCGGGATTAAACTCCCAAACAAACTAAAAGGTTCTATGGCTGATCGAACGGCATCGGTCCGGTTCCGATCGGTCAATTGGTTCCGAAGTTATATGTAACCCCGCAAAACGCCTCTGGTTTTTCTCACTTTTTGCGCATCTCTTCAAACTGCCGCAGATTCGCAAAAAGTCGTCGCAGTTTAAATATTCTTGCCGGAATGGTTGCGCGCGAGTGTTCTGACAACGAACCTAACCGGCGACCTGGAGTCCATCAAATAAGTCCTGGAAGTGATTGCAAAATAGGCAAAAAAAAATTATTTGCTCTTGCACCGGGTGAACGGGACGTCGCAGGACGGCGAGCGAGGGCTCTAAAAGAAAATCCTAAAAAATTGAGATCCGACAAAAAGTGGGCCTCAAAAGTAAAATATCGTGATTTTAATTTTCGGTCTGGTGCATCCGAACCTGGGGGAGTCGCGAAAATGGCACCGCTCGACGGGGATCTCGGTTCTACACCGGAAAAATGTACATTCCTGTTTTGCACCGCCGCCGCCGATTCCGTCGGGCCGTTTCCGCAAAAACTACGATTTTAAGGTGGGTTTTGGATCCCCGGAGGGGTGCGGCTGGACGGAGGACGAAACTTTACTTTGGGGATACTTTTGGATGACAACGTGCGGGCGGACATTCACAGTTAAGTCATCGAGGAAGCGCGATTAAAATACTCAAGATTTGCCGCATTCGGCGGCATAAAAATGTCAAATTTGAGCCTTTTTAAAACCCACGTTGTGCGGTCCCCCATGTGAAATTCACGATACGCCACACGTCAGTCGTCTCAGAATCAAATCTGCAGCCACTGCGGGGGGCCCCTAGTCCGTGGGCATTCGCCCGATTGACCGACGCTAGCGACGCTACTGTACTCAAGTCCCGTAACATCCTGTATATATTATATTTCGTCTAATTTTTTTTATAATCTACATATACTTAAATCACGTTCGCCCTATATTTTTTGGTAGTCAATTGCCCAAAAGCAGTCAATTGAACAACTGAATGAAGAGTATCTAAATAGATCTAGAAATAGTTAATATATTAGTTTATATTAGATCTAGAAATAGTTAGATATTAATATAAGTTAGTGAATAAGTGTAATTCTAAAATAAAGTTTTCTTTTTATAAGTTTAAAAATATTCGCGTTATTTAAAAAAAATACCCTGTATACCTTTATACAGGGTATATAGGTATACATGCAAAATTGAGCAGTAAAAACTAATAGTGAAGTTCCAGAACCTAACCTAAACACTCATAGTGAATGGGGGATGTATTGTAATAAAATATAGGGTAGAATTCCATCGTGCCACAGCGACATCTTGAGGTTATGCTTGCAGCGGTACTAAGATGGTCGTGATTTCAGGAGGGCCACTTGTCAAGTTAACTAAATGTGCTTGCTACGTCCTACACAAAAAAAATACCTTACTTACAAGTTTGTAGGGAACCCTCGGTGCGCGAGTCACAACTCGCACTTGGCCGGTTTTTTTGTTTAATGACGCGAGTTGTTGACAACAAACAGAAATCGCTTAATAATGAAACTCCATTTGATTTACATTGGACTTTTACGTACGATTTGGAGACTTTTACACACGATTATAATAATGGCATCCTTCTCATACAACAATGTATTTATTAATGTGTTCACTTTGGTGTGCGAGTAAATAAACTAATTTTCGATTTCTTTTTTGAACTTACTTGGCTGCGTCCTCCAAGACGTTGACGTTTTCAGTGAAGCTCAAGAGACATTTTTTTCGTTTCTCCGCTTGCTGTGAATGAAAGCAACATTGAAATCAAACTTTTCTATTTATCAGATTTAATTTATGAGTAATGTCTTGATTAGAATACGTTTAGCAATTTGTTTGAACCTACCAAAGCTACGAAATGGATCAAGTTCATGTTCGGCTTGTTCGCTCGAATGTCTGTAATTTTTTGCAGGGAAGAGAGCTTCACCCCTGCAGCATTTCCTGCATATCCACCCTAAAGAAATAAAAACCAATAACTGAGTTTTTCTTTTAAAAATCATGTTTTATACAATCAAGGCTTGTCTAGTAGACTAGTCTTAATTCAGTCTTAAAGAGTATTATACAATCTAGTCCAATTTCAGCAAGGCTTGTCTAGTCTATTCCAGTCTAATAGAGTATTATACAATCTAGTCAAAAACTCATCAAGGCTTATCTAGTCTAATCCAGTCTTAAAGAGTATTTTACAATCTAGTCCAATCTCATCAAGGGGTGTCCTGTCTTATTAAATAAATTGGTCTAAATTATACAATCTAGACCAAGGATGGCGAATCTTTTTGAGGAGTGGGTCAAATTTTGTTCATTATATTTTGCATACTAGCTCGTGCGCCACTGGGCCAATGGCATCACTTGGAAAAGAGAAGGGAGGTCAAAGACTACTTTTTTTGTTCTCACGTATAAGGCTTTTACAATATTCAAGTTTCCTTCTTGTTTTACAAAGTCTACTTTGGAAGTGGAGAGCAAAAAATAAAGATCGAAATCAAAAAAATGTGTACAGTATAATCTTGGTAATTCAGTATTAATCGGACGACACGTCCAGTAATCCGCCGGTCTGGAGACTGCTCGCGCTCTTCCCTTCCACCACTCTTTCTTATAATCCGGCGGTTGTATGGTCCCATATGTGTCGGATTATCGAGATTATACTGTATAAGAGACCTCGAGCGGATTGGTGGCTGGTTCCATGGTATTTTTGAATTAAAAGCTTCTTGTAAATATGATCTATGTTTTCCAACTACTTTTGGGACGCTGAATCGATTAGTAAAAACTAGAAGTCACTGTGGCAAGGCATTCAAAAGTTATGCTATCGTGAAATCGGACTAAGTTTTGAGATGGATTGGTTGTAAGTTAGGAATTAGGCAAACGAAATGAAAATGACTTAAACAATATTTGTAGAAAATTCCATTGTCTAAACAACGGAGTTAATTTTGTCTTGAAAAATTTTGGTTTGGAAATTTTGAAAAATTCAGAGGGAATCAAATTTAGATAAGGTTTGGGTTTGATTCGTTGTAACTTGGAACATGTAACTAAGTACGTGAAAATGTTTTAGACAAAAACTGTTAAGAATTTCATTGTCTAAGAGAAAATTGGTTTTTATTGTGATTTTCGGAACGATTTGAAGGGAAGTCTAAATGGGAGAAATTTGAGAAAAACAGACAAAATAGACAAAAGTGGTTTAAACAACATTAGTAGAGAATTTAATTGTCTATAACATATTAATGCTGCAATAGTTTTGAACTATTTTGAAAATTTTATGAAAAAATCGAAAATCTAATTTAAGTAAAAGTTGAAAGTTTGGAAGACTATAACTCAAAAACTAAAAATTTTAGGCAAATTTTTTTTAGATAAAAGTTGTAAATAATTCAATTCTCTATAAAAGTTATTTTCAACAATTTTTTGTTATTTCGCGTTTTTATGCAGAAAATTGCGAAAAACGGAATGAAGCTTAAAGACTGATTTGGGTTGTCAAATTTAAGGGATGATATCTAATAAAAAAAAAAAAAAATTTTAAGCAACCCCCGACACAAAGAATCTCTAAAAAGCAAAACAATTCAATTTCTTTCTTGCCCATTTAACTCCATTAAAAGTACCTATTAATATTTTGATAATGAGCGTCGCCGCGTCGGGGGACCGCTATGTGAAGAAGTATAATTAGTTATACCTACGTAGTATAACGAATAGAAAATACGTATGAACTTAGATGTATCAATCTATCTAAGGTCTACTAAGTTAATGCAGAGTTTAGATATGGTATGCTTCACGTTGGCGTTAAAGAGAACGCGCAGACAGGTGAGAGCAGACGTCGTTGACTGTTCTTTATTTTGCGATTTTTTCTGAGAAAAGAATCAAGACTGACAACTAAACGATTGGATGTTGTTGTTCTGTTACTTGCGCACGTTGCTTACACAGCGTAAATATAATCCACACTTTATCATTATCAATCTTCTTTTAATTTCTTTGTATTCTGGTTTTATCACTTGATTTACTTAGCAGTTCCCCGACGCGGCGACGCGGTGACGCGAAGTTAAAAGGGACCATCTAATGCCTGAACAGATCTTCATAAACTATAGCTAAGAACCTTCTCTAAAGTTTTCAAACACAAGTTTGGAAATACGGAACTAGACAACACGTGTGACAAATTGGTTGAAGATGAGTTTTGCGAAGAAGGAAATGAACGGATGATCATCATACGCATGAACAGATCTTCATAAATTCTAAGAACCTCCCCGCTCACGTCAGATTTCAAATAAAAATAACCGCATCAAAATCGGTCCATTTGTTTAGGAGCTACGATTCCACAAATAGCCACATATAGGGACAGACGGACAGACTGACACAAAATAAAGTAAACAATTTAGAAAAACGTTTTAGACAAAACTTGTTGCAAATTTAATAGTCTAAGAATCTTTTTAAAATTTGCAAAAATTTCGCGTGGCGTTATAAGAAATTGATATTTACTTCACAGGTTTATTAGCAAGATTATTTTGAAAAAAAGCTGAATGTTTGATAGGTTATTACTCAGAACCTAGATGAAATAGACAAAAATGTTTTAAATAAGGGTTATAGAGAATTTCTTCTTCTTTAATCCATAGCCGGCGCATGGAGAGGTGGTCGACCTCGTAGCCAGTACGCTGCTGTTGGTGCCGCTAGATTCCGTGCTCCATTCACTATACGCTTCCATGCTAATCGATCAGTTGCAACGGTTCTTGCCTCAGCTGTTGTTATTCGCTGGTTTTTTAAATCGTTCTCTACGTGTTTCAACCATGTGGTCTTCGGTGCTTGTTTTTGTGTTCTCCAATCAAGAGGTCGTTTTTTCCATAGGAGTTTGTGCGGTACTCGATTGTCGCCCATCCTACAGATGTGGCCGAACCATCGTAATCGGCGTTTTTGAATTTCCTCAACAATCGGTGTCTGTTGGTCGCACCTTTCTCTGATTGTCTCATTTCGGAGGTGGTTGAGGAGTGAGACGCAGAGAATCTGTCTCAGGCATCGCATTTGGAAGGCCTCGAGCTTGTTAAGGTCTGGTTTGAGTAATGTCCATGTTTCCGATCCATAAAGAAGAATTGGGAGGATCAGCGTCCGGTATAGGCGTATTTTGGTTTTGATGGTAATATTCGTCCGCTTCCATATGCACCACTTGAGTGAAGCAAACGTTGCTGTTGCCTGGCCTATCCGGCTGTGAACTTCGGCTGTCGAAGCTACTTTCTTCTCCACAACCAGTGATCCCAAATATTTGAACTGTGGTACCTGCTCGATTGTGGTTCCATCGAGGTAAACTCTGGCTTCAGATCCATCCGTTGTAAGCACTTTGGTCTTATCCGCATTGATTCTCAGTCCGTATGACTGGGCAATGCGGGAAATGTCATACAAGGTGTCTGTTGCTTCGGCATCTGTGTTGGCGAAAACCGCACTGTCATCGGCGAACATCAGATCGGTTAGGAAGTTTTTGTCATCATATCGAACTCTTTTCGCATAATCGTGTCGATCACAATGTTAAAAAGGAGCGGCGAGGCCACGTCTCCTTGCCGGACTCTGGTTCGAATCGGGAATTCCTCAGACATGTCGTTTCGGATACGAACATTGCTGGTTGAGCCGTCGTACGATGCTTGAAGAAGTTGAATGATTTTCAGTGGCACGTGTTCCATCTTCAGGGCTTCCCACAAGCTTGTCCAATCGATGCAATCAAAAGCAGATTTGAAATCGATGAAGACGATGACAGTTCGTTTGCCACATCGAATTCTTTCTTCCATTAGCTGACGGAGAGCAAATATCTGATCGATGCATCCTCGATGTGGTCGAAATCCAGCTTGTTCTTCCCGGCTTGTTTGCTCTCGATGTTTCTGTAGTCTTGATTGTATGATTTTCATAAATACTTTGCCGACGATCGAGAGGAGGCTAATACCACGGTAATTCTTGCATTCCCGACTGTCGCCTTTCTTCAAAATAGGCACAACAATCGCTTTCTTCCACACGGATGGAACACAATCTGAATGCCATATATGCACTGTGAGAACGTGAAGTTGATGTAATAAGACGTCTCCCCCGGCTTTGATCATTTCGGCAGTTACTTGATCTCCTCCCGGCGCTTAACCATTTTTCAGGGATTTTATTGCCGTCTTCACCTCATTGATTGTTGGTTCAGTATCGGGAAACTGATTTATCGGCTGCTCAATAATCGGCAGTCCGGGTGCTGGACCTACTGGCGGATTGTGGTTGTACAGCTGATGAAAGAATTCTCTCCACCGCTGTAGACGTTCCTGAGGAGAGGTCACGAAAGTTCCATCCAATTTTTTGATATTGTCATTTGTTGATGTTGTTTTGCCACTTAACCGTCGGATTGTCTGGTACAGCGTCCGGTACTCATGCCTTGACGCTGCTTCTTCCATGTCAGCCGCAATGTTATTCCAGTAAGCTTCCCGTTCCAATTTCATTTTCTGTCGAACTTCTTTGTTCAATCGTCGGTATTGTTTGAAATCGACGTGTTTCATTTGCTTCCGCTGGTCGACTAGATTGAGACAGTCGTCCGATATCCATTGCTGCGTCCGTCGACGGATGGGCGGAGACAGCTCCGTTGCACACCCCACAATAGACTCAGAAAGTTGTTTTTCTTCTATGTTGATATCGACTGGTATCGTGAGTGCTGTAAATTTGTTGGATAATGCGATTTGAAATTTTCGGCTGGTTTCAGGGTCTCGCAGACAGGCCCAGTTCTTCTTGGCTGATGGTGGTGCCTTTTTCTTTGCTCTTTGTAATTTCAATTGTAGTTTCACTCGGACAAGATAATGGTCTGATCCACAGTCGGGTCCACGCATCGCACGTACATCTTTGAGCGTCGATCGGAATCTGGTGTTGACCAAAATGTAGTCCAACATCGCCGAATCGTTGCCGGATGGATTTCGCCACGTGAGTTGATGTTTGAGGGGGTGACGAAAGATGCTGTTGCCGATGTTGATCAAGTTGTTTGACGCTGCAAATGATAAGAGGCGTAATCCGTTGTCATTTATTTCCCCGTATCCGAATTTTCCCATCGTTTCTTCCCAACCGGTTCGATCTGCACCCGTATGTGCATTAAAGTCGCCCATAAGTACGATTAATTCGGTTTGGGGTATTGTATCCAGTGTGTGTTGAAACTGGGCATAAAATTCATCCTTGTTTGTGTCCGGGCTGGTCTCAGTTGGGGCGTAGACGGATACGATATGGGTCTTAATCGTTCCATCAATAGTGATAACCGCCAGACGCTCGGATATCGGTTGGAATGCGATAACACTGGCAGAGGCCCGTCGATCAACCATAAAGCCAACGCCCGCTTCTCGTTTGTCGCCACCAGAATAGAATAGCGTCATCGTCTCGTCGATTGATGGTGGGTCAACCTTCATTGTCCCAGATCCTGTGAGCCGCAGTTCTGATAATGCACAGATCGATATTTTGCATTTCAATAATTCCTTGGCGATAATTTCCTTTTGACCAACGTGATGTCCCGTTCGCACATTCCATGCGGCGATTCGTATTTCTGATTTCGATGTGATTAACCTGAGTCTTTGGCCAGTAGTCCACTTCTCACCAGCATCCCTGGTTCCCAAAGCTGGCGCATCGGCTGCCCCGGATGCGGTAGCATTAATTCGTAAGTGGTTAAGTCGTGTATCCATGCGGTTTCTTGCCTAGTTTCTTCGGTTTCCCGATTCTGGTAGGCGCGGCAGGCCGACCACCCTCCTCCTTTCACACCCTGGGCTTGGGACCAGACGACGGTGTATTAGATCGAAAAAGGAGGGAGAGCAAAAAATACGTTTATGTCACTTTGACATTTAATAGAGAATTTAATTCGCAATACAAGTTGTTTTATCCAATTTTCGGCAATTTTGTCTTTTTATGCAAAAAATTGCAAAAAACCAAGTGAAGGTTCAATTTAGTCAACTTTAAGGGATGCTATCAGGAGAAGTAAAGAAGTTAGTCAAAAACTCTTTAGACAAAACTCTAATGCTTAATAAGAATTTACCTCCTTTGGTGTCGTATTAATGAATAAATCCATACAAATTCCTGATGTATTACACAATGAAATCAAATTAAAGGATGTGGAATATTCTGCTTAAGATATTGAATAGAACCAATGTTTCTTAGAACGTTCAGCGCCCCCGTGGCAAAAGTTGCTAACAAGTAAAAACGCACAGTGACGGGAATACTATTTGGTTGTTGTCGATGTAATCTAGGTAAACGTAGATTTAATCTGGATTAGATTAAGTTATGTTAGAGCCAGACAAATCAAGATTGAGGGGCCGATACGTAAAATTAAGTCAATTCTAATAGAGGTGAGAAAATTGTCGCCACGTCTAGGTTTTTTGTTTAGTGACGCGAGTTGTTGCCATAGTAACAACAAACAGAAATCATTTAATAATGAAACTCCGTTTGATTTACATTGGACTTTTACGCAGGATTTTTATACTTTTACACTCGATTATAATAATAGTCCTTCACATACAATAATTTACTTAATAATGTATTCATTTTGGTGTGCGAGTAGATAAACATATATAAAATACAATAATTGGAGAAGAAACTTCTTTTTGATATATTTAATATCCATACCTTTGTGATTGAGAAACTTTAATGAGAAAATAATAATAATAAATCAATGCCTGGGTCACTTAAAAAGCCTGTGTGGGTCAGAGTCTGACCCGCGGGTCATAGGTTTGTCTATCATAGTTCGAGCTTAAAAATTGTCATTTTTACAGGACATTAGTATATTATATTTACAAAACCTATATTTACACTTCAAAAACAATCAAAACTTGTTCTCTAATTGTTAAGAATTTTGTTGCAAATTTTATTAAAATTTTTATAGATAATCTCTCAGAAAACTACCCACTAATTACTTCTTTTACTATATAGTAACACTTACTTTTTACTTTGCTGTATAATAATACTTACCGAGTTTAAAAAGTTTCCTGCAACTAGGACCATGTAGAGGACTTCTTGTAGCGGCTTGTTGGTCATCAAATCTAGACACAAAATTCAATTCATAACTACAATTAATTCCAAAAATGTTTGCGAAAATTTTACCTCCCGCTGCGACGATCATCGAGTTAATACTGGGTTCAAGGTACCCCATGTTCGATGCGAACTCTTCCTTCAGCAACATACTTTCTATCCTTAATTTGTAGCTGAAAGATAAACAGAACACAGCATTTAAACATTTTCAGGAAGTCATCAGAGAAACGATAACAGAGGTTTTGTCTGTCTAGTTTCTTGAACGAAGAAAATTTCTTGATTCCTTGAACAAAGATTTTGAATCCAAATAACTTGAGAACTAGATCAGTTACATGGCTCAAATTTAGTGTAGGTATTAAGAATTAGTATAGTTAGTCAATTCTGAAAACTAGAATGCTTTATGTAGTCAGCAAAATTAGCTACTGAATGTCAAACTTTAAATTTAGTCTTCCCACATTTGTATTCTCTGATTTCTTGGACAAGGATTTTAAATCTAAATATCTTCAGAACTAGATCAGCTAGATGGCTAAAATTTACTGTAGGTATTAAGAATTGGTGTAGTTAGTCAATTCTGAAAACTAGAATGCTCTACGTGGTCTACAAAACTAGCTACAGAGAGTCAGAGATAATACAAAAGTTGTCTGTCTAGTCTTGTCTATCTAGTCTTGTCTGTCTAGTCTTGTCTGTCTAGTCTTGTCTGTCTAGTCTTGTCTGTCTAGTCTTGTCTGTCTAGTCTTGTCTGTCTAGTCTTGTCTGTCTAGTCTTGTCTGTCTAGTCTTGTCTGTCTAGTCTTGTCTGTCTAGTCTTGTCTGTCTAGTCTTGTCTGACTAGTCTTGTCTGTCTAGTCTGTCTGTCTAGTCTTGTCTGTCTAGTCTTGTCTGTCTAGTCTTGTCTGTCTAGTCTTGTCTGTCTAGTCTTGTCTGTCTAGTCTTGTCTGTCTAGTCTTGTCTGTCTAGTCCTTGTCTGTCTAGTCTTTCTGTCTAGTCTTGTCTGTCTAGTCTTGTCTGTCTAGTCTTGTCTGTCTAGTCTTGTCTGTCTAGTCTTGTCTGTCTAGTCTTGTCTGTCTAGTCTTGTCTGTCTAGTCTTGTCTGTCTAGTCTTGTCTGTCTAGGTCTTGTCTGTCTAGTCTTGTCTGTCTAGTCCTGTCTGTCTAGTCTTGTTTGTCTAGTCTTGTCTGTCTAGTCTTGTCTGTCTAGTCTTGTCTGTCTAGTCTGTCTGTCTAGCCTTGTCTGTCTAGTCTTGTCTGTCTAGTCTTGTCTGTCTAGTCTTGTCTGTCTAGTCTTGTCTGTCCTAGTCTTGTCTGTCTAGTCTTGTCTGTCTAGTCTTGTCTGTCTAGTCTTGTCTGTCTAGTCTTGTCTGTCTAGTCTTGTCTGTCTAGTCTTGTCTGTCTAGTCTTGTCTGTCTAGTCTTGTCTGTCTAGTCTTGTCTGTCTAGTCTTGTCTGTCTAGTCTTGTCTGTCTAGTCTTGTCTGTCTAGTCTTGTCTGTCTAGTCTTGTCTGTCTAGTCTTGTCTGTCTAGTCTTGTCTGTCTAGTCTTGTCTGTCTAGTCTTGTCTGTCTAGTCTTGTCTGTCTAGTCTTGTCTGTCTAGTCTTGTCTGTCTAGTCTTGTCTGTCTAGTCTTGTCTGTCTAGTCTTAGTCTGTCTAGTCTTGTCTGTCTAGTCTTGTCTGTCTAGTCTTGTCTGTCTAGTCTTGTCTGTCTAGTCTTGTCTGTCTAGTCTTGTCTGTCTAGTCTTGTCTGTCTAGTCTTGTCTGTCTAGTCTTGTCTGTCTAGTCTTGTCTGTCTAGTCTTGTCTGTCTAGTCTTGTCTGTCTAGTCTTGTCTGTCTAGTCTTGTCTGTCTAGTCTTGTCTGTCTAGTCTTGTCTGTCTAGTCTTGTCTGTCTAGTCTTGTCTGTCTAGTCTTGTCTGTCTAGTCTTGTCTGTCTAGTCTTGTCTGTCTAGTCTTGTCTGTCTAGTCTTGTCTGTCTAGTCTTGTCTGTCTAGTCTTGTCTGTCTAGTCTTGTCTGTCTAGTCTTGTCTGTCTAGTCTTGTCTGTCTAGTCTTGTCTGTCTAGTCTTGTCTGTCTAGTCTTGTCTGTCTAGTCTTGTCTGTCTAGTCTTGTCTGTCTAGTCTTGTCTGTCTAGTCTTGTCTGTCTAGTCTTGTCTGTCTAGTCTTGTCTGTCTAGTCTTGTCTGTCTGACTCTTGTCTGTCTAGTCTTGTCTGTCTAGTCTTGTCTGTCTAGTCCTGTCTGTCTAGTCCTGTCTGTCTAGTCTTGTTTGTCTAGTCTTGTCTGTCTAGTCTTGTCTGTCTAGTCTTGTCTGTCTAGTCTTGTCTGTCTAGCCTTGTCTGTCTAGTCTTGTCTGTCTAGTCTTGTCTGTCTAGTCTTGTCTGTCTAGTCTTGTCTGTCTAGTCTTGTCTGTCTAGTCTTGTCTGTCTAGTCTTGTCTGTCTAGTCTTGTCTGTCTAGTCTTGTCTGTCTAGTCTTGTCTGTCTAGTGTTGTCTGTCTAGTCTTGTCTGTCTAGTCTTGTCTGTCTAGTCTTGTCTGTCTAGTCTTGTCTGTCTAGTCTTGTCTGTCTAGTCTTGTCTGTCTAGTCTTGTCTGTCTAGTCTTGTCTGTCTAGTCTTGTCTGTCTAGTCTTGTCTGTCTAGTGTTGTCTGTCTAGTCTTGTCTGTCTAGTCTTGTCTGTCTAGTCTTGTCTGTCTAGTCTTGTCTGTCTAGTCTTGTCTGTCTAGTCTTGTCTGTCTAGTCTTGTCTGTCTAGTCTTGTCTGTCTAGTCTTGTCTGTCTAGTCTTGTCTGTCTAGTCTTGTCTGTCTAGTCTTGTCTGTCTAGTGTTGTCTGTCTAGTCTTGTCTGTCTAGTCTTGTTTGTCTAGTCTTGTCTGTCTAGTCTTGTCTGTCTAGTCTTGTCTGTCTAGTCTTGTCTGTCTAGTCTTGTCTGTCTAGTCTTGTCTGTCTAGTCTTGTCTGTCTAGTCTTGTCTGTCTAGTCTTGTCTGTCTAGTGTTGTCTGTCTAGTCTTGTCTGTCTAGTCTTGTCTGTCTAGTCTTGTCTGTCTAGTCTTGTCTGTCTAGTCTTGTCTGTCTAGTCTTGTCTGTCTAGTCTTGTCTGTCTAGTCTTGTCTGTCTAGTCTTGTCTGTCTAGTCTTGTCTGTCTAGTCTTGTCTGTCTAGTCTTGTCTGTCTAGTCTTGTCTGTCTAGTCTTGTCTGTCTAGTCTTGTCTGTCTAGTCTTGTCTGTCTAGTCTTGTCTGTCTAGTCTTGTCTGTCTAGTCTTGTCTGTCTAGTCTTGTCTGTCTAGTCTTGTCTGTCTAGTCTTGTCTGTCTAGTCTTGTCTGTCTAGTCTTGTCTGTCTAGTCTTGTCTGTCTAGTCTTGTCTGTCTAGTCTTGTCTGTCTAGTCTTGTCTGTTCTAGTCTTGTCTGTCTAGTCTTGTCTGTCTAGTCTTGTCTGTCTAGTCTTGTCTGTCTAGTCTTGTCTGTCTAGTCTTGTCTGTCTAGTCTTGTCTGTCTAGTCTTGTCTGTCTAGTCTTGTCTGTCTAGTCTTGTCTGTCTAGTCTTGTCTGTCTAGTCTTGTCTGTCTAGTCTTGTCTGTCTAGTCTTGTCTGTCTAGTCTTGTCTGTCTAGTCTTGTCTGTCTAGTCTTGTCTGTCTAGTCTTGTCTGTCTAGTCTTGTCTGTCTAGTCTTGTCTGTCTAGTCTTGTCTGTCTAGTCTTGTCTGTCTAGTCTTGTCTGTCTAGTCTTGTCTGTCTAGTCTTGTCTGTCTAGTCTTGTCTGTCTAGTCTTGTCTGTCTAGTCTTGTCTGTCTAGTCTTGTCTGTCTAGTCTTGTCTGTCTAGTCTTGTCTGTCTAGTCTTGTCTGTCTAGTCTTGTCTGTCTAGTCTTGTCTGTCTAGTCTTGTCTGTCTAGTCTTGTCTGTCTAGTCTTGTCTGTCTAGTCTTGTCTGTCTAGTCTTGTCTGTCTAGTCTTGTCTGTCTAGTCTTGTCTGTCTAGTCTTGTCTGTCTAGTCTTGTCTGTCTAGTCTTGTCTGTCTAGTCTTGTCTGTCTAGTCTTGTCTGTCTAGTCTTGTCTGTCTAGTCTTGTCTGTCTAGTCTTGTCTGTCTAGTCTTGTCTGTCTAGTCTTGTCTGTCTAGTCTTGTCTGTCTAGTCTTGTCTGTCTAGTCTTGTCTGTCTAGTCTTGTCTGTCTAGTCTTGTCTGTCTAGTCTTGTCTGTCTAGTCTTGTCTGTCTAGTCTTGTCTGTCTAGTCTTGTCTGTCTAGTCTTGTCTGTCTAGTCTTGTCTGTCTAGTCTTGTCTGTCTAGTCTTGTCTGTCTAGTCTTGTCTGTCTAGTCTTGTCTGTCTAGTCTTGTCTGTCTAGTCTTGTCTATCTAGTCTTGTCTGTCTAGTCTTGTCTGTCTAGTCTTGTCTGTCTAGTCTTGTCTGTCTAGTCTTGTCTGTCTAGTGTTGTCTGTCTAGTCTTGTCTATCTAGTCTTGTCTGTCTAGTCTTGTCTGTCTAGTCTTGTCTGTCTAGTCTTGTCTGTCTAGTCTTGTCTGTCTAGTCTTGTCTGTCTAGTCTTGTCTGTCTAGTCTTGTCTGTCTAGTCTCTGAGTAGACGCCGAAGTGAGTGGATGTGTAGCTTTGTGCTCCGCATTTGGGTGGCTCAATAATATTTAGTAATATTATTACTTAGTAAAATATTTAGTTATATTGCCTAGCTACTATAATTAATTAACTGGTTGGTTAGTTAATTAGTGTATTTAGTTATTTTTTATCTGCGGTTTAGAGTTTTCTTTATTTTGGTTTTATAAAAGTGTTCATTTCAGTTTAATTTGTGTCCCAGCACGCGGCGTGAGTTTTATCGCCTTAAATTCATATTTTTTGCCTCTCCTTCTTATCTTATCTTTTGAGATAAGAATAATCCAACGCCGCGGATTTTCTTGCTTCAGTTACTGTAGCACGATCTCTGCGGCCAATTTTTTCACCCCCCAGTAGGGGAGTGTTTCTTTAATTTATTTTTAGTTTTGGGGAGAGTTCGTCCAGTATGGAATCTTTCCTAAAGCAAAAAGTAAGCAGGGGTGCAGGGGATATGGAAAGCCGGGCGAGGAGCCAATCCATTGGAGAAACCCCGAAGAAAAGAAAAGTGGCGGATCGGTCGACGGATGACGTCGACGCATACAAGAACACTGAGTGCTCGATTTTCTTTACGATCGTGGAGGCGATTGGGGCACTCAATAGACAGGTGGAGGAGCTGGAGAGGGCCATCGCTGGAGGAAGCAGCACGAAGCGTGATATGAAGGAAGCAGCATCGCGAGTCAGGAGGACAACAAATGTTTTCTCGCGCCACTCCGTGACCAGTTGGCTCGAGGAGCATCGCTTCCAGCCGATTGAGAAGGTACTGTACGACGTTGAGGTACAAACGGTAGGTACGGTGTGTAAGGAAGTCAGCACCCAAACGGAGGCTGAATGTAGAATCACCAGTGCGCTAAAGCCGGGGATGAATGTACAGGAGTACATGTCCCTGGCGAGGGAGAGGTGGTCCGAGAACGCCTTCACCGTGGTGAAGATGGCCAAGGGCTCTCCTCTGGCCAGGGACGAGGATGTACTCCTGTTAGTTGTAGGAGAGAAAGGGGATAACTGTGGACAGCTGGGCTGGGGGATGCTCGACCAGCTCCTTTAGGCCAAGCGAGTGGCTGAAGGCTTGAATGTAGGTTCCGTGACCTACATCAAGAGCGAGTATGTGGTGTGTATGGGAGGCGATGAGTCGTTGGACTCCGAGAGGAAGTACCACTTCATCGCCCGGCTGGATGATAATAAGGTCGAGGGCGCCGAAGAAAAGGCGTTCGAAACCTTATTAAGGATGAAAGGTCTTTGTCAGAAGACTGAGAGAAAGGGGTTCGCTATCGGTGTGGCTGGTAACCTTAATATGTGGCTGGTACGAAAGATGGCTGAATGCGTGTGGCATGGCACAGGAGTTGAGCTAACCCTGTGCTGGATGAATGCGGAGGGCCAAAAGCCCAGGGTGGAAGGGGCCGGAGGCACCAGAAAGGCAGAAACCTTACTGGTGAGGAGGGCAGAGGGTGTTTCTTACGCCCATATGGCGAATGTCCTTAAGAAGGAAGTAGACATGGAGGATATAAATGTAAGGGCGATGAGGAAAACCCACGCTGGGGACCTCATCGTCAGAGTGAATGATGATGGGGAAAAGAAGCGACTGGCAGAGCGAATGGCCCTAGTGACTGAGGCTGTAAGGGATGTCAGGACGGAGGTGGGGCTCAGAAGTGTCCTTGTTAGGGGAATGGATGAGGCTGCCACCACCGATGAGGTGAAAGGAGCCATTCAGAAGGCGGCTGAATGTAAGGAGTGTGTGGTAAAGTCTCTCCGCAGAGTTTGCCGTGGGGCCAGTATGGCAGTTGTCACTCTTCCAGTAAGAGCGGCACAAACCATACTGGAGAAAGGAAGAATAAAAGTTGGATGGATCATGTGCCGAGTGACCGAAGACAATAAGCCGATCAGGTGCTACAGATGCCTTGGCTTCGGGCACCTGGTGGCAGCATGCAAGAGAATAGAGAGAAAGAATGCGTGTTTGCGATGCGATGAAAGTGGGCACAAAGCACACGAGTGCACGGCCAAAGAGGCTAAGTGCTTCGTGTGCGGAGTGAGTGGGCATAGGGCGGACTCCATGAACTGTCCTGCGTACAGGAAACTGTGCAGGGAAAGTATGAAAGGGACGTCCCAAAGAAACAGATTATGCTAGTATTGCAAACCGAACTCAAATAGGAGTGCGGCTGCAATGGAGCTGGTATGGAAGACGGTGCATGATGAGAGAGTGGATGTGGCCATTGTCTCCGAACCAAATCTACGGACTATTGGTAACGGAGGCTGGCACGTGGACCAGTGTAAGAATGTTGCTGTGAGGATTTTCCAATCGGAAAATCCTATGGTTAAGTGTGGATGTGGAAATGGATATGTGTGGATTGAATGGGAAAACTGGGTCCTGTATGGGTGCTACATCTCGCCTAACATAACGTTAGAGCAATTTGTAGCTTTTATGGATGAGCTAAGGGCCAGTATGTAAAGCTGGTCCAAAGAGATTGTTGTCGGGGGGGGGGATTTGAACGCCAAGTCCGCTTGGTGGGAATCCCCTAGAGAGGATGAGAGAGGGAGAATGATGGAAGAGTGGCTGGCAGAGGAGGACCTGGTGGTTCACAACAGTGGGAATGTGCCAACCTTCGTGCGGGGTGAAAGTATGTCTTTCATAGACATCACTTTTAGCACCTCACGGATTGCAGGCAGAGTGAAAGAGTGGAGTGTCAGAGAGGGAGAGAATCTGAGTGATCACCAGGATATTCTCTTCGACGTACGAAAGGATGTTTCTGAGGGACCGGTTGATTGTAGAACGAATGGATGGAGAGTGGACAAGAGTCTACTAGAAAGATTGGGAGACGTCATGAAAGAGCTGGCTGAAAGGACAGGCCCCGAAAATGGATTGCGGAGCTCCTGCGAAGCAGTTCTTCACGGGGCCTGTGATGTGGTGTTTCGGAGAAAACGGAGGGGCGTCAGAGGCAGGAAGCCAGTTTACTGGTGGAATGAGCAGGTAGCTGAAAATCGTAAAACCTGTTTGCGTGAAAGGAGATGCATGGTGAAGAGCAATAGGCGAGCAAATGAGAAAGTGCGTGAGGAGTGCAGAAGGAGGTATAACTTGGCGCGCAGGGAACTTTGCAGAGCCATCGCGAACTCCAAGCAAGAAGCTTGGAGAGTGCTCTGCGAAGAGGTGAATAATAACATCTGGGGCGACGGCTACAAGATCGTCACCAGAAAAATTGCGCACAGGGTTAATACTCTCCGGGGGGATAGCCTAATGACGGAAGTCAAGAAGCTGTTCCCAGTACATGAGCGAATGAACTGGCTGGAACCCGTGGGATGGAGATCGGCGCCTCATTTCACTCCGGCCGAGCTGCAGAGTGCAGTTGGCCGGATGAAGGAGGGAAAAGCGCCGGGTCCTGATGGTGTTCCACCGGAAGCGTGCAAGGTGTTTGGGCATGTGTGTGAGGACATGTGCTTGAGCATGATGAATGAATTGTTGATGAATGGCAGTTTCCCCAAAGAGTGGAAAAGAGCGAGACTGGTGATGATTGAAAAAGAGCGAAAGGAAGGAGAGGAAGCCAATTACAGGCCAATCTGCCTACTGAATGGGATAGCGAAGATGTTTGAGAGTATGATCGGAGCTAGGATAAATGAGGATCTCGAGAGGGCAGGGGGTCTTTCAGAGGAACAGTATGGGTTCAGAGGCGGCCGCACTACGGTGAACGCAATGATGCGTGTGATAGAGAGAGCAAGGTTAGCTAATACGGGTCCATGGCGTACCCGTAGCTACTGCGTGCTTGTAACCCTGGACGTGAAAAATTCCTTCAATTCGGTCCCATGGGGCGGAATCATGGAGGCTTTGGAACTAAAGGGGGTAGCTCCCTACCTTAGAAAGATGGTGGGGAGCTACTTGAATGATAGGGAGATAGTGACTGTGGAAGGTAAAATCTTTAAAATGAGTGCGGGTGTTCCACAGGGTTCGGTTCTTGGGCCGATACTGTGAAACATATTTTATGATGAGGTTTTAAGACTGAGGCTGCCAGACGGGGTTACACACGTAGGGTACGCTGACGACTTAGCGGTGGTCGGTGTCGCAAGAACGGAAGAAAGTCTGAAAGCGATAATGAATGAGGCAATTGGTAGGATTGGTCGGTGGATGGAGGAAAAAGGGCTTGCTCTGGCTCCCCACAAAACCGAGGCGGTCCTGCTAATTGGGAGAAGAAAGCTGCGTGAATTGACCGTGCGAATGGGGACAGTTGACGTACCGGCTCGGGAATCTGTAAGATACCTTGGGGTAGAGCTCCAGCGAAATCTCAGGGTGTCCGATCAGGTCACCCGGGTGGTGAGCAAGGCTACAGCATGTGTGAGAGCCCTTGGACGGCTGATGCCCAACATAGGTGGGTCGTTGACCTCCAAGAGGAGGGTTATGAATGCGGTCGTGGACTCCATTCTCCTGTATGGGGTGCCGGCATGGATAAATGCATTCAGGATTGAATGTTATAGAGCGAGACTGATTAGAGTGCAAAGGTGTATGCTGCTGCGTGTGTGCAGCGCATACAGGACTGTTTCTGGCGACGCCGTGGCGGTCGTTGCTGGAGTTATCCCGTTAGACCTTCTAGCGCATGAAAGGGTGAGAGTTTGGGGAGGTAATGACCCTAGAAATGAAAGGGAAAAAACAATGCGTGTATGGCAAGAGCTATGGCAGGGGTCGGAAAAGGGAGCCTGGACCAGGCAACTGATTCCTACTATCAATGAATGGGTCAACCGTGGGCACGGGGAGGTGAATTATCACCTCACCCAGGCGCTTACGGGGCATGGATGCTTTGGGTCTTACCTGGTGCGCATCGGGAAACTGGTTGAGGCGCACTGTAGGTACTGTGGAGCGACTGAGGACACTGCGGAGCATACCATCTTCGAGTGTACGAGATGGGAGAGAATGAGGAGCGCCGCAGAATGCAAGGTGGGAGAGAATGTGAACAAGGAGAGTATGGTGAGAATCATGCTCCGCAGTGAGTATGAATGGGGCGTGCTGACTGGAATGATAGGTTATATAATGAGGAGAAAGGAGAAGAATGAAAGGGAGGAGCGTAAAACGGGTCGAGGGGTTGCTACGCGAGAGCCGAGCGTGCCATCGCCGGGCCCCCCTTAGTGCGAAGGGGGCGCACAAACTTATTGTAAACTCTGATGTGAGGGGGGGCACGGCGATTAACGACGCGCCCGGCACAACGAATGAATGGATGAATGCTTTGGAAGTTATGCCAAATTTTGGATTCCAATACGTTCTCTCTGGTTTTGACTGGGGGGTCTGAATGGTGGGGGTTTTTTAGTGGGTCGCCCCTTTTGGGGGACAGCCCCACACTACCACTCGACACGGGTCGGGTGGTGTCTGTTTACAGATTTTCACCTCCAGCACGTGCAAAAAAAAAAGTCTTGTCTGTCTAGTCTTGTCTGTCTAGTCTTGTCTGTCTAGTCTTGTCTGTCTAGTCTTGTCTGTCTAGTCTTGTCTGTCTAGTCTTATCTGTCTAGTCTTGTCTGTCTAGTCTTGTCTGTCTAGTCTTGTCTGTCTAGTCTTGTCTGTCTAGTCTTGTCTGTCTAGTCTTGTCTGTCTAGTCTTGTCTGTCTAGTCTTGTCTGTCTAGTCTTGTCTGTCTAGTCTTGTCTGTCTAGTGTTGTCTGTCTAGACTTGCATGTCTGGTTGCCTGTCCAGTCTAGTCTGTCTAGTGTTATGTCTCTATTCTTGTCTGTCTATTTTTACAATTTCAATTTTGTACAAACTTTGGGAGTCCAGTGAGTTGCAGAAGAAACTTCTCGGCGTTTCCAAGTTTCTCGAAATCGCCGTTGAAAGATTTCAGCATGTCGAGTTCGTCGATTTCGGGTAAAATCTTCAGCAGTCCTTTCAGTTTCTCGGCGCCGATGTCGTCGTGAAGCCCTTGCCGGATCAACTCGACGATGTCCGCGTTCGAACTGAAAACAGACAACAATTATTGATTCGCCACACGAAATCTTTGAAATCGTTCGAACAAACCTTCTAAACTGCTTCAGGAATATATTCACATTCAAACTACGTTTCCCGTCTAATAAAGTAATCTACAATATAAAATTAGAATGGATGAATAAAACTCTAAAGGTAGACTTCCGAGCAAAGCGGCTCTGGCGTCACTAACGCAGCGTCAAAGCCGCCGCGACATAGCTATAGTATGATGCACTATGGAAATGTATGAGCACTATTGATGAGCACTAATTGTATGAGTACAATTATGCACTATGCCATTCGAGCGCAGCGATATTGACGCGTCCAGCGTCAGTACGTCAGTGTCGCTGCGCTCGAATGGCGCCTCATACAATTCCATAGTGCATAATACTATAGCAATGCCGCGGCGGCTTTCACACTGCGTCATTATCGCTGCGTTAGTGACGCCAGAGCCGCTTTGCCGGAAGTCTGTCTTTAAAGTAAACGTTTTTTGATGTAAGTCTTCTCACTAAAAAGGCGTTTTTACCTCCGGATTGTCTTTTCTCGTTGGTCGTCTTTCTGCCGGTTCTGCCGTTGGCTCTCTAGCACCGAGCTTTGGCGATGAATTTGAAGTTTGTTGGCAGAAAAGACCTTCCATTTCGCTCCAGTCCATGTCTGCCATCGGTGAGTTTTGATGATTACTAGCTACTTGAGTCCAAATATTATTCTTTCCAACAACCTAAGAACAAACAAACATTTAGATAAAACCTTGGACCAGTGGTTCTCAAACCGGGTGCCGCGGCATCTTGGGGTGCCGCGAGCGTATGTCCGGGGTGCGGCAGCAATAATCAAGAAATGTTAAAAAATGTTAAAAGAAAATTACATGAGGAGGAGGTAGACGAATTTGAGTTTCTACTTTTATTGCTGAATTATGAACAATTGGCTAAAATTGTTGTCTTTAAAAGGGAAAGTTGATGAACTCACTCACTCGTTTTCAAACCGTTTTTAGGGTAGCTAATGCCGCGAAATTTTTGTAGCCCGACAAGGGTGCCGCGAGATCTTTTTAGCTCGAAAGGGTGCCGCGGCAAAAAAAAGTTTGAGAACCACTGCCTTAGACAGACAAGAATTGTCATTCCATTCGCGATCTCAACGACGTCGTGCTACGTCGTGCGACGTCGAGCTACGCGACGTCGTGCGACGTCGTCTGTCAAATAATGATTACATTGTTTTAAATGGACATGTCAAGTAGTTGTCGCGTAGCCAAAGTGAGAACGTGCCCATTTAAAACAATGTAATCATTATTTGACAGGCGATGTCGCGCGACGTCGTGCATATGCGAATCGACATTTACAATTTCACTAACTCGATTCGATGGAACTAACTCGATAATAGATACGATGCAACTGATAGTTTCAATTTAAAGGCCGATTCTCATATACGCGACACTCAGCTACGCGACGTCACGCGACATCGCCTGTCAAATACTGATTACATTGTTTTAAATGGGCACGTTCTCACTTTGACTACGCGACAGTTGTGCGACATGCCCATTTAAAACAATGTAATCATTATTTGACAGGCGATGTCGCGTGACGTCGCGTAGCGGAGTGTCGCGTATATATGGGAATCGACATTTACAATTTTACTAACTCGATACGCTGGAACTAACTCGATAATAGATACGATGCAACTGATAGTTTCAATTTAAAGGCCGATTCTCATATACGCGACACTCAGCTACGCGACGTCACGCGACATCGCCTGTCAAATAATGATTACATTGTTTTAAATGTGCATATTCTCACTGTGGCTACGCGACAGCTACGCGACGTGCCCATTTAAAACAATGTAATCATTATTTGACAGGCGATGTCGCGTGACGTCGCGTAGCGGAGTGTCGCGTATATATGGGAATCGACATTTACAATTTTACTAACTCGATACGCTGGAACTAACTCGATAATAGATACGATGCAACTGATAGTTTCAATTTAAAGGCCGATTCTCATATAAGCGACACTCAGCTACGCGACGTCACCTGTCAAATAATGATTCATTGTTTTAAATGAGCACGTCGCGCAGCTGTCGCGTAGCCATAGTGAGAACGTGCCCATTTAAAACAATGTAATCAGTATTTGACAGTCGATGTCGCGTGACGTAGCGTAGCTGAGTGTCGCGTATATGAGAATTGGCCTTTAAATTGAAACTATTAGTTCCATCATATCTATTTTCGAGTTATTTCCATCGTATCGAGTTCGTAAAATCGTAAAGGTCGATTCCCACATGCGCCACACTCAACTACGCGACGTAGTGCGACATCGCCTGTCAAATAATGATTATATTGTTTTAAATGGGCACGTCGCGTTGCCAAAGTGAGAACGTGCCCATTTAAAACAATGTAATCATTATTTGACAGGCGATGTTATGTGACGTCGCGTAGCTGAGTGTCGCGTATATGAGAATCGGCCTTTAAATTTAAACTATCAGTTCCATCTTATCTATTATCGAGTTAGTTCCATCGTATCTAGTTAGTAAAATCGTAAAGGTCGATTCCAATATGCGCTACACTCAGCTACGCGACGTCATTTCGCATATAAGTGACACTCAGCTACGCGACGTCACGCGACATCGCCTCTCAAATAATGATTACATTGTTTTAAATAGGCACGTCGCGTGGCCAAAGTGAGAACGTGCCCATTTAAAACAATGTAATCATTATTTGACAGGCGATGTCGCGTAGCTGAGTGTCGCGTATATGAGAATCGGTCTTTAACTTGAAACTATCACTTCCATCGTATCTATTATCGAGTTAGTTCCATCGTATCGAGTTAGTAAGATCGTAAAAGTCGATTCCCATATGCGCGACAATCAGCTACGCGACGTTGTGCGACATCGCCTGTCAAATAATGATTACATTATTTTAAATGGGCACGTCGCGTAGCCAAAGTGAGAACGTGACAATTTAAAACAATGTAATCATTATTTGACAGACGATGTCGCGTGACGTCGCGTAGCTGAGTGTCGCGTATATGAGAATCGGCCTTTAAATTGAAACTATCAGTTCTATCGTATCTATTATCGAGTTAGTTACATCGTATCGAGTTAGAATCGTAAAGGTCGATTCCAATATGCGCAACAATCAGTTACGCGACGTCGTGCGACATCGCCTGTCAAATAATGATTACATTGTTTTAAATGGGCACGTCGCGTAGCCAAAGTGAGATCGCGCCCATTTAAAACAATGTAATCATTATTTGATGTCGCGTAGCTGAGTGTCGCGTATATGAGAATCGGCCTGTTCGTTTTACCTTATTATTTGGAATTTTGTTCCAATTAATGGTCTTCATCTTAATTTTTGGCTTGGGAATCTCTTGCTGTGGCAATTTGTCCAACATTTCTCGACTGCCTCCGGTGTCCTTGGACTCCTTGGGAGGTGGAGGAGCCTTCATTGTAGACGGCGGCGCCGGTGGAGGAATGTTCGGGGGCGGAGGCGGCGGAGGCGGCAATGCAGGTCCTTACATCCCAAAAACAAAATGAATTACAAAAGCACAACATTTGTAAATGAATGAATATTTCAAACTTAAAACGAACGGAACACAGCCTAGAATATATAAACATATTCAACCTTCTCGGAGCTTTATAATAATTGTTATAGAGCTCCGGAAAGGCTGAATATGTTCTATATAAGCTCCTTTCCGGAGCTCTATAATAAATGTTATAGAGCTACGAAAAGACTGAATATATTTATATATTCAGGCTGTGTGCTCCGTTTGTTTTAAGTTTGTATGATTATCTATAACGTAGGATGGTTTCACCAATTCTATCTTAAATGAATATTTTTTACCTGGTGGCGGTGGAGGTGGAGGCGCCGGGCTAGTGTTCAAAGATTGTCGTCTGACGTTCGAGTCGGAGCGGCAGTGGCAGATTGGACGCATATTTTGCAAACTGGGCGTCCTGAGCAGTCTGGACGCGTCGTCCCGACTTTCTAACAAGGTTGCTCTATGCACCAGACGCTCCGCCGTGTCCCAAACTATATCACTCACTGCTTCCTTGGTATCTATCCTTAATAAATGCTGCAGTATACTCAAAAATGGAACTTCCTGAGGAGTCTCAGCCACCTAATTTAAGTAAATAACAACTTATTGCAACTGCCAAACTATTATCTCAACTAGGTTAGGTAAAGGCCGATTCTCATATACGCGACATTCAGCTACGCGACATCGCCTGTCAAATAATGATTACATTGTTTTTAATGGGCACGTTCTCACTACGGCTATGCGACAGCTACGCGACGTGACCATTTAAAACAATGTAATCATTATTTGACGTCCAGTCACATCGCGTGACTGAGTGTCGCGCATATGGGAATCGACCTTAAAGGCCGATTTTCATATACGCGACAGTTAAATAATGATTACATTGTTTTAAATGGGCACGTTCTCATTAGGCGATGTCGCACGACGTCGAGTAGCTGTGCCGCGCATATGGGAATCGACCTTTCTCATATACGCGACGTCACGCGACATCGCCTGTCATATAATGATTACATTGTTTTAAATGGGCACGTTCTCACTAGGCGATGTCGCACGACGTCGCGTAGCTGTGTCGCGCATATGGGAATCGACCTTTCTCATATACGCGACGTCACGCGACATTTCCTGTCATATAATGATTACATTGTTTTCAATGGGCACGTTCTCATTAGGCGATGTCGCACGACGTCGCGTAGCTGCGTCGCGCATATGGGAATCGACGTTTCTCATATACGCGACGTCACGCGACATCGCCTGTCATATAATGATTACATTGTTTTAAATATGCACGTTCTCACTAGACGATGTCGCACGACGTCGCGTAGCTGTGTCGCGCATATGGGAATCGACCTTTCTCATATACGCGACGTTACGCGACTTCGCCTATCAAATAATGATTACATTGTTTTAAATGGGCACGTTCTCATTAGGCTATGTCGCACGACGTCGCGTAGCTGTGTCGCGCATATGGCAATCGACCTTTCTCATATACGCGACGTCACGCGACATCGACTGTCATATAATGATTACATTGTTTTAAATGGGCACATTCTTATTAGGCGATGTCGCACGTCGTCGCGTAGCTGAGTGTCGCGGATATGGGAATCGACCTTTTTCATATACGCGACACTCAGCTACGCGACGTCACGCGACATCGCCTGTCAAATAATCGTAGCCTGACAGCTACGCGACGTGCTCATTTAAAACAATGTAATAATTATTTGACAGGCGATGTCGCACGACGTCGCGTAGCTGAGTTTCACGCTGTGTGACCGTTTCGTATAGTTCAACTACGAATAGTTTTGGACTATAACGATCACACAGTTAATATTCAAAGTATAGCAGGACTATACGCGAGTTTTCTATACCGTGTGTACGTAGCTTAACGTTCAGGGCATTAGAAGAAATTATTTCAAATTCCCGTTTTTTACGTGACATTACTTTGCAGTACCTAAGAATTTCAAAAATTATCTGGCATTATTACGCATTATGCTTGTGAATTCTCCGAGTACTTCGCATTACCAAAGAAATAGGATAATTACGTGACATTTTTACGCATTACACTAGTAATTTCTTCGAGTACCTCGAATTATATATGGGAAGCGACCCTTTATCCGTACGACTAATTGTTGTTGTTATTAGTAGCTTTAGTGGTTGACCTGTTTAAGAATCGCGTAGAAAACGTCCAAAGGTGAGTTGAGGTCGACGCCGTGCGGGCCTTGCATGCTCTGGGCGTCGTCGCTTTCGCGCTGTTCGTCGAAAACGTCCAGTTGGACGGCCAGTTCCGGTTCTGCCTCTGCGCACTTCCTGTTTATTGCAAAACACGGAATTACTTCAACTATCCGGGGCACGAATGCGTGACTTACCTTAAATTATTTAAGACTGGTAGCAGATGACATCCTAGATAACACAAGTTAATAAAAAAAGAAATATTTTCTACTCGTTCTGTTTTGGGTCCAGTCTAACTATAAGTAGTAATAGCTTTACTGTAACTAGTTTTTTAAGATCTTATCTGCATAGTCTATTTAGTTTATATAGTCTAGACCAGTGGTGACGAACCTATGGCACGCGTGTCACAGCTGACACGTGGAAAAATTGTATTGGCACGCGAACTATTTCTCTCGCGCACCTTCTAATCTACTTAAAAATTCTACTTTTCTTATTTTTAGATTATTTGCGACATAAACGGTCATATCTTTTGATCGCGTTGACTTACAAGTTTGATTTTTTCACAGCTGAAAGAGACCGCAGACCCGAGTATTTGATACAAATTTCAACTTGTTACTTTCGGTACGGAACCCTTATAGGATCACTTTGTTGTCCGTCTGTCTGTCCGTCTGTCCGTCCGTCTGTCTGTCTGTCAAGACCATTTTTCTCAGAAACGCGTAGAGGCAACAAGTTGAAATTTGTATCAAATACTCGGGTCTGTGGTCTCTTTCAGCTGTGAAAAAATCAAACTTGTAAGTCAACGCGATCAAAAGATATGACCGTTTATGTCGCATATTTTGCGATTTCACAAGGGAATCAAAACCTATAGGGTACTTCCCGTTGACCTAGAATCATGAAATTTGGCAAGAAGCGATGTCTTACAGCACATGTAAAGGGAAAAATCTGAAAACCGTAAATATGTGGTTTAATTACAAGAAAAATGCGAATTTACTATTAGAAACTTATGAAAATACACTAATGTGTTGCGTGGTATTGTCAGGCACCAGAAGCATATGGGTTGCATACAGTTAGGTCCTCCTAAAGATACCTTACTTTCAAGTTTGTACAGAACCCTCGGTGCGCGAGTCACAACTCGCACTTGGCCGGTTTTTTTTTAAGTTTTCTCAATCTACTTTTGTGCCACATCAAAGGAGTAAAATATAAGACGTGTTATATCCAGGCTTCAATCATATAGACGTATGTACCAAATACGTATATCTACCAAAAGGGGCTATTAGACGCCAGGCTACAGGGAGGACGGAAAAGAGGCAGGCCAAAACTCAGATGGGAAGACGGAGTAACAGAAGACGCATCAACGTCTGGACTTCGAGGTTGGAGAGGACTAGCACAAAATAAGGACGAATGAAGGAAGACACTTTGCGAACCCAGGTCCCGCACAGGGCTGTAGCGCCACAGTCCTTTTCAGCCTCCAGACTTTGATGCGTCTTCTGTTACACCGTCTTCACATCTGAGTTTTAGCCTGCCTCTTTTTCGCCTTCCCTGTAGCACCCCTACGCGCCCAATTCGGCGTCTGAAGGCTAATATGGTAACTGATTTTCACAATAAGAAATGTTCATTGATTATGATAGTTACCAGGCATGTCTGCATTTCCAAATGTGAGAGTTAGAAAAAAATGCCACGCGGGCAGAAACAGGTTTTGCCACCCCTGGTCTAGACTGTTCAGTAATTGTCTTTTCTGTGTCAAGCCTTGCATAACATATCTCATCTGCTCAGTCTTATTTGTTTTTCTAGTTCCTTCTATTTAGTTTGTCGATTTGTACTAACTAATCCAACTTGATTTAATCTACAAAAACTACATGGATTTAAAGCGCGTATTTTTGGGAATATTTGCAGAAATTTTCATGAAAATCGCGCGATTCATTTTTGTTTTATGAAGAAAACTTTGAAGATTCGTTTCGGTCCCTCAAGACATTAAACAATTCGAAGTTAGTCAAGTTTGTCGATTTGTACCAACTAGTCCAACTTGATTTAATCTACAAAAACTACATGGATTTAAAGCGCGTATTTTTGTGAATATTTCCTGAAATTTTCATGAAAATCGCGCGATTCATTTTTGTTTTATGAAGAAAACTTTGAAGATTCGTTTCCGTTCTTTAAAACATTGAACAATTCGAAATTAGTCAAGTTTGTCGATTTGTACCAACTAGTCCAACTTGATTTAATCTACAAAAACTACATAGATTTAAAGTGCGTATTTTTGGGAATATTTCCTGAAATTTTCATGAAAATCGCGCGATTCATTTTTGTTTTATAAAGAAAACTTTGAAGATTCGTTTCGGTCCCTCAAAACATTGAACAATTCGAAATTAATCAAGTTTGTCGATTTATACCAACTAGTCCAACTTGATTTAATCTACAAAAACTACATGGATTTAAAGCGCGTATTTTTGAGAATATTTCCTGCAATTTTCATGAAAATCGCGCGATTCATTTTTGTTTTATGAAGAAAACTGTGAAGATTCGTTTCGGTCCCTCAAAACAATGAACAATTCGAAATTAATCAAGTTTGTCGATTTATACCAACTAGTCCAACTTGATTTAATCTACAAAAACTACATGGATTTAAAGCGCGTATTTTTGTGAATATTTCCTGAAATTTTCATGAAAATCGCTCGATTCATTTTTGTTTTATAAAGAAAACTTTGAAGATTCGTTTCGGTCCCTCAAAACATTGAACAATTCGAAATTAATCAAGTTTGTCGATTTATACCAACTAGTCCAACTTGATTTAATCTACAAAAACTACATGGATTTAAAGCGCGTATTTTTGAGAATATTTCCTGAAATTTTCATGAAAATCGCGCGATTCATTTTTGTTTTATGAAGAAAACTTTGAAGATTCGTTTCGGTTCCCCAAGTCATTGAACAAATCGAAATTAGTCAAGTTTGTCGATTTATATCAACTAGTCCAACTTGATTTAATCTACAAAAACTACATGGTATTAAAGCGCATATTTTTGTGAATATTTCCTGAAATTTTCATGAAAATCGCTCGATTCATTTTTGTTTTATGAAGAAAACTTTGAAGATTCGTTTCGGTAACTCAAAACATTGAACAATTCGAAATTAGTCAAGTTTGTCGATTTGTACCAACTAGTCCAACTTGATTTAATCTACAAAAACTACATGGATTGAAAGTGCGTATTTTTGTGAATATTTCCTGAAATTTTCATGAAAATCGCGCGATTCATTTTTGTTTTATGAAGAAAACTTTGAAGATTCGTTTCGGTACCTCAAAACATTGAACAATTCGAAATTAGTCAAGTTTGTCGATTTGTACCAACTAGTCCAACTTGATGTAATCTACAAAAACTACATGGATTTAAAGTGCGTGTTTTTAAGAATATTTCCTGAAATTTTCATGAAAATCGCGCGATTCATTTTTGTTTTATGAAGAAAACTTTGAAGATTCATTTCGGTAACTCAAAACATTGAACAATTCGAAATTAGTCAAGTTTGTCGATTTGTACCAACTAGTCCAACTTGATTTAATCTACAAAAACTACATGGATTGAAAGTGCGTATTTTTGTGAATATTTCCTGAAATTTTCATGAAAATCGCGCGATTCATTTTTGTTTTATGAAGAAAACTTTGAAGATTCGTTTCGGTACCTCAAAACATTGAACAATTCGAAATTAGTCAAGTTTGTCGATTTGTACCAACTAGTCCAACTTGATGTAATCTACAAAAACTACATGGATTTAAAGTGCGTGTTTTTAAGAATATTTCCTGAAATTTTCATGAAAATCGCGCGATTCATTTTTGTTTTATGAAGAAAACTTTGAAGATTCATTTCGGTAACTCAAAACATTGAACAATTCGAAATTAGTCAAGTTTGTCGATTTGTACCAACTAGTCCAACTTGATTTAATCTACAAAAACTACATGGATTGAAAGTGCGTATTTTTGTGAATATTTCCTGAAATTTTCATGAAAATCGCGCGATTCATTTTTGTTTTATGAAGAAAACTTTGAAGATTCGTTTCGGTACCTCAAAACATTGAACAATTCGAAATTAGTCAAGTTTGTCGATTTGTACCAACTAGTCCAACTTGATGTAATCTACAAAAACTACATGGATTTAAAGTGCGTGTTTTTAAGAATATTTCCTGAAATTTTCATGAAAATCGCGCGATTCATTTTTGTTTTATGAAGAAAACTTTGTAGATTCGTTTCGGTACCTCAAAACATTGAACAATTCGAAATTAGTCAAGTTTGTCGATTTGTACCAACTAGTCCAACTTGATGTAATCTACAAAAACTACATGGATTTAAAGTGCGTGTTTTTAAGAATATTTCCTGAAATTTTCATGAAAATCGCGCGATTCATTTTTGTTTTATGAAGAAAACTTTGAAGATTCGTTTCGGTACCTCAAAACATTGAACAATTCGAAATTAGTCAAGTTTGTCGATTTGTACCAACTAGTCCAACTTGATGTAATCTACAAAAACTACATGGATTTAAAGTGCGTGTTTTTGAGAATATTTCCTGAAATTTTCATGAAAATCGCGCGATTCATTTTTGTTTTATGAAGAAAACTTTGAAGATTCATTTCGGTACCTCAAAACATTGAACAATTCGAAATTAGTCAAGTTTGTCGATTTGTACCAACTAGTCCAACTTGATGTAATCTACAAAAACTACATGGATTTAAAGTGCGTGTTTTTAAGAATATTTCCTGAAATTTTCATGAAAATCGCGCGATTCATTTTTGTTTTATGAAGAAAACTTTGAAGATTCGTTTCGGTAACTCAAAACATTGAACAATTCGAAATTAGTCAAGTTTGTCGATTTGTACCAACTAGTCCAACTTGATGTAATCTACAAAAACTACATGGATTTAAAGTGCGTGTTTTTGAGAATATTTCCTGAAATTTTCATGAAAATCGCGCGATTCATTTTTGTTTTATGAAGAAAACTTTGAAGATTCGTTTCGGTAACTCAAAACATTGAACAATTCGAAATTAGTCAAGTTTGTCGATTTGTACCAACTAGTCCAACTTGATGTAATCTACAAAAACTACATGGATTTAAAGTGCGTGTTTTTGAGAATATTTCCTGAAATTTTCATGAAAATCGCGCGATTCATTTTTGTTTTATGAAGAAAACTTTGAAGATTCATTTCGGTACCTCAAAACATTGAACAATTCGAAATTAGTCAAGTTTGTCGATTTGTACCAACTAGTCCAACTTGATGTAATCTACAAAAACTACATGGATTTAAAGTGCGTGTTTTTAAGAATATTTCCTGAAATTTTCATGAAAATCGCGCGATTCATTTTTGTTTTATGAAGAAAACTTTGTAGATTCGTTTCGGTACCTCAAAACATTGAACAATTCGAAATTAGTCAAGTTTGTCGATTTGTACCAACTAGTCCAACTTGATGTAATCTACAAAAACTACATGGATTTAAAGTGCGTGTTTTTAAGAATATTTCCTGAAATTTTCATGAAAATCGCGCGATTCATTTTTGTTTTATGAAGAAAACTTTGAAGATTCGTTTCGGTACCTCAAAACATTGAACAATTCGAAATTAGTCAAGTTTGTCGATTTGTACCAACTAGTCCAACTTGATGTAATCTACAAAAACTACATGGATTTAAAGTGCGTGTTTTTGAGAATATTTCCTGAAATTTTCATGAAAATCGCGCGATTCATTTTTGTTTTATGAAGAAAACTTTGAAGATTCATTTCGGTACCTCAAAACATTGAACAATTCGAAATTAGTCAAGTTTGTCGATTTGTACCAACTAGTCCAACTTGATGTAATCTACAAAAACTACATGGATTTAAAGTGCGTGTTTTTAAGAATATTTCCTGAAATTTTCATGAAAATCGCGCGATTCATTTTTGTTTTATGAAGAAAACTTTGAAGATTCGTTTCGGTAACTCAAAACATTGAACAATTCGAAATTAGTCAAGTTTGTCGATTTGTACCAACTAGTCCAACTTGATTTAATCTACAAAAACTACATGGATTTAAAGCACGTATTTTTGGGAAAATTTCCTGAAATTTTCATGAAAATGGCACGATTCATTTTTGTTTTATGAAGAAAACTTTGAAGATTCGTTTCGGTACCTCAAAACATTGAACAATTCGAAATTAGTCAAGTTTGTCGATTGGTACCAACTAGTCCAACTTGATGTAATCTACAAAAACTACATGGATTTAAAGTGCGTGTTTTTAAGAATATTTCCTGAAATTTTCATGAAAATCGCGCGATTCATTTTTGTTTTATGAAGAAAACTTTGAAGATTCGTTTCGGTCCCTCAAAACATTGAACAGTTCGGAATTAGTCAAGTTTGTCGATTTTTACCAACTAGTCCAACTTGATTTAATCTACAAAAACTACATGGATTTAAAGCGCGTATTTTTGAGAACATTTCCTGCAATTTTCATGAAAATCGCGCGATTCATTTTTGTTTTATGAAGAAAACTGTGAAGATTCGTTTCGGTCCCTCAAAACAATGAACAATTCGAAATTAATCAAGTTTGTCGATTTATACCAACTAGTCCAACTTGATTTAATCTACAAAAACTACATGGATTTAAAGCGCGTATTTTTGTGAATATTTCCTGAAATTTTCATGAAAATCGCTCGATTCATTTTTGTTTTATAAAGAAAACTTTGAAGATTCGTTTCGGTCCCTCAAAACATTGAACAATTCGAAATTAATCAAGTTTGTCGATTTATACCAACTAGTCCAACTTGATTTAATCTACAAAAACTACATGGATTTAAAGCGCGTATTTTTGAGAATATTTCCTGAAATTTTCATGAAAATCGCGCGATTCATTTTTGTTTTATGAAGAAAACTTTGAAGATTCGTTTCGGTACCTCAGAACATTGAACAATTCGAAATTAGTCAAGTTTGTCGATTTGTACCAACTAGTCCAGCTTGATTTAATCTACAAAAACTACATGGATTTAAAGCGCGTGTTTTTGAGAATATTTCCTGAAATTTTCATGAAAATCGCTCGATTCATTTTTGTTTTATAAAGAAAACTTTGAAGATTCGTTTCGGTCCCTCAAAACATTGAACAATTCGAAATTAATCAAGTTTGTCGATTTATACCAACTAGTCCAACTTGATTTAATCTACAAAAACTACATGGATTTAAAGCGCGTATTTTTGTGAATATTTCCTGAAATTTTCATGAAAATCGCTCGATTCATTTTTGTTTTATAAAGAAAACTTTGAAGATTCGTTTCGGTCCCTCAAAACATTGAACAATTCGAAATTAATCAAGTTTGTCGAATTATACCAACTAGTCCAACTTGATTTAATCTACAAAAACTACATGGATTTAAAGCGCGTATTTTTGTGAATATTTCCTGAAATTTTCATGAAAATCGCGCGATTCATTTTTGTTTTATGAAGAAAACTTTGAAGATTCGTTTCGGTTCCCCAAGTCATTGAACAAATCGAAATTAGTCAAGTTTGTCGATTTATATCAACTAGTCCAACTTGATTTAATCTACAAAAACTACATGGTATTAAAGCGCATATTTTTGTGAATATTTCCTGAAATTTTCATGAAAATCGCTCGATTCATTTTTGTTTTATGAAGAAAACTTTGAAGATTCGTTTCGGTACCTCAGAACATTGAACAATTCGAAATTAGTCAAGTTTGTCGATTTGTACCAACTAGTCCAGCTTGATTTAATCTACAAAAACTACATGGATTTAAAGCGCGTGTTTTTGAGAATATTTCCTGAAATTTTCATGATAATCGCTCGATTCATTTTTGTTTTATGAAGAAAACTTTGAAGATTCGTTTCGGTACCTCAAAACATTGAACAATTCGAAATTAATCAAGTTTGTCGATTTATACCAACTAGTCCAACTTGATTTAATCTACAAAAACTACATGGATTTAAAGCGCGTATTTTTGTGAATATTTCCTGAAATTTTCATGAAAATCGCGCGATTCATTTTTGTTTTATGAAGAAAACTTTGAAGATTCGTTTCGGTTCCCCAAGTCATTGAACAAATCGAAATTAGTCAAGTTTGTCGATTTATATCAACTAGTCCAACTTGATTTAATCTACAAAAACTACATGGTATTAAAGCGCATATTTTTGTGAATATTTCCTGAAATTTTCATGAAAATCGCTCGATTCATTTTTGTTTTATGAAGAAAACTTTGAAGATTCGTTTCGGTACCTCAGAACATTGAACAATTCGAAATTAGTCAAGTTTGTCGATTTGTACCAACTAGTCCAGCTTGATTTAATCTACAAAAACTACATGGATTTAAAGCGCGTGTTTTTGAGAATATTTCCTGAAATTTTCATGATAATCGCTCGATTCATTTTTGTTTTATGAAGAAAACTTTGAAGATTCGTTTCGGTCCCTCAAAACATTGAACAATTCGAAATTAATCAAGTTTGTCGATTTATACCAACTAGTCCAACTTGATTTAATCTACAAAAACTACATGGATTTAAAGCGCGCATTTTTGGGAATATTTCCTGAAATTTTCATGAAAATCGCAAGATTCATTTTAGTTTTATGAAGAAAACTTTGAAGATTCGTTTCGGTCCCTCAAAACAATGAACAATTCGAAATTAGTCGTTTGTCGATTTGTACCAACTAGTCCAACTTGATTTAATCTACAAAAACTACATGGAATTAAAGCGCATATTTTTGTGAATATTTCCTGAAATTTTCATGAAAATCGCTCGATTCATTTTTGTTTTATGAAGAAAACTTTGAAGATTCGTTTCGGTCCCTCAAAACAATGAACAATTCGAAATTAGTCAAGTTTGTCGATTTGTACCAACTAGTCCAACTTGATTTAATCTACAAAAACTACATGGATTGAAAGTGCGTATTTTTGGGAATATTTCCTGAAATTTTCATGAAAATCGCGCGATTCATTTTTGTTTTATAAAGAAAACTTTGAAGATTCGTTTCGGTTCCTCAAGCCATTGAACAATTCGAAATTAGTCAAGTTTGTCGATTTGTACCAACTAGTCCAACTTGATTTAATCTACAAAAACTACATGGAATTAAAGCGCATATTTTTGTGAATATTTCCTGAAATTTTCATGAAAATCGCTCGATTCATTTTTGTTTTGTGAAGGAAACTTTGATAACATAAAAGAGCGCAAAATAGAAAAAGTAGTTTAAAGAACGAGTTCAATCCTCGCTACGCTCGTCGTTTTCTAAACATGGACGCGTGCTGAAAAATCGCGCTTATTGAAGTCGATCTTTAATATACTATTTTATATTTTGCGTCTATAATCGAGTTATTAAAGCACTGATATGGGTTCGTTAATGGCTCGCCGAGAGCGATACAAATTTTCTCAATATGTATCGGCGATTTTTTTATTTAGAAATGGCATAAAAAGGCGGGAAATAGAAAAAATAGTTTAATAAACGAGTTCAATAAGCTCGCTATTCAATAAGCAATAAGCTCGCAATAAGCTCGTTATTCAATAAGCTCCTCGCTACGATCGTCGTTTTCTAAACATGAACGCGTGCTGAAAAATCGCAATTATTGAACTCGTTCTTTAATATATTATGTTATATGTCTTGTATTCTTGTCTTGTCTGTTGCTTAAATATCTTTCTGATTCAAGTTTTGGACAAACCTATGAATTCATTTCTAAGCCGTGATCGATCGGTCAGTCTAGGTATAGATATAATTAGACAATTAATAAATGCTACTAAAGCTGTCTGATAGTCCAAGACAGTCGCCTGATCCAGTTCCTTCACTATGACGCTCAGCCTGTATCGTTCTCCCTTCAAGTTCTGCAAGAATAATAACAAAAGTGTCGGAATCAATAAATCACGCTAAATCTAATACCTTGTATTGTTCCATTGTGTCTAAAACTCTGGCGTGTCCATCTTCGTTGTGCACGCAGAGCGCCGATAGCAGCTCGAAGACTTGTTTCTTCACTGTAAAGTTCCTCGTGTCCAAAGCAGCTGCCAGTTTTCTTATGTATTCTGGGTTTTCGACTATAAAGTCGAGGCCGATACGAGAATCCATGTCTACAACATACAAAACAAACTATTTAAAAAAATATATATTGAAGTTAAACTTGTTTACGCGCAATTTTTAAGTAAAGGTAGACTTCCTGGCGTCACTAACGCAGCGATACTGACGCGGCGACATAGCGATAGTATTTTGCACTATGAAAATGTATGAGGCGCCATTCGAGCGCAGCTATACTGACGCACTGACGCTGAGCGCGTCAATGTCGCTGCGCTCGAATAGCGCCTCATACATTTCCATAGTGTATAATACTGTCGCTCTGTCGCGGTGGCTTTGACGCTGCGTTAGTGACGACAGAGCTCCTTGCTCGGAAGTCTACTTTAACTCAGATCTTTTTTTAATCGGAAATGACGTTGACTGACGGAAATAAGGTTAGCTTAAGTCATGTCTATATAGATGTCGCTTTTTGACAGTTCCAACATTTTGACATTTCTCAACATTGAGGTAAAACTGCTTTAGGCGCAGCTTGAGAGTAACTCAGACCCTTTTTTTAACGCTAAGTAAAGTCGATATTGTGCTTAGTTTCAACACTTTGTCTTTTCGCAACTTTGAAAAACTACTTTAAGGACGCTAGTGAGTAACAATACGAATGTGTACAAGATATTTGTGGACTTCAAACAAGCTTACGACTCGTTCAACCGCACAAAGTTGTACACGACCCTTAAAGGACTCGGCATACCAGTGAAACTGACAAGACTTGTACGCATGACCATGGAAAAGTGTAGGGCAAAAGTGTGCGTACAAGGACAACTAACCGAATAACTCACATACGAGCAGGGTCTGAAGCAGGAAGATCGAATAGCACTGACCCTCTTCAACCTTCAACGGGTAGTCAGAAAAACCGGCATCGGCAGACACAACTGACTTACTAACAAAACTGAATGTTACTTCATGAGTCGAACCAAAGCCGCAGTATAAGAAGCGTACACCCTCCAGAACGAAGCAGCCAGGGACATAGGGCTGAAAATTAACGTAACAAAGACTAAAGTGCTAACGCTGACGATAACAACACAACACACGACAATGGCGATAACAACACAAGACAACTTAGACCAAGTCTAGAGGAGGCGCTCTAAATGGGTAAGTATACCAACATTTAGAGGCAGAGGGTGGGGTACAATAGATCTAAGAAGGTCGCAGTACAAGTCGTCACCACCAATACTACAATCTACAATCTCTTTATCAAGTCAGCAGCTTCCGCTATCTAGGAGTGACCCTAGAAAACAAATCAAGCGAAGAAGCAGACATACGAGCCAGAATCACAGAGGCAAACGGAGCATACTTCGCTCTCGGACATATCTTCCAATCAAAACACGTGTCAGACCAACACTCACATATGGCTGCGAAACCTGGGTCTTGACACACACCAGTGGCAACAAAATCTTTGAGAGGAAAGTATTGACAATCCAAGACGAAAATGGTTACAGAATACCAAACACTAATGAGTTGTACCAGGGGTTGCTGGACCCGCCAGTATCCGCATATGCAAAGATACACAAGTTACGATGGGCAGGCCATGCCACAAGAATGGATGAGGAAGGACTGCCAAAACGGGCCCTCCAAGGCAAAATGGTAGGGAAGAGACCGAAGGGCAGTCCACGGAAACAATGAGAGGACGCGGTAGAAGAAGATGCCAGAGGATTGCTAAGGATTAGAGGATGGAAAACGGTAGCAATTGACAGAAGCGTCTAAAGGGATAAATTGAGGGAAGCCAAGGCCCAACTTTGGGCTGTAGAGCCATAGAAGAGAAAGAGTGAGTAACTCAGACCTTTTTCCTGACGGAAATAACGTTAAGTAAAGTCTATCTTCAGCTTACGCCTTGGAAGAACTCTTGAAATCTAAACTTGTCTTTCAAATGTCTATCCGGGGAGCGTATATATTTATTACTTCAGAGTCTATTTTAATTCGTTTACTGTCTGTCGTCTGTTATCTGTTTGGTTCTGGTTAATAGTTATAAATATACGATTACGAATAATGCAAGAGTAAACATTCCGATTCCGGAAATTTTTTGGCCGCGCGTCTCTGTTTATGTTACGGTCAAATGTTTAATAATTTCGCGTCGTTTGGTGATTATTAATATTCGATATCGGTCGCGATTCTTCGAATGTGTCGGACGACGTCCGGCGGCCGGATATTGCTCTTTGCGTTCGCACCGGAATTCAAAATCAGCCAACACTCACACACGATTTAAATATAATTGAAGATATGCGGAATCGAATGGTGTTTTAATAATATGTATTGTCTGACATATTAACACATTATTTTTTACATTTTGTAATAATAAATTAATGTCATTATATAAATAAATATGAATTAATGTACACGAAATTATCATTAGAGTAGACAACAGGGCTAAATTATAATAAAAAATTATAAACTAAGAATAGTCTGATGCAGTGGAGAAGTAATTTATTGCCAAAATCTGAATTAAAATTATCGCGAATTTCGACTCCATAAGGCCGAGGCCGCATTACGGTTTTTTCCCGCGAGCGGTAACAGCTATAACCGCGAAACCACTCGAGAAACACACAGTATGCTATAGCAAAAATCAGTCGCGAGAAAAAAACGCAAGTGAGACCGCTTGTATTAGCTTAATTGAGTCACAAAATCACGCGATTAAAAACCGCTGCGGTTTAGCCGTAGTACAGCTTATGCCAGTCAGTTTCTCGAGAACGGTTGTAGATATTGAAAAACCGACTGCGGCGTCGTTTTCAGGAGGTCATTTATTTGCGGGTAAACTTAGATATCCTTAGAAATATTAATTAGTTTCCGAGTTATGTGCTCGGCGGGCGATATTTCGCACGTTTTTGCGAAATACGTCAAGTCATATCGTGCGAATGGAAGCGACTACCGAAATGCAATTTACATATTTGCAACCGGCAGGGAAAACACTTTCAGACGCGCTTTGAAACTTTCTAGTCGCTTGATAAATAACGATTTTACAAACTCGCATTTTCCGCGGATTTCACGAATTCGTAACTTCGGAACGGCTGATCGCAGAGACTTCTAGTTTGCACAAATCTATTTAGCGTCCTGAAATTAGTCCGAAAACATATACCACGTTACCTAGGAAGCTACCGCAACTAAGAAATCCCACTGCACCACCTAACAATCCAGCGGAGGACTATTACATTTTAATTCACCGCTCGGTCAATTTTCAACCGATTTTGACAAATTTAGTCTCGGAAGATGCGCGAGGAATTCAGCTAAATTATTCAAACAGTTGCAATAAGTGAGAGGAAACGGCCAAAAATGTAAGTGTAAAATAGAACATATCTCTGGCATTTTGAGCATTTTAACGAAATAAACCGGAAAATCGTGTTCAGCGCAACTTTTTAGGGTTCCGTACCGAAAACGGAACCCTTATAGGATCACTTTGTTGTTCGTCTGTCTGTCTGTCTGTCTGTCCGTCTGTCCGTCTGTCCGTCCGTCCGTCTGTCTGACAGTCAAGACCATTTTTCTCAGGAACGCGTAGATGTAACAAGTTGAAATTTGTATCAAATACTCGACTCTGCGGTCTCTTTCAGCTGTGAAAAAATCAAACTTGTGAGTCAACGCGATCAAAAGATATGACCGTTTATGTCGCATATTTTGCAATTTCACAAGGGAATCAAAACCTAAAGGGTACTTCCCGTTGACCTAGAATCATGAAATTTGGCAAGAAGCGGTGTCTTACAGCACATGTAAAGGGAAAATTCTGAAAACCGTAAATATATAGTTTAATTACAAGAAAACTGCGAATTTACTATTAGAAACTTGTGAAAATACACTAATGTCTCAGGCACCAGAAGCATATGGTTTGCATACAGTACCTCTACAGTACAGGTCCTCTTTAAGATACCTTACTTACAAGTTTGTACGGAACCCTCGGTCACAACTCGCACTTGGCCGGTTTTTTGTTTGTTTCTTGTCTACTATTTGTTTGTTTTTGTTTTTTGTTGAATTTTTACCTCCCCAAGAATCCTTGAGGTAGCCTGATGGTTGATCAGAGCGAGATTCTGAGCCTTGAGCCCTACTCGCCTGGGGTAGTTTCATTTTGAAATTTGACATGGAAGGAATTGCTACTGCAACTGATAAATCCCACCGCACCAGCCCATCAATCCGGCGGATGACTCTAGGATACGGCCTGAGTGAAAGTGCGTCGAGCGGCGAACGGGGCGTGCAGTTTAAGCGGGCAATGGGCGTCCAATATCTGGCCTGAGTTATGAGCGGGGCGTGCAGCGTGCAGCTGCATCCGACGCGACGGTCTCCCACTCATCTCAGCTGCACGCTGTAGAGGAACGCTAAACACAAACTGATTTTAAATGAGCGTGCACGCCACGCTGCCCGCTCAGCTGCACGCAAAACCCAAACGCCCCGCTCACTTACTTACTCAGGACGCCTGCTACTAAGACCATGTGTTTGAGATGCACGCTGCACGCCACGCCCCGCTCCACGCTCTATTTGAGCGGGCACTCAGGCCGTAGACTTACATTTTAATTCACCGCTCGGTAAATTTTCAACAGATTTCGACAAACTTGGTCTCGAAAGATGCATGAGAAATTGGGCTAAATTATTCTGCAAGAAAAAGTTGCAATAAGTGAGAGGAAACGGCCAGAAATGGCAAAATAAGCATAAAATAGGCTCAGATATGGCCATATGACCATATGGCTATGGTAATTTTGGGCATTTGAACGAAATAAACTGGAAAATCGTATTCAGTGTATTCACATCCTTCGGACGCCTTCATTTTTTCGAAAAGTCGCGAAAACAATCAGGATAAGGAAAAAAGATTTTGATCAAATTTTGATCAGGAAAAAAATGCGTTATCGGTTTTTTGTCAATTTATCTGAAACTACAAATCCCAGCAAAATCATTTTCGGCAGACTGAAACTAGATGACAAGACGAGCAAGTCGATGTATAAATTGTTTAAAAAGGTTCAAGTTTTCATGCCGAAATTCTGAATTTAAATTTTCTAGAATTTCGATTTCACAAGTCTTTATCTCGAGAACGGTTGCAGATAATTAAAAACCGATTGCAGCAACGTTTTCAGGAAGTCATTTTCCTACGGTTACATTTAGATTTCCTTAAAAAATGTTTAATTAGTTTTCGAGTTCTGTGGTCGACGGACCAAATTTCGCTCGTTTTTGCGAAATGCATCAAGTCATATCTCCCGAACGGGAGTGACTACCGAAATGCAAATTACATATTTACAACCGGCAGATAAAACACTTTCAGACGTGCTTTGAAATCTTCCATTCGCTTAGTAAATAACGATTTTACTAACTAGCATTTTCCGTAGATTTCACGATCTCGTAAATTTTGAACGGCTCATCGATGAGACTTCTAGTTTACGCCAAACCATTTAGCGTCCCAAAATTAGTCAGAAAACATATACCGTACTCTTAAGAAGCTACCGCAACTAATGCCCGCCATACACGCAACGGTCTACCGGAGAGATTACATGTGTAGGTTTGCCTGCGCAGGTCTACCGTACGCAAGAAACTGCACAGGCAAACCTGCACAGGAACACCTCTCCGGTAGACCGTTGTGTGTATGGCGGGCATAAGAAATCCCATCGCACCAGCCATCGATCCGTCGGTGGACTCTTACATTTGAATTCACCGCTCTGTCAATTTTCAACCGATTTCGACAAATTTAGTCTCGAAAGATGCATGAGGAATTGGGCTAAATTATTTTGCAGGAAAAGTTGCAATAAGTGAGAGCAAACGGCCAGAAATGGAAAAATAAGCGTTAAATATGCCATAGCCGGGGCATTTTGAGCATTTGAACGAAATAAACCGGAAAATCGTCATATGACATATGTCCCATAGGTTTGCCACCGCTGCTTTAGACTGTTCAGTATGCACAACACACATACTGACGATAACTTGTGTCTGGTAACTTGTTCTTCATTGCGCTTGCCCAGACTGGAGCTGCGTAGTCTAGCAGAATGTACTACTCAGCATATGAGTCTTCGCTCATTGCTGTTAGGATCACCGGCGCTAGTGATTAGTGCTTATCCACGTTGACTAGCGAGCGCGGTCACGAAATATCAAACATATGGCGTAATATCGAAGTGTTCACGTACGAAACGCACGTGCGGTCTAAGTAGCGGGCAAGCCAACGACTGGCGCGCGCGGCGCGCTCTCGACAATATCAAACGCGTGAGATGTTTGTGTGTGTTTACGTCGAACTAGCGGCGGAACGCGCGATTCACTCGCGACGTCTGTAAGTTCAACCAGTACGAACTTATCGCTAGAAACGATAGCATGTTTTCATCATGTCTTTCAATACAGAAGAGTTTATTAGTGCTGTTCAGCTTAGTATACTAACCAAAACTTAAACTTAGGTTAGTATACTAACCTAACCTGACAACAGGTCACACCCGCGCAAACGTTTGGCGGCCAATGAGAACACGAACTCGCCACGTCTACCGCGCCCGCGCGTTCTAACGTGAACAAACACTTAGTTTGTCTAGTGCTGCAGCATTGCATCATCACTATCTGCAATATTGGTAATGTGTTGTTTGAATGATAGACATTTATCAATCGTCACACCCAGGTATTTTATTGTTTCCTTTGGTACTATCTTTCCCCTCTTGACAAGAAATGTAATTTGTCCAACCTTTCTCAGTCCTGTTAGGAACACTGATTCTGTCTTTTCTGCAGACAATTTTAGATTTTTAGTTTCTGTTGTTTTTGTTCTGAGCATTGCACTCCTTACTATCTTGCCTGTTGCTATCAGTGCTAGGTCGTCGGCAAAACTCACGATCTCTACCCACTCCGTAGTTCAAATCCGAGGACTTCGTCGTACAGGATGTTCCCCACAGCGTCGGGACCAACACCGCGCCCTGTGGGACACCATTGTAGACATAACGTGCTACTATCGTATTTTCAGCTTGAAAGTCATTTGTACAATTTGGCAAATAACTCTATATTAGTCGTAGTAAGTACGGTGGACGTTTTTCACATCAAGAGTTATGTTTGTACTTCTTTATCCATTTCTAAGACCATGGCGTCTACTGTTCGCTTTGCCTCCCTGAATCCATACTGCTTCTCTGAAAGGTATTTTCCTGTCTTTAGTTCTATTTTTATTCTCTGGAGTAGCAGTTGCTCCACGAGTTTTCCTACGACATTTAATCGAGGCCTGTACGGGTAAGGCTCCAGGATGGGGTTATCGCCTAATTCGAACAAATTCTGCTTTTTTCCATACATCTTGGAAAACTCCGTCAGTGATTATATGGTTCACTTTTTCCAATGGTTGGGAAACTTTTCTACTGTTTGGAAAAGCAAACCTATCCAGAGAAGATCATACATAAAAGATTATGTGTATACAATGGGAATTATTTTTTTAAATAAAATTTCTCAAAATTGAGAGTGACTTCCTCCAGACGAACCGAAAGAAAGGTCCAAAAATGTTCCGAACAAAATCCATCGATTTGATCAGGAAAAAAAGAGCGTTTTCGATTTTTGGACAATTTCTCCGAAATTACAAATTCCAGTGAAATCATTTTCGGCACACTGAAACTAGAGGACAAGACGAGAAAATCGATGTATAAATTGTTTGGATAGACTCAAGATTTCAAGACGAAATTCTGAATTCAATTTTTTCAGAATTTCGACTTCACAAGTCTATATCTCAAGAACGGTTGCAGATAATTAAAAACGGATTACGGCATCGTTTTCAGGAGGTCATTTCCCTACGGATGAACTTAGATTTCCTTAAATTTATTGATTAGTTTCCCAGTTCTCTGCCCGGGCGACAAAATATTGCGAAATTTTACTCTATTTTGCCAGATTTTTCATACCTTTTTTCGGAAACGGTAGCAGCCAGTAAAACGCAATTTACATATTTATAATCAGCAGGAAAACACTTTGAGAAAAACGCTTTGAAATTATTGAATACCTTGATAAATAACGATTTTAGCTGAGTAAATAATTTTCTCACATAATATTTCTTTTACAAATATTATTCTACTATTATTTGTCTAAATCCTATGAATGTAATTTCAACGTCTTCTTGTAAGTAATATGAAGACTAATATAGATATAGACAGTAAGTAAGGTTTGAAAATTGTTACGAGGGCCGGATAAAATCAAGTTGAAGTTCAACGCAGTACCGCGGGCCGGATCCGAACTTCAACTTGATTTTATCCGGCCCTCGAAACAATTTTCAAACTTTACTTACTATCTATATCTATATTAGTATCTATATATCTATATATATATATCTATATTATACTCACAATTACTCACAAGATAATCAATATTTAGCAAACTTGCTCAACTACTTGCTCAAGATGTTGAAATCACATTCGTATGATTTGGAGAAATAATTTAAAAAATCTCCACGTGCTATAGCTAGTATATAATATGCTTTGTTTGTCGCGTCGTTTTTTCATTTATTGTCTTCAATTCAAGCACATTGTTCATTATTTATTAAAACAAAGCAAACTGGTGGAAAGTAGGCTAAAAATCGAATTAATGTCGGTAAATGAAAAAAGTTTAGGAATACCTATGACACGTAATGGTACGCACGTCACATCCCAGCCCCATCTAAATATAGTTGCGAATTCATCGATTTGCTAATAATTGCTATGATTTACATGCAGTCGTTTTCGGCTCATTTTTTCATCACTGGTAGTTAGTTGTACAGTGCGCGTAGAGAAACGAGTTAGCATAATTTATTACAGCACCGTCGCTAATGTAACTAACCTTTGCCGTTCGGACTGTTTTTTCGAAACTTTCGACAAACATTCTCCCAACGAAAAATATTATATAAAAATCAATATTTACCTGTAGCACACAAACCTCAAAATCCACACGAATCATTCAACATAATTACACAAAAGATAAAAAAATATATAATAAGTCAATTCTTCTCTCGATAATCTTAAACGTCTTGTCAGTTTCTCTATTCCAATCCGTAAGTATGTGTCGTCGGAGTATAATGTACAATGCGACCCCTTGACATAATTAGTCAAGTCGGCAGTGTATAAATAGAAACAACGTTGGTACCAGAACGCTTCCTTGAGCAATCCCAATATTTGTAGTTATTATGCCCGACTTATTAAATGTACTCTATTTTCGGTTTGAGAGCTAAGATTGAATTTCGAAACTTTCCCTTTGATTCCAAAGTTTTATCTGTCTTGTCTTATATGTATATTCTTGTCTGTCTAGTCTTGTCGAAGCTTGTTGAATGTCTATTCTTCTCTCGATAATCTTAAACGTCTTGTCAGTTTCTCTATTCCAATCCGTAAGCATGTTTGCGTCTAATCCAAATTGATCTTGTTATCTACATTATGAGTGACAGTGTCGGATCAAGTTAAAGCTTCTATAAGATACGGTTTCTTTATTCTAATCTATAAGGATCTTTCATCCTATTTCAGTCTTCTCTTGTCTATTAGATTATGGATGACAATATCAGATCAAGATGTAGATTCTATAAGATATCCAGACAAAACTGTCAGTGATATCTTGGTTTTGTCAAAATTTGTCTGCTGAGTGTATTTTTGTAAATTGTCTAATTAAATATTTCTTAGATTTGTTTTCAAGTTCGGGAAGTTGATGTAAGTATATTTGAATAAAACCGCTTTAAATATTTGAGCTATTTTAAAAGGAATGCTATAAGTGTATTTGCATAGTTTTCGTGCATCAAGTGCGTTTACGGCTCTTCGAGGTTCAAATGTAAAACAGGATTTAACGTTGCTTTTTAAATTGCTTATAAAAATAATTCACATAATATTTGTAAAAGAAATATTATGTGAGAATGAAAATATTATGTTTTGTAATTTGTATACATTACAGCATTCAAAATTACACAATTTGCTACATACTCGGCTAAGTTTAATAAGATTTGAAAATTTTTACGAGGGCCGGATAAAATCAAGTTGAAGTTCGGATCCGGCCCGCGGTACCTTACTTACTATCTATATCTATATTAGTCTTCTTAAAGACAAAGTTTACATACCCAGCTAGGTTAAATAAGATTTGAAAATTGTTACGAGGGTCGGATAAAATCAAGTTGAAATTCGGATCTGGCCCGCGGAGCCGCGGTTTATTACTTTAACTAGGCAATCGAAATCTTGAAGACAACGGCTACATACTCGGCTAGGTTTAATAAGATTTGAAAATTGTTACGAGGGCCGGATAAAATCAAGTTGAAGTTCGGATCCGGCCCGCGGTACCTTACTTACTATCTATATCTATATTAGTCTTCTTAAAGACGAAGTTTACATACCCGGCTAGGTTAAATAAGATTTGAAAATTGTTACGAGGGCCGGATAAAATCAAGTTGAAGTTCGGATCCGGCCCGCGGTACCTTACTTACTATCTATATCTATATTAGTCTTCTTAAAGACGAAGTTTACATACCCGGCTAGGTTAAATAAGATTTGAAAATTGTTACGAGGGCCGGATAAAATCAAGTTGAAGTTCGGATCCTGCCCGCGGTACCTTACTTACTATCTATATCTATATTAGTCTTCTTAAAGACGAAGTTTACATACCCGGCTAGGTTAAATAAGATTTGAAAATTGTTACGAGGGCCGGATAAAATCAAGTTGAAATTCGGATCTGGCCCGCGGAGCCGCGGTTTATTACTTTAACTAGGCAATCGAAATCTTGAAGACAACGGCTACATACTCGGCTAGGTTTAATAAGATTTGAAAGTTGTTACGAGGGCCAGATAAAATCAAGTTGAAGTTGAAGTTCGTCGGATCCGGCACGCGGTACCTTACTTACTTTCTATATCTATATTAGTCTTCTTAAAGACGAAGTTTACATACCCGGCTAGGTTAAACAAGATTTGAAAATTGTTACGAGGGCCGGATAAAATCAAGTTGAAGTTCGGATCCGGCCCGCGGTAACTTACTTACTATCTATATCTATATTAGTCTTCTTAAAGAGGAAGTTTACATACCCGGCAAGGTTAAATAAGATTTGAAAATTGTTACGAGGGCCCGATAAAATCAAGTTGATATTCGGATCTGGCCCGCGGAGCCGCGGTTTATTACTTTTACTAGGCAATCGAAATCTTGAAGACAACGGCTACATACTCGGCTAGGTTTAATAAGATTTGAAAGTTGTTACGAGGGCCAGATAAAATCAAGTTGAAGTTGAAGTTCGTCGGATCCGGCACGCGGTACCTTACTTACTTTCTATATCTATATTAGTCTTCTTAAAGACGAAGTTTACATACCCGGCAAGGTTAAATAAGATTTGAAAATTGTTACGAGGGCCCGATAAAATCAAGTTGATATTCGGATCTGGCCCGCGGAGCCGCAGTTTATTACTTTAACTAGGCAATCAAAATCTTGAAGACAACAGTTACATACTCGGCTAGGTTTAATTAGACTTGAAAATTGTTACGAGGGCCGGATAAAATCAAGTTGAAGTTCGGATCCTGCCCGCGGTACCTTACTTACTATCTATATCTATATTAGTCTTCTTAAAGACGAAGTTTACATACCCGGCTAGGTTAAATAAGATTTGAAAATTGTTACGAGGGCCGGATAAAATTAAGTTGAAATTCGGATCTGGCCCGCGGAGCCGCGGTTTATTACTTTAACTAGGCAATCGAAATATTGAAGACAACGGCTACATACTAGACTAGGTTTAATAGGATTTGAAAATTGTTACGAGGGCCAGATAAAATCAAGTTGAAGTTCGGATCCGGCCCGCGGTACCTTACTTACTATCTATATCTATATTAGTCTTCTTAAAGACGAAGTTTACATACCCGGCTAGGTTAAATAAGATTTGAAAATTGTTACGAGGGCCGGATAAAATCAAGTTGAAATTCGGATCTGGCCCGCGGAGCTGCGGTTTATTACTTTAACTAGGCAATCGAAATCTTGAAGACAACAGCTACATACTCGGCTAGGTTTAATTAGATTTGAAAATTGTTACGAGGGCCGGATACAATCAAGTTGAAATTCGGATCTGGCCCGCGGAGCCGTGGTTTATTACTTTAACTAGGCAATCGAAATCTTGAAGACAACAGCTACATACTCGGCTAGGTTTAACTAGATTTGAAAATTGTTACGAGGGCCGGATAAAATCAAGTTGATATTCGGATCTGGCCCGCGGAGCCGCGGTTTATTACTTTAACTAGGCAATCGAAATCATGAAGACAAAAGCTACATACTCGGCTAGGTTTAATTAGATTTGAAAATTGTTACGAGGGCCGGATAAAATCAAGTTGAAGTTGAAGTTTGTCGGATCCGGCACGCGGTACCGCGTGCCGGATCCGACCGGAACCGCGTGCCGGATCCGGAACCGAACTTCAACTTGATTTTATGCGGCCCTCGTAATAATTTTCAAATCTAATTAAACCTAGCCGAGTATGTAGCCGTTATCTTCAAGATTTCGATTGCCTAGTTGAAGTAAAAAACCGCGGCTCCGCGGGCCAGATCCGAACTTCAACTTGATTTTATCCGGCCCTCGTAACAATTGTATTAACGATGTCGTTCCCCGACACAAAGAAGTTTGTGTCGTCGGCGTATAATGTACAATGCGACCCCTTGACAAAATTAATCGGGTCGGCAGTGTATAATAAGAACAACGTTGGTACCAAAATGCTACCTTGGAGAATCCCAATATTAGTAGTTATTATGTCCAACTTATGAAACGTACTGTTTTTGGTTTGAGAGGTAGGATTGAATCTCAAAACTTTCCCTTTGATTCCATAGTCTTGCCTGTCTAGTCTTGTCTGTCTAGTCTTGTCTGTCTAGTCTTGTCTGTCTAGTCTTGTCTGTCTAGTCTTGTCTGTCTAGTCTTGTCTGTCTAGTCTTGTCTGTCTAGTCTTGTCTGTCTAGTCTTGTCTGTCTAGTCTTGTCTGTCTAGTCTTGTCTGTCTAGTCTTGTCTATCTAGTCTTGTCTGTCTAATCTTGTCTCTGACTACTCTCAAAAAACAAATTATACGAGGACGTTGGATTAAAAAGAAAAAAACTGAACGAAATATTTTAAACTGTTGAACGACATATAAAAAATAAATATGAGTGATATATCTATTTCGTAAACTCCAATCTCCAAATCAAATTCTCTATAACACATAAATCATTTATTTTATTCGAACTCGATAAGAACATATTAAAATGATAAATTGCACGTAAAATGTTTTACTAGGCCGGCACAAGGATATTTTCTACTTTGTCCTTCCTAAACAAACATATTTAGTCCACTTTTAATATACCAAGCCTAAATATAATTGTTATCTCATACAATCAGTCTTTGGCTAGATACACACGATCTTTCAATTTAAACGCAAATCTGTTATGAATTGATTAAAACTGACTCGCTCGTTGTAGGATATGTATTGTGCAAAAAAAAGCAAGCATTAAACACATTAAACAATCAATTACTATTAACTGGTTTATTACTTTAATTAGACAATCAAAAATGCAATAAAAAATTCAACAGATTAACGATTCAATTATTTTGTTTATTACCTTAAATTCACAATCGAAATCCTTAAGACGAAGTTTACATACTCGGATAGGTTTAATAAAATTTGAAAATTGTTACAAGGGCCGGATAAAATCAAGTTGAAGTTCGAATCCGGTCCGCGGCACCGCGGGTAATAACTACAAATATTGTGTTTCCCCAAGGAAGCGCTCTGGTGCCAACATTGTTTCTATTATACACTGACGACATGAATAATTATGTCAAGGGGTTGCATTGTAAATTATACGCCAACGACACAAGCTTCTTTGTGTCGGGGAACAACATCATTGAGAATACGGAAACATGCGAAGGTAGGTACTATTAGAATCGATAAATGAATGGTTCTCCGCAAACACTCTACACTTCAATAAAAACAAAACAGAGTACAAAGTATTGAAAACGGCAAGAAGTTCGTATGTCAACGTTCTTGGTCTAGAAAGACATAACCACCAGATCAATAGAACCAAGTCTGTCAAATTTCTGGGGATTTATCTAGAGGAGCACCATCGATGTAACACTAGAATCTGTTTAAAAAGGCTTTCCAAACGAATATTCAGCAGAAACTGTTAAACAGAAAAGATTTTAAAGTGGTATTAAACAGAGGTGAAGTCTGTCCTACGGCATTATCCTATGGGGAGCTGCGTCACAAATAGAATTCATACAAATTGCACAAAAAATAATTATTAGAAACATCGTCTTCTTCTTCCTTTGGCACTACAGTCCTAAATGGGCTTTGGCCTACCCTACCCTGTCTACACTAGTGTTTTGGTGTCTTGATCTTACACAAGTGTTTGAACCTCGTACCAGGTACTTCGAATCCATGGGAACATCCCCAAGTATCTTCCAAGCAGAGGTACACGCAATCGAAAGATATGCACAGTTTAACCTCGACAGGAATTATCGCAAAAAAAACGAATTGCTATCCTGTCAGACAGCCAAGCAGCCATTAAGGCCATTAGCTCATACACAATCAGATTCAAACTGGTATGGGACTGTGTGGGGAAGCTGAAAAAGCTTGGTAGGGATAATAAAGTAACGCTATACTGAGTACCAGGACACACTGGTATAGACGGAAACGAAAAAGCCGATCACCTAGCAAACAAGGGATCCAGTAGCCCCTTTATAGGTCCGCAACCTTTTTGCGGTATGAGTGTGAACACCATCCACAAAAGTTTAGATGAAGAAACAAGAGGAAAATGGATGAAAACCTGGAAACAACTTCCAGGGCTAAGGCAATCTTTTAATCAGAAGAGAACAAAAGCTTGCCTGAAACTAAGCAGGAACAAGCTTAGAATTCTGACAGCAGTCTTGACGGGACACTGCAGACTTAGGAAACATCTTAAGGTCCTAGGTCTAGAGGAGGATGACGGATGCAGATTCTGTAGCTCAGCAGAGGAAATCCTCATACACCTGCTCAAAGACTGCGGAGTATTACTCTGCAGTCTTACTCTATCACAGCCTTGTTTGGAATCATCTACGTCTACACGTCCGAACTGTATCCGACTGTGATTCGAGAAGCAGGAATCGCCACCGCTTCAACTATCGCCTGAACTCTGCTTGCTCCGTTTGTCCCACTGTTAGGTTTCTATCAGTATTATATACCGATGATGTTCTTTGCTGCCATTGCGATAAATGCCGGTGGATTGGCCTTCAAGCTGCCGGAGACCCTCAACAAGAAATTACCGGAAATCGTCATATATAAACAAGTATATATGCAATATATATACTTGTGTTTTAAATATTAAAATATAAAGTAAAACAAGTGTTTTAAATATTAAAAAAAAGAATACGTGGAAAGATGGGCAACATAATACTATTAAACAGGAAAAAACACGTAAAAGGCACCTCAAATCTTGAAACTGGTATATCGTAGTCGCTCAATATTAACATAGGTGTTCCTCAAGGAAGTGTTCTGGCTCCCATTTTGTTCTTATTATATACAGCGGACCTAGACACTATACGTCTCAACAAAAAACAAATAGAATTTTAAAAGGACCCAGATGCTTGAAAGTTGGCAAGAGTACTGGGAAGCCTCAGAGAGGGGTGAGTGGATGAGAATCCTGATTCCAAAATTGGATCCAGAACACTTCCTTGAGGAGCACCTATGTTAATATTCAGCGACTACGATATACCAGTTACAGGATTTGAGTGCCTTTGCACTGGTGGTCTGCTTCGCGCCCAACACTGTGCAAGTAGTCTTAGAAGCACCCGTGGCCGCTCAGTGCCTGCGTCGGGTAGTAGGTAACTTTTCCGTGCCTTCTCGTGACCCATGGATCCAATTTTGGAATCAGGATTCTCATCCACTCACCCCTCTGAGGCTTCTCAGTACTCTTGCCAACATTCGAGCATCTGCGTCCTATCCTTTTTTCTCAGTTCCTTTTTGTTTTCACTGCTCCTTTCTTTATAAAGCGTGTCTCTCTCTTCAACAAGAAATTTTGTAAGAGCTATTCCCGTAATGACGAGAACAGCGTCACCTGAGATGGTCACATGCGCTGAACACGCGTAGCGCCATTTTGTGTTGAATAGATTGCAGTTTTTGATTTGCTCTCTCCATGGCTCGCTTCCAGATTGGTGCTGCGTAGAGCATGGCAGATTCAACAACTGAACACAAGATCCTTCGTTTGGTGTTGTTAGGACCACCTACAGTTGGCATAAGTTTGTTGGCATATGCTGCTGAGGTTTTTAATGCCTTCCCAGGTGCAAGAACAATGAGAGATTCTTATCTATAGTTACGCCCAAGTATTTAATGTCCTCCTTTGGTATTATTGTTTCGCTTTTTGTTTTAAATGTGACTGGTCCCATTTTCATTCTTAATGTATAGGTAGGTAATAAAACCGCTTCCGTCTTTTCTGGAGCTAGCTTTAGCTTTTTTCTCCAACCAGTTGTCTATTAGTGCTAGGGCTTTGTTTGCCATGTTGATAACACAGTTTTCTGATAATCCGGTGACGATGAGGGATAAGTCGCCTGCTAACCCGACAGCTTCCACTCCCTCTGGAAACTTCAGTCTAAGGACTCCATCTCCACAACAACAGGATGTTCCACAAAGTTGATCCCATTACTGAGCCTTGTGGAACACCAATGTAGATTTGTCCTTCTACGCTTTCACCCTCAGGCAGACAAGACTAGACAGACCAGACTAGACAGAGAAAACTAGACACTCAAAACTAAACAGGCAGGACTAGATAGACAAGACTAGACAGACAAGATTAGACAGATAAGACTAGACAGACAAGATTAGACAGACAAGTCTAGACAAACAAGATATGACGGACAAGACTAGACAAACAAAACTAGACAGACAAGACTGACAAACATGACTGCACAGACAAGACCAGAAAGGCAAGACTAGACGGACAAGACTAGATAGACAAGACTAGACAGACAAGACTAGACGGACAAGACTAGACGGACATAACTAGACGGACAAGACTAGACGTACAAGACTAGACAGAAGAGACTAGACGTACAAGACTAGACAGACAAGACTAGACAGACAAGACTAGACAGACAAGACTAGACAGACAAGACTAGACAGACAAGACTAGACAGACAAGACTAGACAGACAAGACTAGACAGAAAAGACTAGACAGACAAGACTAGACAGACAAGACTAGACAGACAAGACTAGACAGACAAGACTAGACAGACAAGACTAGACAGACAAGACTAGACAGACAAGACTAGACAGACAAGACTAGACAGACAAGACTAGACAGACAAGACTAGACAGACAAGACTAGACAGACAAGACTAGACAGACAAGACTAGACAGACAAGACTAGACAGACAAGACTAGACAGACAAGACTAGACAGACAAGACTAGACAGACAAGACTAGACAGACAAGACTAGACAGACAAGACTAGACAGACAAGACTAGACAGACAAGACTAGACAGACAAGACTAGACAGACAAGACTAGACAGACAAGACTAGACAGACAAGACTAGACAGACAAGACTAGACAGACAAGACTAGACAGACAAGACTAGACAGACAAGACTAGACAGACAAGACTAGACAGACAAGACTAGACAGACAAGACTAGACAGACAAGACTAGACAGACAAGACTAGACAGACAAGACTAGACAGACAAGACTAGACAGACAAGACTAGACAGACAAGACTAGACAGACAAGACTAGACAGACAAGACTAGACAGACAAGACTAGACAGACAAGACTAGACAGACAAGACTAGACAGACAAGACTAGACAGACAAGACTAGACAGACAAGACTAGACAGACAAGACTAGACAGACAAGACTAGACAGACAAGACTAGACAGACAAGACTAGACAGACAAGACTAGACAGACAAGACTAGACAGACAAGACTAGACAGACAAGACTAGACAGACAAGACTAGACAGACAAGACTAGACAGACAAGACTAGACAGACAAGGCTAGACAGACAAGACTAGACAGACAAGACTAGACAGACAAGACTAGACAGACAAGACTAGACACACAAGACTAGACAGACAAGTGTTTTTAGGTATGAGTTTGATATCGTAACAAATTTTTCGAAAATCCAAACGAATTTCTGTTGAAAAAATTTTAAAAATCTTGAGCGAATAGGACGTTGTCGTCGTTTTTAGCAGCAGACTTTGCCTCACAATCTTATTTTTTTTTTCATTGGTTGTAGAAAAGTCTGTTACAATATAATTCATATTAACAGGAACTTTTTAACCTTGTACTAACCTTAGACTGATATTTAAAATAAAAAATACATAATTTTGACCATATGTTCAAGTTGCGTTTCGATATTGCAAAATCCACTGTAATAACAAAATACACTCGATTCAAGCCATAAAATCATTCGCACTGTAATCTACACGCGCTTAGAAATCAACTTATACTAACACATTCTCCAAAATGTTTACTGTTATTACACGTGGCACAAATTATCCGCACTAGACAACTTTATAGACTAGCTAATAATAATTGAGATTAGTTAATAGTTTCATAATCAAAGAAATAATATGAGATGCATCGAAGCAAACGAAGGTCATGTAATCGAAGTAATGTTTAAGTGTTAATTTAGGATTGAGCATTTAATAAATTTAATAGATTTGACGCTACAATGTTCAAGAAAAAAAAAACGGCCAAGTGCGAGTTGTGACTCGCGCACCGAGGGTTCCGTACAAACTTGTAAGTAAGGTATCTAGGAGGACCTAACTGTATGCAACCCATATGCTTCTAGTGCCTGACAATACCACGCAACACATTAGTGTATTTTCATAAGTTTCTAATAGTAAATTCGCATTTTTTTTGTGTGGCAGCTTTAGAAAGTAAATTGCGACATTTCTGCAAAACCCCCTCCCGTAATATTTTCTAAAGCCCCCCCGAAACTAAACCCTGGCTACGCTCGTGTTTGATGTCCAACTTATTCGTTTGCGATTACCGTTTCTTGTTAATCGCAGTTTAAAATAAGGACATAATTTGTCACCCTTTAGAAAGAGTTATTATCATTAAATATTAATTGTTATTACAGGTAATTATATATTAAATAGTCAAGGTTTTATGGACAAGACGTTTATTAAAATTGTGTTTGAACAATATTTGTGAATGGATTTAGTGTTTTGCAAGAATAATGAATGTGTAATTTATAAAATGAAAATAGCGAAACGGGGAAATATTTATTGCGAAAAACGATCCCAATTAACATTCAGCTAATTAATTTATTGCAGCCGGACGGCTGTTAATTATTTCTGGTTTATTGTTTTCGCTCGGCGTAAATCACAAGCCAAGTGATCTCGAAGGCCTCGCATAAGTTCACAGTTTGCACTAGTTGCATATAAATTGTTCCTCGTTACGTCGAGCGGTTTGAAGGAAACGATCTAAATTACAAAAACCAATGTTTCGAATCTATAAGACACGAAATGGAACAAACGATATGTTTAAAGTGAAACATACATTGTTGTGATTAGATTAAATAAGAGTAAAGAAGACAGTAGACAGATTATATTAGACGTATAGTGTACACTTAAAAGTTGACGATATGCAAAACTAGATAAACTTATTAAGGGTGAGATGTAGACTGAATATATTAATATGTTCAACCTATTCGTAGATCTATAATATTAAGTCTTATTACGACTACAAAACAAACTACTTCCCTGTCTAATGCCATGCACGATATTGAATTATACAACAGGCATTTGCATGTTATTACCAGCCCCTGTACATGCACATGCCTATAAACTCTTATTATATAATATGTTCAACCTGTTCGTAGATCTATAATATTAAGTCTTATTACGACTACAAAACAAACTACTTCCCTGTCTAATTGCATGCACGTTATTGAATTACACAACAGGCATTTGCATGTTATTACCAGCCCCTGTACATGCAAATGCCTATAAACACTTATTATATAATATGTTCAACCTGTTCGTAGATCTATAATATTAAGTCTTATTACAACTACAAAACAAACTACTTCCCTGTCTAATGCCATGCACGATATTGAATTATACAACAGGCATTTGCATGTTATTACCAGCCCCTGTACATGCAAATGCCTATAAACACTTATTATATAATATGTTCAACCTGTTCGTAGATCTATACTATTAAGTCTTATTACGACTACAAAACAAACTATTTCCCTGTCTAATGCCATGCACGTTATTGAATTATACAACAGGCATTTGCATGTTATTACCAGCCCCTGTACATGCAAATGCCTATAAACACTTATTATATAATATGTTCAACCTGTTCGTAGATCTATACTATTAAGTCTTATTACGACTACAAAACAAACTATTTCCCTGTCTAATGCCATGCACGTTATTGAATTATACAACAGGCATTTGCATGTTATTACCAGCCCCTGTACATGCAAATGCCTATAAACACTTATTATATAATATGTTCAACCTGTTCGTAGATCTATACTATTAAGTCTTATTACGACTACAAAACAAACTATTTCCCTGTCTAATGCCATGCACGTTATTGAATTATACAACAGGCATTTGCATGTTATTACCAGCCCCTGTACATGCAAATGCCTATAAACACTTATTATATAATATGTTCAACCTGTTCGTAGATCTATACTATTAAGTCTTATTACGACTACAAAACAAACTATTTCCCTGTCTAATGCCATGCACGTTATTGAATTATACAACAGGCATTTGCATGTTATTACCAGCCCCTGTACATGCAAATGCCTATAAACACTTATTATATAATATGTTCAACCTGTTCGTAGATCTATACTATTAAGTCTTATTACGACTACAAAACAAACTATTTCCCTGTCTAATGCCATGCACGTTATTGAATTATACAACAGGCATTTGCATGTTATTACCAGCCCCTGTACATGCAAATGCCTATAAACACTTATTATATAATATGTTCAACCTGTTCGTAGATCTATAATATTAAGTCTTATTACGACTACAAAACAAACTACTTCCCTGTCTAATGCCATGCACGATATTGAATTATACAACAGGCATTTGCATGTTATTACCAGCCCCTGTACATGCAAATGCCTATAAACACTTATTATATAATATGTTCAACCTGTTCGTAGATCTATAATATTAAGTCTTATTACAACTACAAAACAAACTACTTCCCTGTCTAATGCCATGCACGTTATTGAATTACACAACAGGCATTTGCATGTTATTACCAGCCCCTGTACATGCAAATGCCTATAAACACTTATAAGCCTATAAACACATGCCTATAAACACATATATTATACTATAATTAAGTAATGCAATAATAAACTATAATAATATATAATACTAAATACTGAGGTATTCACTTTTATCCTTGTTTAAGAATAAGTTGTTCACAGAGAACCAAACCAACATTTGTTGGCTTAAATTTCATTCTCGATCGTTGAAGTTCTAGATATAATGAATGTTGAGTCATCAGCATTTAAAATGCATCGACAGTTCTGCATAAATGACAGTAGGTCCGCTGTATATAATAAGAACAAAGCGAGAGCCAGAACACTTCCTTGAGGAACACTTATGGTAATATTCAGCGACTGCGATATACCAGTATCAAGATTTGAGGTGCCTTTTACGTGTTGTTTCCTGTTTAATAGTATTATGTTGCCCATCTTTCCATGCATTCCAAGTTTAAATAGTTTTTCTAAAAGTTGTGGGTGAGACGCACAACATTGAAAGCCTTTGATAGATCAGCGAAAATGCCCATGGGATGATATCCGATATCTATTTCATTTAGTAGTTTAATGTACCACTCCGAAATAGCTGTGGCTGCAGCTTTGCCCTTATGAAATCCATGTTGTTCTATGGGTATTAGATTATATTTATCGATAAATGAATTTAAGTAACATCTTTGATATGGTGGAGAGAAGAGCAATCGGCCTGTAGTTGCTAAGTTTGGTTTTATCGCCTTTTTAGGGTTCCGTACCGAAAACGGAACCCTTATAGGATCACTTTGTTGTCCGTCTGTCTGTCTGTCTGTCAAGACCATTTTTCTCAGGAACGCGTAGAGGTAACAAGTTGAAATTTGTATCAAATACTCGGGTCTGCGGTCTCTTTCAGCTGTGAAAATCAAACTTGTAAGTCAACGCGATCTAAAGATATGACCGTTTATGTCGAATATTTAGCGATTTCACAAGGGAATCGAAACCTATAGGTACTTCCCGTTGACCTAGAATCATGAAATTTGGCAAGAAGCGGTGTCTTACAGCACATGTAAAGGGAAAAATAAAAACTGTAAATATGTAGTTTAATTACAAGAAAAATGCGAATTTACTATTAGAAACTTAAGAAAATACACTAATGTTGTCGTAGTGGTATTGTCAGGCTCCAGAAGCATATGGGTTGCCTACAGTTAGGTCCTCCTCGGTAAGGTCCGAAGGTTAAAAAGTATGTGTTGGCACCAAGCTGTTTATTCTGAATTTTCTTTGTTTACATTCGTTATGCATTTCATCACGTATGCTCTATATACATAATATATACAGGGTATATATTATGTCTAAATTTTGCTTGTTTATAACCGACATGCGACATACTCAAGTCCCGTAACATCCTGTATATATTATATTTCGTCTAATTTTTGTTTATAATCTACATATACTTAAATCACGTACAATATATTTTTTGGTAGTCAATTGCCCAAAAGCAGTCAATTGAACAACTGAATGTTAAGAGTATCGAAATAGATCTAGAAATAGTTAATATATTAATTAATATTAGATCTAGAAATAGTAAGATCTTAATATAAGTTAGTGAATAAGTGTTTTATACTAAAATAAAGTTTTCTTTTTATAAGTTTAAAAATATTAGAGTTATTTAAAAAAAATACCCTGTATACCTTTATACAGGATATATAGGTATACAGGCAAAATTGAGCAGTAAAAAGAAATAGTGAAGTTCCAGAACCCCTAAACACTCATAGTGTATGGGGGATGTATGGTAATAAAATATAGGGTAGAATTCCATCGTACGACAACGACATCTTGAGGTTATGCTTGCAGCGGTACTAAGATGGTCGTGATTTCAGGAGGGGCACTTGTCAAGTTAACTGAATGCGCTTGCTACGTCCTCCACATAAAAAGATACCTTACTTACAAGTTTGTACGGAACCCTCGGTGCGCGAGTCACAACTCGCACTTTTTTAACCCCTTTTTAAACCCCCACGGTTTTTAAACCCCTTAATATACAATGACGTTTATAGACGGTATTAGGTATTAATAATGTGCGTTGATGGATTAACTAAAAAGTCAAGATAATCCCTGAATATGTTGCCTGGTATTTCATCCAGACCAGCAGATGATTTATTATTCAGTTGTTGAAGGATTAAACCAACAATTTCTTTCATTTCAATTTCAAGGAAGTGTTCTGGTTCCTACTTTGTTCTCATTATACACAGCGGACCTAGTAGCATTTCTGCACAACTGTCGATGCATTTTATATGCTGATCACTCAACATTCATTATATCCAGAACTTCAACGACTGAGAAAGCAATTGAACTCGACAATGTTTTATCCAAAATGCTGGTTTGGTTCTACGTGAACAACCTATGCCTAAGCGAAGATAAAACTGAATACCTCATTTTTCAAACACGAGCCTAGAGCTAAGACCTAAACACGAAACAAAACCTCATAGATTTGATAAGATTCAAGTTTGATATCAAGTATTCAAATTAATTCATGTCAGCTACGTTTGACAAATATTGATCATCTTGTCTATACATAACATGTGGTTAGCGGGTAGTTTGTAAACCACGTGTAAATTACAGTCTCCCGGCTCGCCACAGCCAAGCTCGGCCTCGGATCCGCCCCGGGGGCCAAACGTGACTAATATGAAGACTAATATAGATATAGATAGTAAGTAACGTTTGAAAATTGTGGCAAGGGCCGGAAAAATTCAAGTTGAAGTTCGGACCCGGCCCGCGATGCCGCGGGCCTTAACCTTAGCTAGGCAATCGAAATCTTAAAGACGAAGTCTACATACTCTGCTAAATTTTATAAGATTTGAAAATTGTTACGAGGGCCGGATAAAATCAAGTTTAAATTTTGCTTGTTTATAAACGCCATGCGACATACTCAAGTCCCGTAACACCCTGTATATATTATATTTCGTCTAATTTTTGTTTATAATCTACATATACTTAAAGCACGTACGATATATTTTTTGGTAGTCAATTGCCCAAAAGCAGTCAATTGAACAACTGAATGTCAAGAGTATCGAAATAGATCTAGAAATAGTTAATATATTAATTAATATTAGATCTAGAAATAGTTAGATCTTAATATAAGTTAGTGAATAAGTGTAATACTAAAATAAAGTTTTCTTTTTACAAATTTAAAAATATTCGCGTTATTTAAAAAAATACCCTGTATACCTTTATACAGGGTATATAGGTATACAGGCAAAATTGAGCAGTAAAAAGAAATAGTGAAGTTCCAGAACCCCTAAACACTCATAGTGTATGGGGGATGTATGGTAATAAAATATAGGGTAGAATTCCATCGTACCAGAGCGACATCTTGAGGTTATGCTTGCAGCGGTACTAAGATGGTCGTGATTTCAGGAGGGCCACTTGTCAAGTTAACTGAATGCGCTTGCTACGTCCTCCACAAAAAAAAGATACCTTACTTACAAGTTTGTACGGAACCCTCGGTGCGCGAGTCACAACTCGCACTTTTTTAACCCCTTTTTAAACCCCCGCGGTTTTTAAACCCCCTTAATATACAATGACGTTTATAGACGGTATTAGGCATTAACAATGTACGTTGATGGATTAACTAAAAAGTCGAGATAATCCTTGAAAATGTTGCCTGGTATTTCATCCAGACCAGCAGATGATTTATTATTGAGTTGTTGAAGGATTAAACCAACAATTTCTCGTTCTGAAAATCCCGCAATATAAGCTGTTTTTTTTTCGATGAATAATAACATAGGTGTTCCTCAAGGAAGTGTTCTGGCTCCCACTTTGTTCGTTTTAATATATACAGCGGACCTAGTATCATATATGCAGAACTGTCGATGTATTTTATATCCTGATCACTCTTCTTTCTTTCTTTTTAGCTCTTAATTCGTCCATCTTTGGATATAGGCCTCCCCTAGATTCTGCCAACCTTCTCTGTTTTGCGCTGCCCTTTTCCAGTGTAGCCCTCCCGGTTTTTTGAGGTCGTCAGCCCACCTCATCTGGGGCCGACCTCTTCCTCTTTTCCCTAGTAATGGTCTCCAATTCTGGATGGCGACATTCCACTTTTGGTCTTGCAGTCTGGCGTTATGTCCTGCGAAGCTCCATTTTAGTCTGGCTGCATGTTCTGTGACATCTGCCACTTTAGTTGTTTTCCTAATCCACACGTTTGGTCTTTTGTCCCTAAGCTTGATTCCGAGCATTTTCCTCTCCATGGCTCTTTGTGTCTTTGCTATCCTGTCTACGTTTTCTCTAGTTAGTGTCCAAGTTTGGGATCCATACGTCATGATAGGGAGTATGCACTGGTCAAATACTCTTGTTTTTAGATATTGGGGTATTTTGGAGTTTGATACTACCCACCCTAGTTTTGCGAAGCCTCTGCCCACTGACTGATCACTCAACATTCATTATATCCAGAACTTCTACGACTGAGTATGCAGTTGAACTCAACAAAGTTTTATTCAAAATGCTACTTTGGTTTCACGAATAACGAATAAGTAAGGTTTGAAAATTGTTACAAGGGCCGGAAAAAATCAAGTTGAATTTCGGATCCGGCCCGCGGTGACGCGGGCCTTAACCTTAACTAGGCAATTGAAATCTTGAAGACGAGGTCTACATACTCCTCTAGGTTTTATAAGATTTGAAAATTGTTACGAGGGCCGGATAAAATCAAGTTGAAGTTGGGATCCGGCCCGCGGTGACGCGGGCCTTAACCTTAACTAGGCAATTGAAATCTTGAAGACGAAGTCTATATACTCCTCTAGGTTTTATAAGATTTGAAAATTGTTACGAGGGCCGGATAAAATCAAGTTGAAGTTAGGATCCGGCCCACGGTGCCGCGGGCCGGATCTGAACTTCAACTTGATTTTATCCGGCCCTCGTAACAATTTTCAAACCTTACTTACAATATATATCTATATTAGTTTTCAAATTAATCACGTCCGGCCCGCGGTGCCGCGGGCCGGATCCGAAGCCAACCTCGGCTGCGGCGAGACTTTCCGAGATCTGCACTAGAGCGCCGAAATTTCATAAAAAATTCTTCAATTTTTGCAGGCGAAAGTGAACCTAAAGAGCTAGCGAAATATAATTTGCATATCTGTAATCAACAGCAAAAATGCTTTCAGAAACGTTTCTAAATTTTGCTGTGAATCAACAAATAACGATTTTGAAAAAATCGATTTTCTCGCAGAACGCAGAACTTAATGGACATGGAGAGGAATCTCCCCAGGGATGACCTCCTCGACCGCTACACGGACAGCGAGTCCGAGGACGAATTCAAGCACGCGGAAAGCGACGACTTCCGCAAGAACCAGGAGCTCCCCGAGAGCAAACACACCGAGAACTTCAAGGACTTCGACGAGTTCACCAACTTCGAAAAAAAAGTACGAGAAGCAGAACGAAATCGAAAAGCTTTTGCCCGACCACGAAGTCAAATTCGAATTGCCCGAACCTCCCAAAACCGAAGAAAAAGCTCGAAAAGTGCCCAAAGAAGTCAAAAAAGACTAGGTGACAAACTAGGTGAAAAAAAAGTCTTTGAGGGCATTGTTAAGATTGAGGACGCGAAAAAGGTTGTGGAGGTGAAGAATGTTGAGGAAGTAAAAACAGGTTGAAGAGGTGAAGCAGGTTCGGTAGAAAGTTGTTAAGACGAAGAAGGCTGAGGAGGTAATGACTGTGGAGGAGGAGAATGTTCAGATTTGTGTTAAACCTAAGAAGGACGTGATGGTGGCGCAGGCGATGTTCTACAAAATGGGGCTTGATGTTTGGTTCAACCCCAAAAGGCTGAATCCCAAAGTGGAAAGTCTCATTTACTGGAGGAACCCCAAGAAGTCGGGACCCATCTTCGGGGGGGTCCTGCTGATCCTGTTCAGTCTCAAGTTCCTCCCGCTGATCAGCGTCGTCGCGTACGTTTCCCTGCTGGGCCTTTTTGGTGTTGTTCTTTCCATAGTTATATGCGGCGTTGTTTTGGGCATGTCTGCAATTGTTGCGTATGGTGGAGAAAGCTCTTCCTTGATTTGAGTCGTCGCCTTTCTGGTTGTTGGTCGTATAATGGGTGCGGCCGATCTCCGATCTGCTTCTACCGCTCTGTTTCGGATGCTACTTTGTGTGTGACGCATGCTGGGGCAATTCCAAATAGATGGTACAGCTTCTCGACAGGTATCGGTCTTAGGTAGCCTTTTATAATCATGCACGTCTAGTTTAAGGCCACGTCGAGGTGTCTAGCGTGAATCGAGTAGTACCACACTGATGCCGCGTACTCGATAGCGGAGAAACAGAGAGCAAGAGCCTACGTACGCTGCACGTCAGGCTGCGGTCCCCATGTTGTGCCAGTGAGCTTCCGGATGATATTATTCATAGCACAAACTTTGGCCTTTCTATTCTGGCAATGACTCAATTCTGGCATTTTCGAAAGATAGTGTGCGGTCCAATTTTACGACCAGGTACATTGGAGTGCCGCATGTTTCGAGTTCTTGTGCTCACCATGTGATTTGCAGCTTCTGTCGTGCGTTCTTATTTCTCAGATGAAACTAACGCACATTTCGGCTTCAACTGGTTTATGCCGTAGTACGGTGCCATGTTTTCTAAGGCTGTAGTTAGTTTATTCTCGACTTCTTCAAAGCTTTTTCCCTGTGCGTCGATGGCTGTGTCATCCGCATAGATGAAGCGACGTGTAGGTTGGTTGGTCATTTGTGTATACGTTTAAAAGCATAGGAGCCAGTACACTTCCCTGTGGTAGAACGTTCTTCTGGTATCCCCATCAACTCATTTTCCCTGCAGTGTAACATAGAAGCGCCTATTCGGCAACAGAGTTTTCACCAGTCCAGCTAGGCGATAGTCCTTGGTAAGATGATACAATTTCTTCACTGCTGGTTTACGGTGGTTTACGAATCATATGCCGCTGTGAGGTCTATAAAGGCTACACCGGTAATTTGCTTGGAGATGGTGGTGGCCTAGTAGTCAAGGTGTTAGACTTCGGCGCCTCAAGCCCCCGGTTCAAATCCTGCACATGGTAAAAATAAGCCAACGTTCTCCTGTAGATGGCTCTGGCAAAGTCATTACAGTAAAAATCTGCCTCGTCGTTAAAAACTGTGAGGGCTCATTTCGTCGTTTCCGCGTTCGGATCCGGCCGGCGGTGCCGCGGGCCGGATCCGAACTTCAACTTGATTTTATCCGGCCCTCGTAACAATTTTCAAACGTTACTTACAATAAATATCTAGATTAGTTTTCAAATTAGTCACGTCACGTCATGCGGTGTCACGTCGCGCCCGCGGCACCGCGGGCCGGATCCGAAGCCGAGCTCGGCTGTGGCGAGTCGGGAGACTGTAATTTACACGTCGTTTATAAACTACCCTAACCACATGTTAGGTAGAGACAGACAAGACTAAACTAGATGGACAAGACTAGACAGACAAGAGTACACAGACAAGACTAGACAGACAAGACTAGACAGACAAGACTAGACAGACAAGACTAGACAGACAAGACTAGACAGACAAGACTAGACAGACAAGACTAGACAGACAAGACTAGACAGACAAGACTAGATAGACAAGACTAGACAGACAAGACTAGACAGACAAGACTAGACAGACAAGACTAGACAGACAAGACTAGGCAGACAAGACTAGACAGACAAGACTAGACAGACAAGACTAAACAGACAAGACTAGACAGACAAGACTAGACAGACAAGACTAGACAGACAAGACTAGACAGACAAGACTAGACAGACAAGACTAGACAGACAAGACTAGACAGACAAGACTAGACAGACAAGACTAGACAGACAAGACTAGACAGACAAGACTAGACAGACAAGACAAGACAGACAAGACTAGACAGACAAGACTAGACAGACAAGACTAGACAGACAAGACTAGACAGACAAGACTAGACAGACAAGACTAGACAGACAAGACTAGACAGACAAGACTAGACAGACAAGACTAGACAGACAAGACTAGACAGACAAGACTAGACAGACAAGACTAGACAGACAAGACTAGACAGACAAGACTAGACAGACAAGACTAGACAGACAAGACTAGACAGACAAGCCTAGACAGACAAGACTAGACAGACAAGACTAGACAGACAAGACTAGACAGACAAGACTAGACAGACAAGACTAGACAGACAAGACTAGACAGACAAGACTAGACAGACAAGACTAGACAGACAAGACTAGACAGACAAGACTAGACAGACAAGACTAGACAGACAAGACTAGACAGACAAGACTAGACAGACAAGACTAGACAGACAAGACTAGACAGACAAGACTAGACAGACAAGACTAGACAGACAAGACTAGACAGACAAGACTAGACAGACAAGACTAGACAGACAAGACTAGACAGACAAGACTAGACAGACAAGACTAGACAGACAAGACTAGACAGACAAGACTAGACAGACAAGACTAGACAGACAAGACTAGACAGACAAGACTAGACAGACAAGACTAGACAGACAAGACTAGACAGACAAGACTAGACAGACAAGACTAGACAGACAAGACTAGACAGACAAGACTAGACAGACAAGACTAGACAGACAAGACTAGACAGACAAGACTAGACAGACAAGACTAGACAGACAAGACTAGACAGACAAGACTAGACAGACAAGACTAGACAGACAAGACTAGACAGACAAGACTAGACAGACAAGACTAGACAGACAAGACTAGACAGACAAGACTAGACAGACAAGACTAGACAGACAAGACTAGACAGACAAGACTAGACAGACAAGACTAGACAGACAAGACTAGACAGACAAGACTAGACAGACAAGACTAGACAGACAAGACTAGACAGACAAGACTAGACAGACAAGACTAGACAGACAAGACTAGACAGACAAGACTAGACAGACAAGACTAGACAGACAAGACTAGACAGACAAGACTAGACAGACAAGACTAGACAGACAAGACTAGACAGACAAGACTAGACAGACAAGACTAGACAGACAAGACTAGACAGACAAGACTAGACAGACAAGACTAGACAGACAAGACTAGACAGACAAGACTAGACAGACAAGACTAGACAGACAAGACTAGACAGACAAGACTAGACAGACAAGACTAGACAGACAAGACTAGACAGACAAGACTAGACAGACAAGACTAGACAGACAAGACTAGACAGACAAGACTAGACAGACAAGACTAGACAGACAAGACTAGACAGACAAGACTAGACAGACAAGACTAGACAGACAAGACTAGACAGACAAGACTAGACAGACAAGACTAGACAGACAAGACTAGACAGACAAGACTAGACAGACAAGACTAGACAGACAAGACTAGACAGACAAGACTAGACAGACAAGACTAGACAGACAAGACTAGACAGACAAGACTAGACAGACAAGACTAGACAGACAAGACTAGACAGACAAGACTAGACAGACAAGACTAGACAGACAAGACTAGACAGACAAGACTAGACAGACAAGACTAGACAGACAAGACTAGACAGACAAGACTAGACAGACAAGACTAGACAGACAAGACTAGACAGACAAGACTAGACAGACAAGACTAGACAGACAAGACTAGACAGACAAGACTAGACAGACAAGACTAGACAGACAAGACTAGACAGACAAGACTAGACAGACAAGACTAGACAGACAAGACTAGACAGACAAGACTAGACAGACAAGACTAGACAGACAAGACTAGACAGACAAGACTAGACAGACAAGACTAGACAGACAAGACTAGACAGACAAGACTAGACAGACAAGACTAGACAGACAAGACTAGACAGACAAGACTAGACAGACAAGACTAGACAGACAAGACTAGACAGACAAGACTAGACAGACAAGACTAGACAGACAAGACTAGACAGACAAGACTAGACAGACAAGACTAGACAGACAAGACTAGACAGACAAGACTAGACAGACAAGACTAGACAGACAAGACTAGACAGACAAGACTAGACAGACAAGACTAGACAGACAAGACTAGACAGACAAGACTAGACAGACAAGACTAGACAGACAAGACTAGACAGACAAGACTAGACAGACAAGACTAGACAGACAAGACTAGACAGACAAGACTAGACAGACAAGACTAGACAGACAAGACTAGACAGACAAGACTAGACAGACAAGACTAGACAGACAAGACTAGACAGACAAGACTAGACAGACAAGACTAGACAGACAAGACTAGACAGACAAGACTAGACAGACAAGACTAGACAGACAAGACTAGACAGACAAGACTAGACAGACAAGACTAGACAGACAAGACTAGACAGACAAGACTAGACAGACAAGACTAGACAGACAAGACTAGACAGACAAGACTAGACAGACAAGACTAGACAGACAAGACTAGACAGACAAGACTAGACAGACAAGACTAGACAGACAAGACTAGACAGACAAGACTAGACAGACAAGACTAGACAGACAAGACTAGACAGACAAGACTAGACAGACAAGACTAGACAGACAAGACTAGACAGACAAGACTAGACAGACAAGACTAGACAGACAAGACTAGACAGACAAGACTAGACAGACAAGACTAGACAGACAAGACTAGACAGACAAGACTAGACAGACAAGACTAGACAGACAAGACTAGACAGACAAGACTAGACAGACAAGACTAGACAGACAAGACTAGACAGACAAGACTAGACAGACAAGACTAGACAGACAAGACTAGACAGACAAGACTAGACAGACAAGACTAGACAGACAAGACTAGACAGACAAGACTAGACAGACAAGACTAGACAGACAAGACTAGACAGACAAGACTAAACGGTCAAGACTAGAAAGACAAAACTATACCTCAGTTGTTGTCATACAAACTAAAGTTTTCATAATTAAAGGGCTTACCTTAATTTACTTTCTGCTATTTTTGTTGCGCCAACTTATTGTCTTACACGTAGTATTCGATAACGAAACTTTGAATTAAATTGTTTTATTTGGCACCGACACAAAATATCCTATCGAAGATTTAAACGTTGGATGTGACAACAAAACTTGTTGTAACTTGAACGCAAACAGATTTCGTGTGTAATTAAAGAAAAACTTATTTGTTGTCCAGCTGATGAAACCACGTGAACAGTGCGCGCGCGAATGTATTACAAGTACACTCTGTCCGTCCATCTGTCAGTTACATCATTGAGACGGCACATGTCCCGAAATCGGCGTCTATCTCGCGAACGGCGCGACGCTCGCCGCGGCGGACGGCGTCGTTGTGTAGCGCGAGCCGAAAACGTTCGTCCGACGTGGAATGGACGGGCGTCGGGACGCGGTGGACGGCGCCCGAGGTGGGCGCGTCTCTTGGATCGAGAGACGGCAAAGGAGTGAGACCGAGACGACCGTCGCGAATAAACGCGTGACAACGACTGATTCGTTGCGTCGTTACGTCGACTTCGACCTTCCAACTTCGCTTCGCATCCGAACTGACCGCGGAATAAAAACACTTTCACTGGCTCTCTTCAAGCGCCGCTGCCAATTACCAACTGCCAAATATCATCGAAATTACACACTATCTATTTCTTTACTGCTAATTTATTCTAAATACATAACACTTATATAACTAACTACCTACAGCCCGCGGCTTCGCTAGCTTCAATTTTGAGTTAGATTTTTTGTACTATAGTTTATATTAACCCCTTAACATACAATGACGTATCTAAGACGTCATGTATATGTGATAAGATCACATGTATATGGACACGTCAACCCGCATTTTATTCGTTTGTCAAGGGATTAAATTAAAATTTTCCAGAATTTCGACTTCACAATTCGATATCTCGAGAACGGTTGCAGATAATTAAAAACGTATTGCGGCATCGTCTTTCCGAGGGCAATTCCTTACGGGCGCACTTAGATTTTCATTGAAATCGTAGTCGCTGAATATTACCATAGGTGTTCCTCAAGGAAGCGTTTCGGCTCCCGCTTTGTTCTTGTTATATACAGCGGCCCTAGTTTCATTTATGCAGAACTGTCGATGCAGTTTAAATGCTGATGACTCAACATTCATTATATCCATAACTTCAACGGCCGAGAATGAAATTGAAATTTTAAGCAGTTTCCCAGTTCGGTGCCCGGGCGACCAAATTTCGCTCGATTATGCCAATTTCATTAAGACATATTTCGCGAACAAAAGCGGCTAACGAAATGCAATTTTCATATTTACAACCAGCAGATCAAACACTGTGTAATTTTCCATTCACTCGATATATAACGATTTTAGAGAAATTTATTTACACAGATTTCGCGATGTCATAACTTTTGAAAGGCTCACCACAGAGACTTCTAGTCTTCACCAATCGATTCAGCGTCCCAAAATTAGTCGGAGAACGTATATAATATTCCCTGGGAAGCTTTCAGTTAAGAAATACCATCGACTCGGGAAGTCTAGACCGCAGAAACGACGAATTGCGAGAAAATCGATTTTCTCAAAATCGTTATTCTTTTAGTTACAGCAAAATTTAAAAACGTTTCTGAAAGCATTCTTGCTGCTGATTACAGATATGCAAATTATATTTCGCTTGCTCTTTCGGTTCACTTTCGCCTGCAAAAATTGAAGAAATTTTTATGAAATTTTGGCGCTCTAGTGCAGATCTCGGAAAGTAGTGAATTTCCAACGGACAATCTTAGCGTATCCATAGGAACATGACCTTCTGAAATCGATGCCGCAATCTGTTTTTAATTATCTGCAACCGTTTCCGAGATATCTACTTATCCAATCGAAAATCGGGAAAATTTCAGTTTGAAATTTATTGACGAATTATTAAATATTTCCGGACAATTTACACATCGACTTGTTCGTCTTGTCGTCTAGTTCCTGTGTGCCCAAAATTATTTTGCTGCACTTTACCGTTTTCGAAAAAATCGAAAAATCCAAAAAATCATGTATTTTTCGAACGAAATGATGGATTTTTGTCAAAATTTTTGTTGCAAATTTTTTTCGTGATTTTTTTTGGTTACACCAAGGAAATCGAAGTGCTGAAAACGGTTTGCCAGTTTATTTCGCTCTAAAGTTACAAATAAACAAATTTTATATTTCTTTTCGCTGTACACTATCACACATTTCCTACTGATTTGACGCTGTCGTAACTTTTGAACCGCTCACCACAGATACTTCCAGTCTTCACCAATCGATTCAGCGTCCCATAATTAGTCGGAGAACGTATATTATATTCCCTGGGAAGCTTTTAGTTAAGAAATACCATCGACTCGGGAAGTCTAAACCGCGGAAACGACGAAATGAGCCCTCACAGTTTTTAACGACGAGACAGATTTTTACTGTAATGACTTTGCCAGAGCCATCTACAGGAGAACGTTGGCTTATTTTTACCATGTGCAGGATTTGAACCCGGGGCTTGAGGCGCCGAAGTCTAACACCTTGACTACTAGGCTACCACCATCTCCAAGCAAATTACCGGTGTAGCCTTTGTAGACCTGACAGCGGCATATGATTCGTAAACCACCGTAAACCACCGAAAAGCAGTGGAGAAATTGTATCATCTTACCAAGGACTATCGCCTAGCTGGACTGATGAAAACTCTGTTGCCGAATAGGCGCTTCTATGTTACACTACAGGGAAAAGGAGTTGATGGGGAGACCAGAAGAACGTTCTACCACAGGGAAGTGTACTGGCTCCTATGCTTTTAAACGTATACACAAATGACCAACCAACCTACACGTCGCTTCATCTATGCGGATGACACAGCCATCGACGCACAGGGGAAAAGCTTTGAAGAAGTCGAGAATAAACTCACTACAGCCTTAGAAAACATGGCACCGTACTACGGCATAAACCAGTTGAAGCCGAAATGTGCGTTGGTTTCATCTGAGAAATTAAAACGCACGACAGAAGCTGCAAAACACATGGTGAGCACAAGAACTCGAAACATACGACACTCCAATGTACCTGGGCGTAAAATTGGACCGCACACTATCTTTCGAAAATGCCAGAATTGAGTCATTGCCAGAATAGAAAGGCCAAAGTTTGTGCTATGAATAATATCATCCGGAAGCTCACTGGCACAACATGGGGACCGCAGCCTGACGTGCTGCGTACGTAGGCTCTTGCTCTCTGATTCTCCGCTGTCGAGTACGCGGCATCAGTGTGGTACTACTCGGTTCACGCTAGACACCTCGACGTGGCCTTAAACTAGACGTGCATGATTATAACAGGCTACCTGAGACCGATACCTGTCGAAAAGCTGTACCATCTATTTGGAATTGCCCCAGCATGCGTCACACACAAAGTAGCATCCGAAACAGAGCGGTAGAAGCAGATCGGAGATCGGCCGCACCCATTATACGACCAACAACCAGTAAGGCGTCGACTCAAATCAAGGAAGAGCTTTCTCCACCATACGCAACAATTGCAGACATGCCCAAAACAACGCCGCATATAACTATGGAAAGAACAACACCAAAAAGGCCCAGCAGGGAAACGTACGCGACGATGCTGATCAGCGAAAAGAACTTGAGACTGAGCAGGATCAGCAGGACCCCCCGAAGATGGGTCCCGACTTCTTGGGGTCCCTCCAGTATATGAGACTTTCCACTTTGGGATTCAGCCTTTTGGGGTTGAACCAAACATCAAGCCCAATTTTGTAGAACATCGCCTGCGTCACCATCACGTCCTTCTTCGGTTTAACACAAATCTTAACCTTCTTCTCCTCCACAGTCATTACCTCCTCAGCCTTCTTCGTCTCAACAACTTTCTCCTGAACCTTCTTCACCTCTTCAACCTGTTTTTACTCCCTCAACATTCTTCTCCTCTACAACCTTTGTCACGTCCTCAATCTCAACAATGCCCTCAAAGACTTTTTTCACCGAGTCTTTTCTGACTTCTTTGGGCACTTGGGCAGCTTTTTCTTCGGTTTTGGGAGGTTCGGGTAATTCGAATTTGACTTCGTGGTCGGGCAAAAGCTTCTCGATTTCGTTCTCCTTCTCGTACTTTTTTTTAAGTTGGTGAACTCGTCGAAGTCCTTGAAGTTCTCGGTGTGTTTGCTCTCGGGGAGCTTCTGGTTCTTGCGGAAGTCGTCGCTTTTCGCGTGCTTGAATTCGTCCTCGGGCTCGCTGTCCGTGTATTGGTCGAGGAGGTCATCCTTGGGGAGATTCCTCTCCATGTCCATTAAGTTCTGCGTTCTGCGAGAAAATCGATTTTTTCAAAATCGTTATTTTTTGAGTTACAGCAAAATTTAAAAACGTTTCTGAAAGCATTTTTGCTGCTGATTACAGATATGCAAATTATATTTCGCTAGCTCTTTCGGTTCACTTTCGCCTGCAAAAATTTAAGATTTTTTTTTGAAATGTCGGCGCTCTCGTGGAGATCTCGGAAAATGGTGAATTTCACGCGGACAATTGTAGTGTTTCCATAGGAAAATGACCTTCTGCAAACGATGCTGCAATCCGTTTTTAATTATCTGCAACGGTTTCCGAGATATCTACTTAGCAAATCGAGAATCGGGTAAATTTCAGTTTGAAATTTATCGATAAATTATTGAATCTTTCCGGACAATTTACACATCTACTTGTTCGTCTTGTCGTGTAGTTTCTGTGTGCCCAAAATGATTTCGCTGCTCTTTACCGTTTTCGAAAAAATCTAAAAAAACAGAAAAAGCATGTATTTTTCGAACGAAATGATGGAAAATATTTGTCGAAATTTTTGTGCAAATTTTTTTTAGAGATTTTTTTTGGTTACACGAAGGAAATCGAAGTGCTGAAAACGGTTATCCAGTTTATTTCGCTCGAAAGTTACAAATAAACAAATTTTATATTTTTTTTCGCTGTACACAATCACACATTTCCTACTGATTTGACGCTGCCATAACTTTTGAACCGCTCACCACAGAGATTTCTAGTCTTCATCAATCGATTCAGCGTCCCAGAATTATTCGGGGCACGTATATAATATTCCCTGGGAAGCTGTCAGTTAAGAAATGCCATCGACTCGGGAAGTCTAGACCGCGGAAACAACGAAATGCGAGAAAATCGATTTTGTCAAAATCGTTATTTTTTGAGTCACAGCAAAATTTAAAAACGTTTCTGAAAGCATTTTTGCTGCTGATTACAGAAATGTAAATTATATTTCGCTAGCTCTTTTGGTTCACTTTCGCCTGCAATTTTTGAATTAATTGAAGAAATTTTTATGAAGTTTCGGCGCTCTAGTGGAGATCTCGAAGTCATGAATTTCACACGGAAAATCTTAGTGTAACCATGGGAAAATCACCTTCTGAAAACGATGCCGCAATCCATTTTTAATTATCTGCAACCGCTTCCGAGATATCTACTTAGTAAATCGAGAATCGGGTAAATTTCAGTTTGAAATTTATCGACGAATTATTGAATATTTCCAGACAATTTACACATCGACTTGTTCGTCTCGTCGTGTAGTTTCTGTGTGCCCAAAATGATTTCGCTGCTCTTTACCGTTTTCGAAAAAATCCAAAAAAACAGAAAAAGCATGTATTTTTCGAACGAAATGATGGAAATTTTTTTGTCAAAAATTTTTTTCAATTTTTTTTCGTGATTCTTTTTTTGTTACCCGAAGGAAATTGAAGTGCTGAAAACGGTTTTCCAGTTTATTTTGCTCTAAAGTTACAAATAAACATTTTGCGGCAGATTTCACGACTTTTCGCAACTTTTGAACGGCTTATCACATCGACTTCTAGTTTTCACGAATCGATTCAGCATTCCAAAATTAATCGGAGTGCATAAGTATAAAGGTCGATTCCCATATGTGCGACACTCAGCTACGCGACTTCGTGCGACATCGCCTGTCAAATAATGATTACATTGTTTTAAATGTGCACGTCGCGTAGCCATAGTGAGAACGTGCCCATTTAAAACAATGTAATTATTGATTGACAGGCGTTGTCGCGTAACGTCGCGTAGCTGAGTGTCGCGTTAATGAGAATCGGCCTTATAGGTTTCCTATACAGCTGCGCATGGATTCGATTTTCATAAATTTAGTTTCATGTCTCTGAATTAATAAAATATTAATGAAAATATCTAACTCAATACTACAAAAAGGCAATTTTTTAATGATGTGGACTATATTATAATTTAACAAGACTATAATGTCTATAATGTCAAGACTATAGTATCTAGACTATAGTGTCTAAGACTATATAGTGTATATATAGTTTATAAGACTATAATGTCAAGACTATAGTATCTAGTCTAGTAAAAGACTAATGTAGATTAGACTAAACTGGACCAGATTGTTGACAATTGGACTGGACTTTTTTTGTTGGGGAGGAGGGGAATTGCATTATTGCACCCACGGAGCCTCGTGGTTCCGAAGAGTGCGCGTCTCTCTGAAGGAGGTGTTCGTTTCTTCAATTTTATTTAATATCAGACGCAATGACGCTGTATTAAAGGCGTTCTTGGCATCTACTGTTATGAAGGCTCACCATTTCGGTACCCCAGTTTCGTTTGATCCCCTGCTATTTTTGCTACTTCGTGAAGAGCATTCGTGGTAGATTTCCCCCTTCTGATTTCGTTTAGGAGTGTGTGGTTGATGAGATTTTCGTAAACTTTACCGGGTACGTTGATCAAATAGTTTTATCTGCATTTGACAACTTACTCTTCTTGCTTTCCATGCGCGAGAGAACGTATTTTTCCCAATAATTTATTGAAAAGATCTTTAAACACTCCTATTTCAGATGTCCGCTTTTTTTACCAATTTTAACAGAACGTTATCAGGTCCAGGAGTCTTCCCAGTTTTTATTTTGCTGACCGCCGTCAGAAATTCGTTTTTCTCGTCTTTCCGGGCTCTGGAACGTTATTCGTTGGAATATCGGATTATCCCTTGAGTTGATAAAGAACTCTTCAAAAATTCTTACTTTTTCGTCAGATGTTAAGGTTAGTTTCGGGTTCGGTATATTTAGCTAACTGGTCACAATCTAACCTAACTTTATTCGAAGGCAACCTGATTTAGGCCCTTGCATAGCTCCTAGCATTTCAAGCGTTTTTTGGTTTGCGGTTTGTTCCCAGTTCTTCGATACACTCGGTCCATCAGTACGGCATCGAGGTGTTTTCATTTATTCTCATCTAAGGAGTATTCTGTCTATAAACTCACTGTAGAGTATCAGTGCAGTTCAATATGTCCATTTTTTCTTTTTTGCCTGCTAGTCCTTATCGAAGCATTGCGCAGAAGTCCTTCATGTTAGTCCTGCCGTAGACCTATCTTGCTTTGAGTTGTCGGCAACTATCGGCGAGGTATAGGCAAAAGTACCGGTGGTCGCGCAGCGATTCCTCCCTGAGAACTTCCCACTTTAAAACTTCAGTGATGATTTTCGTTAGATTAATAAACGATGTTCCATTCACCCTCAATAACGTTGGTACTTTCCCATCATTAAACACTATAGACCTCACACCCTGTTTAGCGTGGGGTCACATAGACCTCACACCCTGTTTAGCGTGGGGTCACATAGACCTCACACCCTGTTTAGCGTGGGGCTACATAGACCTCACACCCTGTTTTGCGTGGGGTCACATAGACCTCATACCCTGTTTAGCGGGATGAAAAGTGGATGCAAGTTGATGAAAAGTGGATGCAAGTAGATGAAAAGTGGATGCAAGTAAGTCCAGAGCATTCAGCGTATCTAGAAGTGTTTCTCCTCTAAATTTCGTCCTTGTTCCGCACCATTCAGCTCGTGTGTCATTAAACTCACCCGCTATGATAACTTTCCCTTGCTTTTCTCTCTTCAGACATCCCTCACATCTCTCTCCAGATTTTCTATTTCTCCGACAATTTCTTCATGTCGATCAATTCCGGTTTATTAATACGTTGTATTTTAATCCACACATAGGACGTTTAGTCGCCGCAGGCGTGTACGTTTTGATTACTTATATTAGCTAATAGCTGTTTTCTTCCTGTTCATGCAAATGTCCCTCTTGCCCTCTGAAATTGTAACGTTAAGTTCGTTTATTGCGATTAGGTCTAAAACCTTTCTACATTGCTGTAGCACTCTATAGCACTTTATGTCGTGTGCCAGAACGTTTCGTTTGGTAGTTTAGATTGGCATTAGATTGATTTTTGTTTATCAACCGGGCGCCAGGAGGACCATAGACCTCTTAGGCCGAGGCCGCACTACGGTTAAGTTTACGTCAATATTGTAGCAAGAAAATTAGAAACACGTGTTATAACACACAATGCTATGAAAATATACGAGGGTTGGAGCTTAAGTCATGGCAACTATTTTTTTTATTGTAGATATGTGAACGGATCACAAACGTATATGTGTCGTGTAGAAGTTCTGCAGGCATAGTATGTATGCAGAACAACAGATTGTTCGGTGATAGCTGGTAGTAGCGCAGCGAGGGCTCTGAAATCAGTTGGTGAGTGTCGTGCGAGATGGAAGTAACCCGTGTTGAGCAGCGCGCTTACATCAAAATAGCCGTCCTCCGAGGGAGAAATGCGATGGAATGTCACAGTGAATTAGTAGAAGCCCTTGGGAGTGGCGACATCGTGGATCACCAAGGCAGCAGAACTCCGTTAGAAGCTCCTTTCCCAGTCAAATTGATGGTGATCGTCGCGTATGACGTCAGGGGTGTCATTGTTTGCCAATTTGTTCCTCATGGCAGAACAGTGGCCGCACAGTACTACAGGGACTTCTTGGTGCGACAGTTACGACGTGGCGTTCGGGATAAACGTCCGGATCTTGCGGACAGTGCAATAATCCAGCAGCTACTCCGACGTTGGGCATGGGAAGAATTGGAGCACCCATCGTACTCCCCTGACCTATCGCCCTGTGACTTTGATCTCATTCCCAAGATTAATCATTCCCTCTCATTCAATCTCATTCCCAAGATTAATGCCCCCCTTTCACGATCAGTTAAACTGATCAGTTGAACTGACGTACATCCAAAAACTGACCGTGAGTGTGAAATCCTAACGTAAAATTTTGAACTGACGACAACCCACGGATTTACCGGGCGCACCATAAATCCGCTGGCTTCAGTTCGTTTTCATCGCGCCAAACTGACCGCGCATGCGCGTAGCCAGTCGTAGTTTAACCGGCGTTGACGTGCAATAACCGAAGAATTAATAGAAAAATAGCTTGAAATATGTACATTCGTCCATTCTTAAATAGTTATGCCAGTCACTCCGTTCCAGTGACAACTCATTTAACAAATTAATATGAGATAACAGTGGGGAAAGATCCTATGTTCTAGATCCACCGCCACCACAGTCATGCGCATGCACCTTTGACCCCCTAACCTAACCTTGACCCCTAACCTTGACATTGGAACTTCCGGTTTCGACTTCCGGTTTCGACTTCCTGTTTCCGGTTTCGACTTCCGGTTTCCGGTTTTGACTTCCTGCCGCCATTTTCGAGATTTCGACATTTTCCTGCCGCCAAACTTCCAGATGCGCGGGAAAATTAAAAAAATAGACGCGAGGCGGGGAAATTCAAAATTAGATCCTGTTGAGACAAATGAGGTGTGAAGTTGGTTGCATACATCAACGGGACTAAATACATGAGACTAGACAGACGAGGCTAGATCCATGTGACTAAATACATGAGACTAGATAGACGGGACTAAATACATGAGACTAGATAGACGGGACTAGATACATGAAACTAGATACATGGGGCCAGACAGACGAAGCTAAATACATGAGACTAGATAGACGAGGCTAGATAAATGAGACTTGATAGACGGGGTTAGATACATGAGGCTAGGTACATAGGGCTAAATAGACGGAGCTAGATACATGAGACTAGTTAGAAAGAGACTAGAGAGACTGAACTAAAATATATAAGGGATTGTTTAATTCAACTAAAATATATTTTCGATTGTTTTTTGATTACTGCTCTGACTTGTTGATTAGGTTCGACTGGATGTTTGCTAGCAATAAATAGAAAGTGGATGGGGTGGACGGAAATTGGACGGAGCTTAGCGTGGGGTTACATAGACCTCACACCCTGTTTAGCGTGGGGTTACATAGACCTCACACCCTGTTTAGCGTGGGGTCACATAGACCTCACACCCTGTTTAGCGTGCGGCTACATAGACCTCACACCCTGTATGGCGTGGGGTCACATAGACCTCACACCCTGTTTAGCGGGATGAAAAGTGGATGCAAGTTGATGAAAAGTGGATGCAAGTAGATGAAAAGTGGATGCAAGTAAATGAAAAGTTGATTAGGTTCGACTGGATGTTTGCTAGCAATAAATAGAAAGTGGATGGGGTGGACGGAAATTGGACGGAGCTTAGCGTGGGGTTACATAGACCTCACACCCTGTTTAGCGTGGGGTTACATAGACCTCACACCCTGTTTAGCGTGGGGTTACATAGACCTCACACCCTGTTTAGCGTGGGGTCACATAGACCTCACACCCTGTTTAGCGTGGGGCTACATAGACCTCACACCCTGTTTGGCGTGGGGTCACATAGACCTCACACCCTGTTTAGCGGGATGAAAAGTGGATGCAAGTTGATGAAAAGTGGATGCAAGTAGATGAAAAGTGGATGCAAGTAAATGAAAAGTGGATGCAAGTAGATGAAAAGTGGATTCCAGAAAATTGAACTCTTTGGTATTTATATAAATGAAAAACATTAATACGATCTGGTTCACAGACAAGTATAAGAAATTTCGCTTACTCATAGGAAATTATTCGGATAAATATAAGGTCTGTATAGTCTTGTCCGTTCTTGTTCGACCTTGTTCGGTATTGTCCGATCTTGTCCGGCCTAAAACCAATAATCTCATTTGAATCAATCCGTAATATGTTTACAATCAATTATGTATGCATACACGATTGTCCGCTACCCACCCGCAACTCATTTTGAATATTCTCCGCTTGTCTAATCTAGTCTGTCTAGTCTAGTCCCTCTATTCTTGCCTGGTGTTATGACTGACAAACATCCGGTTGCGTCTAATCAACAAGCCGTAAATCAAAATAAAACGTAGATAACATAATGAAAGTATAAATATAATTAACAATTATATAAACATTATTAACAATTATAAGAAAAACAATCGAAAATATATTTTAGTTGTCTAAGCTAGTTTCATGTATTTAGCTTGGTCTGTCTAATCTCATGTATTTAGCCCCCCATCTGTCTAGCTTCATCTAACTAGTCTCGTCTGTCTAGTCTTGTCTGTCCAGTCTTGTCCATTACATATAAATTGAGGGAAAAGGTCAACTGTAATTATTTATTCGTTAATCAGCCAATCAGCATCGAGATAATTAGTTTAGTAATATCTGCCGCGGCGGATGACGTCATCTACTGAGGGGTAGGCGGTCGGGCGGTAACTCCCTTAGGGCACATGCTAGAGCCGTTCTGACACCAGATTTGATTTTTCTCATCAAATGGTTTAAAATGGTTTAGTCTAGTCCGTCTAGTCTCGTCAATCTAGTCTGTTAGTCTCATGTAATTAGTCTCATGGATCTAGCCCCGTCTGTCTAGTCTCATGTATTTAGCCCCGTTGATGTATGCAACCAACTTCTCACCTCATTTGTCTCAACAGGATCTAATTTTGAATTTCCCCGTCTCGCGTCTATTTTTTGAATTTTCCCGCGCATCTGGAAGTTCCGAAAATGGCGGCCGGAAGTCGAAACCGGAAACCGGAAGTCGAAACCGGAAGTCGAAACCGGAAGTCGAAACAGGAAGGTTCAAGGTCAAGGTTAGGGGTCAAGGTTAGGTTAGGGGTCAAAGGTCATCGCGCATGCGCATGACAGTGGAGGTGGAGGATCTAGAAGGAACTATCTTTCCCTACTGATAACTGTTATTTCTTTTTTAACCATATTTTCATTCCGTTTTTCTTTTTGTTGTTTTTTATTGATTAAACTAATTGTCATATGTAGAATATCGTCTTCAGAATCCGACTCAATTTTTTTAAGTTACGCGGGGAGAAATTTGCTAGCCAAATCCAGCACGCGACAATTGAGAAATGAAGGCCGGTTTTAAGCCAATGAGTGGGGATCAGTTCTAAACGTAAGTTCAACTGATGAACGTAATTGAACGTAAGTTCAACCGTTTAAACTGATCGTGAGTGGCGGGCTTAAGGAACTAATACGTTGTAGACGGTTTGCAATACGAGAGGACATTGCTAATTCTGTGCGCCAACAGATGACCCGATTCACACATGGTGCGGCAAATGCTGAGGCTGATGGTATTCAGCGTCTCCCACATCGTTGGCAGCGTGTGGTGACACTAGCAGGGGACTACATTCAGGGTCTTTAGGCCCAGGTTTCTCATGTCAACTTTATGAGTACTGTGTTATCATTCTTTTGCACGGTGGAGTCCATATTGCCTGTATACTACCGCAATAAATTAGTGTGTTACGATATTTCAGTGATATTCATTGTGCACACATGTCGTTAAGACCTTTTCCTTTCGTCTGTATATGTCACATTTTCCAAGCGGACTGGTATCTTCAAGAAAAAAAAATAGTTGCCATGACTTTTGCCCCAACCCTCGTATTTGCTATTTTTAGGTTTCCTTACCGAAAAGGAACCCTTATAGGATCACTTTGTTGTCCGTCTGTCTGTCTGTCTCTCAAGACCATTTTTCTCAGGAACGCGTAGAGGTAACAAGTTGAAATTTGTATCAAATACTCGGCTCTGCGGTCTCTTTCAGCTGTGAAAAAATCAAACTTGTAAGTCAACGCGATCAAAAGATATGACCGTTTATGTCGCATATTTTGCGATTTCACAAGGGAATCAAAACCTATAGGGCAGGGGTGAGCAACCTTTTTAATCAACGGGCCAAATTAAATTTTAAAAATTTTTGGCGGGCCGCACATAAAGTAACACTTATTAATATTTTACAAAACTTTATTTATAATAAGCATTAGAATAAAAAAACATAAATTTAAAAAAAAGTAAAGATTTCATATACAAATTTTAATACAAAATTAAAACAAACAAGAAAAGAACAGAAAAACGAATTTACTTGAAATTTTTAATGCGAAATTTGGAATTGTTTTTTGATACAAGCTGATCAATATCAGCCGGAATTGAAGAGCTACACGTATGCAGCTTTCTGATCGGGCATCGTTTAGTCTTGATCGGTAGTCATTTTTTATTAATTTTATGGTTGAAAATAATTGTTCGCAAACATACGTACTTCCGAACAGAGACATCATTTGCTTCATCGGTATCATCGGCTGCAAACGGCGTCTGCATCCTGAGGATCGGCCGAAGTCCAAAACTCGTCAACACGCAGGGCAAGCGCGACGTTTTAACAGCCAAAACCTTTCAAAGTACCATATGAAATGTCGAAATACAAAACAAAAATACCCCAGGCGGGTAGAACACAAAATTCGGAATCTCACTCTGACAGAAAATCGGACAGCCTCACGGATTCTGGGGGAGGCAATAAATCGACCATCTTTACACAACATAAACCAAAATACACACACAAAATCTACATAGCCACATACAACATACGGACTATGAGAACGGAAAACCACCTGGAAGAACTCGAAGAAGAACTTGAAGCTATAAAATGGGACATCATAGGAATATGCGAGACAAGACTCAAAGGAGAGAAGAGGACCACACTAAAATCGGGACACATCCTATATGAGAATAACTCAGAAACAAACCAGGGAATTGGGGGTTTAGCTTTTATCGTGAACCGCAAAATAAAACATCAAGTGGTCAAGTACCACGCAATATCAGAAAGAGTTATATATCTCGTACTAAAGTTAAATAACAAATATCAAGTCCAGGTGATACACTGCTATGCACCAACTAGCAGCGCAGATGACGAATCTATTGAACAGCTATACGAAGATATAACCAGCGCCAAGAACATGGAAAAAAAGTACTACACAGTTATTACCGGAGATTTTAATGCCAAAATAGGCAAAAGACAGTCACAGGATACCGAATACGTAGGAAACTTCGGCCTGGGGACAAGGAATGAAAGAGGAGAAACATTAAGTAACTACCTCAACACCGAAAAACTATTTTGTCTAAACACTTTCTTTAAAAAACAAAATCAAAAAAGATGGACCTGGAAGAGCGCAGATGGCCGGACAAAAAATGAAATAGATTTCATACTTTCTAACAATAAAAACATATGCAAAGATATCTCAGTATTAAACAGATTTAGTACAGGAAGCGACCACAGATTGGTCCGGGTAAAGATCTTCATAAATACAAAAATTGAAAGAAAGAAGTTGGTACACAAAAAGAAATTTCCAACAGCCGAATTGCTGACCCTCAACAAAAATGAATACGAAAACGAAATAAAAAAGAGAATGAAACGATCAGAAAATCTACAAGAAATGACTATAGATGATATTGCAACAAGCATAACAGAGGAAATTCAATCAGCCACAAGGAAGATCTGTAGCAAGATAAAAAACGATAAAGAAACCAGACTATCAGTGGAAACAAAACAGCTAATAAAGAAGAGAAGAGAAACCTGCCGGGACTCACCCAATTACAACACCATAAACAAAAAAGTAAAAAAGAAAATACGCACAGATATCAGAGCTTATAAAACCCAACAAATCATCGAGGCGAACCATAGAGGCGAACAAAAACATGAGAGTACTCAAATCAAAGCTTTCAAATGGAAAACAAGATATTGTTAGACTAAAAGACCGCCATGGCAATATCATTACCAACAAAACAGACATCGTCGCAGAAGTCCAAAGATTCTACGCCAGCCTATACACATCATCCATACCGAACCCAACGACATTGTCAAAAACAATTACAAATGTAGGATCGGAAAAACTGTCGGAAATAACGACATCTGAAATTACATATGCGTTACAACAAATGAAGAACCGGAAGACCCCAGGAGAGGACCAGATAACAGCAGAAATGCTAAAAGTGGGAGGCTGAACACTACTGGAAGCTCTGCGGATACTAACAAACAAATGTTTGATCGAGGGGAAAATACCAAAAAAATGGAAGAACGCAGAGGTCATCATCCTGCACAAAAAAGGTGACACCACAAACATAGAAAACTACCGTCCAATAAGCATGTTATCACACCTATATAAGCTTATGATGAGGATTATCACAAACCGACTCACAAAGAAACTAGATTTCTAACAACCAGTGGAACAGGCGGGCTTTCGGAAAGGTTTCGGCACAGCAGACCACCTACAAACAATCCGAACACTTATCGAAAAGACAACAGAATACAATATCCCAATAAATATAGCGTTCATAGACTACCACAAAGCGTTCGACAGTGTTGAGACTTGGGCTTTCCTGTCGGCAATGAACGACGCAAGAATAGACTCGAGATATACCGCTGTAATGGAGGACATTTACAAAGAGGCCACCTTTCACGTAAAAATAAACGACGACCTACACAAGGGGAAAATAAATCTCAGCAAAGGGGTACGGCAAGGGGACCCGATCTCCCCCAAATTATTCACCGCAGCTATAGAAAAAGGTTTCAAACAACTAAACTGGGACGAGAAAGGCATGTAGATCGACGGGACATATTTAAGTCACTTAAGATTCGCGGGCGACATAATTCTAACAAGCACTAATATCGAAGAATTTAAAACAATGGTAGAAGAACTAAACAACCTGTCCAAGCAAATAGGTTTAAAAATTAATCTAAACAAAACAAAAATTATAACTAGTAGCCCTCAGGAAATGTCGATTGATAACACCATAATAGAAAAAGTAGAGCAATTATACATATTTGGGGCATACAATTAAAATTGGCAAAGAAAATCAAACTGCCGAAATCAAACGCAGAATCCAACTGACATGGGCCGCCTTTGGAAAGCTCAGCCAAATACTAAAAAGCCAAGACGTCTCAATTTACCTAAAACGTAAGGTTTACAACAGCTGCATCCGCCCCGTTGCCACCTATGGCCTGGAAACGATGGCTATTACTAAAAAATCAGTAGCAAAACTTAGAGTGACTCAAAAAGCAATGGAACGTGCGATGCTGGGAATCACTCTAAGAGACAAAATGCGCAACACAGATATCAGGACAAAAACAAAAATAATAGATGTCATGGAGAGAACAGCGGATTTCAAATGGCAATGGGCAGGACACGTGGCCAGAAAGAATACAGAAGAATGGAGCCACAAGATTACCTTCAGGAGACCCCGGGAAACAAAAAGGAGCACGGGAAGACCCCAAACAAGATGGATAGTTGACATAAAGACGATAGCAGGAAAACAGTGGATGAGAACAGCAAATGACAAAGAAGCATGGAAAAAATTGAAAGAGGCCTATATCCAACAATGGAAGTATGAAGGCTAATAAGAAGAAGAAGAAGAACATCATTTGCTTTGCATTTTTAGTCAAAAGCGGAAATTTTTCAGGGCTAACATAAGATTTATAAAAATTTTCGATGCTTACTGAGAAAAATATATTTATTAAATCGGTATTATTCTGCAGATCAATTACTTCCATTTGAAAGTCTTCGGGTACTGTATCCACATCGATATTAAATGGCGAGGAAAACATTTTCATAGAAACCGCTGTCTTTAGCTCAGCTTTAAACATTTTGAATCGTAATTGAAATTCGTTGATTAAAATGTCTATATATTCTGCGTATTTTTGAGAAGTAGTAACGTTTTCTTTTTCTAAATGTGGAAAGTGCGACACCTTATTCTGCAAAAGATGCTCTTTCCACAATTTTAATTTGCGCACAAAGCCCTGAATTTTATCATACAAATTGTGAATAAACTTTGCCTTGAAGTTCCACATTAAGATCATTGAGATGCTGAGTCATGTCGATAAGAAACCCAAAATCGCATATCCATTCTTTATTACTAAAATTAGGAAAGGCATATTCCTTCATATCCAAGAACAATTGTATTTCGCTTTTTAAGTTGTATACTCTTTTTAACATTGCACCTCTACTAAGCCAACGTACTTCGGTATTAAAAACCACGTCGCCATATTCAGTTTCTAATTCTTTCAGGAATTCTTTAAATTCACGGTGATTTAACGCGCGCGACTTTATAAAATTGTTGGTACTGTGACATGTGGCAAACTCAATCTTTTCGCACACAAATTTTCGTGGTGAATTATGCAATGGTTAATGAATATTTCCCTTCCTGTGGCCTTCTTAATGTCTTGAAATAGCCTTCCCGATACTCCTACCTCCATGCTTGACATTGCTCGTGCTCAATCTGTCGATATACCAATAATCTTTTCTAATAAAATTGAAAACTTTTCCAACACAGACTTAAGTTCATCGTACAGGTCTTTGCCGGTTGTAGTCCCTTTCATTGGAAACAGTGAACACAATTCATCGGTAATATTAAATTTGGTGTCAATCCCACGTAAATATATAGCCAGTTGTGCTGTATCGCTAATGTCGCAACTCTCATCAAGTGCCAAAGAACAGTATTCGAATTTTGCAATACGTTCACGAAGAGCTGTTGCTATGTTCTCGGACAAGTCTTCAATACTTCTTGCAATGGTGAATCCTGATAAACTAATGTTCGAAATAAAATTTATTTTATCAGGAAATGCTATTTCTGCAACAGCAGTCAGACATTCTTTTATCATCCGCAAAGGGTTTCATTTTTTTTGCCAGTATTTGACTGATAACAAAACCAACCCTTGTTGCCGAATTTGATAAAATAGCTTGATTTTTAAAAATAGCCTGTTGTTTTCCCTAATTTTTCTCCATTTGATTAAACTTATGTATCCGGAGTTGTCCTGTTAAGTTTTTATATCGTTGTTCATGTTTTGTATCGTAATGCCTTTTTAGGTTATATTCTTTTAATGTCGACACAGTCTCTGAACATATTAAGCATACAGCTTTATCTTTGACGAAAGTGAAAAAATAATCAAATTTCCACTTTTCTTGGAATTGGCTGTACTCATCCGCAACCTTCCGTTTTTTTGTTTGATTTTCCGACTTGCTATTATGGATTAAAAATTTGAAACATTGAATTGAAAAATTCACTTTGTTTTTTACCACACTTATATTATGTAAAAATATTATATAACTTATTATTCACAGTTATATAAATTTCTACACATATCACGACTCGAGTTTCGACGTTTGACGGTCATTTTCAAGTGACTTGAAACTTGAAAATGACCGTCAAACGTCGAAACTCGAGTCGGGATATGTGTAGAAATTTATATAACTGTGAATAATAAGTTATATAATATTTTTACATAATATAAGTGTGGTAAAAAACAAAGTGAATTTTTCAATTCAATGTAAGTATGGATTACCACGTAGTAACTGTCGCAACCATCCTATTCATAAAAATTTGAAAGTTTTAAAAAAATTTTAATTGAATAAAAAAACTCTAATATTACCTTTTTGGCAATAATATTGCACTCACGCCTTTCAAGAAACACAAGAAGTGCTAAAATTGCTAGTTAACAGCTTACCAGTCTGACTGATTGTGTGACAGAGCAAACGCAAAGAAGCGCAGACGCGGCGCGTTCGTATTGTATGTTTGAACAAGTCGCCGACAAATGAGTAACTAGTCACAAAAAATTGTTTCGGTTTAGTATGTACTACCATTTTATTATAATTATTTTTATAACAATATATTGATGAGAGAAAATCGATTCAATTTTAGAAATGTTTGGCGGGCCGAGAAAACCTCTAAAAATTAGAAAACCTCTATCTTCGACTAACAAAGGCATTCACACAAGTGAAGAATAAAAATACGAATGATTTCTTGCATCGATAATAACAGATAATGAAACACAAGATAACCGAGTTTATTTTATATTATATTTCAACAGTTTTATTGAAACTTATTACAATATAAACTTGGTTATCTGACCTCAGGCTGAATCATTATCGGCGCACAGGAAAACCCTCCTTTATCCGTGATACCAGAAGCAACGCGAACGTTCAACAAGCAAATCAAACAGTGCATTCGAAATGTGCCGTAAGAGTTTCAAAAGCGTTTTCATCCTTCTAATCCTCTGGAACCTTAAAACTAACCACGCACAGAAAGGTAAAAACAAACATTTTAAAATAATCACTAATAATTCATTCACTAATAAATTATCTACTAAACAAATCGTTTGTTTGGATGAACAGGATATTAACTCATAATGTTCTTGCCTGTAGAATTTCAATTCTTTCTCAGTAATAGCAAAATTGACAAAGTCATGAAGTGAACAAAAACGTTATCAATAAAGTTAGTTAAAAGATATTATAGGTGAGGTTAACCAATTATTTACAGAAATGGAAATATATTGTTTTGAAAACTTCAAATCGCTGTCTTGATTTTTTTAATTAATACCTTGTTCATCTAGACCAGGGGTCTCCAAACTACGGCCCGAGGGCCACATCCGGCCCGCGGACAGATTTTGTCCAGCCCGTGGAGAGCTAGCATACTTGAAAACTCATTTTAAAGAACATATTTTTTATAGCAAATTAAATTTAGTTTACTGAAGTATTCTAATTTTATGTTGAATAATTATTAATATGACATCTACATTGATATGGTCATGGGCTAACTACTCATAACATTGTTGTAGGCTTATTATTGTTATTGTTTTTGTGATAAGTTGGATAAAGAAACACAGATTTGTAATGAGTAAAGAAACATGTATAATATGCAGAAAATTTAACTTCAGTATATAATAACTAACAAATTATTGAAATGAATCCAACTAACATTTTATACATTTTAAATAAAAACATAACTTATAACAAGCATAATGACATATGAAATACTAATGAGATTTATGTAATTGAGATTTTCCACTGACAATAGTTTGTAGTTGTGCACTAATTTTACTTGTACCAATTATTAAAAGAGATTTAAGATGCTCATCAGTTAATTTAGATCTGTAAACATTTTTTGTGTACTTCATTTTGGAGAAGGTCTTCTCACACAAATAAGTAGTACCAAAAACAGAAAACAGCCCACGAGCAAATTTATGCAAATTATCAAATTGTGTCAGTGGAAGACTCTTATAAAATTCCAACAAAGATGAGTTTTGATATTTGTTCTTAATTATATCACTGCACTGTAGATCAATCATTTCCATTTGAAGTTCCGGGGCTAGGGTTTCAATGTCAGTATCAAAAGGATTCTGAAAAATCTTAATTTGATTCGCAATGGCATCAAAGTCCGAGAAACGAGTATCAAAATTTATTTTCAAAGCACTCAAAGTTTCGATTGCAAAATCGATAGGAAACTCAGTCTCAGTGGTGTGGCTGAATATTTCACATGTTTTAAAATGTGAAAACCATTTACTTCGCAGTTGTGATTGAAACAGTATCAATTTCTTCCGGAATGATTTGATATTAGTGTATAAATCAGGAAGATGCTGGTTTTCTCCTTGCAATCTCAAATTCAGTTCGTTCACGTGTTTTGTCAAATCAACATAGAATGCTAACTTCCACAGCCATGCGATGTTTTGTAGTTCAGTAAGAGGACGATGCTTTTCATTCAAAAAAATTTCGATCACTGCTCGAAGTTCAAAAAAGCGCTGAAGGACTTTCCCTCAACTAAGCCAACGTACGGCAGTATGATAAAGTAAGTCATTTTCTCCAATCTCTTCAATAAATTGTCGGAATTGTCGGTGATTCAGCCCAAAAGATCTGATAAAATGAACAGTTGATATGACTGGTTTCAGAACTTCAGACATATCCAAACATTTTCCGCACAAAGACTGTTGATGAATGATACAATGTAAGACTAATGGTTTTGAACCACCGTCATTTTCTACAGCCTTTGACACAAGAGCGACCACTCCTTTATCTTTCCCACTCATGTTTTTGCCTCCATCAGCTGTAATACATTTCAAGTTTTTCCATCGAAGGTTCTTTTGATTAATGGCCATTTCAACTCTTTTAAAAATATCTGTACCAGTAGTTGTGCCATGAATACTATACATATCAAGAAGTTCTTCATGCACTTCATAGCTTTTATCTACTCCTCGAATATAAATCAACACCTGAGCAGTATCTGACACATCCGTTGACTCATCCAAGGCCAAAGAAAACCACTCAACATGTCCATTTTTGTCGAACAGTTGAGAGGATATATTTTCAGAGGATATGTTTTCTACCCTTCGAGCCACTACCCTTGTTTGCTGACATACTGACAGTTTTTAATAAATTTACCTTTTCAGGGCACATTTCTTCGGCTACTGCAATTATGCATTCTTTGATCATTTCTCCATCGGTGAATGGTTTTCCACGTTTTGCAATTTCAAGAGCCACACGAAAGCTGGCACGAGTTGCAGCCTCTTGTTCAGTTTTGAGTTTTGTAAATAAAGATTGCTGCGATTTCAATCCGCGCTTCATAGCTTCGAATTTTTCTGTCCGCAAACTTCCTGTATATTTTGAGTAATTTTGAAAATGTTTTGTTTCATAATGACGTTTAATGTTATATTCATTGAGAACGGCTATGCTTTTATTGCAAATCAAACATAGCACCTTGTTACTGGAATCAATTACGAAATACTGAGTGTTCCACTGATCTTTGAATTTTCTGCATTCACTATCAATTTTTCGCTTCTTTTCCATACTACTAAATCACACACAAAAGCAACAATTCAAATCAAAATACTGTTACAAAGATGTCTTAAACTTAAACACGCACAAACACGTTTTAAGGAGGTACGCACTATTTTATTTCACAACAGTGTCATAGGAACTGACTTGTGGTTGCGCCACTAGCCTTCTTATATATTCCAATTACTGCCATCTAGAAGTGAGTGGAAGACACCAGAACTTTCTCGAACCAACGAGATTATTCTGTACGTGCTATTAGCGCCATCTGTTAGCGATAGAAGGTACTACCTATTTCCGCTTGTGTCCACCAGATGTCGTGTCACGTTACTCCTCATGGCTCGTACTCTACGACTAATCTAGAAATTACAGATAATGACAGGAAAATTAATAATATGCAGTGTTGCCGTTTTGCGGACTTTAGTCCGATTTGCAGCCTTTTTTAAACGTTGCGTACTTTTTCGGACTTTTTTTTCATCAGTGGACTATTTCAATTTTTACCACCGGCAACAATGATAATATGGTTTTGGCCCTCGGAACTTACTGGAGTAATCAGTATGGCCCTAAGGCTGGGAAGTTTGGAGACCCCTGATCTATTATATTCTTTGCCACTCTGTCGAGAAGCTCCTGCAGTGCACGCGCTTCTCCTTTCAATAAATTGTCGGAAAATAATTGTTACGAAATAATTGTCTTCCGTTTTTTTTACCTCATTTTCCTTTATTTTGCTTCTTTTCTCTTTTTTGGCCTCCATTGTGAGCTCAGGGGAACTATCGGTGCTTGTGGCATTTTCCTCTCTCTCCTGTTCAGATTCCTTTCCTTGTTCGCTGTCAAGGGCCGTTGCTTTCCAGAGCTGGAATACGTTCTTTGTTTGCGCTCTCTCTTTTTTATTTACCCGTTCCGTACTTTGCTGCCTGTTTTTTGTTGGCGGTATCCTTTTAATAGAGCTTCTTTTCCCGAAGATTTGCCACTCTTGTGGTATGCTCTCCTCCGGGTTTTCCGTAACTTTGTCTGTCGCTGGGCCCACCTTTCCGCCCCGTCCACTCGTAGCCATCTCCATATCCATGTTCATTGCCTTATTGTCACCATTAGCTCCTCCGTCGATAGAAGCGGTAAGCGCTCCCCCGTATTCCGTGGAGCAGCACCTGACAAGAGTTTGTCAGGTGACGGGATTCCCTCTGTCTGGGTACCCGCCCGGGGATTTTGTTTCTTGTCCGCCATTTCATAGTTTTTGGGTCATTTTTTTTTGTTCTGAGTGACTCCCCCGCCCTCAGTACACCCGTAACCCGGGTCCCGGTGCTTTTCCAGAATCGTCATCTCCTGTTTCGAGAACCTTCCATTTCTTTACCAGATCGTGTCCGTGTCAGTCAGCCAGATTCGTCATCGATGTTTTTTTATTCCTGGAGCCTTTCTCCTCCGTTGCGCTATTTGATCCGCGGTGGCTATTTTATGTGACCACTACCCGCCGGCAAGCCGGTGAGGGCGTTCCCTAACTATCCGACACCTGTGGGACGTGCCCAGTAGGAGTTTGGCTTATCCCCTGGGATCTAGTCGAGTCTAGTTCGCTTTTATCTATCCTTGCCTGGCATTGTCTTATCTAGACTGGTCTCGACTAGTCTCATATAATCTCACGCCTAGTCCCGTCTTGATTTCTTGAATTTCATTTACTAATAACCGCTTTTTTAAAGTTTCGTCTTCTAGAAGCCATGTCAAGTTTTGTTAATGTACGTGGTCTGTTAGAAAACTATCCGACCTTTAGCCGGTAAAAAAACAGGCATACCTGGAGCGTTGGAAACTTAATCATCCTCAAAGTAGTCTCCTTAGGACTCCACACACTTCTCCCAATGGTGCCGCCATTGTTGGAAGCATTCGAAAAAAGCCTCTTTCGGAATCGACTTTAGCTCGGCTGTCGTTGCAGCCATAATGTCCTCTGATATCGCGTTCCATTCAATGGCCTTTTGACCTTGGGGAATAGCCAGAAGTCGCAGGGGGCATATCAGGAGAGTAAGGAGCCTGTCGAACCAGAGGACTCAAAAAATTGTGAACCAAGTGCGAAGAATGTGCTGGAGCATTGTCGTGATGGAGTCGCCAATTTCCTGATGACCACAACTCCAGTCGCTTGCGCCGCACATCATCACGTAGGCGACGTAGGACATCCCTCATTGCAGATCCCTCATTGTAGTGCAGAGCACTACACACTACGTTACTCGAACACTTCTCGACAGCAACTGACGCTATCTACAGGCGGTAAAAAGGTTCCAAACAAACTCATGCAAGCGGGTTTGATTCAAAGCCATCAGGTTTTCAAAATAAAAAATAAAGTCGGATAGTTTTCTAACAAACCACGTACATTTAGTTTAATCTACTAGTATCTACTAGAACTTAATCTAACTAGTGTAGCCTAAGTCAGCTTTATTTAGATTTCGACTACTAAAGACTGATTTAATCTGAATTTGTCTAACATTATCTGGTCTTTTCTGCTTTTGTCTGGTCTAGTCTGGTATTGCCTAGTCTTGTCTGGTTTTGTCTGGTCTTAGCCTTGTCTACTTTAGTCGTTGTCGTGTTGTCTGGTTTTCCATGTCTCTTGTAGTTTTGTGTGATCTAGTCTATTCCACCCTCTTATTTTCCGTTTGTTATTTAGATTGATTACTTTTAAATCTCTAATTTAATTATTGAATATTGTTGATTTTTTTAGCGTGCACTGGGAAGAAGTTGTTGAAGAAAATAACTGCTGAATTGGATGAGAAATTGTATCTGAACGTGGGCTGGGAAAGTAATCCTTCAATTGACGATACTATCACTACAAAATCTGTATGCGAAAAGTGTTCTAATGACGGGTTGTGTGACTCCAAAATAACGGCTTGGCAGATGTTGGATGTGACGAGATACATTGCAAACCTTGCTCCTATCTATAATAGCAGTTGTATCTATAATGTGAGTGTCGAAGTGACTGCAACCGAAGATATGTGTCAGTATACTGCGTATGTGTTATCACCGAGCATCACGGTAAAGAATCCGCAGTTATATCAGGATTCGGACGGGAAGGCCAAAATTAAAGTTGAATTCAAGAATAAACGCGATGACTTTGATTAGTAAGTATAACATTATTTGTAATTGGATATCTTAGATTAAAGTTCAGGCACAATGCAATATTTAACTTAACAATAAATAACTGGCTTTCGAGCCTTTTAGGGTTCCGTACCGAAAACGGAACCCTTATACGATCACTTTGTTGTCCGTCTGTCTGTCCGTCTGTCTGTCGGTCTGTTTATCTGTCCGTCCGTCTGTCTGTCTGTCAAGACCATTTTTCTCAGGAACGCGTAGAGGTAACAAGTTGAAATTTGTATCAAATACTCGGGTCTGCGGTCTCTTTCAGCTGTCAAAAAATCAAACTTGTAAATCAACGCGATCAAAAGATATGACCGTTTATGTCGCATATTTTGCGATTTCACAAGGGAATCAAAACCTATAGGGTACTTCCCGTTGACCTAGAATCATGAAATTTGGCAAGAAGCGGTTTCTTACAGCGCATGTAAAGGGGAAAATCTGAAAACCGTAAATATGTGGTTTATTTACAAGAAAAATGCGAATTTACTATTAGAAACTTATGAAAACACTAATGTGTTGCGTGGTATCGTCAGGCACCAGAAGCATATGGGTTGCATAACTGTATGCAACCCATATGCTTCTGGTGCCTGACAATACCACGTAACATGAGGACCATGTGTTACGTGGTATTGTAACCATGGTAAAGATACCTTACTTACAAGTTTGTACGGAACCCTCGGTACGCGAGTCACAACTCGCACTTGGCCGGTTTTTTTTCTTGGTGAAATAAGTTTAGAATGAGAGCACCTGTAGTAAACAATGGACTGGACTGTCACTGGACATAGTATTTGACGTAATCAACAGAGCGCGCGAAAATGGCCGCGTTTAAATAGCTTACAATTCTTCTCTATTTTAAATATTTTTTAAACGTATTTTTTACAACGCATTTATATTTTTTAACATGTTCTAACAGAGTAAACAGAGAATTAAAAATATAAAATAAAAACATGTACGTGGTCTGTTAGAAAAGTATCCGACCTTTAGCCGATAAAAAAGAAACTGACATACCTGGAGCGTTGGAAACCTAATCACCCTCAAAGTACTCTCCTTGGGACTCACACTTCTCCCAGCGGTGCCGCTATTGTTGGAAGCATTCCGAAAAAACCTCTCTCGGAATCGACTTTAGCTCGGCTGTCGTTATAGCAGCCATAATGTCCTCTCTTGTCTGAAATCGCGTTTCTTTTAATGGCCTCTTGACTTTGGGGAATATCCAGAAGTCGCAGGGGAGCATATCAGGAGAGTAAGGAGCCTGTCGAACCAGAGGAGTCAAAAAATTGTTAACCAAGTGTGAAGAATCTGCTGGAGCATTGTCGTGATGGAGTCGCCAATTTCCTGATGACCACAACCAGTAGCGTCGCTAGCGTCGGTTAATCGGGCGAATGCCCGCGGCCCACGGACTAGGGGGGGCCCACAGTGGCTGCAGATCGATTCTGAGACGACTGACGTGTGGCGTTTCGCGAATTTCACATGGGAGACCGTACCACGTGGGTTTGTAAAAGGCTCAAATTTTACATTTTTATGCCGCCGGTGGCGGCAGATCTTGAGTATTTTAACCGCGCGTCTTCGATGACTTAACTGTGAATGTCCGTCCGCACGTTGCGCATCCCCAAGTTTCGTACTCCGTCCTGCCGCGCCCCTCCGGGGATCCAAAACCCACCCTAAAATCGTGGTTTTTGCGGAAACGGCCCGACGGAAGCGGCGGCGGCGGTGCAAAACGGAAATGTAAATTTTTCTGGTGTAGAACCGAGATCCCCGTCGAGCGGTGCCGTTTTCGCGACTCAACTCTCCCAGATTCGGACGCACCAGACCGAAAACTGATATCACGATATTTTACTTTTGAGACGCATTTTTGGATGGATCCCATTTTTTTTTTCCCGAACCCTCTAGCCGCCGTCGCGCCACGTTTTTAGAGCCCTCCCTCGCCGTCCTGCGATGTCCCGTTCACCTGGTGCAAGAGCAACTAAATTATTTTTTTGCCGATTTTGCAATCACTTCCACGGACGCCCAGGACTTATTTGATAGGCTCCAGGTCGCCGGTTGGGTTCGTTCTGTTCAGAACACTCGCGCGCAACCATTCTGGCAAGAATTTTTAAACTGCGACGACTTTTTGCGAATCTGCGGCAGTTTGAAGAGAAAAATGCGCAAAAAGTGAGAAAAACCAGAGGCGTTTTGCGGGGGTACATAGAACTTCGGAACCAATTGACGGATCGGAACCGGACCGGTGCCGTTCGATCGGCCATAGAACCTTTTAGTTTGTTCGGGAGTTTAATCCCGATTGTGCCCAAGATGGCGTCGCGACGCCATTAAAACGACGTTTTCTGGACATCCAGGAAAAGTCCCACGGAACCGCCAACTTGAAATCTGCGGGAACGGTTTTGCGCGATTCCCGCAGGGAATTGAACCTTTCATCTTTTACTGCAAGCGGCATTGCGCTGCGTCGTTTGCAACCGTCGCGACGCCCGCCCAAACTCGTCGTATTTTATTTACTGGGGCCCCACCTCAATATATATGCCCGGGGCCTCCAAATCCAAACGACGGCGCTGACCACAACTCCAGTCGCTTGCGCCGCACAGCATCATGTAGGCGACGTAGGACATCCCTCATTTCACTTGTAGTCATTTTACTTGCTTTGAAAAACCGACGAGGACTACACACTACGTCACTCGAACACTGCTCGACAGCAACTGACGCTATCTACAGGCGGGAGAAAATTCAGGCATGCGCAGGTTCAAGGTCAGCTCATGTAAGTGCGCTTGATTACTAAATACAAAATAAGGTCGGATACTTTTCTAACAGACACGTATATACCCTATTAATGCATAAACAGATTTACAGCGTTTAACACACCACCCGAACTATATTTTCAGCAGAATCGTAATAGCCAAATGCAGAACGAATTGCACCGTAAATAACATGCTACATGATCCTAACCTCGAATTTAAAATAGACGAGATACACAATGGAAGCAGCCTCCCAGATACGTACGACTATCCGTTTCCCCGTCTAGAACATTACGATGTTTACGTAATTGTGTGTCTAATTATAGACGTTAAGTGCTCCAAGAAGAAAGTATTATTTATGGAGCGTAATGGAGACATTACACCGTTTTATTATCATATACTCGTACCCCCGGTTGTTATTATTGTTTTGGCAGTATTTTTTGGCATGTCCTGGCATAGGTAAGAAACTAAATAGTTTTTAATATCTTTATTACTATGTAAAGTAAGTTTTAATCATTGCACGTTCATTCAAAATATTAACTCCAAGAGTATATGACCTCAAAATGACCTCAATGGAGGATTTGATGAACCTAATACCCGCTATACACGCTACGGTCTACCGGAGAGGTTACATGTGCACGAAACTGCACAGGTCTATTCCCACACACGCACAGGTCTACCTGCGCAGGCAAACGTGCACAGGTAGACCTCTCCGGTGGACCGTTGTGTGTATGGCGCGCATAACCTAACGGACTCTATTTCAATTCCTCAATTGTAGATGGATTAAAGAAAAAGAGCATTTCGAGGCTTATTACATGAACGAGTTGAAAGCGTTGAAACCAATGCTAGAAGTGGATAATGGAGCCAAGAAGCCGACGTTTACAAAAACTTCGTTGAACGAGTTTGTGAGGCTGGAAGGCTGTGCGGATGTTATCGAAGCAGAACACGAAGTACCGTAAAAATATTACATTAATCCGGAAACTTTGCGGACAGGTAAGATGAGACGAATGTTTTATTTTTAGAACGTCCCGCAGCATTTGGAGGAGTTTGAAACTAATTACGAGAAGAAGAAAAATCGCTACAAGGACGTCTTGCCATGTAAAACTGCGAAGGATTTCTAATTGGAACTGTAACTGCTATTTGTATGATTTTAGTTGCCAGTAATATTGTAAAATTGAACACCGCCAAAAATAACTACATCAATGCTAGTTACATTAAGGTATTTAAATTTCTTTTAAATAAAAAGAAAGATATTGTACCACGCTAGATAGATAAACCAAGACATTACGAGGTCTGTTAGAAAAGTATCCGACCCTTAGCCGGTAAAAAAAAACTGGCATACCTGGAACGTTGGAAATCTAATCACCCTCAAAGTAATCTCCTTGGGACTCCACACACTTCTCCCAGCGGTGCCGCCATTGTTGGAAGCATTCCGAAAAAGCCTCTTTCGAAATCGACTTTAGCTAGGTTGTCGTTGCAGCCATAATGTCTGAAATCGCGTTCCTTTCAATGGCCTCTTGATTTTGGGGAATAGTCCGAATTCACTGGGGACCATAGCAGGAGAGTAAGGAGCCTGTCGAACCAGAGGAGCCAAAAAATTGTGAACCAAGTGCGAAGAATGTGCTGGAGCATTGTCGTGATGGAGTCGCCAATTTCCTGATGACCACAACTCCAGTCGCAATTTCTCGGATAGTCACACGACGGTCCCGCATCACCACTACCTACTTCTCACGAAAATCAAATTTTCCCGTTTGAAACAGGGCTGGTCTAATCACTTACCTGTTAGGGTCGCTCGCGTCTCCGCCACGTATAGATCGTCCTTCCGGCGCCTTTTAAAGGGAGGAAATAGGGATAATAAGTGGAGGGGTGTTCCCTTAAAATTGTTGTCTTCCAGACGTTGGATGCCGCTTCAGCCCTTTGGGTTCACTTTGGCAATGACATGGTCATTTCGGCATGTTGATGGCCGACCAGAGCATGGCTCGTTTTCCACCGATGTGCAACCGTCTTTAAACTGGTTGTACCACTCCTTAATCTGTGTGGTGCCAATAGCATCGTCACCGAAAGCCGTCTGAATCTTCCTAATGGTTTCCAGCTGGTTGTCGCCCAGTTTCTGGCAAAATTTGATGCAGTAGCGCTGCTCCAGTCGTTCCGTCAATTTGCTTGCATTGAAAAACCGACGAGAGCACCACAAACTACGTCACTCGAACACTGCTCGACAGCAACTTGCGCTATCTACAGGCGAGAAAAAATTCACGCACGAAGGTTCAAGGTCGGCTCATCCAAATTGATTCAAATCCATGAGGTTTTCAAAATAAAAAATAAGGTCGGACACTTTTCTAACAGACCACGTATATCCTTTAGTTCTCAAATAATGACCTTAAACCTAAGTCTAATCTTAATTATATTAGTGCCTCGTTTTCTGTATCAGATAGTGTCGTCAAAGTTTCGCTGAACGAAGTGTCCTCAAAGTATCAGGCTACTGATACTTTCACCATCAGGCAACTGAACAGATTTTCGGTAAAGTGGCGCCAAAGTTTTGACATGTACGCAATCAATGGAATTTCGTTGAACTATTTTATTGTCGTCGAAGTGTTGACATTTATGCCGCCCGATACTTCGTTTGCCTTGGAAATACTTCCCTGCACTTCGACGAAACTTCATTTACACCAATCATTCTCAAAAAATAAAAAAAATAAATTTCTCAAAAGATTAATAATCCACAAATTGCCTGTTCCAACATCTCTGTTTGGACCGTGTCCCACGAAAATCAAATTTTCACATCTAATCACTTACCTGTTAGGGTCGCCCGCGTTTCCGCCACGTATAGATCGTCCTTCCGGCGCTTTTTTAAGTGAAGGGATAATAAGTGAAGGGATTCCCTTAAAATTGTTATCTTCCAGACGTTGGATGCCGCTTCACTCCTTTGGGCTCGTGATTACACCCCTGGTTAACTTAAAACGATGCGTGCACTTGTCGGTCGAGCTTCGTTCGCGCATCGATTCTGTCTTTACGCTTCTCACACTCGAAGCATACTCTCGAATAATATAAATTCGCAAGTAAATTGATAAGTAAATCGCGCGATTTCGGCCCAGGTCGATACACCTTTCCCCTTCTGTTAATCGGTGCCGAAATCGATTCAAATGTTGAATTTAAAATAGATTTCTTAAAATTGGAGCGAACAATCTCCATTCGCGGATAATATTTATCAAGGGCGTTGTGATGTGCTGTTAGATGTTTGCTAATTTAATTTTTGCAAATCCACCTATGTTCAGGCAACGGGTTAAGAAAACCGTGATGAAAATGAAGAGAAGCGTGATCGGAATTCCATTTCGACAAAATGGAAGTGTTGTCGAAGTGTAACAAACTGTTTCCGAGACTAACAAAACCTAAGTGTCAACAAATATCAACAGTTTGACGGCTATAAAATAGTTCAACATTTCATTGACACTTCAATTGCGTGAATATCAACACTTCACCGAAAATCTGTTCAGTTGCCTGATGATGAAAATATCAGTTGCCTGATACTTTGACGACACTTCGTTGACGCATTAACAACTCGGTACTTACGTATTAACGCCACCACTGCTACACTCATAACCTGAATACATGTTATATAATAGTTACAATGATGAAATAAGTTAAGGTACTTACGTTTTAACGCCACCACCGCTATGTTTTTAAACGCCGCCAATCTACACCTAAAATTTGTATGACAAATCATAAAATAAAACATTTTATTTGAAATTAAAACATTTTTAAAACTCAAAATACTTGATTTTTTAACCCCGGTTAGCTTAGGTTGCCGCCGCGAAGCGGACAGATAAATCAAGACAACATACGCGCGGCAGCGCGAACTCTCGATCCGATATATAATTGTAGGTGGCGTTAATACGTAAGTACCGAAGTTAATTTCTTACGTATTAACGCCACCACAACTATATATTGGATCGAGAGTTCGCGCTGCCGCGCGTATGTTTTGATTTATCTGTCGGGCAACCTAATCTAACCGGGGTTCAAAAATCAAGTATTTTGAGTTTTAAAAATGTTTAAATTTTAAATAAAATGTTTTATTTTATGATTTATCATACAAATTTTAGGTATAGATTGGCGGCGTTTTAAAACGTAGCGGTGGTGGCGTTTATACGTAAGTACCTTAATTTCTTTCATCATTGTAACTATTATATAACATGTATTCATTTTTTTGTTAGAACTATAAAAACGAGAACGCTTACATTGCAACCCAGGCGCCGCTGAACGATTCGCAGTGCGATTTTTGGCAAATGATTTGGGAACAGAACGTGACGACGATCGTGATGTTGACGAATCTGATCGAGAACCAGACGAAGAAATGCACGAAATATTGGCCCTACAGGTTGACGACAAAGAGCTACAACTCGATCAAAGTCTACGTCCACAAGGAGCACACCTACCTGCACTACATAGTCAGAGAGTTTAAGATCTCCTATAAAGACGAAGTGAAAAATGTAAAACTCGATTCAAATTTTTGGCAAAATCCCAACTTTTTTCTTTTCATTCAGGTTCGCCACTTTCATTACACCTCTTGGCCGGATCACAGTCTACCTGCTAATCCACCTAATTTTGTCACGTTTGTCAGGATGGTTAGAGAATTTCACACTAAACCAGTTGTTGTACACTGCAGGTAAAAAAAACTTTTAGGCCTAGGCCGCACTACAGCTAAACCACCGCTGTTTTTAATCGCGTGATTTTGTGACTCAAGTAAGCTAATACAAGCGGCCTCACTTTTTTCGACTGATTTTGTCCATAGCGTACTGTGTGTTTCTCGAGCGGTTTCGTAGTTATAGCGGTTACCGCTCGCGGGAAAAAAACGTAGTGCGGCCTCGGCCTTAATAATACAATATTTACTAAGACTGCAATATGGGCAAATTGCACACCCCTGATGCTTTTTGCACTCTACAACCTTTTATTCTTCTAGTGCTGGAATCGGACGTACAGGATCCTACATACTAATCAATTTAGTTTACGAAATGGCAATCGAAACAGACTCAATAGATTTTGCTACCACTCTACAGAACATGCGATGTTGTCGCGCATACATGCTGAGGGATCAAGTAAGTATCTAGTTAAAGGATCAAGCTAAGGGATCAAATAAGTATCAAGTAAAGGGATAAAACTAAGAAAACAAGTAAGTATCTGGTAAAGGGATAAAGCAAAGAGATCAAGAAAGTATGTAGGAAAGGGATAAATCTAAGGGATCGAGTATCTAGTAAAGAGATAAAGCTAAGAGAACACGTAAGTGTCTGGCAAAGGGCTAAATCTAAGGGATCAAGTAAGTATCTAGCAACTAGCATCAAGTATCTAGTAAAGGGATCAATGGCGGTTTCCATATGCGTAACACTCAGCTACGCGACGTCGTGCGACATCGCCTGTCAAATAATGATTACATTGTTTTAAATGGGCACGTCGCGTAGCCATAGTGAGAACGTGCCCTTTTAAAATAATGTAATCATTATTTGACAGGCGATTCGCGTGAAGTCGCGTAGTTGAGTGTCGCGTATATGAGAATCGGCCTTAAAGCTAAGGAATCAAGTAAGTAAATTTAATGTTATAAATCTGTTGCGACATCACAGTTGTAATCATAAACAAACAAGAGTCCTGTAGGTGGGGTTTCTGAATATCCGTACTTTTTTCACAACCACGGGTTTCGGTTTTTGAAAATTAAATTAAAATTTAATTTTAATCCACAGCTACTTCTTACAAAATCCATTTGAGTTGCAACTAGTTGCATATATAGTCCTTTTTTTTGTAGTTCTCTTTATATTCATTTCTCAAAGGATTGAATTTAGGGCGCCTATGGTTTTTTTATCTTTATTATCCCTTTCTGTTATCTCATCCCTGCTATTGCCCTCTTTGTTAAATTCAACCCCTAGGTATTTGGACTTTTCTACTCCTTTTATGAATTCGTTTTTTAGGGTTCCGTACCGAAAACGGAACCCTTATAGGATCACTTTGTTGTCCGTCTGTCTGTCTGCCTGTCTGTCCGTCCGTCCGTCTGTCTGAACGCGTAGAGGTAACAAGTTGAAATTTGTATCAAATACTCGGGTCAGCGGTCTCTTTCAGCTTTGAAAAAATCAAACTTGTAAGTCAACGCGATCAAAAGATATGACCGTTTATGTCGCATATTTTGCGATTTCACAAGGGAATCGAAACCTATTGGCAAGAAGCGGTATCTTACAGCAAATTTAAAGGAAAAAATATGTAGTTTATTTGTAGTTTAGTTAAATATTTGTAGTTTAGTTACTGAAAACCTTAAATATGTAGTTTAATTACAAGAAAAAACTATTAGAAACTTATGAAAATACACTAATGTTGTCGTAGTGGTATTGTCAGGCTCCAGAAGCATATGGGTTGCATACAGTTAGGTTCTCCTAAAGATACCTTACCTACGTTTGTACGGAACCCTCGGTGTTTTATTTTAGATTATTCTGGTTGGTTGTGCCCTATTGTCAGGTATTCGCATTTACTCATGTTCATCGATTGACCAGCTTTTCGGAACCCTGTTTCAGTTTTCTGACCAAATACCCCAAATCGTCTTCATCCACTGCTATCACAACCTGATCGTCATTAAAGTATAAGCTATAGAGCGTGTCATCTCCTACTCTCAGTCCCATTTGTGCACACTTTCTTTTCCACCCTCTAAGGGATCGGTCAAGGTAAATTTTCAAAAGAGTAAGGGATAGACAGCACCCCTGTCTGAGTCCCTTGAAGGTCTTAAAACTCTCTGTCGCGCCTGTTCCTAGCTTCACTTTTGCAGAATTGTCCCTATAGTAGTTTTTAGTGGCCTGTATTATAGTCGGCCTGAACTCTAGTTCCACCATTCTTTTCCATAGTTGTGATTATCGTAATCGATAAAATAAATAATATCGAATTATCGCGTTATCGTAAGCCATTTCTAGATCAATAAGGGCTATATGTGTTTCTCTGCCTCTTCGCATACGCTTTTCTAAGGCTATTTTTAGGGTGAAAAGGTTGTTAATTTTTGAACGACCTGCTCTAAATCCAGCCTGTTTTCAGGTTGTTTATCTTTAATATGGTCTTCTATTAGGGTCTTCAGTATACGAGAATATATTCTGCCTATTGTAGGAAAGCTACATCCAGCTGTAATTCTAAAGAAAAGTTCTTTAATATTTGGAAAACTCCTGTTTCATGGAATTAGGATAGCGATTTGTTTTCATATAATTGGGAATAGTTTGGATTGGTCACTTCTAATTCTTCTGAATTTGCCGAACATTCACCTTCCACTTTAACCTTATTATTGTCTGGATAAAGTCGTTCAAGAAGATTTTCGGCCAATATTAAAACACTTTGTTGGAACTTATAAGCATCTAATAAGCATCTAGCCAATTCTGTTAATTCCAGATTTTCAAACGTTCCATGATATTTTTCATTGAAGCTTTAGTTATCAGAGTCCATTAATTTCTTTTCCAAGAATACTATTACACCTTGTGTCGTAAATATAGAATCATCGCGGCTTAATGTTGTTACTGTTACGCTAATTAGAGATAATGTTTCATAAGAATTGAAAATTAACATTTTCAATTATATGCACTGAATTTAAATCTGTTAGAATCTGTAATATTATGACTTTTAGAAGAATAAATTTTGCTAAATTGGTTCAATAGAACCACCACCTTGCCTTGATGTCCATTGCTAATTCAATTTCCTTTTCAAAAAGTAGGAAACTGATTTTATCGGAGATGTTTGTGTCGCAAATAGCGAGATGAATTGTATGGTTAATGCACATTTGTGGTTCAACAGGAAAATCTGTACCATTTTTTTAATTACCCGGGCACCGTTATGTGTAGTTCCCACAATATCATTTCTGAAACTGATACTAAATGAATCTAAATATTTTTCAACACTTGTTACAATAAGTTCCTTCAATTCGCAGAAAGCCTAAATTACAACAAAAATTGTTTTCTCCATGAATATTATTGTTTAAGTATCTTCGGCGTCTCAAACTAGTCCACTAGCAGTGTTCCCTCTAATTTTTGTTAGTGCTGCGCGGTCCAAGTCGAGTGTGAGCAAAAAAAAATAAATTAAAAATAAATTGCGCAATTTTTTTTAGCGGGGTTCCTAGAGCTACTGCAGCTTCCCTCAATTCAATCTCCATTCTCTTTTATTTTCACAATCTCCTTCTATCATTCCCCTTTTCCTCGGGGTTTCCTCAATTTCTTTTATCCACGCTGTTCAGATTTTTTATATAGTGTTTTTATGGCTCTGATGTAGTATCTGTTAATGTTAGTCTCAAGTAGTACTCGTAACATTTTATTAATGGGCACGTTATCGTAGGCCTTTTACAAATCCATAAACATCAGGTGTGTGCTCAAATTCCATTCCGGTCTTTTCTCTATTAATTGTTGTAGAGTACTGATATTGTCTAGGCATGATCTACCCGCCCGAATACCACACTGTTCTTCAATTTCTTCAAAGTCGTTCTCTATTCTTTTTTTTAGGATTCGGTCGTACAGTCTTCCTACAGAACTGGTTATCATTATGCCTCTATAGTTAGAGCATGTCTTTTTAATGCCTTTTCTATGTATGGAGCTGAGATATCCTATTTTGCAGTCATTTGGAATGTCGTCCCCTTCCAAGAGGCATTTGTTATATACTTCCACCAGTTTCTCTAGCAGTATGTCCGGTCCATGCTTCACCAACCCTATAGGGACACCTCCCGGTCCAGTAGTTTTACCATTCTGCATGTATTTTATGGCCTTTTTTAGTTCCGTGACATTGATTTCTTCTATATTCTATCTTCTATATTATCTTCTATATTATCTATATCTTCTATATTATCTATTATATCTTCCTCCTCCGGTATTGGTGTCGTTATAAACTGAGGCCTGTCTTCTTTCACTAATAATTGGTACCCATTCGTTCATTTGTATTAGTGTGATGTTTTTTCCGAGATTTTTTTATAGTTTTCCATGCCTTTGATTTTCTTGTGCCAGCCATATATCGATTGATTCGTTATTTTTCACTTTTCTTCAAAGAATTCGTTTTTCCTGTTTTGGACTTTCCTTTTTATCTCTTTATTCTATGTATCCTCATAATCTCATATTGTTAGGCACTTGGAGTATGCTTGTTTTTTTTGTTTGATTAAAGTTTCCAATTCCGCTGTCCACCAATTTTTACTATTTGGATTGTTTCTTTGAGTTTCTCCAAACAGTTCTGAGTGAATTTTCTATGTTCTGCATAAGAGGTACATTTTGGAGCTACCCCATTTTTCTTTCCAAGCACAACATTATCTCCAGCAAACATTATCATATTTTGAAGTTATGTTCAACATATTTTTTTTTTAAATTTTGTTACAATTAACTTGCTATCACGTTCGACTTTCAAAATACCAACAAATACAGTTTAGTAATTTATATCATATATGCCCTGGGGGGAAGTCTAACCCCTACAGGGCGCGTCCCCAGGTGGCGGATAGGGGAACGCTCGTCAAGCATGCTTGAAGGGTAGAGGTAAAATAAAATAGCCTCCGCGGACCAAAATAAGACTAGGTAGCAACAGGCTTACAACCTGCTATACCGAAACTCAACTTTGTAAAAGAAACACCAACAAGCCTCGGAAACGGACAGATGAAATCAATGACGACTTTTAGCGCACGATATCGGACACGATTTGGAACATGGAACGTAAGGACGTTGCTGAAGCCAACCACTTTAGCCCAACTGACGAAAGAATTTCGGAGATACAACTTACAAGTACTAGGCCTAAGTGAAATCAGATGGGAAGGAAGTGGCGTAAAGAAAACATCAACGGGAGAGGTGCTCCTCTACTCCGGGAAACAAATTGGCGAGGCGCGCAGAGGTGGTGTCGGATTCATGCTAACAGAGAAATCAAAGCAAAGTTTAGAAGATTGGAGCCCAATCTCAGAAAATATAATAACAGCACCATTCCGAACGCGCTCGAGGTATATATCAATAATTCAAGTTTACGCACCGACAATGGCAGCTACAGAAGAAGAAAAGGATACATTCTACCAACAATTGTCAAGCACAATTCGCCAACTTAAAAAGACGGATATAAAAGTTGTGATGGGAGATTTCAATGCCAAGGTTGGGAAAAGCAGCACTAACTGGGAGACAGTAATGGGAAACTACGGTATAGGGGAAAAGAATGAAAATGGAGAATTACTAGCGGACCTCTGCACAAACCACGACTTGCTTATAGGCGGAACAGTTTTTCCACACAAGGAAATACATAAAGTGACATGGTGCTCACCGGATGGCAGAACCCAAAATCAGATAGATCATATTTGCATAAGCAAGAAATGGAGAACATCACTGCTTGATGTCCGGAATCACCGTGGAGCCGACGTACATAGCGACCACCACCTTCTCTGTGGACAGTTACGTATTAAACTGATCTCAAACACCAAGCGCCAAGCCACCAGGAAGACAAAGAAAATTGACATCGCAAAACTTCAAGATAAAATGACGGCAAAGGCCTTCGCAGAGGAAGTAGCCAACAGACTGAAGGACAAGACCACAGGGAACAAAGACATTACAGAACGATGGTCAAGCATCGTAGATGCGTTAAGAGGAGCTGGAGACATCCTTGGGTACAAATCCAATGAGAAAAGAATGGATATCTGATGCGACTTGGAAATTAATCCAAGACCGCCGAAACTTAAAGCAACAAATAAACTGTGCTGAAGATAAAGATAAACAAAGGCTATCCCAGATTTACAACGCAGCCGATAAGCAAGTGGGAAAGAGTGCTAGAACTGATAAGAGGAAATGGCTAGCTGATATTGCAACCCGAGCGCAACTAGCTGCTGACAGCATGAACACCAAGGAAACATATCGTCTGACACGAAAGCTCACAAACACAGGCTACCCCTCAGAGCGACCAATACGCACGACGAACGGCAAGCTATGCACAACCGAGGCACAGCAAATAACCCGCTGGACAGAACACTTCCAAGAGTTCCTAAATACACCGTTGGAAGAGGTACCACAAAGTCCTATGACACCAAGCGGAAACAGAAGATTTAGAGTCGACCCGCCAAGCATAGAGGAGGTGAAGGCCGCCATCAAACACCTTAAAAACGGCAAGGCGCCTGGCGCTGACGAGATATACTCGGAGATGTTTAAAATAGACATAAAGGGAATCACCGAGATTATAACACCTATAATTCGAGAAGCATGGGAAACAGAAGTAATACCATCTACGTGGAAAGAAGGCCTAATTATCAAACTGGCGAAAAAAGGAGACCTGAGTACATGCTCCAATTGGAGAGGAATAACTCTTCTTAACACCATTAACAAATTAGTTTCCAAAATAATTCACGACCGGATTAGCAATGTGGTTGAACCGACACTACGCAAGGAGCAAGCGGGATTCAGGCCTGGCAGGTCCTGTACCGACCAGATAAACACCCTCAGAATCATCGTTGAACAGTCGGTCGAGTGGCAGTCACCACTCTATCTACTGTTCATCGACTTCAAGCAAGCGTTCGATAGTGTGGACAGGGAATTTATGTGGATAATACTAGCCAGCTACGGGGTGCCTACAAAGTACATAAACATAATCAAATTACTATACAAAGAAGCAAGCTGCATGGTAATCCACCAAGGACAACGCGGCACACCTTTCACAGTGTATTCGGGAGTAAAACAATGATGCACGCTCTCCCCACTTCTGTTTACCATAGTCTTAGATTGGGTCATGAAGAAAGCAAATAAAAAAACAAGGGGAATTCGATGGACGCTCGTGAGGCATTTAGAAGACCTAGATTTTGCCGATGATATCTGTCTCCTGTCCCACACGAAAGTAGATATGGAAAAAAAGTTGGAGGCTCTCAAAAAGTACGCAATGCAGGTGGGAATGAAAATCAATGTCGATAAAACCAAGCTGATAAAGATCAATGCGACAGCCCCCTGCAACCTGGAGATAGATGGCAGGCAAGTACAGGTAGTAGATAGTTTTTGCTACCTTGGAAGCCTTATTTCACAGGATGGTGGTGCTGATAAAGACGTAAAACAACGGATACAGAAGGCGCGACAGGCATTCGGAATGCTTAACAATCTGTGGAACTCAACAAAAACTTCCCGTAACTTAAAGCTCCAAATTTTCAAATCTAATGTAGTATCAGTTCTTCTTTACGGTAGCGAAACGTGGAAAGTGACTACCACCATAGTATCACAACTTCAGGTATTCACGAACAAGTGTCTGAGAAGAATACTTAAAATATTTTAGCCCAATACCATAGCAAATATTGAACTTTGGAAAAAAGCAAATATGGAGCGTCTTGAAACCCAAATAAGAAGAAGGAAGTGGAAATGGATCGGACACACACTTAGAAGGCCGGAGGGGGATATTGCAAAAGAAGCTCTTGACTGGAACCCCCAAGGTTCAAGAAAGAGAGGCCGCCCAAAAATCACGTGGCGGAGGACATTCGTACAGGAAGCCAGGGCAAGCGGAAAGGAGTGGCGCGAGGTAAAGGCCCTGGCTCAGAATAAAATCAGATGGAGAGCGTTTGTTGATGCCCTATGCTCCCACGAGGAGTAAAGGAAATGATGATGATGAATTTATATCATATTCACGATATTTAAAATCCAAAATGAGTACTTGTTGTACTGAAATATCGGTGCTTTCGTCTACCATTAATGTAAGAAAGGTTGAACTTTCTTTCGTTAAAAAAAAATCCAGGATATACTTTATACATTCGGTGGTTTCAAAAGCTTAATTTTGACTTCGCCAATTTTGTGGCAATTTAATTTTTCCATGTGCTTATGTATTTTAAGAACGGAATTCATTGATAAAGATAAGTTGATATTTTTTATAAGTTGATACATTGATAAGTATTCGTTATTCAGTTAAAATATAGGGGTAAATAGTACAGTTGTTGGTCAGTAGGTAGTGATTGGTCATAATTTGAAAACTATATAACTATAAGACAATCTTTTGGTGACATAATTGTTTAACAGAATAAAATTCTATATTCTTTTCTGTTTTGATTAAATCCCATAACTTTGTTATAACTTATAGTTTCATATGTGTATTTAATTAATAAAATGACCAGTCCGAGATTTACGTCATTTTAGACAGAAATGTACAAAAAGTAACCTTACTATTTCTAGATATTTTCATGATTTCAAAATGATTTTAGTGCTAATTTTTCACATTTGTAAATGAATACAGGTTTAAATTATCGAAATAAAGAGTTTTTTGATAAAAATAAAGTACTGACAGTGAAAAATATGATAAGACAATAAATATCGCACGATAAACAGTTTTTATAGTGATTGATCATCCGACCAATTAGTATTTTGACGTTAGGGTAACTATGTGAGTTATTCCTAGTGTGTTTAACCTTCAAATAAGAGGACAAGAAAAATATTCAGTACACAATTTTAAAGCAATTAAAAATGAAAAATCTATTTTACTTGAATTTATTTATGTATTTGTTATTGTAGTTAGTGAAAATACTAATTTATTTATTTCTACGCTAAATACACGAGTGATAATATACATAAAATGGCAAACGTAAGAAAAGGTACAAACTTAAAACAATCGGAACACAGCCTGAATATATAAATACATTCAACTTTTCCGGAGCTTTATAACAATTACTAAGTCTTTTTAGGACTACCAAAACAAATCTCGTGTGAAATATGCCAGTTATTTACCAGTTTTATAAAAAAATATACGGATAATCAAATTGAAGATGCTATTAATGCAGTTTAAAATGGGATGTCACAATGCACAGCTTCAAAAAAGTAGGGTAATTCCAAACCAACAATTCAATTTAGACTTAGTAATGCATTCATCAAATCTACTACAGGTCCGTCTGAGGACCTAGTACGCTGTATAGTTGATTGTCAACGAAGAGGATTTCCTAGAAGAAAGATCAAATATACAAGCTATTGTCAAAGAGTTTTTGGATCAAAGTAAAATAAAAAAATCCTTTTTTTGACAATGTTCTAGGAAATGGGTGGTATAAAGCCTTTCGTAAAAGGAATCCGATTCTTATTGAAAGATTTCCAGAAAGAGCAACTACACTCTTGTGTAAGTGAGAGTGATATTAAAAAGTGTTTGAGTTAAATATATGATTATTTATCAAAAATTAAATATTTAAATATATTAAAAGATCCGACTCGTGTTTTCAATGGTGATAAAACTTATTTAATGGTATGTCCAAAAATGACAACACAAAATGTTTATGAAATTGATCACGGCAATTTGAAACTTAATGGAAAGACATGATCTTAAAAATAATGTTATTTTTATGGTTTTTGTTGAGTGTCACAAAGTTGGACTGAAAGCTTAAATAACTGACAAATTTCACATGAGATTTATTTTGGCTCCGGAAAGGTTGAATATATTTATATATTCAGGCGGTGTTCCGATTGTTTAAAGTTTGTATGATTATCTATAACAAATTTTTGCCAATTTGAGAAAAATCTAAAACATATAGATAAACAAAAAGAAAAACGGAAAACTTTAGAGAGAAAAAAAACTGGCAGAAAAAAATTATAAAGTTGATTGAGGATCAAGAAAATATTGGTATCAATTAAATGAATATATTGATTATAAATTTATGTTTGAATTGTTTTTTTTAACAATAATAATTTTTTTTTTTTATTAGATCACTGAACTGATCACTGGAGTGTTCATCACTGGAGTGATCACTACTTCATATTATTTTTTCATATTTTCAAATTATTTTTATTTATTATAAAGTGTTGACTAATTACTGTAAATCCACTAGACAATCACTACATTCTTATGATCGATAACTATGTTTTTTAATGAATCAAACATTTATCTTCTTATTTTCTATAAAATTTTAAATTTTTGATTCGAATTATTATTTAAATAGAAAAGTGACGTTTTTTACAATTACTAGCACTGTAATAATTCGTAAATTCATTTTATACAAGCATACAATTTATTGTTATCATTGTTCGATTTCTAAAATGACCGATCACTGTACTGTTTACCCCTATAGCCAATATTACAATTTCGATTATAACCGTTCTTGTTTTTCCCTTTTTTCAGTGACGTTCTTCAGGTGTTTCCATTAAAATTTTAACATTTTTAAAATTAACTTTTTTTAAATATTTGTGGTTTATTAATAGCTTTTTTGTGTTGTTTTTGAATAATATGTCTTTTTAAATAATCTAACTTATATACTTAATATATTAATTAATCTATTTTCTTCCCAAATTTCCCCAATTTCGACAAGAGTCAAAGTCTCATAATTTAAGTGCGCAGAAACTAAATTTATCTGCGCAAATATCACAAAAACTACTGCGCATCCGCGTACCCGCGCAGCTTACAGGGAACCTTGTCCACTAGCACTAGCATAATACCAATACTAGCATAATATTAATATTTTTTGTCCATTTGATTTTAATTCTTGAAACTTTAAAATCATTTCTTTCTTTCCTTCTTCATATTCCTTTTGAAATAGGTTCATAACGTAAATTTTGGCAAGATTTAGTTGGAAAACCGGCCAGCTATTGCTTTCCATAATAAATGCAGATTTTGAAATTGCTCGAACAGATATAGTGTCGATGGTTGCCATTTTTGCAGCAACAGTTTGCAATGTTTGAAAGAGCACTAATTCAATGTATTTTATTTTTATTTATTTTAGATAAAACCGAAAATCGCGGTTCTTAATGACGGTTATTCGGTTTCGGTTTTTGCACAGAAAACCGCGGTTTTACGGTGCGGATATATCCGAACCAGAAACCCTACCTGTAGGAGATCATAGTTGCCCGGTAAGGTAGTTACCATGGAAAACAAAATGAGAGGATAAATAAGAAAAAAGAGATTTAATGTTCTTACGACGCGATTAGCTTTTATAAACTCTGCTGCAGAACAGGCGCTTCTATGTTACACTGTAAGGAAAAAGGAGTCGATGGAGAGACCAGAGGAACGTCCTATCACAGGGAAGTGTACTCCCTCCTATGCTTTTCAACGTTTACACAAATGACCAACCAACAGACACGTCGCTTCATCTAGGCGGATGATACAGCTATCGCCACACAGGGGAAAAGCTTCGAAGAACTAGCTAACTACAGCCTTAGAAAACATGGCACAGTACTATGCCATAAACCAGTTGAAGCCGAACCCCAGCAAAACCCAAGTATGTGCATTTTACCTGAGAAATAAGGACGCACGCAAGAAGCTGCAAATCACGTGGAGGGCTCTTGGTCGGAAGCTTCACGTCCCTCAGCTCATCTAAGTGTGGTGTTTCCGTTTGTCGTTGTTGTTGTCGACCATCCAGCGTAGCTCTTGCGCCCGTTGCAATTGACAGTGGTAAGAGCGGCTTGTTGAGCTTCCTCGGCCATTTCGGGCTTTCTAATCACTTTGGGGTCACCAATTTTAGTGTTCGTGGTTAATTACAAAATTATTTATTAAAGATAAAAATTCAAATACAACAAAGTAACAACACATAAAAACTGTCTGTGGCTTGTATCGCGTCGTAAAAACACTTTTTTTTTTCTTATTTATTCACTCCTTTTGTTTTCCATGGTTACTACCATACCGGGCAACTATGATCTCCTACAGGACTCTTGTTTTTTTATGATTTAAAAAACCATGCAACTGTGATGTCGTTACAAATCTTAGGCCTAGGCCCCACTACGGCGAAACCGCAGCGGTTTTTAATCGCGTGATTTTGTGGTTTTTTTCCGCGACTGATTTTTTCCATAGCGTACTGTGTGTTTCGAGTGCGGTTTCGCGGTTACCGCTCGTGGAAAAAAAACCGTAGTGCGGCCTCGGCCTTATAGTATAATATTTATACCAAGTATCTTAAATTAATACGTTAAGGGTGGGAAACTAGTTTCTCGAATATGATTATCATTTCCCTTTTAGACACAATACAAACTTTGCTATTGCGTGGTGAACGAGTTGCTGAATGGCAAGCAAATGGAAATACCTAGAGACTCGCTGTTGAATAACGCCCTCAACGAGTCTTTGCTGTTCAATTCGACGTTGGAGTACATCAACGACCACGATTACTGGCTGGACATGTTTCACCGGGCTGTTCATCCGTTTTTCTTCGAGAACATTAAGAAGAATCGTATACAAACACCGAGTAAAAGTGAGTAATCACCAAGTTAAAAATCATGAAAGGGATAATTAAAAAAAAATACAAACAATAATTACACGCTTCAAAAAATTAAGAAGATAATTTGACACGAATAACGAACTAGTTTCCTTTTTTTTAACTGCAAAACCCTTTCCATGAGGAGCCAACTATAGTCCATTTTTTTTTAAGAATGCAGTAAGTAGAAACCTGATTTACATTATGACAAATGTTCAATCTGGTTACAAAATTTGGCGCTAAATTCAAATATTTAATATCAAAGTTACTTGAATATAAAATTGGTAATTTATTAATGGTTTCATTGAATATCTTATAATTATTGATTAAATACTCCAAATGGTAACAATTGTAATTAAATACAAACAAATAAATGAAGAAAAACGCAAAAAATATAAATGATACAAACAGATCAGATGATAATTGTGAATTGACACGGCAGCCATTGACAACTAACAGCTGCAAATGTATATACAAAGAAAGAGAGGAAGGAGAAGTAAATATCGTCGGAGTGAACTTCTTCTCGATTTAAGCCAATCAGAGAACATGTTTAAATAAGCTCTATCTTCTCTGTACTGCATTCTTAATAAAAATGGACTATAGAACCATCTTCTCATGTACACATCCCTTTCTTCTACCACAACTGTGTCGTCACTGCTCCACTGACATTCCGCACAGTTTTGCGCCCACATGTCGCTAGCCTTCCCACATATCCCACACAGCTTAATGTAACCTATATCTAACATAACAATGTTATTTGTCTAGTTCTTGTTTAGTGCCACGAAAGTGGACTGAGAGCTAGTAAATTACTTACAAATTTCACATGAGATTTGTTCTGGTAGTCCTAAAACTCAATAATACAATAGAGCTACGGAAAGATTGAATATATTTACATATTCAGGCTGTGTTCCGACTTTATTATGATTAGATTTAATTATTTTTTTGTTGTTATAATTTCAGGTTGTTTTGGTTATTTGTTCCTGAACAGGTCAGCAGATGTGGAGAATGACGACTACATAAATGCAATTCAAATAGGCGACCATTTTATCTGTACTCAGCAGCCATTGCCGTCCACTGTCGGCGATTTTTGGCGATTGGTTGTGCAAAAAAATATAAGCTTAATAGTGTCCCTCAATGCAATCGAATTAGACGATCAGGTAACATAGAATAGCATTGCAGATAATTTTCTAATCGAATTCTAATCTAATCTGACGGATCTTTATACACAACAAAATTTGCAACATTTCGTAGATGTATTATTAACAATGTTGGCAAAAATTTTGAGAATTAAATAACAATTATTTTCAGACTTCTACGGTGTTTTGGCCGACGTCTATTATCGCTCCACTTTGCCCTGTAGAATATTTAGAAATTTCATTAGTAGCAATTCAAACCTATGTAGGTTTTGACGTCGTTGAATTAAAATTATCAAACCTCTACAAAAAGGTAAATTACAATTATTATAACTTTCAAACTTTGTGCACTTATTACTTATGAATCAAGATAAAAACATTGATTAGTTTGAATGCAATCGAGTGAGTTGGTTTCAAAGTTATTGCTTGTTGCATAGAAAATTGCTAAATTTCCAAGTTCATTTCCAAGTTAATTGTTTGAAACAATATTAATAAATTATACATCAAAATTTTAAGTCTTTTTTAAGCTTTTAGAAAATCTAAAACTGATTTCGCTACTTTTATTCCTTTTTAAAATTTCGCTATAAATATGACAAGGTTGAAAATTGTTTAGTGTTTTAAGATTTCCTGCCTTATTGTAAACTAAAATGCATAATGATCTATATTGGCGTAATCTGTGTAAAATTCTGCGTGTTTTGATATATAATATGTAAAAATTGGAGAGTCGCCACCTCCAAATCGCTATTTTTTTAAATTCTTCGAATTTTGACATGTCATAGATATTGACATATAATACATCAAAAGACGCGAAATTTGCTATATAATAAACAACGAATAATCTTTTTCTGTTTTGGTGAAACCTAAGCCTGAAATAAGATATTATACAAATGCGCAAAATAGCGTAGTTCCAGATTTTTGCCCGAAACTTTTTGAAAAATTATCTAAATTGACTGAATCTTGTTCAAAATTATTCTAGATTAAATGTAGAACTATGTATGACACTTCCGTTGCAAAGAGAATAAAACGTCTCAAATTGTCTTATGAAAAGATTCGATCAATTTTTGAGACTCGAAACTTTGATATCGATTTTCTCACAAATTCATCAACTGAATTTGTTTAAACTTTACAGTTATGTTATTCAGATATTGCTAAATATTTCTATAAAATTTTTTGCTAATCGTTTACGATTTGGAAATTTTGAACTTTAACCCTTAACCACCTGCCATACGTCTCAAGTATGAAAATTACTGCTACTTATTAGCTAACAAAATCTTCAATTTTTTGAAAAAAAAGTTGAAAATTTGAACAGATTTTTTTGGAAAAAAAGTTGAAAATTTGAAGATTTTTTTGGAAAAAAAGTTGAAAAGTTGAAGATTTTTTTGGAAAAAAAGTTGAAAATTTGAACAGATTTTTTTTTTGAAAAAAAGTTGAAAATTTGAAGATTTTTTTGGGAAAAAAGTTGGAAATTTGAATTTTTTTTTTTAAAAGAAGTTGAAAGTTTGAATTTGAACAGATTTTTTGGAAAAAAAGTTGAAAATTTGAACAGATTTTTTTTTGAAAAAAAGTTGAAAATTTAAAAAGATTTTTTGGGGAAAAAAGTTGAAAATTTTTTTGGAAAAAAAGTTGAAAATTTGAATTTGAACAGATTTTTTGGAAAAAAAGTTGAAAATTTGAACAGATTTTTTTGGAAAAAAAGTTGAAAATTTGAACAGATTTTTTTTTTGAAAAAAAGTTGAAAATTTGAAGATTTTTTTGGGAAAAAAGTTGGAAATTTGAAAATTTTTTTTTAAAAGAAGTTGAAAGTTTGAATTTGAACAGATTTTTTGGAAAAAAAGTTGAAAATTTGAACAGATTTTTTTTTGAAAAAAAGTTGAAAATTTGAAGATTTTTTGGGGAAAAAAGTTGAAAATTTTTTTGGAAAAAAAGTTGAAAATTTGAATTTGAACAGATTTTTTGGAAAAAAAGTTGAAAATTTGAACAGATTTTTTTGGAAAAAAAGTTGAAAATTTGAACAGATTTTTTTTTTGAAAAAAAGTTGAAAATTTGAAGATTTTTTTGGGAAAAAAGTTGGAAATTTGAAAATTTTTTTTTAAAAGAAGTTGAAAGTTTGAATTTGAACAGATTTTTTGGAAAAAAAGTTGAAAATTTGAACAGATTTTTTTTTGAAAAAAAGTTGAAAATTTGAAGATTTTTTGGGGAAAAAAGTTGAAAATTTTTTTGGAAAAAAAGTTGAAAATTTGAATTTGAACAGATTTTTTGGAAAAAAAGTTGAAAATTTGAACAGATTTTTTTGGAAAAAAAGTTAAACAGATTTTTTTGGAAAAAAAGTTGAAAATTTGAAGATTTTTTTGGAAAAAAAGTAAATAAGTGTTAAATCGGCGGCGATCAAAAGATTTCCTATTATAGCCTGTAACATTTTACAGAAATTAAAAACTAAAGAACTAGACAAGATAAATGTTATAAATGTTGTAAATAACTGTGTTATAAATAACTGATATGTACCAAATTACTAAGCTGTAAGTCCCGGGTTTAAATCCCGAGGGCACAAATATTTAAATAAGCCACCGTCCTCCTGTGCATGGCTCTGGCAAAGCCATCACAATAAATTGATCCCCTAAAATGGTGGTAAAAGAGGTCCTATAAAATAGTGGTTCCTAATATCGTAAATCCTAATAAACTCGGCTCGCTTGGCTAAAATAAAGGCCGTCACCCACGTTTAAAACTGTGAGAGCCCCCTACACTTGTCTGAGATCTAGATGCCAAGTGTAGGCAGAGGGATGAGATCAAAGTCCACTGTAAGACTGTAGTACCACTGGAAGAACAAATAACTGGTGTAAAATAAATGTTCAGTTTTACAACAGAAAATGACCATTTTCCGTTTCGACGCCCAAGAGGAACGGAGTTTTTACGGAAAAAGTGAAAAATTTAAAACGCACCTACAGCCGCCCCCTGCGGAGGCGGAACTTGGTAAGGCTCGTCAAAAAAACCTAATTTTTTGTTCAATTCATTGGAAACAATTCAAGACGTAAACCGCATTTTTTGACAATTTTTCTTGATTTTCAAGAAATCTTGACTTTTGACCCCTTTCGAGTTCAGTGACGGTACCTTACTCGATTAGTATATTTCGACGATGAGGACGAATTTTACTATTGCCCCAATTTAATTAAAATGAACCACGCATGTTTAAATCATATTAACGAATATTATATGTGACAATATAATATATGTGAATATTATATTCACAACAATGAACTAAATGAACAAGCCAAGACTAGAGAACGAGACAATATAAGATAAACTTAAATATAATTTTAGGCGAGCAGCAACATTTTACTAATGAACTTTAAATCGTGGGAGAAAAGCAAGGAGTTTCCCAGGACAAACGACTTCTTGCAGTTTTATCAACAGTTTCTGGACATCAAGTCGAAACAGAACGTCATTTTCGCTTGCAAGTTAGTACATACCTATTAACCTATTGAATAATGCATTTAAAAATAAACATAATAATCGTTTGTTGCAAATAGACCTTTTTATGGTTAGTTAAGCTCATCCGCCAAGTTTGAAAGGCGAGAATATGAAAGTTTCAGGTACATATTTTGTGAAGTTTTGACGTATAACAAAATTTTTGCACGTAAGCATTTTTTGCACTTTTGGGCACTTTTTGACGTAAGGTAAGTTGGGCCAAGTGCGCGCATGGGGTAAGTGTGAGTTTGAGCTCCAGGACACTAAGTATAATTTTAAACTTGGCGTTAAACTGCTGCATTCGTTGTAAATTTTCTTATTGTGACAGCTATGTAATTGCTTCGTTCATTTTAAGTGCATCCGTGCATTAAAATAAAAAAATTTAGAGGATTTTTTTCTGGATGAAATGGTGATTTTACGCACGTACCCCACCCCTAAAAACATAATAGTATCAGGTAGAACTAAGCCGAATTCGCACTTACCCCACATTACCGGGGAAGAGCGCGCCCTGTACACCCCTAACAAAACATTTTAATTATCGTTATTCCATTTATACTTTCATATTTTTGTTTCTCGCTCCATGAAGAACAATCTTCATGGATTACAGATTACATTTAAAATTTTAAATCCAAATAATTGATAATAGGGCAGCTGTAGCGCTATTATCAATTATTTTGGTAAAACCATCGAAAATGTACTATTGTAAAACGCGCGCACACTTGGCCGAACTTATCTCATATAAAAGTTCGGGCATATATTTTGATTATACATCATATACATATTTTGACGTATATAAAAGTTCGGGCAGTATTTGACGTATAACATGGCGGAAATTGACACATGCGCACAAAAAAAGTCAACTATGAAAAGGTCTTTTGAATGACGAGATGTTGAATGAGAATGAGAATGATGAAATACGGATGATTATAAAAATGTGTTCATTATAATTTCAGTGATGCTTCTAGAAGTGTCGGCATGTTTCTGGCGTTCCACGATGTCGCTCAACAGTTGGAGTGCGAGAAGAAGATAGATATTTGTTCAGCGGTCAGAACTCTGCGATTCTACAGAGACGATTACGTAAACGATCTGGTAAATAAATCGCAGTCAAAACGGTCAATTTGTTTCGTGGAATAAATCTGGATGGATATTTCTCCAAAAAACATAAAGACACGATAAGGCTTCCGCTCAGCTACGCCTTTCAGCCCAGAAAAATATAAAACCCGTGTATTTAAATAGAAACGCACATACTGCGTCCGCTCAGCTTAGCTTGGCTCCGTTCCGCTCCTTATCCTCTGTTTGTGAAGAATACTAGGCCAGAGGTCGGATGCTGGCGGATGGTTCACGCAGGCGCAACACTAACGTTTTCATATAATGCCATCCATCCATCCAGCCTCGTTTAGCATTCTTTTCCATCCTTTTCTGTCCGCTGCTGCCCTTTTCCAGTTCCTTATGCCTATTAGTTTTCTTGCGTCTTTTTGTATGTTGTCATGCCATTTTAGTCGTGGTCTGCCTTGTCTCCTGTTGCCTTCCATGTTTCCTTTGTAGATCTTCTGTGGTATTCTTCTCCCATGCGTTCTACGTGTCCTGCCCATTGCAGCCGTTGTATTTTTATATATGTTACTAGGTCTATTTCTTTATACAGTTGTACCAGTTCGTGATTATACTTTATCCTCCACCCGTCTTCTTCCTGGGTCGGTCCAAATATTCTTCTCAATATTTTTCGCTCGAATTTTAATAATAGGTCCTCATGTTTGGTCGTCATTGTCCACAATTGGCACCCGTAGGTCACTATCGGTCTAATGATCCTTTTGTACACTTTCACTTTGGTTTTTACCCCCACTATTTGCGATTTCATTACACTTTGAACTGCGTAGTACGCTTTATTCCCGGCTACCAGTCTCTGTTGAATTGTTTGTGGTATTAAGTTCTGTTCGTTCAGTGTTGAGCCCAGATATTTAAATTCTCGTATCACTTCAATATTCATATTATCCATGGTTTTGTTCTGTCCCAGCCGCGTCCTTGATTTTATGGCCATGTATTTCGTTTTGTCTTCATTCACCAGCAGTCCTATCGGTCTTGTCTCTTCTATCAGCTGCATAAATGTTTCTTTCACTGCCAGTACATTCCTTCCCACTATATTCAGATCGTCTGCATATCCTATAACTTGGCATGACTTGTTTATAATGGTGCTGTCAGTTTTTATTCCTGTGCCTCTGATCACTTTCTCGAGGGCTAGGTTAAATAGGATCGGGGCCAGGCCATCTCCTTGTCTTAGTCCTTTGTCTGTTGGGAATTTTTCTGTGAGCTGGTTTTGTATTCTGACCTGATTGAGCGTCTCTTCCATTGTTACTTGTATCATCTTGATTAGCTTCTGTGGTACGTCAAATTCTTTCAGAATGTTATAAAGTGCTTCCCTACTTATACAGTCGTAGGCTTGTCGAAAGTCTACGAATAGTTGACGCCTTTTCTATAATTTGTCGTGTTGTAAAAATTTGGTCGGTCGTGGATCTCCCTCTTCTAAATCCTGCTTAATACTCCCCTATTAGATCTTCTGAGCATATCTCCAGTCTTTGGCGTATTATGGATGTTAGAACCTTGTATGCGACACATAGTAGTGAGAGGCCTCTATAGTTGTTACAGTCTTGTCGGTCGCCTTTCTTGTATATTGGGCATATTATGGCTATCTTCCACTCCTTAGGTTTTTTTTCTGTTTTCCAGATAGTTTTTATTAGCGCATGTATTTTAGTTTCTAGTAGTTCTCCTCCTTGTTTGAGTAGTTCGGCTGGTATTCCGTCTATACCCGGGGCTTTGTTATTTTTTAGTTGTTGTATGGCATCTTCAATTTCTTGTAATTCTGGGTCCAATACTCGTGGTTGCACTGTGCAGACGCTCGTTTTTGGTCCTTCGTAGTTGGTTCCTTGTTCTTTGTTTAGTAGTTCTGTGAAATATTCTTTCCATCGTAATAGGATTTTATTTCTCTCGGTCATTATTTCCCCGTCCTTATTCTTGCACATTTATATTCTTGGGTGGAATTAGTTTTTGGTGCTGTTCACGGCTTTAAAGAACTTTCTTGTTTCGTTCTGTTCTCTTAGTTCTTCTAATTTGTCCAGTTGTTCATTTAGGTCTTTTCTTTTTTCTCTGCTGCATACTGCCTTTGCTCTCGCTCTCAAGATAGCGTATTCTTGTTCCTTAGTTCTTGTTGGCCTTTGCAGTAGTCGTTGTCTTGCTTTATTTCTCTAGTCTATTGCCCTCCTGCACGTCTCGTTCCACCATCGATTGCACTGTCCTTTGGGTTCTATTCATATGGTCTCCTCCGCTGCTTCTCTTATGCCTTTTTTTAAGGTTTTCCCATGTGTTATTTGTTTCCTCGTGCTCTTCCCCTTCTTCTTCGTTTATATTTTCTTTAATCTTCTTCTCCAGTGTTTCCACATATCTCTTGCATTTCTGGCGTTCCACGATGTCGCTCAACAGTTGGAGTACGAGAAGAAGATAGATATTTGTTCAGCGGTCAGAACTCTGCAATTCTACAGAAACGATTATGTAAACGATCTGGTAAATAAATCGCAGTCAACACGGTCAATTTGTTTCGTGGAATAAATCTGGTTGTATATTTCTCCAAAAAACATAGACACGATAAGGCTTCCGCTCAGCTAAGCCTTTCAGCCCAGAAAAATATAAAACCCGTGTATTTAAATAGAAACGCACATACTGCGTCCGCTCAGCTTAGCTTGGCTCCGTTCCGCTCCTTATCCTCTGTTTGTGAAGAATACTAGGCCAGAGGTCGGATGCTGGCGGATGGTTCACGCAGGCGCAACACTAACGTTTTCATATAATGCCATCCATCCATCCGTGGCCTTACAGCCCTCTGTGGACCTTAGCCTCCTCCTTTCTTAGCCTCGTTTAGCATTCTTTTCCATCCTTTTCTGTCCGCTGCTGCCCGTTTCCAGTTCCTTATGCCTAGTAGTTTTCTTGCGTCTTTTTGTATGTTGTCATGCCATTTTAGTCGTGGTCTGCCTTGTCTCCTGTTGCCTTCCATGTTTCCTTTGTAGATCTTCTGTGGTATACTTTCTTCTCCCATGCGTTCTACGTGTCCTGCCCATTGCAGCCGTTGTATTTTTATATATGTTACTAGGTCTATTTCTTTATACAGTTGTACCAGTTCGTGATTATACTTTATCCTCCACCCGTCTTCTTCCTGGGTCGGTCCAAATATTCTTCTCAATATTTTAATAATAGGTCCTCATGTTTGGTCGTCATTGTCCACGATTGGCACCCGTAGGTCACTATCGGTCTAATGATCCTTTTCACTTTCACTTTGATTTTTCCCCCCACTATTTGCGATTTCATTACACTTTGAACTGCGTAGTACGCTTTATTCCCGGCTACCAGTCTCTGTTGAATTGTTTGTGGTATTAAGTTCTGTTCGTTCAGTGTTGAGCCCAGATATTTAAATTCTCGTACCACTTCAATATTCATATTATCCATGGTTTTGTTCTGTCCCAGCCGCGTCCTTGATTTTATGGACATGTATTTCGTTTTGTCTTCATTCACCAGCAGTCCTATCGGTCTTGCCTCTTCTATCAGCTGCATAAATGTTTCTTTCACTGCCAGTACATTCCTTCCTACTATATTCAGATCGTCTGCATATCCTATAACTTGGCATGACTTGTTTATAATGGTGCTGTCAGTTTTTATTCCTGTACCTCTGATCACTTTCTCGAGGGCTAGGTTAAATAGGATCGGGGCCAGGCCATCTCCTTGTCTTAGTCCTTTGTCTGTTGGGAATTTTTCTTTGAGCTGGTTTTGTATTCTGACATGATTGAGCGTCTCTTCCATTGTTACTTGTATCATCTTAATTAGCTTCTGTGGTACGTCAAATTCTTTCAGAATGTTATAAAGTGCTTCCCTACTTATACTGTTGTAGGCTTGTCGAAAGTCTACGAATAGTTGAGGCCTTTTCCATAATTTGTCGTGTTGTAAAAATTTGGTCGGTCGTGGATCTCCCTCTTCTAAATCCTGCTTAATACTCCCCTATTAGATCTTCTGAGCATATCTCCAGTCTTTGGCGTATTATGGATGTTAGGACCTTGTATGCGACACATAGTAGTGAGAGGCCTCTATAGTTGTTACAGTCTTGTCGGTCGCCTTTCTTGTATATTGGGCAGATTATGGCTATCTTCCACTCCTTAGGTTTTTTTTTTCTGTTTTCCAGATAGTTTTTATTAGCGCATGTATTTTAGTTTCTAGTAGTTCTCCTCCTTGTTTGAGTAGTTCGGCTGGTATTCCGTCTATACCCGGGGCTTTGTTATTTTTTAGTTGTTGTATGGCATCTTCAATTTCTTGTAATTCTGGGTCCAATACTCGTGGTTGCACTGTGCAGACGCTCGTTTTTGGTCCTTCGTAGTTGGTTCCTTGTTCTTTGTTTAGTAGTTCTGTGAAATATTCTTTCCATCGTAATAGGATTTTATTTCTCTCGGTCATTATTTCCCCGTCCTTATTCTTGCACATTTATATTCTTGGGTGGAATTAGTTTTTGGTGCTGTTCACGGCTTTAAAGAACTTTCTTGTTTCGTTCTGTTCTCTTAGTTCTTCTAATTTCCAGTTGTTCATTTAGGTCTTTTCTTTTTTCTCTGCTGCATACTGCCTTTGCTCTCGCTCTCAAGATAGCGTATTCTTGTTCCTTAGTTCTTGTTGGCCTTTGCAGTAGTCGTTGTCTTGCTTTATTTCTCTCGTCTATTTCCCTCCTGCACGTCTCGTTCCACCATCGATTGCACTGTCCTTTGGGTTCTATTCCTATGGTCTCCTACGCTGCTTCTCTTATGCTTTTTTTAAGGTTTTCCCATGTGTTATTTGTTTCCTCGTGCTCTTCCCCTTCTTCTTCGTTTATTTACTTTAATCTTCTTCTTTAATCTCCTTCTCCAGTGTTTCCACATATCTCTTGCGTTTCTGGCGTTCCACGATGTCGCTCAACAGTTGGAGTGCGAGAAGAAGATAGATATTTGTTCAGCGGTCAGATCTCTGCGATTCTACAGAGACGATTACGTAAACGATCTGGTAAATAAATCGCAGTCAACACGGTCAATTTGTTTCGTGCAATAAATCTGATTGGATATTTCTCCAAAAAATATAAAGACACGATAAGGCTTCCGCTCGTCTCGGCCTTTCAGCCCAGATAAATATAAAACCCGTGTATTTAAATAGAAACGCACATACTGCGTCCGCTCAGCTTAGCTTGGCTCCGTTCCGCTCCTTATCATCTGTTTGTGAAGAATACTAGGCTAGAGGTCGGATGCTGGCGGATGGTTCACGCAGGCACAACACTAACGTTTTCATATAATGCCATCCATCCATCTATTCATCCATCCGTGGCCTTACAGCCCTCTGTGGACCTTAGCCTCCTCCTTTCTTAGCCTCGTTTAGCATTCTTTTCCATCCTTTTCTGTCCGCTGCTGCCCTTTTCCAGTTCCTTATGCCTATTAGTTTTCTTGCGTCTTTTTGTATGTTGTCATGCCATTTTAGTCGTGGTCTGCCTTGTCTCCTGTTGCCTTCCATGTTTCCTTTGTAGATCTTCTGTGGTATTCTTTCTTTTCCCATGCGTTCTACGTGTCCTGCCCATTGCAGCCGTTGTATTTTTATATATGTTACTAGGTCTATTTCTTTATACAGTTGTACCAGTTCGTGATTATACTTTATCCTCCACCCGTCTTCTTCCTGGGTCGGTCCAAATATTCTTCTCAATATTTTTCGCTCGAATTTTAATAATAGGTCCTCATGTTTGGTCGTCATTGTCCACGATTGGCACCCGTAGGTCACTATCGGTCTAATGATCCTTTTGTACACTTTCACTTTGGTTTTTACCCCCACTATTTGCGATTTCATTACACTTTGAACTGCGTAGTACGCTTTATTCCCGGCTACCAGTTTCTGTTGAATTGTTTGTGGTATTAAGTTCTGTTCGTTCAGTATTGAGCCCAGATATTTAAATTCTCGTACCACTTCAATATTCATATTATCCATGGTTTTGTTCTGTCCCAGCCGCGTCCTTGATTTTATGGCCATGTATTTCGTTTTGTCTTCATTCACCAGCAGTCCTATCGGTCTTGTCTCTTCTATCAGCTGCATAAATGTTTCTTTCACTGCCAGTACATTCCTTCCCACTATATTCAGATCGTCTGCATATCCTATAACTTGGCATGACTTGTTTATAATGGTGCTGTCAGTTTTTATTCCCATGCCTCTGATCACTTTGTCGAGGGCTAGGTTAAATAGGATCGGGGGCAGGCCATCTCCTTGTCTTAGTCCTTTGTCTGTTGGGAATTTTTCTGTGAGCTGGTTTTGTATTCTGACCTGATTGAGCGTCTCTTCCATTGTTACTTGTATCATCTTAATTAGCTTCTGTGGTACGTCAAATTCTTTCAGAATGTTATAAAGTGCTTCCCTACTTATACTGTCGTAGGCTTGTCGAAAGTCTACGAATAGTTGACGCCTTTTCCATAATTTGTCGTGTTGTAAAAATTTGGTCGGTCGTGAAATCCTGCTTAATACTCCCCTATTAGATCTTCTGAGCATATCTCCAGTCTTTGGCGTATTATGGATGTTAGGACCTTGTATGCGACACATAGTAGTGAGAGGCCTCTATAGTTGTTACAGTCTTGTCGGTCGCCTTTCTTGTATATTGGGCAGATTATGGCTATCTTCCACTCCTTAGGTTTTTTTTTCTATTTTCCAGATAGTTTCTATTAGCGCATGTATTTTAGTTTCTAGTAGTTCTCCTCCTTGTTTGAGTAGTTCGGCTGGTATTCCGTCTATACCCGGGGCTTTGTTATTTTTTAGTTGTTGTATGGCATCTTCAATTTCTTGTAATTCTGGGTCCAATACTCGTGGTTGAACTGTGCATACGCTCGTTTTTGGTCCTTCGTAGTTGGTTCCTTGTTCTTTGTTTCGTAGTTCTGTGAAATATTCTTTCCATCGTAATAGGATTTTATTTCTCTCGGTCATTATTTCCCCGTCCTTATTCTTGCACATTTCTATTCATGGGTGGAATTAGTTTCTGGTGCTGTTCACGGCTTTAAAGAACTTTCTTGTTTCGTTCTGTTCTCTTAGTTCTTCTAATTTGTCCAGTTGTTCATTTAGGTCTTTTCTTTTTTCTCTGCTACATACTGCCTTTGCTCTCGCTCTCAAGATAGCGTATTCTTGTTCCTTAGTTCTTGTTGGCCTTTGCAGTAGTCTTGCTTTATTTCTCTCGTCTATTGCCCTCCTGCACGTCTCGTTCCACCATCGATTGCACTGTCCTTTGGGTTCTATTCCTATGGTCTCCTCCGCTGCTTCTCTTATGCTTTTTTTAAGGTTTTCCCATGTGTTATTTGTTTCCTCGTGCTCTTCACCTTCTTTTTCGTTTATTTACTTTAATCTTCTTCTTTAATCTCCTTCTCCAGTGTTTCCACATATCTCTTGCGTTTCTGGCGTTCCACGATGTCGCTCAACAGTTGGAGTGCGAGAAGAAGATAGATATTTGTTCAGCGGTCAGATCTCTGAGATTCTACAGAGACGATTACGTAAACGATCTGGTAAATAAATCGCAGTCAACACGGTCAATTTGTTTCGTGCAATAAATCTGATTGGATATTTCTCCAAAAAATATAAAGACACGATAAGGCTTCCGCTCGTCTCGGCCTTTCAGCCCAGAAAAATATAAAACCCGTGTATTTAAATAGAAACGCACATACTGCGTCCGCTCAGCTCAGCTTGGCTCCGTTCGGCTCCTCTCCGCTTGTTCGCGCCAATTTTAGCGCATCCAGGTTTTTAAATTTAATATTTGAATTGATCTCGGCACCGATCAATAGAAGGGGAAAAGGTGTATCGATCTGTGCCGAAATAGCGCGATTTAATTATCAGTTCGGTCGAATAAGTACGCTCGGAAGGTGCAACGCGTGGAGAGCGAGAGCAAAACGTGAAGACCACTTCGAACGCCACATGCACGCGTTCTTTAGTTTTCAAGCCAAACTAACCAGGGGGTGATCACGAGCCCAAAGGGCTGAAGCGGAACCGAACGTCCTGAAGACAACGATTTTAAGGGAATCCCTATACCCACTATCCCCATTTCCTCCCTGAAAAGAGGCGCCGGAAGGACGATCCCACGTGGAGGAGACGCGAGCAGGTAAGTGGTTTGACCACCCTGTGTTTTACATGAAAATTTTGGAATTTCGTGAGACACGGTCCGAACACCGCTCCTTATCCTCTGTTTGTAAAGAATACTAGGCCGGAGGTCGGATGCTGGCAGATGGTTCACGCAGGCGCAACACTAACGTTTTCATATAATGCGGTAAGGCATTTATGCAACCAGGATAGCAGCACATATTTAACTCTCCCGCAGGCGAGGTGGGAGGGGATTGAGTGTGTGGAAAAGTGACGTAGCTGAGCGGATGCAATATGTGGAAAAATGACGGAGCTGAGAGGAGCGGATCTGATGTGAGCTGAGCGGAGCGGATCTAGTGTGCGACAAGCCTAAAAACTAATAGCTGAAATTGAAATGTTAAACACGTATTTTGTATTTGTTATATTAGAATAATCGGTATACAGGGTGGGCCATTTAACATGACCACCCCAAATATCTCCGTTACCTTTAGAGTGACGAAAAAAAATGTCAAAAGGGAATTTGACTAATTTCGAAGGGCTGACGCGGTGGTTAAAAATTATTTTTTATCAAGGTCACAGTTTATGCGTCCTCAAGGTCATCCATGGTTTTTCAAATTGGAACAACATTTTATCAAAACGTTGTAGCCACTATTCAGACGAACCCAGGGAATTTGTAAAGAATATGGGAATTTCCATTTTTTGGGGTTGGCGGATTTTTACCTTGAATAACTGTTACTAATCGTCCTCCGTAGTATATTTGCAAACTTAGAGAGTCAAAACAAAGCTTCTACGTCGATTTATTCAAAACATATACGGTTTTTTTTTTTTTTAAATTACAGTTTTTTGACGCAACAGTTAATATTTTCCTTCACTGCCTAACCAACTAACCTAATTAATTGTTTTATTAATTGACCATAATACTTGGTCACTAACCTAACCAACTCTCAATGAAACCACAAGCGTGCGGCAGCGCGAACTCTGGATCAGACCACATGCGCGCGCAGTGATCGAGAGTTCGCGCTGCATGCGGTCTTGATCTATTCTCTCTCGGACAACCTAACCTAATAAACTCTCAATTAAACCACATGCGTGCGGCAGCGCGAACTCTGGATCAGACACAAAATTGAATTTGACAAAAAAATTGTAATTTTTGCAAAATATTTAGAGAGTTCGCGCTGCTGCGCTGTATGCGGTCTTGATCTATTCTCTCTCGGACAACCTAACCTAACCAACTCTCAATTAAACCACATGCGTGCGGCAGCACGAACTCTCGATCAAACCGCGCAGCGCGCATGTGGTTTGATCGAGAGTTCGCGCTGTATGCGGTCTTGATCTATTCTCTCTCGGACAACCTAACCTAACCAACTCTCAATTAAACCACATGCGTGCGGCAGCACGAACTCTCGATCAAACCGCGCAGCGCGCATGTGGTTTGATCGAGAGTTCGCGCTGTATGCGGTCTTGATCTATTCTCTCTCGGACAACCTAACCTAACCAACTCTCAATTAAACCACATGCATGCGGCAGCGCGAACTCTCGATAAGACCTCGATAAGACTATGATCGAGAGTTCGCGCTGCCGCGCTGTATGCGGTCTTGATCTATTCTCTCTCGGACAACCTAACCTAACCAACTCTCAATTAAACCACATGCGTGCGGCAGCGCGAACTCTGGATCAGACACAAAATTGAATTTGACAAAAAAATTATAATTTTTGCAAAATATTAAGAGAGTTCGCGCTGCTGGGCTGTATGCGGTCTTGATCTGTTCTCTCTCGGACAACCTAACCTAACCAACTCTCAATTAAACCTCGTGCGTGCGGCAGAACGAACCCGCATGTGGTTTGATCGAGAGTTCGCGCTGTATGCGGTCTTGATCTATTCTCTCTCGGACAACCTAACCTAACCAACTCTCAATTAAACCACATGCGTGAACTCTGAATCAGACCACAACAGAATTGAACTTGCAACAGCGGATCTGCAGCATAAACACATTTTCTGTCAATTAAATGGACAGAAGTTGCAGTTATATTTGTTGTTTTATTAAAAAATGTCAGTTTTTTGGATTACAAAAGCCCAGATATTTCTTGAACCAGCCGACGTAGAAGATTCATTTTTACTTTCCACGTTTAGAAATACACTTTGGAAGACGATTAGCAACAGTTAGTGAAGGTAACTCATATTCTTAATAATAGCGGGAGTGAACCATGATATCATGACCTTGAAATGATTTGACAAGTGTATCCATTGAAAAGAACTTTGAATCGTATCGAAAATGGTATTGCACAGTCAAGCTGAGAAAGTGGATATGATTCTAATTCATAGTGAGAACGGTAGGAACTCTATGCGAGCGCAGGAACTTTGTGCACAACGTTATCCTGACAGAAATCGTTGATGTTTCTATCGAATTATTCATTTTTTCCGTGAAAGGGGCAGTGTTAATCCACGCAAAAAGAAACGCCAAAGGTCATGATCAGGGCCGTCCCTAGCAAGTGCGGGGCCCAGGGCAAAAAATTATTTTGGGGCCCCTTAGACAATTTTTTTTATAATTTAAAATCTACAAAATAATATCGGATTTTGAAATTTAATTATAATGAGAAAACAAGAATAATAAATACTGTTTATTTGTTTTGCAAAAGAAAAATAAAAAAAGTAAAATAAACATCTATCTTTACTTAGGTAGGTAGGTTTAAGTGGCAGCTAATGCTCACATAGGCCTCAGATGGGCCCGTTTTGTTACCACGGTACTTGGAGTACAACCCTCCTCAGGGGATTTTGTCAAACCATTTCGAGCCGCGGATGAACCTCATGAGAGTCTGCGCATCTAGTGATGCGAGGTCAGAGAGATCATCCAAGAAAGGTCGGCCTAAGAAGAGCAATCGTGTTGCGGTCAGAGAGGGGCATTGGCATAGGTAATGCTGAACACTCTCCTCTTCCTCCTCGTTCAGGCAGCCTCTACAGTAGTCCCACTTCGCTATGCCCAGTCTCTCAGCGTGCTTGCCAATGGGACAATGTCCCGTGATGACTCCCACTGCCAGTCTGATATCGTTTCTTTTTAGAGAGACGATGTTGGTGCTTCTTTTCCTGTTTCGGTGAGGCCATATTTGCCTGGTTACCTCGCAGGTGTCTTCATCCCTCCACCTTCGCTCCGCTAGGTTCGAGGTTATTTCGGCTATGGTCTCCTTGCACGAGGCAAATGGAATACCAATATCCTGTAATACTTCGGTTGAGTGCAGGCTTGTGCCGTTCTTTGCAAGCTCATCCGCTTTTGTGTTACCTGGGATCCCGCTGTGGCTTGGTACCCACATAAGTCTCACGTTTGTGTGTGCTGCGAGCTCATTCAGCTTTCTCCGACAGTCAGAGACCACTGTTGAGTTGGTGCACACGCTAGTAATTGCCCGGAGAGCAGCTTGGCTATCGGTGTAAATGTGGATCTGTTCACCAGGGTCCCCATTTACCATCAGCCACTCTGCTGCCCCTTTTATGGCGGTTACCTCCGCCTGTAGAACGCTGCAGTAGTCTGGCAGGCGTAAGCTAATTCTGAGGTTGAGGTCGTTGGAGAAAACTCCGCTACCCACTTTGTCCTCAATCCGTGAGCCGTCTGTAAAGACCTGCGTGTGTCCTGCTGGTACCTCTTTCTTTTCTATCCACTCCTCTTTAGAGGGTATGTGGTATGAGAAGTTGTTGCCAAAAGCAGGTGTTGCTAGACATCGGTCTATGTTATTGGGCACCCCTTTAAATTCATTGATTATTCCGGCGTGTCCACGATAGTCCAATGTCAACATTCGCACTGACTTTAGTCTAAGTGCTGTGGTAATGGCAAGTTGCTTGCCCATTAAATCGACCGGGCCTATGTCCAGGATTTTCTCATGGCTCCCGTTATCATGAGCGCCGCCATTCTCTGCACTTTTGTAAGCGCCATTTGATGGACTCTTTTATTAAGTGCCGGCCACCATATGAAAACGCCGTATTAGAGTATTGGTGTAACTACGGCTCTGTATAGCCAGAAGGTAATCTTGGGGTTGAAGCCCCAAGATTTCCTCACCGCTTTCTTGCAAGAGTACAGCGCCACTGTTGCTTTCCGTACTCTTTCGTTTATGTTGAGCTTCCATGATAACTTTCGGTCTAGTATGAGACCTAAGTACTTGGCGCTCTCCTTGATCGTCAGTTCAGTGCCCTTTAGCATTGGGAGCCTGAATTCTGATATGTTGTGTTTCCTTGTGAAAACGACTAGCTCGGTTTTCTCCGGGTTGACATCTACGCCACACCTTTTGCATACATTGCACACATTTGCGACATTGTATTGAAGTGTTTCCCTGAGGTCGCTATTGCTACGTCATCCGCATAGGCGACGACCCTGCAGCCGGATTTCCTAAGTTGGAGGAGCAGCTCATATAGCGTGATGTTCCAAAGCAATGGTGAGAGGACGCCTCCTTGTGGGGTTCCCCTACTCACCTTCCTTCTTATGTGGGATTTTCCCATTGTGGCCATAATGTTCCTTTCACGGAGCATTTATCCGATCAGGTGACATAGAGCGTTGTCCATAGCTAGTCCAGTTAAGGCTGATTCTATGGCTTCACGTTGTTAAATGCCCCTTTTATATCGAGGAAGACAACCATCGTGAACTCCTTATGCCTTATCGAGCTCTCTATCTGGTTTACCAAGGCGTGGTGCTGTTTCCACGGATTTCCCCTTTGTGTATGCGTGCTGAGACATTGACAGCATTTCAGGGTGTAATGCCTCCTTCATGTGCAAGTCAATCAGTCTTTCAAGTGTCTTTAGCAGGAACGATGATAAGCTGATTGGTCTCAGGTCTTTGGGGGAGGTGTGTGAGGCCTTTCCTCCTTTAGGGATGAAGACCGCTTCGACCTCTCTCCATATTTTTGGGATGTATGAGAGGTTTATACATGCCTTAAATATAGTCTCCAACCAAGCTGTAACTATATCTATGGCCTCTTGCAGCTCAACTGGACTTATCCCGTCAGGTCCAGGTGACTTAAAGGGTTTGAAGCTTTTGATGCTCCAGGTTAACTTATCTCAACCTACAATTCTGTCAGCCAGATACCAAGGTGGAGCAGTTATGGTGGAGTCCACTACACTTATTCCATTGTTTGGAAAGTGTGTATCCATGAGTAGCTCCAGCGTTTCTGTACATGAAGTTGTCCAGTTTCCATCTTGCTTTTGTATGAAGCTTTGGACTGCCGGATCCTTAGATAAAATTTTTCGCAGTCGGCTGGCTTCTGAGGTTTCCTCTATTTGCTCGCAGAGCCGAGCAAAGGATGACCTTTTGGCCTTCCTAACCTCCGTTTTGAAATTCCGTATGCTGTTTTTATAGGCAGTCCACTCATTGGTGCTTTTTGCCTCGTTGAACAGCCTCCTGCTTTCCTTTCTTAGGGAGCTTATTAACGGCGTCCACCACCGTGGTTTGCTCTTACCTACCCTGCTCACGACTTTGCATGATGTGCGCATGGCCTTGTTACAGGCACCTGTGAACTGTTTTACAGTTCTGTCTAGCTCATCCCCTGTTTTTGGTGTTGGGGGCGGCTCTTCCGATAGAAGACCCGATAGGGTAGTTTTGTACTTACCCCAATCAGTCTTCCGTTTGTCTACAAACTTAGGCTTTGTTTTCAACTGTATGCCTACCTTAAATTCAATATACCTGTGATCAGAAAAGGAGTGTTCTTTTGACACTTTCCAATTGCTTACAAGGTTAGGCGTTTTAGTGGAAACGAGTGTAATATCAAGTACCTCCTCTCTCACGGCTGTGGTGAAGGTGGGAGTGTTACCTATATTACATATTTCTAGGTCGGAGGTTAGTATAAATTCTAGTAAAGACTCACCTCTGTTGTTATCTTTACTTAGTAGTAAAGTAAAGTAAAAAAAAATAATAATAATTCAAAAGGCCCTGGGCCTTTCGTCCCGGTCTAAGGACGGCTCTGGTCATGATATTATGAATCGCTGGATTCGTGTGGATAGTGGCTACAATTTCTTGATAAAAAAATAACATGTTTCCATTTGAAAACTATTAATGATCTTGAAGAGGCATAAACTATGACCTTGAAAAAAAAGTTTTTTTTAACCACCGTGTCAGCCCTTCGAAATCAATAAAATTCCCTTTTGACATTTTTTCAGTACTCTAAAGGTAACGGAGATATTTGGGGTGGTCACGTTAAATGGGCACAATTCGATCCCCACACAAAGCCAAATTTATCAGGCAATTTCTGGCCAAGGTTCACTCAGCCTTTGAAAAATGAGGAGCTGGGGTTAAACCTGGCGTAATAATAGACGGCATAGGAGCGTAGGGCCAGCCACCCTATCTCCACCAAAAAAGCCGAGGCTGAAAAAATTGCTACCCTTGCTTAGCTATACCTATATAATAATACCTATATAATAATGCCCTATTATAATTGCCCTATTATAAAGGGGCTATTATAATTACGTTAAATGGCCCACCCTGTATATCCTACTTAAAACCGGAAGTGGAGGCGGAGGGTCTATTTGTTTCTTAAATAATAATTTTAGGCCAAAAAAATTTCGTGCGGAAATAATTTTACAGCGCTCCAGCTAATGGGGAACTCGTCTTTCGGGCTCGTTCCCCAAACGAGCTGTACCGTTGTAAAATAAAAGTTTCCACACTCTAATGTAAATAACTATTACAATGCTTCAGCAAATGGGGAACTCGCCTTTCGGGCTCGTCCCCCAAACGAGCTGTTTGGGGCATTCAGCATTGTAAAATCAAAGTTTCCACCCTCTAATGTAAATAGCTATTACTTTATTCACAGTTTCAATTTGATTTTATTTCGTCTCAATTAAAAACTAAATTTGAAAAGTAATTCCAATCTTGACTTACAAGATTAGACAAAAGACCTTGCGCATTCGCCAAGTTTGAAAGGCGGGAATACGAAAGTTTCGGGCTCATATATAGTTATACGTCAAAAAGTTCACTTTTTGACGTATAACTATATATGAGGACACAATTTTTTAGTGCGCATGCGTCAATTTCCGTCATGTTATACGTTAAAAAGTTTCACAAACGGCACTTTTTGACGTATAACAGACGGAAATTGACGCATGCGCACAAAAAAATTTCAACTACGAAAAGGTATATATATAAGGTATATATATATATATATATATATATATATATATATATATATGTATATATATAATACTAAATATTTAAAAATTATGTTGCAGGAGCAGTTGCGTTTTATCTATATAATGGTGCAGAAACTGATGCTAGAAAACGAATCGTACAACGAGAAAATCAATAAGGAATTGGGCGTATATTCCAACATGGGAGAAAACAGTTTTTATAAAAACGTTTGAAAATTGTAAATTGCACGTGTAATGTATAATAGAAGCTTTAACAAAGCCCAAAATTTGAACTTGGAAGTCCTACAACTAATAATAAATGCTAAAACTTGCAATCATAAACCTAAAAAGTTTAAAAACTATTTGTAAGAAACAAATTGGAAACGGAAAATTACGTTTAGATTTTCCGCATGTATTCTATCTAAATTTCATTAATTTAATCAAAACAATACATCGCAGGTGAATAATAGTTAATACTTTACATACGAGTTTATATAAAAAGCTAAAAAATAACGCAGTTAAAAAAAGGTATCACATTATTATTTCTTTCAAAAAAAAAACTTAAATTTCTTCATTCAAGTCGTAATCCTCTTCTGGGAAGTCACCAGTTAACACAAACTGTGGTTTCAAGAAAGCCCCATAATTTGGACCACATTCAAAATATCTCTTTCCCTTCAATCTACAAAAAAAAAAAAATATTTTAAAAACTTTATGAAAAGACAGGGAATAGAATAGTATATTTTACGGATGTGGCTATTTATACATACAGTATGTATACGCAATTGGCTATTTATACATACAGTATGTATACGCAATTGGCTATTTATACACACAGTATTTATACGCAATTGGCTATTTATACATACAGTATGTATACGCAATTGGCTATTTATACATACAGTATGTATACGCAATTGGCTATTTATACATATAGTATGAATTCGCAATTGACTATTTGCACATACTGACTGTATATACAATTATTGGAGTTACTATTTTGGTAATAACTACACAATTAAATTAAATAAATAATTATAGTTTTATTTATTAAAGTTTATTTACAATCTTGCTCAATATACTCAAAAATAAAATTTAAAGTATCAGAAGATCAGTGAAATATAGGTTTAAATTACATATAAAGTAGGTAAAATATGGTATAAAGTAAAATAAATGCAGGTATATTATTTTGTTATTCTGAATTTGTTTGTTTGTAAAAAGTGCTGTGCTTCTTAGTCTTTATCTTTGGACGTCCTTTGGATTTTATTTTAGATTTGAATTGTAAGTTTTTATTTGATTGATTTGAGGGGCTGGCAGTGCTCGATTGACCCGGTATTAGACCGAATTTGTTCTTCAGGTTCTTCTCGTTCAATTGCACTAAGCCCACTACTCTCAAGTTCATTTTCAATATAATCATCAATGTTTACATTTATAACATCTGTATCCATATTTAGTGCATTTTCAGTTGAAATATATCTTGCATGAAAACAAGTTTTTGAAAATATGTCCAAATTATTATATTTTCTTGTCAAAAGAATATGATGACATGGTGCACTAAATGAATTCCAAAATGAATACAAACATGTTTCCACCGATGTATTATAAAATTTTAATATTTTTCTATCAAGATTTTCCTTAATGCCATTGTATTTAATTCTCATTTTGGACTCACAAAGTTTTAAATAATTTTAACTGTCTATGAAAAAAATTTATTCCTGTCTCTGTGAAAGCTTCAGAACATCCTTCAAGTATATTTCTTATTTCGATATCACTATCCATAATTTTAAAAACTGTTTGTTTATTTTGGGCTAATTTTATATTTATTCTTGAATCAATACAGTTTATGATTTACATAATACATACGTAAATTATTGGCAAACTATGATATTTAGTTTGTATTTATTGCTTAAGGGTCCAAAATGATCCTTCAATTCTGTTTGTTGTAGTGCCTCTCACTAATGGTAAATGTTTTCTAAAACAATGTACCCACATTTCTTTACAACTATCCCAATTTTTAAGGAATTGTTCCTTAATAATAATATATAATAATAATAAAACTTTATTCACTTTGCTGCTTACAATTATATAGAAATTATAAAAAATAAAAATAATATACATATATAATTTGCAGATGTGATTGTCAACATTCGAAAAAAAAGAAAATTGTAAAATAAATTGCGAAAAAAACAAATACACAAGCAATATATAAAAAAGACAATAAATACAAAACAATTACATACATTTGAATACATTCAAAATTTTAAATCTCAACATATCTACTTGTAAGAATTTTTCACTCGTTGAATGATATCGTTTAATCAATTTGGTGTTCTAAGTATTCATCAATTCCATAAAATGTACCAGCTATTAATTTTTCTTTTATTGATTTTTTAAACTTATTGTATGATTGAGTGCTTATTTCTGACGATATATTATTGAATAATTTAACCCCAATGCAGAAAAAATTTGCATATAAGGTAGTGTGATGTTTTTCAGTTTGTAATAATTTGCCATTCCTTGTGTTGTATGTGTGCATGTTAGAGGATATAGAGTAATTCTGAGTATTTTTTTTGATATAACACAGACATTTATAAATGAAAATAGAAGGTACGGTTAACAATTTGTTATTCCTAAAACAATTTCTGCAGCTCTGTCGACGCTTTAAATTAAATATTAGTCTTAAAATTCTTTTCTGCATAACGAAACATTTGTGGCTTGAATTACCCCATAATAAAATATTAAAAGATATATGTGAATAGACAATAGCATAGTACAGGCTTAACAAGGTACTTGTATGCATAGACTTTTTCAATTGAGATATTGCAAAATAAGCTCTTGCTAATTTTTTGCAAACTAACTCTGTGTGGTTCGACCACGTAAGTTTCGAATCAACTAATACCCCAAGAAATCTTGCAGAGTTGGATATTTTATAGCGTTGGTTGTCTACAACAATCTGAAAATAGGTTGGTAAAGTTCTTCTTTTGCCCATGTATAAACACAGAGTTTTTTCGCTATTCAAGATTAGTTTGTTTTTTGTACACCAATTATTAAATTGTACGATTGTTTCCACTACCTTTGCATGTAATTCTTCCAAACTATTTGCACATACCACAATTGTGGTGTCATCCGCAAACAAGATGGTTTTAGCGTCTATGTACCCTGGAAGATCATTTATAAATAAAAGAAACAGAAGAGGGCCAAGAACAGATCCCTGTGGTATACCTATTGTTACGCTCTTTTTATTCGAAAGTGTGGAGTTAATTTTGACAATTAAATGTCGGTCGCTTAGAAAGGATCCTAGAAGATCCAAAAAAATTCCACGAAATCCATAGAATTCTAATTTTTCCATTAGATAGCCTATATTAACGGTATCGAATGCTTTAGACAAATCAAAAAACAGTCCCATGACGTGTTCTCCTTTATCCAGTTTCTCTGATGTATATTTCGCAAAGCTGGCGGAAGCAGTTTCCACCGATCTTTTTGATCTAAAACCATGTTGACATTCAGATAATAAGTCATTTTTAAGGAGATATGCCATCATTCTACTGTATATTAATCGCTCAAATATCTTTGAGAAAATAGATACTAGAGATATAGGTCTATAGTTGTCCAAAATCTGAGGGTCAGATTTTTTATGTAGTGGCACTACCAATGCCACTTTTAACGCCGATGGATATACTCCTTCTTCAATGGCTTTAATGAATAGCTGCGTTAGTGGAAGAGCCAAAGTTTTAATATTGTGTTTCAAAATTTTGATTGAAATACCATCAGTTCCTGTGGAGTTTTTTGAGGCTATACTGGAGACAGTGTGTTGTAGATCAGTATTATCGATAGGTGACATGTAGAAAGAATATGCATGTCTAGTTTTTGGCAGAGTACATTGAAGCAAAGAGGGTGATGGGAAAAAAGCATTTAATGTTTTTAAAGCAATGGTCGAAAAATAGTTAGCAAATTCATTAGCAACCTGACTTGAATTTGAAATCAATATTCCATTTACTTTTAAAGAAATATGGTTAGGTTTTTTATAATTATTCATAGAGTTGTTAATTATTCTCCATGCTTCTCTACTTTTATTACTAGCATTATTAATGCGGTTAGTGTAATACATTCTTTTAGCTTTCGATATATTAATAGAATGTTGCTTTTTCATAATTTTATATGTGTTGTAGAGATGTGAGCTTCCTGCCTTGCATAATGTCCAATACATATTCCGTAATGACACCTTCATTTATGATGGCATTCGATATCCAAGTGTTGATAGGTTTGGAAACTATTTTCCTGAGTTCTAAAGGAAGAAATCGGTCCAAACTATTTGTTAAGATATTAAGGAATTCTTTAAAGCCTAGCTCCACATCGCTCGCAGATATAAATGAAAAGTCTGTTTTTAAGAGATAGTGATGCAATTTTAGGATGTTGTCTTCAGAGTATGTCCTACTTAGTTTATACATCATCCTATTGTTTTTTGATTTGGAATATGATGAATCTAGATGGAATATTTGACTTAGATGGTCTGCTAGAATTGGTTCCACCAAACTGCTCTTAAATGCATTTCTGTCTAAGTTCGTGACCAAGTAATCGATGGCTGTTTTAGAATGTGTCCCATCTGGTCTTCTACCTATTCTTGTTGGTCCCATGTTAATAGTGGATAGATTGAATTGAAGAAAAGTATTAAGCAACATACTTCTCTCTTTGGAGTCTTTTAAATTGTCTATGTTTAGATCACCGCACAATAATACTGGGTTTTGAGATTTAAGAACTTCAACTAACATATCATTTAGCCCATCAAAGAACGAATTAAAATTTCCTAAAGTAGACCTATAAATACATATCAATGCAATACAAAAATTTTCAAATAACAGGTTTGTACCACAAACTTCAAAATCAACTTCTTTAGAAAAGTTTTCAAGATTTAGTTTAGAAGTATGTATATCGTCACGTACAAATATGGCCACGCCACCATGCTTGTATGTACCTCTACAATAATTCGAAACTACAGTGAAGTTGTTAATAGAAACAATGTCTAGCTCAGGTTGGGTGCACCAATGTTCACCAATACACAATATTTTAATATTTTGTCTTTTAATGAACAGTTCAACTAGTTCCAGCTTATTTTTTACAGACTCAACATTCACATGTGCTATATTAAAACACTTCGTTTGTTTCGGATATTTTTCGGTTGATACTGTTGTTATGTTTTCACTGTTATTCTTTCGAGTCCTAACAAAAAACTGTTTACGCAGGCGTTTCTCGGCCAAGTTTCTGGTTTCGATATATTTTCCAGATCCTCAACGGGCACCGAAACTTTGAATGATGAGTACTCATCTGGATGTTTGGACTGAATTTTCGTACATATAACCTGATTGAATTTTTTATTCTTTAGATATTGCTGTAAATCATCTGCTGAAAGTTTTGGATCAAGTTTAAATGCATGAACATGTGCGTAACGTGTGGCAGCTTTTATTTGATTAGATTCGTCGTTAGTACCAAGGATAATATTTGATTTCCTAGTTTTTCTTGATTTTCGCCTTTGGGTTTCCCATTTTTCGTTATTTACACTTTCAGTATGTTGGACGACTGTATTTTGTGAATCGGTTTGAATATTTACGTTTGGAATCGGTTGGACCACTATGTTTTCTAATTCGATTGTTTTGGTTGTGTTTTTTGCACCAGCTCGCAAATCTGTGCGGGACTTACTTTTCTGGATTAACTTTTTCATTCTTATCTTCCAAGTTTTTCGGTACACTATCGCTGACTTTGCTTGTCCCTGCGCGTTCTTCTTGAGAATTTTGTGAAGTTGTAGGTTTTACCAGCACATTAGAAATTACGGAATTTGACAACTTCACGTTCACTTCGGACAAATATGTTACTTTATTAGATAGGTCGGTGATCAAAACTAGTAACGGATCCACATGTTTTTTAATTATATTTGTCATAAGCATTTCAAAATCCGAACATTGTAAAAACGTTTGTAATATATCAAATTGTTTTTCGGAAGGAACATTGGACCTTAATTCCATTATAACATAAATAATGTTTCACAGTATATATAACATAAACTTTACTTTTAACAATTTTAATTTTTATTGAATTTAACATTAAATACTCTCGCACGTCCACTCTCGTTGAACGCAAACTCACGACTGTACAAACTCACGTCGCAAACTCACGACCTTAAGTGTTACATATTTAACTTTTGTCTTCATATTCCTCATATGATTAGGAATACAAGTATTTCTTAAATTCATACAATAATTTATGCTTCTCATCAATTATTTTATCATCAACTAAATCTCATCACCCAACACTAACAGAAGAAGAAGTAATTAAATACTTAGGTATTAAAGGGTTCACCACATACATTGCATGAAACTGAATTCAAAATTTCCAGAAGCATACACATCTTTTAAAACTAATAAAAAAAGTTTTAAAGAAAACCATCGACTACGTAATAAATATACCAATATACAAAGAGTTCCAGAAAAAAATCACAACTTATCATATACCTGAATATCCAAAGCTTAAAATAAAAAACCAATAAAATCGAAATTTTAAGCGTTGATTTGAAATCAGATTTTATATGTTTGACGGAGACATGGCTAAATGACATCATCTCATTCCACCGCACAGTTATATAATTTGGGCCAAAAAAAAAAAAAATTATAAATTAAATATAAAGAAATTTCAAACTTAAAGTCAATAGAAAAACAAATATGTGGGATCCAATGGACAAATTCGACAAATAAAAATAAAACAAAACTAGTTTGCTTATACAGACTCCCGCTAGGATCCTTAACCACCTGTATGACATTGTTGGAAAAGAACATGGACAAAATTTTCAACATGCATGACGAAATAATAATAGTAGGAGATTTCAACATCCATTTCGAATCCAATACCAAAGAAAGATTCGATCTACTAGAACTCATGAGATCATATGGACTTAAAGATCAAATTTTCCAACATACAGGAGTAACGCAAACATCAAGCAGAATTATTGAGAATATTTTCACTCAAAAAAACCAAAAGGAATCTCAGTTCATAGTTCAATATTATCAGACCAACAGATTCATTCTCCTTGGCGGAAACATACAAAATCATACAGACAGAACACAATATGAATTCAAAAGAATATTTAGCGAAACGAAGAAATCTAAATTTAAGGTAGCCTTACAAGAGGAATCTTGGCGTACTAAAGCAACTTAAATAAAGACGACTGCAATGAGAAAACAACAGAATTCATAAAAATATCTTCAAAAACATTTGTATAAAGCATTCCCAATCAAAAAAGTTAAAATTATTACAAAACCATAGATAACGGAAGAAATCAAAAAGTCAAGCAAAGAACTTCATAAGCTATACTCAATACCAAAAAAAAATCAGATCTAAAAAGTGACTACCAGAAAGCGAAGAAAAAACATAAGAGACTGATAATTCAAACAAAAAGAAATGTTTTTAATGACAGAATCATAAACACGACAAATAAACAAAGAAAACTATGGCGTATCATTAACAAGGTAAAGAACAAACAAAATCTTGAAGAAGCAATCACATTAATAGATAACAACCAAATCATCTCCAATGAGGAAGACATTGCAACAACATTAAACGAATTTTTCAAAAATGCACCGATACAAATAACGAAAAACACCGATAAATAATAATTATGACCATATACCCAAATTATATAATAGCATGTTTTTGGCAAAAATGACCGACTCAGAAATTACTCTCATATTTCAGAGATTAAAAAACAACAATGCAGGATCAGACAATCTGCCATGCAACATCATAAAAGAAGTTCTACAAGAATTGACACCATCAATTTTAGACATTGTGAACTGTTCATTCAAAACAGACACTTGTCCCGGATGTTTGAAAACATCAATGATTATTCCAATCCATAAGAAAGGGCGATAAAACTGTCTTATACAAATATAGGCCAATAGTCTTGATATCATTAATAGCGAAAATAATAGAATACTGTATGGAAAGTAGAATCACATTCTTCATATCAAAATAAAAAATAATTTCGAATCAACAACATGGGTTTCGTAAACACAAATCAACAATAACAGCAATAGAAAATGTATACACAAAATTAATAAATGAAATATACAAAGGAAACTGCGCAGTGGGAATTTTCTGTGATTTGTCAAAAACATTTGACTGTTTTGCTCCAATACACTAATAGAGAAACTAGAACGATATGGATTTAGAGACAAAACACAACGCTGGCTCCAAGCATACCTAGCAAATCGAAATTAATTTTTAAAATTAACGAATACTAGGTCGAGTACAACAAACACATCAGTCGAGGTACCACAAGGAACCATATGCCGCACTACTTTTTGCGTTATACACAGTTGACCTTATCCACTACATTGGAGCAGATAACTGTATTATGTACGCAGGCGACACTAGCATAATCATTACAGGCTCGTCAAAATAAGAAATCGAAAGTACAACCTAGCAGATATTAGACAAATTATATAAATGGCGTTGCTGTGTCATAATCATTTTCCTTCATTTTTTTTTGCTTTGCCAAATTATCCATATTCTTCTTTAACGATTGTATGATTATGATTAAGTGACAATTTTTATTAGTGTCCATTTTGTATTTTACCTCTATAAAGATTCAATACTATATCTGGTACAGACTGAATGCAGACCGTATGTATAAATATCCAATTGCGTATACATTCTGTATGTATAAGTAGCCAATCGCGTATACATACTGTATGTATAAATAGCCAATTGCGTATACATACTGTATGTATAAATAGCCAATTGCTTATACATACTGTATGTATAAATAGCCACATCCATATTTTACAGCAAGAGATGAAAGTAGCGTTTTTTTGTGAGGTGGGAGTTTGCTCACGAGCGCCAGCGAGTTTGCAATCACACCGAACCAAAAAAAAAACCCTTTCATCTCGAGTAGTAAATGCAATTTTTCTACTGATTTCGGTTGTAGAATCCATAATTCGACTTTAATAATTCCAAAAAATTTTAAATGCTCATTTTCATCTCTAGATGTGAAAATATTTTCATTTCTAGAATGAAAAATGTCACTTTCATTTAGGGTAAGCCATGGAAAATGCCATTTTCACATATATCAGTAGAAAAAAGTAATTTTTCATACAAGTGGAGTGGAATACAAACTGTTAAGGCAGACTTCCGATCAAAGCGGCTCTGGCGTCACTAACGCAGCGATACTGACGCGGCGACATAGCGATAGTATTATGCAATATGGAAACGTATGGGGCGCATTTCGAGCGCAGCAACGCTGACGCAGTGACGCTGAGCGCGTCAGCGTCGCTGCGCTCGAATTTCGTCTCATACGTTTCCATAGTGCATAATACTATCGCTATGTCGCCGCGTCAGTATCGCTGCGTTAGTGACGCCAGAGCCGCTTTGATCGGAAGTCTACCTTTAATCAATTTTTATTTTGATCCAACAAGTTATATTTAAAGAAAAGTTCGATGTCATCCAGCCATGATTGTCTTGACAATGATATAATTGTTTATGATTCATACATCAAAATGACTGGACTTCATGGCAATGCTTCAAAATATGTTCAAGAGTGTTGCCATGAAGTCCATTCATTTTGATGTGTTGCCATGGAGTGGTACTAGGAGATTTAGCACTTTATTTGATATTTTTAAACCACTAGTAGAATAAAAATTTTAATTGATGGTTTCATTAAACCACTACTTTAATGATCAACATCCAACGAATTACACAAGCAAACTTCACTTGTACTTTAATAAGCAAAATTGAATAAATATTAACCCTTTCACCGCCATTCCAAGAGATATGACCCGGGGCCCTGAATTTATACAGCGCCGTCCCGGGCGATGTAACCCGGGGTTTCTTTTTGTTAATAGCGCCATCTAGTTTTGCGCTGGATTACTAAACGAGTAACGAGCCGTCACTGTACTTAAAAGGGAAGAGAAATCGCGATTAAAAAAAAAAAAAAAATTAATACTTAAATATTACGCAACGATTGGAAATCTCCCTTAACCGATCGGTTATTAAAAAAATTTCACCGACCTGCCGTCTCCGGGGACAGCTGGGTGAATTTTTCCAGGTTTTTCACTTTTTTGCAACTTGGACAGTTTTAGTCGAGCAGACGTGGTTCCGGCGTCGGTGTGTCCGGAACGTCGCCACACATCGGACTATCACCTCACTTTTCGACATTTTTACTTAACATTTTTGCAAAATGCGAAAAACTTACTTTTCGTTGCAAAATATCGTCATTTTTGGACGCCTAAATAACGCGATCTGGAAGTCGAAATCGCCGAAAAATCGCCGCACGTGGGGCCGTTCTTCTGTTCTTTGGCTACAAGAATCTGATACACGGCTGACACCGGGCAGGGGACACCGCCGCAGGCGGCGTTTTAGTCGGGCAACCCGGAATCGCAGAAAATGTGAACAACGTCACTGACAAAAGTCGCGCAGCCACGAGAACGGTATCGGAGGACGCGTCTCAAAGCTTCCTACCGGAATCATTTAGTGAATTTCATTTTTCCTAGGTATTTTCGCCATGACCTCCGTAAAAGTGGCAATTTTTGTAATGCAAACTTTTGGTGTCCGTGTAGGGAAGCATTCGGCCTAAATCGCTAGGTCTAGACGGAATCGCAAATTTCTATCAATTTTGAGACGACTGACGTGTGGCGTTTCGCGAATTTCACCTGGGGTACCGCACCACGTGGGTTTTTAAAAAGGTCACATTAGGCTTTTTTATGCGGCAGATCTTCCGCTTTTTAACCGCGCGTATCCGATGCTTTAAAGGAACTCACAGACCGGCGCGAAAGTTTCGTTGCCGCGACCGCTGCGATATCGCGGCGGATCGATTGATACGGCGGCTTATGTACATATTCAGACCAACAAGAGCGATTTTCGGAGCTTGTTGGTCTGAACATGTACATAAGCCGCCGTATTAGTCGGTCCGCCGCGATATCGCAGCGGTCGCGGCAACGAAACTTTCGCGCCGGTCTGTGAGATCCTTTAAAGCATCGGATACGCGCGGTTAAAAAGCGGAAGATCTGCCGTATAAAAAAGCCTAATGTGACCTTTTTAAAAACCCACGTGGTGCGGTACCCCAGGTGAAATTCGCGAAACGCCACACGTCAGTCGTCTCAAAATTGATAGGAATTTGCGATTCCGTCGAGACCTAGCGATTTAGGCCGAATGCTTCCCTACACGGACACCAAAAGTTTGCATTACAAAAATTGCACGTTGCGCAGTCCCAGGTTTCGTCCTCCGTCCTGTCGCGTCCCTCCAGAGGGTCAAATCCCACCGAAAATCAAGGTTTTTAGCAAACGGCCCGACGGAAGCGGAGGCGACAGCGCAAGACTGGATTGTACATTTTTCTCGTGTAGAACCGAGAGCTCCGTCGAGCGGTGCCATTTTCGCCACTCAACTCCTGGGTACCAGGTTTGAACGCACCAGAGCGAAACCTAAAATCACGAATTTTGAACCTTTGAGGCGCATTTTTTGTCGGATCTCAAAAATTCTTCCGGATCGTTTGACTCCCGCCGCGCCACGTTTTTAGAGCCCTCGCTCGCCGTCCTGCGACGTCCTGTCACTTGGTGCAAGAGAAAATACAACCTTTTTTGCCGATTTTGCAATCACTTCCACGGACGCCCTACGCTTATTTAAAGGGCTCCAGGTTGCCGGTTGGATTCGTTCTCCTCAGAACACTTTCCCGCAACTATTCCGGCAAGAATTTTTAAACTGCGACGACTTTTTGCGAATCTGCGGCAGTTTAAAGAGAAGAGTGCGCAAAAAGTGAAAAAAACCAGAGGCGTTTTACGGCGGTACCTAGAACGTCCGAACAAATTGACGGATCGGAAGGGGACCGGCGCCGTTCGATCGGGCATAGAACCTATTAGTTTGTTTGGGAGTTTAATCCCGATTGCGTTGAAGATGGCGTTGCGACGCTATAAAAACGAAAAACGTCAGGACGTCCAGGAAAACTCCCACAAAATCGCCAACTAAAGCTCTGCGGGAAAGGTTTTATCTTTTTGAGTAGGCGGCATCACGCTGCGTCGTTCACAACCGTCGCGACGCCCGCCGAAACTCGCCGCATTGCAGGAAATAAATGACAAAAGAAAAACGTCCACATTTTTGCAGTCACCCGGTGAATGTTCTGGATTTTTCAGTGGATTGTAGAATGGTGTTTTGGCTTTCCGCACCAATTATTGGACAATCGCGGAATCGCCCACTTATAACTGTTAATTTGCACAGAGAAAAACTTGAATGTCGATTTGGGGCACCAGGATGTCGAGTTTTTGAAATTCCAAGTTGATCGGCACGTGGGCCCACAGAGCCGCGCATTTTGGTACCGGCGCTGCGTCGCTGCGATCATGGAGTCGCCTGCCACAATTCGAAACGTATCAGCTCTCCTTCGCTGGAAGGTGCGGTCAGTCTGCCCTCTACAGCTTCGCCATTTCTGGACGCAACGATTCGAAATTGCACGCTGTCGGTTCGGAACGGACGCCGGCGCCTCTTTTACATTTATGGTTTCGCGATCCCAGCTGTCCCGATCCGGAAATATTTTCATTAATGTTTCATTACAGGGTGCACTGTAAAAGTGCACCTTCAAGTTTGCCGCCGTCTGCGTTCAACGTGCCGCGGCGGACTCCGAAGTTCTTTAAATTGAACCTATAGCTTTGCGGCAGTGTAACCGGTGCCCGGCGTTATGGAGGAGCAAAGGATTATAAAGGAGCTCTATTTTCTTCTGATCAAAATATGATCAATGTGAAAGGGGTTGCATAAGTACCGGAATTTTTATAAATTATGGCGCTGTTTTATTCCTTAAAATTGTCATGGCAGTGAAAGGCAGCGCCGTGGTTTGGATTTGGAGGCCCCGGGCATATATATATTGAGGTGGGGCCCCCAGTAAATAAAATATGGGCGGGCGTCGCAACGGTTGCAAATGACGCAGCGCGATGCCGCTTGCAGTAAAAGATGAAACGTTCAATTCCCTGCGGAAATCGCGCAAAACCGTTCCCGCAGAGCTCAAGTTGGCGGTTCCGTGGGACTTTTCCTGGATGTCAAAAAAAACGTCGTTTTATCTTGGGCGCAATCGGGATTAAACTCCCAAACAAACTAAAAGGTTTTATGGCCGATCAAACGGCACCGGTCCGGTTCCGATCCGTCAATTGGTTCCTAAGTTCTATGTACCCCCGCAAAACGCCTCTGGTTTTTCTCACTTTTTGCGCATTTTTCTCTTCAAACTCCCGCAGATTCGCAAAAAGTCGTCGCAGTTTAAAAATTCTTGCCGGAATGGTTGCGCACGAGTGTTCTGAAGAGAACGAACCCAACCGGCGACCTGGAGCCCATCAAATAAGTCCTGGGCGTCCGTGGAAGTGATTGTAAAATCGGCAAAAAAATAATTTATTTGCTCTTGCACCAGGTGAACTGGACGTCGCAGGACGGCAAGCGAGGGCTCTAAAAACGTGGCGCTGCGGCGGCTAGAGGATTCGGGAAAAAAAATTGGGATCCGACCAAAAATACGCCTCAAAAGTAAAATATCGTGATTTTAGTTTTCGGTCTGGTGCGTCCGAACCTGGGGGAGTTCAGTCGCGAAAACGACACCGCTCCACGGAGATCTCGGTTCTACACCGGAAAAATGTACATTCCCGTTTTGCGCCGTCGCCGTAGCTTCCGTCGGGCCGTTTCCGTAAAAAACACGATTTTAGGGTGGGTTTTGGATCCCCAGAGGGGCGCGACAGGTCGGAAGACGAAACTTAGGGATGCGCAACGTGCGGACGGACATTCACAGCTAGGTCATCGAAGACTCGCGGTTAAAATACCGAAGATCTGCCGCCTCCAGCGGCATAAAAATGTCAAATTTGAGCCTTTTTAAAACCCACGTGGTGCGGTCCCCCATATGAAATTCGCGAAACGCCACACGTCAGTCGTCTCATAATCGATCTGCAGCCACTGTGGGGGCCCCCTAGTCCGTGGGCCCCGGGCATTCGCCCGATTGACCGACGCTACTGGTGAAAGGGTTAATGTAAAATCATATATAACTAAAGGGCAAAGGTGGAAGTGGAAAAAAACCGTGGAAGTCCATTTTTTGTCAACATTAAACTGGTGCTGCCATATGTTAGTATTAGAACTCTACTTAACGTTTCACTGTATAAGATTAGGGAAAAAGCAGGTTAGTCCCTATAAGACTGACATTATAAAATAGATATCCAGTGGAAAAGAAACGTAAGTCCTAACTTTTTTTTTCTCAAAATGAATCTAGGTGTACATGTGTGATTTTTCCCCTGTGCCCTTCAATAGGAAACATTACTGCTCAATCAATTCTCAAATAAATAACAAAGAGTCCAAATCTAAAGAACATAATTTCTCTCTTAGTTCTTGTTTCCCCCAGTGGGACATAGGGCTTCTACCAATTGTCGCCATCTGACTCTATTTCGAGCCACGACCTTCAACTCATTCCACGATTTGCCGGTGGAGGTGATTTCGGCTTCAATTGTGCGTCGCCATGTTGTTTTTGCAATGTTTTGTGGATTGCGCCGTAGGGTGTGTCCAATCCAGTTCCACTTTCTTCTCTTTATTTCAACGTCTACTGGAAGTTGGTTTGTAGAACGAAGCAGATCGTGGTTCGATATCACTTCAGGCCATCGGATTCTCAAACACCAGTTTGCGAAAACTTTCAGTTTGTTTGTGCTGCTTTTAGTTACTTTCCATGTCTCACTGCCGTAGAACAGGATGGATTTGACGTTACTATTATATAGTTTGAGTTTCGTTTTACGGGAAAGTATTGAAGAGCTCCAAACGTTATTCAGTTGGGCGAACGCTCCGTTCGCTTTGTTGATTCTTCTGGCGATATCTAGGTCGACCCCTACATACACTGCTATGATGCTGCCCAAGAAGCAGAACTGTTCGCATCTTTTTACTGTTACGTCGTTTACTTGAATGTCCTTGCTAGTGGTAGCGCCAATCCGCATATCCTCTGTTTTTTTGGAGTTTATGTGCAGGCCTATCTCTTCAGCTTCTTGTTGTAGCTTAGCTGCTTTGTCCATCATGTCGGTGAGTGTGTGGGACATGAGGCAGATATCATCGGCGTAGTCGAGATCTTCTAGCCTGCTCGATAGTCCTCAGCGTATTCCTCGAGGCTGTATTGTAACGCTCGTCATGACCTAGTCTAGTACTATTAGGAATAAAAGCGGGGACAACAAGCAACCCTGTCGGACACCAGCAGACACTTTGACCGCTTCTGAGAGATTTCCTTCGTGTACCACGTTGCAAGAGTAGTCCGCATACGATGCTTTTATGATGTTTCATTCTATTTTGGGTGGGACGCCTCTCCGGTCTAAAGCCGCCCAAATGTTTTCCCATTTAATAGTATCAAAAGCTTTTTGAAAGTCTACGAATAATAGAAATACCGTGGTTTGCCATTCTACTGCTTGCTCTGTTATAATCCGCAACGTATTGATTTGGTCTACGCAGGATCTGAAACCAGCCTGTTCTTCTCTCAACGTAGGTTCAATTGCTTTGCTCATTCGGGTGAGTATTATTTTGCAGAGCATTTTCGATGCAGTTGTTAATAGTGTTATGCCTCTCCAGTTGTTGTAATCGCTCAGGTCTCCTTTTTTGGGGAGCTTTATCAGAAGGCCATTGTTCCATTCTTTCGGTAGTGTTTCGGATTCCCAGATTTTATTTATTAGAGGTGCCAGCATTTCGGTCGTGGTCATGCAGTTAGCTTTCATCATTTCAGATGTGATGTTGTCGATGCCTGGACTTTTCCCGTCCTTTAGTTCCTTAATGGCCTTGGTTATCTCTGCTCTGGTTGGAGGTTTTGTGTCTATGTCTAGTTGTGCCCGTGTTGCATGATGGTTTGCGTTGTTGTTTTGTTCTTGAGTTATTCCAGTGAGTAACTCCTGCAAATGTTCCTGCCATCTATTGAGTTGTTCTTCTCTTGTAACCAGTAGCTTCTCATCTTTTGATTTTATTGGCTTTGTTTTTGTAGTTTTCTTGTTCGACAGCAGCTTGGTGGATTTATACAATTCTCTCAGGTTATTAAAGAAAATAATACATAATACTAATATAGATAAACCTTATATTACAGTTATTAAATATAATTATTTGTACTTACGAGCCATCATTCTTCCCTAACGGTTCATCATATTTAACTCCAATCCAATAACCTTGTAATCCCTCCACTTGCCCTGTATACATGACAGTACCCAATCGAGTTGGAGCATTGGCAACTGTCACCTTACATCTAGATCCAATTTCTGTAGCTTCAGCCAAAGACTTTTCTTCAGCCTCTTGTTTTTCTTTCTTCTTGCAATACTCCTCGTTATATTGACCTAACCGACAATTTAGAATACATTTTGCATTCACAAAATTAACTTCTCATTAAGTGTCTTTCTACCTTGTCTTTTCCATTTAACCCCTTGATATACGAATAAAATGCATCTGTCTACCATTGTACATGAAGTCTTAGAGACGTCATTGTATACCAAGGGGTTAAATATGGTCTAGTTTATCTTTATATACATATATGTTTTTTTTTAAATCTTACCCATTTTATTTTTGACCAAGAAAGAACGAACTGAATCCTGTTTCTTCGAATACTCCTCATCAGGCATTTCATACTTTGGTACATCTCCGCCAAGCACATCATCTCGTAGTGCAAACGAATCGATTACATGCAGCCGCATGCCAGTTTCAATGGGATACGAACCTAGTAGATCCGAATCGTCACTCAATGCACAAATCAATTTATTATCTTTATTGTAGAGTTCGAGCTGCATGGTGCTCGAACTGGCACCAGTGATCAACTCCAACTTCATCTGCATCATGAAAATAAATATAATATTTATCGTTTCGTATTCTATTTGTGCAATATCCATTAGAACTATTAGATCATTATCAATCATTAAAGTGTTAAAACAAAAAATAGATTGGTCAAAGGTATCAAGAAATGTTTGGGGAGTAATGTTGGTTTAGGTCTCAGTGTTGCGCGCCGACGCCAATAGGAGTGCAACGCCAAAATACTGGGAAATGCCTTTGAATATTATTCAGCCAACGAATCCTATCTCTAGCCTCCTCCCGGCACTCCATGGGCAATGCAACGATGTTGTAGCAAATAGAGAGGGGTGCCTGGCGCCATAAAACGGAAACCACTTGGCTAAGAGAAGGAAAACTCCGACAGAAAACCAGGGTAGGTTCGCATGCCTAAAGGTGGCAGCCCCACCGGCGTACTAGGGTACTGAAGGTTTATAGCCTACATATCCGAAAACAAATTATCACCGAAACTTCAACCAAGATTATTAATTGGACGGATCTACGATACAGGACCTTTAGCATAAAAACACAGACACGAATTGGATGCTGGAATGTCAGAATGATGTTTGAGGGAAGCACAAAACATGCAGCAATATAAAATCAACATACTTGAACTTAGTGAAACGCGCTGGAACGGGTTTGGTGAAACCAAATCAAACAACGGAATGACATTCTTGTATTCTGGAAAAGAAAATGAAGATGACGTACATGAGCACAGGGTAGGACTTCTTCTAAGCCAGCAAGCCAAGCACCCACTTCTTGAATGGAGACCAGTGACAAGCCAGATTCAATACGAGGGCCAGAAAACTGACAATTGTGCAATGCTATGCACCCACAGAAGCAGCGGAGACAGAAGTCAAGGAATCATTCTACAGGAAATTGTCAGAAACATTCTTGGGATCACCGGAAACAAGATATTGTCATATTAATGGGAGATTTCAATGCACAGCTAGGAAGCAACAACGTTGCTCTAGAAAATATCATGGGAACACATGGAATCGGAAACTGTTCGGACAATGGACAAAAGTTCATTGACTTCTGCATCCAACAGAATTTGGTAGTAGGTGGAACGGTCTTCCCGCATAAACGATGCCACAAGGTCACATGGATATCCCCCGACGGCCACACCCAGAACCAGATCGACCATATTGCCATTAGTCGAACATGGCGAGGCTCGCTTCTTCAAGTAAGGAACAAGCGAGGAGCCGACATTGACAGCGACCACCACCTATTGTTGGGGGAAATAAGACTTAAAGTTGCAGTCCTTCCCAAACAATTAAACCGCACCAGCAAAAGGTACATCGTTAAAAAGCTAAAAGACCCAGAGATTAGAGCCCAATACACTGAGGAGCTAAGAACGATAACAGCTAAAACAAATTTGCAAAATCTGGGAATAGCAGAGATATGACAACTTTACTGAAACCAACAACACTGTACTAGATTTTGCCGAGAAAGGCATGAAGGACTGGATGTCGCCAGAAACATGGAAGCTAATCGCCAACAGAAAGCTGTTAAAAAAGAGTATCTTACAAACCCATTGGATAAAGTTCTACTAAAAGAATTATATAAGCAGGCTCGACTTAACATCAAGCGAAGTGTAAGATCGGATAAAAGAATATGGGTGGACAATATTGCAGAAACTGCTCAACGTGCCGCTAACCAAAATAACCTGAGAGAATTGTATAAGTCCACCAAGCTGCTGTCGAACAAGAAAACTGCAAAAACAAAGCCAATAAAAACAAAAGATGGGAAGCTACTGGTTACAACAGAAGAACAACTCAATAGATGGCAGGAACATTTCCAGGAGATACTCACAGGAATAACTCAAGAACAAAACAACAATGCAAACCATCATGCAACACGGGCACAACTAAACATAGACACAAAACCTCCAACCAGAGCAGAAATGAGCAAAAGGCCATTAAGGAACTAGGAAAGGGAAAAGTCCAGGCATCGACAACATTACATCTGAAATGATGAAAGCTAACTGCATGACCACGACTGAAATGCTGGCACCTCTAATAAATAATATCTGGGAATCCGAAACACTACCAAAAGAATGGAACAATGGCCTACTGATAAAGCTCCCCAAAAAAGGAGACCTGAGCGATTGCAACAACTGGAGAGGCATAACACTATTAACAACTGCATTGAAAATACTCTGCAAAATAATACTCACCCGAATGAGCAAAGCAATTGAACCTACGTTGAGAGAAGAACAGGCTGGTTTCAGGCCGGGAAGATCCTGCATAGACCAAATCAATACGTTGCGGATTATAACAGAGCAAGCAGTAAAATGGCAAACCACGGTATTTCAAAAAGCTTTTGATACTATTAAATGGGAAAGCATTTGGGCGGCTTTAGACTGGAGAGGCGTCCCACCCAAAATAGTAAACATCATTAAAGCATCGTATGTGGACTACTCTTGCAATGTGGTACACGAAGGGAATCTCTCAGAAACAATCAAAGTGTCTGCTGATGTCCGACAGGGTTGCTTGTTGTCCCCGCTTGTATTCCTAATAGTACTAGACGAGGTCATGACGAGCATTACAATACAGCCTCGAGGAATACGCTGGGGACTATCAAGCAGGCTAGAAGATCTCGACTACGCCGATGATATCTGCCTCATGTCCCATACACTCACCGACTTGATGGACAAAACAGCTAAGCTAGAACAAGAAGCTGAAGAGATAGGCCTGCACAGAAACACCAAAAAAACAGAGGATATGCGGATTGGCGCTACCACTAGCAGGGACATACAAGTAAACGGCGTAACAGTAAAAAGATGCGAACAGTTCTGCTACTTGGGCAGCATCATAGCAGTGGATGCAGGGGCTGACCTAGACATCGCCAGAAGAATCAACAAAACGAAGGGAGCGTTCACCCAACTGAATAACGTTTGGAGCTCTTCAATACTTTTCCGTAAAACTAAACTCAAACTATATAATAGTAACATTAAATCCATCCTGTTCTACGGCAATGAGACGTAGAAAGTAATTAAAAGCAGCACAAACAAACTGCAAGTTTTCGCAAACTGGTATTTGAGACGGATCCTTAGAATCCGATGGCCTGAAGTGATATAGAACCACGATCTGCTTCGTTCTACAAACCAACTTGCAGTAGATGTTAAAATAAAGAGAAGAAAGTGGAACTGGATTGGACACACCCTACGGCGCAATCCACAAAACATTGCAAAACAAGCATTGGACTGGCATCCCAAAGGCAGTAAGCGAAAGAGAGGAAGGTCAAAAACAACATGGTGACGCACAATTGAAACCGAAATCACCTCCACCAGCAAATCAGGGAATGAGTTGAATGAGGTATTTGAGACGGATCCTTAGAATCCGATGGCCTGAAGTGATATAGAACCACGATCTGCTTCGTTCTACAAACCAACTTGCAGTAGATGTTGAAATAAAGAGAAGAAAGTGGAACTGGATTGGATACACCCTACGGCACAATCCACAAAACATTGCAAAACAAGCATTGGACTGGCATCCCAAAGGCAGTAAGCGAAAGAGAGGAAGGCCAAAAACAACATGGTGACGCACAATTGAAACCGAAATCACCTCCACCAGCAAATCAGGGAATGAGTTGAAGGTCGTGGCTCGAAATAGAGTCAGATGGCGACAATTGGTAGAAGCCCTATGCCCCACTGGGGGAAACAGGAACTAAGAGAGAGAGATCAAGAAATGTTGCAAGGCTAGGCATAGACAGCGGGGGTTTTGAGGGTTCAAACTTCCCCCAAAATATAACATAAATTTAATATTGAAATTAGGAAGACGACTCTTTTCAAGAGAGCCGAGAGCAGCAGTATGTTGAGTTTAGGAACCTTTGCTGTCAATTTTGCAAAGTAAGTTGATGCATTTCTGTCACTTGTATTTTCTTAAAGCCCCCCCAAAACTAAATCCTGGCTACGCCCGTGATTGCAAGGGATATGAAAAATAAGCTAAAAGCTTTGTAATTCAAGTTTCCTAAAATAACCTTAATTTTGATTCAAGAAACTTGAACCTGAAATTAAAAGTTGAAACGTGCAATCTGACAGTTTTTTAATGCGGCACAAACATCGCAATTCCCGGTCTGGTCACTTTACAATTGCAGTAAACATTCCTTTATTGATCTGTTTGATTGAAGGTTATAATTCATTTACCTTTAGGGCGATGATCGTGAGGCTTTTCGCGAACCGGATTTCGTTGAACGAGGCGTCATTCTTTGAGGTGGATATGTGCAAATTTGCGAAATCAGACGTCACGACTTTATAGTCTGCCATCGCAAAAATTTTCTCTTCTAAAATTCTTCTATACAAGATGCAAAATACTACTGTCAAAAACAGTTAGTGACAGACAAGTCTGCCAACATAAGAGAAAAAAATTACTAGTAATATTGTGTAGGTCAGCGCTTCTCAAACTTTATTTTCGTGTACATTTCTGAAAGCATTTTTCCTGCTGTTTATTTATATTTATATTCCTGATATTTTCCTGATATTCCTGATATATTATTTAAAGGCAAGTATATAATGTGAGCCCGTGTGGTCTAGAGGCTAGGCTCTAGACTACAAATCCAGCGGTCGTGCGTTCGATCCAAGCCAAATTTATCAGGCAATTTTCTTTCCAGCCAAGGTTCACTCAGCCTTGAAAAATGAGGAGCTGGGGTTAAACCTGAAGTGATAATAAAGGGCATATGAGCGTAGGGCCAGACCATCCACCGTATCTCCAACAAAAAAAAGCCGAGGCTGTAAAAATAGCTACCCTTGCTTAGCTATACCCCTATGGCATGGAAATCCTAGGAGAAAGGGGCTATTATTATTATTAAGTACATAACGTCTATTGTCTGTTCGCGTAGTACCCACAGAAATATATACTAACTGGAACGAGCGCTGCCTCTTAGCTTGTGCGGACCGAGAGAGAGCTGTCTTCGTCTAGTCCAGTCCAAAAGGAAAATCACTTTCACTCTCTTTCTTGATACAAATCAATACAACTAACTAGCTTTTCACTCTAACTGTATCACATCCTCCCCACTCTCGACTACACTGTTGGCTGCACAAGGATGAAGGGGAGGTTTGGGATCTCTCTCTCGGTCCGCACATGCCAAGAGGCCAGCGCTCGTTCCAGTGGTACAACCTTTGGAGGGCTCACAGGGTACGCTTACCACAGTTTGAGAACCGTTGGAGTAAGTATTACCAACGTGACACAATTTTACCATAGATTACACCAAACTATCTAAACCGATTAGAGGAGCAGTAGATAAACCCAGACCAGTATTAGCAAGACAATATAAAACAAGATATTATTTGTTTGGTGCTTAAATATTTTCGAACTACACTTTGAAATAGTTTTATAAATATTTTCCACATAAAGCAAACGTAGACTATAAGTACATGTAATACATTATTTATTAATTCTTGCTTGAGCTTTCGTTAAATTTCCACCAAGTCATATATATTACATTTTTGTTGCTCTGCGCATTTGCACACCTTCCTAAAATCAAAAATACAAATCTATTAAAATAGTGACGGTCGCCAACAATCCTTTTCATTATTAACATACATTTAAGTAAATATAGATTTGGAAATTTAGTTAAAAAGCGAAAATTTAGTTAAAATGCGAAAATTTAGTTAAAAAGCGGAAATTTAGTTAAAAAGCGGAAATTTAGTGTAAGTGGCTTTAGTGGTCACAGTGGTGTAGGTGGTTTAAACGCAGCCGCTAGCTATACATGAGAACCCGGCTTTGATCCTGGTACAAACCGTGAACATTTTTCACGGAACTATGCTGTGGCCAGCTCGTGGAAAGCACTAGAGCAAATCCTGCCTAGTAAAAACCTCTCAAATAGTGCCGATTACGAATTTACCGCGACAAAAATAGAATTTTCCAATGTCTCACAATTAAGCAAAACCACTAAAAATGCATTTGTTTTGTGTCAAAATTGGACGAAAACCTCAAAATAATTTGAAAATTTAACCAAATTGGACGAAAACCTCAAAATAATTTGAAAATATGACCAAATCTTCAAAATCCAAAATCTCTATTTGGAGCAAAATTTGTTTTTTTCTTGATAATTTGAATGGACAAACCTTGCAACATAATTTGCAAATATTGCCAAGTTATCAAAATCCAAATGTTGTATTCGAATCAAATCTTGTTTTTTTGTTGATTTGAGTGGACAAAATTTGCTAAATTCTTTTGTTTTATTTCAAAATTGGTCGAAAATGTCAAAATAATTGGCAAATATTGCCAAATTTTCAAAAAACCTTGAAACATTCTTTTGCTTTATGTCAAAATTTGACGAAAATGTCAAAATATTTGGCAAATGTTGTCAAAATATGTCAAATCTTGTTTTTTTGTTGATTTGAGTGGACAAACCTTGTAAAATTCTTTTGTTTTGTGTCAAAATTGGAGGAAAACCTCAAAATAATTTGAAAATTTGACCAAATTTTCAAAATCCAAAATCTCTATTTGAAGTAATTTTTTTATAATTTGAATGGACAAACCTTGCAACAATCTTTTGTTTTGTGTCAAAACTGGACGAAAATGTCAAAATAATTTGCAAATATTGCCAAGTTAACAAAAACAAAATTTTTTATTCAAATCAAATCTTGTTTTTTTGTTGATTTGAGTGGACAAAATTTGCTATATTCTTTTGTTTTGTATCAAAATTGGACGAAAACCTCAAAATAATTTGAAAATATAACCAAATTTTAAAGATCCAAAATCTCTATTTGAAGTAAAATTTGTTTTTTTTTTGATAATTTGAATGGACAAACCTTGCAACATTCTTTTGTTATGTGTCAAAATTGGACGAAAACGTCAAAATAATTTGCAAATATTGCTAAGTTATCAAAAACCAAATTTTTTATTCGAATCAAATCTTGTTTTTTTTGTTGATTTGAGTGAACAAAATTTGTTAAATTCTTTTGTTTTATTTCAAAATTGGACGAAAATGTCAAAATAATTGGCAAATATTGCCAAATTTTCAAAAAACCTTGCGAAATTCTTTTGTTTTATGTCAAAATTGGACGAAAATGTCAAAATATTTACAAATGTTGTCAAAATTTGTCAAATCTGGTTTTTTTGTTGATTTGAGTGAACAAAATTTGTTAAATTCTTTTGTTTTATTTCAAAATTGGACAAAAATGTCAAAATAATTGGCAAATTTTGCCAAATTTTCAAAAAACCTTGCAAAATTCTTTTGTTTTATGTCAAAATTGGACGAAAGTGTCAAAATATTTGGAAAATGTTGTCAAAATTTGTCAAATCTTGTTTTTTTTGTTGATTTAAGTGGACAAACCTTGTAAAATTCTTTTGTTTTGTGTCAAAATTGGACGAAAACCTCAAAATAATTTGAAAATTTGACCTAATTTTCAAAATCCTAAAATCTCTATTTGAAGCAAAATTTGTTTTTTTATTTGGTAATTTGAATGGACAAACCTTGCAACATTATTTTGTTTTGTGTCAAAATTGGACGAAAACGTCAAAATAATTTGCAAATATTGCCAAGTTATCAAAATCCAAATTTGTTATTCGAATTAAATCTTGTTTTTTTTGTTGATTTGAGTGGACAAAATTTGCTAAATTCTTTTGTTTTATGTCAAAATTGGACGAAAATGTCAAAATATTTGGTAAATGTTCTCAAAATTTGTCAAATTTTGTTTTCTTGTTGATTTGAGTGGACATACCTTGTAAAATTCTTTTGTTTTGTGTCAAAATTGGACGAAAACTTCAAAATAATTTTAAAATTTTACCAAATTTTGTTTTATGTCAAAATTGGACGAAAACGTCAAAATATTTGGCAAAAGTTGTCAAAATTTGTCAAATCTTGTTTTTTTGTTGATTTGAATGGACAAACCTTGTAGAATTCGTTTGTTTTGTGTCAAAATTGGACGAAAACCTCAAAATAATTTGCAAATATTGACAAATTTTCAAAAAACAAATTTTTTATTCGAATCAAATCTTGTTTTTTTTTGTTGATTTGAGTGGACAAACCTTGTAAAATTCTTTTGTTTTGTGTCAAAATTGGACGAAAACCTCAAAATAATTTGAAAATATGGCCAAATTTTCAAAAACAAAAATCTCCATTTGAAGCAAAATTTGTTTTTTTTTATAATTTGAATGGACAAACCTTGAAACATTCTTTTGTTTTGTGTCAAAATTGGACGAAAACCAAAATAATTTTCAAATATTGCCAAGTTATCAAAAACCAAATTTTTTATTCGAATCAAATCGTTTTTTTTTGTTGATTTGAATGGACAAAATTTGCTAAATTCTTTTGTTTTATTTCAAAATTGGACGAAAATGTCAAAATAATTGGCAAATATTGCCAAATTTTCAAAAAACCTTGCAACATTCTTTTGTTTTATGTCAAAATTGGACGAAAATGTCAAAATCATTGGAAAATGTTGTCAAAATCATTGGCAAATGTCAAAATTTTTCAAATCATATTTTTTTATGTAGAAAAACCTTGCAAAATTCTTTTGTTTTGTGTCAAAATTGGACGAAAACCTCAAAATAATTTGCAAATATTGCCAAATTTTCAAAAACCAACATTTTTTTTCGACTCAAATTTTGTTTTTTTGTTGAATTGAGTAGACAAACCTTGTAAAAATCTTTTGTTTTGTGTCAAAATTGGACGAAAACGTCACAATAATTTGCAAATATTGCCAAGTTATCAAAAACCAAAATTTTTATTCGAATCAAATCTTGTTTTTTTGTTGATTTTAGTGGACAAAATGTGCTAAATTCTTTTGTTTTATTTCAAAATTGGACGAAAGTGTCAAAATAATTGGCAAATATTGCCAAATTTTCAAAAAACCTTGCAAAATCCTTTTGTTTTATGTGAAAATTGGACGAAAATGTCAAAATCATTGGCAAATGTTTTCAAAATTTGTCAAATCTTGTTTTTTTGTTGATTTGTGTGGACAAACCTTGTAAAATTCTTTTGTTTTGTGTCAAAATTGGACGAAAACGTCAAAATAATTTGCAAATATTGCCGTTATCAAAATCCAAATTATTTATTCGGATCAAGAATAATTATTTAAAAAATTATTTATTCGGAACAAGAACCAACCTGGATAAAATAGCATCCGTCCAACGGAAGATTGCAAGGTGTGTTGTGCAGTTCATATCTTACTGTGTCCGGAGAGGCAGCAATAGTTATTGCACCTATTGCGGGCATTGCACCTATTGATTTGCTGGCGAAGGAGAGGAGAGAAATAAAAAAATCAGGAAACAATTTATATGCTAGAAAGAAAGCAAGAACAAACCTTAGGCTATTAGTTCTAGGAATTTTAGGAACTTAGACATAAATACATGGACTAAGCGAGAACACGGAGAAGTCAGATACCACCTGACACAATTCCTAACCGGTGACGGTTGCTTCAGAGACTTTTTACTCCTGATCGGAAGAGCAGCGGATAGATAGCCTGTGTGAAGAATACTGTGGTGAAACAGACTCAGTACACCATACAATTTTTTATTGTTATAGATGGTAGAACGAAAGGGATGAAGTTGTGAAAAACACAATGCACGAACAATCATTGGACATATGCTAGAGGATAAATAAAATTGGTAGAAGGTACAGAAATTTATACAAACAATACTATCGACCAAAGAATCACACGCTAAACATAGTATAGAGAAACAAATAGATTAAAATTAGCTAGACACAAACAACTAGTACTCTGAAGCCATACGACAAGCATTTCAGGAGTGACTAGTTGGTTTCCGGGGGGACCACTTGTCTGTACAACGTACAGCTACGCCCCTTAAAAAAAGTCTTGTCTGTCTAGTCGACAAAAGGTTCCACAGTGTAGGACCCAATATAGAGCCCTGAGGAATCCCACAACTTACTTCCATTTGGACTGTCTCATTTAGGGCTTGCAGCACTAATTTCCTGTTGGTTAGGAAACTTTTTATCACCTGTGTTTTGATCTAATAGTCCTGTCTTGTCTATTTAGTCTTGTCTGTCTAGTCTTGTCTGTCTAGTCTTGTCTGTCTAGTCTTGTCTGTCTAGTCTTGTCAGTCTAGTCTTGTCTGTCTAGTCTTGTCTGTCTAGTCTTGTCTGTCTAGTCTTGTCTGTCTAGTCTTGTCTGTCTAGTCTTGTCTGTCTAGTCTTGTCTGTCTAGTCTTGTCTGTCTAGTCTTGTCTGTCTAGTCTTGTCTGTCTAGTCTTGTCTGTCTAGTCTTGTCTGTCTAGTCTTGTCTGTCTAGTCTTGTCTGTCTAGTCTTGTCTGTCTAGTCTTGTCTGTCTAGTCTTGTCTGTCTAGTCTTGTCTGTCTAGTCTTGTCTGTCTAGTCTTGTCTGTCTAGTCTTGTCTGTCTAGTCTTGTCTGTCTAGTCTTGTCTGTCTAGTCTTGTCTGTCTAGTCTTGTCTGTCTAGTCTTGTCTGTCTAGTCTTGTCTGTCTAGTCTTGTCTGTCTAGTCTTGTCTGTCTAGTCTTGTCTGTCTAGTCTTGTCTGTCTAGTCTTGTCTGTCTAGTCTTGTCTGTCTAGTCTTGTCTGTCTAGTCTTGTCTGTCTAGTCTTGTCTGTCTAGTCTTGTCTGTCTAGTCTTGTCTGTCTAGTCTTGTCTGTCTAGTCTTGTCTGTCTAGTCTTGTCTGTCTAGTCTTGTCTGTCTAGTCTTGTCTGTCTAGTCTTGTCTGTCTAGTCTTGTCTGTCTAGTCTTGTCTGTCTAGTCTTGTCTGTCTAGTCTTGTCTGTCTAGTCTTGTCTGTCTAGTCTTGTCTGTCTAGTCTTGTCTGTCTAGTCTTGTCTGTCTAGTCTTGTCTGTCTAGTCTTGTCTGTCTAGTCTTGTCTGTCTAGTCTTGTCTGTCTAGTCTTGTCTGTCTAGTCTTGTCTGTCTAGTCTTGTCTGTCTAGTCTTGTCTGTCTAGTCTTGTCTGTCTAGTCTTGTCTGTCTAGTCTTGTCTGTCTAGTCTTGTCTGTCTAGTCTTGTCTGTCTAGTCTTGTCTGTCTAGTCTTGTCTGTCTAGTCTTGTCTGTCTAGTCTTGTCTGTCTAGTCTTGTCTGTCTAGTCTTGTCTGTCTAGTCTTGTCTGTCTAGTCTTGTCTGTCTAGTCTTGTCTGTCTAGTCTTGTCTGTCTAGTCTTGTCTGTCTAGTCTTGTCTGTCTAGTCTTGTCTGTCTAGTCTTGTCTGTCTAGTCTTGTCTGTCTAGTCTTGTCTGTCTAGTCTTGTCTGTCTAGTCTTGTCTGTCTAGTCTTGTCTGTCTAGTCTTGTCTGTCTAGTCTTGTCTGTCTAGTCTTGTCTGTCTAGTCTTGTCTGTCTAGTCTTGTCTGTCTAGTCTTGTCTGTCTAGTCTTGTCTGTCTAGTCTTGTCTGTCTAGTCTTGTCTGTCTAGTCTTGTCTGTCTAGTCTTGTCTGTCTAGTCTTGTCTGTCTAGTCTTGTCTGTCTAGTCTTGTCTGTCTAGTCTTGTCTGTCTAGTCTTGTCTGTCTAGTCTTGTCTGTCTAGTCTTGTCTGTCTAGTCTTGTCTGTCTAGTCTTGTCTGTCTAGTCTTGTCTGTCTAGTCTTGTCTGTCTAGTCTTGTCTGTCTAGTCTTGTCTGTCTAGTCTTGTCTGTCTAGTCTTGTCTGTCTAGTCTTGTCTGTCTAGTCTTGTCTGTCTAGTCTTGTCTGTCTAGTCTTGTCTGTCTAGTCTTGTCTGTCTAGTCTTGTCTGTCTAGTCTTGTCTGTCTAGTCTTGTCTGTCTAGTCTTGTCTGTCTAGTCTTGTCTGTCTAGTCTTGTCTGTCTAGTCTTGTCTGTCTAGTCTTGTCTGTCTAGTCTTGTCTGTCTAGTCTTGTCTGTCTAGTCTTGTCTGTCTAGTCTTGTCTGTCTAGTCTTGTCTGTCTAGTCTTGTCTGTCTAGTCTTGTCTGTCTAGTCTTGTCTGTCTAGTCTTGTCTGTCTAGTCTTGTCTGTCTAGTCTTGTCTGTCTAGTCTTGTCTGTCTAGTCTTGTCTGTCTAGTCTTGTCTGTCTAGTCTTGTCTGTCTAGTCTTGTCTGTCTAGTCTTGTCTGTCTAGTCTTGTCTGTCTAGTCTTGTCTGTCTAGTCTTGTCTGTCTAGTCTTGTCTGTCTAGTCTTGTCTGTCTAGTCTTGTCTGTCTAGTCTTGTCTGTCTAGTCTTGTCTGTCTAGTCTTGTCTGTCTAGTCTTGTCTGTCTAGTCTTGTCTGTCTAGTCTTGTCTGTCTAGTCTTGTCTGTCTAGTCTTGTCTGTCTAGTCTTGTCTGTCTAGTCTTGTCTGTCTAGTCTTGTCTGTCTAGTCTTGTCTGTCTAGTCTTGTCTGTCTAGTCTTGTCTGTCTAGTCTTGTCTGTCTAGTCTTGTCTGTCTAGTCTTGTCTGTCTAGTCTTGTCTGTCTAGTCTTGTCTGTCTAGTCTTGTCTGTCTAGTCTTGTCTGTCTAGTCTTGTCTGTCTAGTCTTGTCTGTCTAGTCTTGTCTGTCTAGTCTTGTCTGTCTAGTCTTGTCTGTCTAGTCTTGTCTGTCTAGTCTTGTCTGTCTAGTCTTGTCTGTCTAGTCTTGTCTGTCTAGTCTTGTCTGTCTAGTCTTGTCTGTCTAGTCTTGTCTGTCTAGTCTTGTCTGTCTAGTCTTGTCTGTCTAGTCTTGTCTGTCTAGTCTTGTCTGTCTAGTCTTGTCTGTCTAGTCTTGTCTGTCTAGTCTTGTCTGTCTAGTCTTGTCTGTCTAGTCTTGTCTGTCTAGTCTTGTCTGTCTAGTCTTGTCTGTCTAGTCTTGTCTGTCTAGTCTTGTCTGTCTAGTCTTGTCTGTCTAGTCTTGTCTGTCTAGTCTTGTCTGTCTAGTCTTGTCTGTCTAGTCTTGTCTGTCTAGTCTTGTCTGTCTAGTCTTGTCTGTCTAGTCTTGTCTGTCTAGTCTTGTCTGTCTAGTCTTGTCTGTCTAGTCTTGTCTGTCTAGTCTTGTCTGTCTAGTCTTGTCTGTCTAGTCTTGTCTGTCTAGTCTTGTCTGTCTAGTCTTGTCTGTCTAGTCTTGTCTGTCTAGTCTTGTCTGTCTAGTCTTGTCTGTCTAGTCTTGTCTGTCTAGTCTTGTCTGTCTAGTCTTGTCTGTCTAGTCTTGTCTGTCTAGTCTTGTCTGTCTAGTCTTGTCTGTCTAGTCTTGTCTGTCTAGTCTTGTCTGTCTAGTCTTGTCTGTCTAGTCTTGTCTGTCTAGTCTTGTCTGTCTAGTCTTGTCTGTCTAGTCTTGTCTGTCTAGTCTTGTCTGTCTAGTCTTGTCTGTCTAGTCTTGTCTGTCTAGTCTTGTCTGTCTAGTCTTGTCTGTCTAGTCTTGTCTGTCTAGTCTTGTCTGTCTAGTCTTGTCTGTCTAGTCTTGTCTGTCTAGTCTTGTCTGTCTAGTCTTGTCTGTCTAGTCTTGTCTGTCTAGTCTTGTCTGTCTAGTCTTGTCTGTCTAGTCTTGTCTGTCTAGTCTTGTCTGTCTAGTCTTGTCTGTCGCACTCTGAATCCATGCGACAAGCGTTTTTGGAGTGCCTAGTTGGTTTCCGCCTTTTGTGTCAAGCCTTAAAATTTACCAAGCCTTAAAATCCACGCGAAGCCGCGGGCAATGGATAGTATTAAATAAATTAAGTATTGTATTATATGTTATCCTTACCTTCTCCTCCTGCACAAAATAAATGCAATTCCAATCACGATAAGAATATTCAAAACCCAAGACGTAACATTTTGTATACAGAATAAAATATCCATGTGTGAATTGCTAGATGTTTGATTTTTGATGTTTGTTTGATGTTTGTTTGATGCACATTGTTCTGTATGCGTCCATTGGGGCAATACATACGATTCGCTACAAAAGTGTTTATTTCTGAACAACAGGCAACAAAACACGACATATTTGTTGTTTTCCCAGACGTTTCGCCGGACCAAAAACTCGTTCGACTCGAGTAAATTTACGCCACGAAATATTTCGTTTCTCTCGATTATATCAAAAACGAAAACATCCTTCAATTCGTTCAATATTCGGGATGGATCGGAACGTATTATCATAATTTTGCTAAAATTAAATTAATCGATTTTTATATCATAAAGTCAATGAATCTGAAATAATTTATTCCAGTTTTTGTCCAGTCCGTTTAGTCTGTAAAAGGAAACTATAGGTTAGGCAAGGTTTGCTTAGTTTAGGTTAAAACAGAGAGAGCACGGGCTCGGCTTCAGTGATTGACGTGACCTTTGCCAGTGCGGGGCTTGCTCAACTTATTAGCGGATGGAAAGTGAGAGACGGGGTTAAGTCTGAGTGACCACCGTTACATAACATACAATAGATCTGAGCCGGTTACTAGAAGATTGAGACCACAACTTCAGACAAGGGGCTGGGCAACCAACATAATGGACAAAGAAGCCTTTACAACAAGCATACGTGAGGAAGCAAGAAAAATCAGGCGTTCCCAACCAGAAGACTTAGTCATGGCTGCAATAACGGCTGTGGAAAGAGCATGCGACGCGTCGATGCCCAGAAGATGTGGGATTGGAAAAAAGACGCCCGTATTTTGGTGGTCTGCAAATCTGGCGGCGTTGAGACGCGAATGCCTACGTTCAAGGCGCAAGGCACAACGAGCCAGGACATCTGGTAAGCAGGAGGCTGATAATCTTTTGGCGGACCAAAAGGCCGTGAGGAAACAGTTCCGTCTTGCTTTGCTAAGTAGCAAGGAGAGAAATGCAAGAAGCTGTCGATGAAGACCCCTGGGGACTCCCCTAAGGTATTGTTAAAGGACGACTAGGACGCAGATTACCAACTGTAATAAAATATCCTATCAAATTGGAACGAATAATTGATAAACTGTTCCCGAATCATGAGGGACAAGCCTGGGACGCTGCGGGCGAGGTCGAAGAGGATCCCCCAGACTTCACAGAAGAGGAGCTGCGGACAGCAGCGAAGAGATTGCCATCTGGCAAGGCGCCAGGAATAGATGGTATCCCAAATGAGGCCGTCGTGGCTACGCTAGCTAGTCCTCCTTTCAGCTTACAACGTCAGCCTGCATAGGAAAAGCTTCCATCCCCGGTGGAAGAGACAACGCCTAGTACTTATACCTAAGGGCACAGCGGACTCGTATCGACCATTGTGTATGATTGACACGATGGCAAGCTGCTTGAGCGCATGATACTTGCGAGGCTCAATTGAACATACAGGGGGATTATCCGAAAGACAGTTCGGCTTTCGCAGGGGCCGATCAACGATGGATGCCATGGAAGCGATTTTGAACATAGCGCGTATGGCGAACGCAAGGAAGGGCCGTTTCGCGACGCCCTGTGCGATGACTACGCTAGATGTACGGAATGCATTCAATTCAACGAGGTGGTCGGCCATAGTCGGGGCGCTACAGGGCAGAGATGGAATGCCTGGCTATTTAGTCGAAATGATTAGAAATTATTTATCGAACAGACTACTAATATACAGTACAACAGAGGGACAGAGGAGTCGCCGTATAACCGCTGGTGTGCCACAGGGCTCGGTACAGTAGCGTCGCTAGCGTCGGTCAATCGGGCGAATGCCCGGGGCCCACGGACTAGGGGGCCCCACAATGGCTGCAGATCGATTCTGAGACGACTGACGTGTGGCGTGTCGCGAATTTCACATGGGGGACCGCACCAGGTGGGTTTTAAAAAGGCTCAAATTTGACATTTGTATGCAGCCGGAGGCGGCAAATATTGGGTATTTTAACCGCGCGTCTTCGATGACTTAACTGTGAATGTGCGTCCGCACGTTGCGCATTCCCAAGTTTCGTCTTCCGTCCTGCCGCGCCCCTCTGGAGATCCAAAACCCACTCTAAAATCGTGATTTTTGCGGAAACGGCTCGACGGAAGCGGCGGCGGCGGTGCAAAACGGGAATGTACATTTTTCCGGTGTAGAACCGAGATCCCCGTCGAGCGGTGCCGTTATCGCGACTCAACTCCCCCAGATACGGACGCACCAGACCGAAAACCAAAATCACGATATTTTACTTATGAGGCGCATTTTCGGTCGGATCTCATTTTTTTGCCGGGTCCTCTAGCCGCCGCCGCGCCACGTTTTTAGAGCAATCGCTCGCCGTCCAGCGACGTTCACCTGGTGCAAGATCAAACAAATTATTTTTTTTGCCGATTTTCCAATCACTTCCACGGACGCCCAGGACTTATTTGATGGGCTCCAGGTCGCCGGTTAGGTTCGTTCTCTTCAGAACACTCGCGCGCAACCATTCCGGCAAGAATTTTTAAACTGCGACGACTTTCTGCGAATCTGCGGCAGTTTGAAGAGAAAAATGAGCAAAAAGTGAGAAAAACCAGAGGCGTTTTGCGGGGGTACATAGAACTTCGGAACTAATTGACGGATCGGAACCGGACCGGTGCCGCTCGATCGGCCAATGAACCTTTTAGTTTGTTTGGGAGTTTAATCCCGATTGCACCCAAGATGGCGTCGCGACACCATAAAAACGACGTTTTTTTGGACATCAAGGAAAACTCCCACGGAACTGCCAACTTGAGCTCTGCGGGAACGGTTTCGCGAGATTCCCGCAGGGAATTGAACGTTTCATCTTTTACTGCAAGCGGCATCGCGCTGCGTCGTTTTCAACCGTCGCGACGCCTGCCCAAACTCGCCATATTTTATTTACTGGGGGCCCCAACTCAATATATATGCCCGGGGCCTCCAAATCCAAACGACGGCGCTGGCTCGGTACTTGGGCCGACCCATAGTAATATATTAGGCTAGGCTAGATTCGTTTTAATTGGAACGCATGGATGGAGAGTGGACAAGAGAAAGATTGGGAGACGTCATGAAAGAGCTGGCTAAAAGGACAGGCCCCGAAAATGGACTGCGGAGCTCTTGTGAAGCAGTTCTTCACAGGGCCTGTGATGTGGTGTTTCGGAGAAAACAGAGGGGCGTCAATGAGCGGAATGAGCAGATAACTGAAAAGCGTAAAACCTGTTTGCGTGAAAGGAGATGTTATAGGCGAGCAAATTAGAAGTGCAGAAGGAGATATAACCTGGCGCACAGGGAACTTCGCAGAGCCATCGCGAACTCCAAGCAGGAAGCTTGGAGAGTGGTTTGCGAAGAGGTGAAAAATAACATCTGGGATAACGGCTATAACATCGCCACCAGGAAAATTGCGCTAAGGGTTAATACTTTCCGGGGGGATGGCCTAATGACGGAAGACAAGAAGCTGTTTCCAGTGCATGAACGAATGAACTGGCTGGAACCCGTGGGATGGAGATCGGCGCCCGTTTTCACTCCAGCCGAGCAGCAAAGTGCAGTTGCCGGATGAAGGAGGGAAAAGCGCCGGGTCCTGATGGTGTTCCACCCGAAGCGTGCAAGATGTTTGGGCATGTGTGCGAGGACATGTGCTTGAGCATGATGAATGAATTGTTGATGAATGGCAGTTTCCCCAAAGAGTGGAACAGAGCGAGACTGGTGATGATTGAAAAAGAGCGAAAGGAAGGAGAGGAAGCCAAATACAGGCCAATCCGCCTACCGAATGTGAAAGCGAAGATGTTTGAGAGTATGATCGGAGCTAGTATAAATGAGGATATCGAGAGGTCTTTTAGAGGAACAGTTTGGGTTCAGAGCCGGCCGCACTACGGTGAACGCAATGATGCGTGTGATAGAGAGAGCAAGGTTAGCCAATACGGGTCCATAGCCTACCCGTAGCCTACTCTGGACTTGAAAAATGTTTTCAAGATAGTCCCATAGAGGCTTTGGAACTAAAGGGGACTAGCTCCCTACTTTCCAAAGATAGTGGTGAGCTACTTGAATGATAGGGAGATAGTGACTGTGGAAGATGAAATCTTCAAAATGAGTGCGGGTGTTCCACAGGGTTCGGTTCTTGGGCCGATACTGTGGAACATATTTTATGATGAGGTTTTGAGATTGAGGCTGCCAGACGGGGTTACACTCGTCGGGTAAGCTGATGACTTAGCGGTGGTCGCTGTCGCAAGAACGGAAGGAAGTCTGAAAGCGATAATGAATGAGGCAATTAGTGGGATTGATCGGTGGATGGGGGAAAAAGGCGGTCCTACTAATTGGGAGAAGAAAGCCGCGCGAACTGACTGTGGGGACAGTTGACGTATATATATATATATATATATATACAGTTGAACGAATGGGGACAGTTGACGTACCGGCTCGGGAATCTATAAGATACCTTGTGATAGAGCTTCAGCGAAATCTTAGGGTGAGGAACCTTGTGGTACCTTGTGGTAGAGCTTCAGCGAAATCGCAGGGTGAGCAAGGCTACAGCATGTGTGAGAGCCCTTGGACGGCGTGCAAGGGGGAAAAAGAGCTTGCTCTGGCTCTCCACAAAACCGAGGCGGTTCTGCTAATTGGGAGAAGAAAGCCGCGCGAACTGACCGTGCGAATGGGGACAGTTGACGTACCGCCTCGGGAATCTGTAAGATACCTTGGGGTAAAGGCTGTCCGATCAGGTCACCCATGTGGTGACCATAGCGGCATCATCCGTCGAAGGCTCTTGCATATGCTGTAGCTTACATGTGTGCGAGCCCTTGGATGGCTGATGCTCAACATAGGTGGCCGTTGGCCTCCAAGAGGAGGGTTATGAATGCGGTCGTACATTCCATTCTCCTGTATGGGATGCCGGCATTGATAAATGCGTTCAGGATTGAATGTTATAGAGCGAGACTGATGAGAGTGCACAGGTGTATGCTGCTGCGCGTGTGCAGCGCATACAGGACTGTTTCTGCTGACGCCGTTTCTGGTGGCGGTCGTTGCTGGAATTATTCCGTTAGATCTTCTGGCGCATGAAAGGGTGAGAGTTTGCGGAGGTAATGACCCTAGAACTGAAAGGGAAAAAACAAAGCGTGTATGGCAAGAGCTATGGGAGGGGTCGGAAAAGGGAGCCTGAACCAGGCAACTGATTCCGACTATCGATGAATGGGTCAACCGTGGGCTATCACCTCACCCAGGCGCTTACGCGGCATGGATGCTTTAGGTCTTACCTGGTGCGCATCGGGAAACTGATTGAGGCGCACTGTAGGTATTGTGGAGCGACTGAGGACACTGCGCAGCATACCATCTTCGAGTGTACGAGATGGAAGAGAATGAGGAACGCAGCAGAATGCAAATAAGGAGAGTATGGTGAGAATCATGCTCCGTAGTGAGTATGAATGGGGCGTGCTGACTGGCATGATATGATATATAATGAGGAGAAAGTGACGAGTGCAAGGCGGGACGAGGGGTTGCTACGCGCGAGCCGTGCGTGCCAACCCTGGGCCCCCTTTAGTGCGAAGGGGGCGCATAAATTTATTGTAAACTCTGATGCGAGTGGGGGCACGGCGATTAACGGAGCGCCAGACACAACGAGTGAATGCGGATGAATGCTTTGGGCATGAAAGGGGGAGGAACGTGATGAAGTTATGCCAAATTTTGGATTCCATCACGTTTTCTCCGGTTTGGGCTGGGGTGGTCATGAATGGTGGGGTTTTTTTTATTGGATCGCCCCTTTAAAGGGGGCAGCCCCACACTACCACACGGCTCGGTGTTTGCAGATTTTCACCTCCAGCACGTGAAAAAAAGCTACATTCGTTTAGGTTATATTAGGTTAGGTGTTTTTGACTGGGGGGGGGGGGGGGGTTGTCTGAATAGTGGGGTTTTTTTAGTGGGTCGCCCCTTTTAGGTGGGCAGCCCCACACTACCACTCGGCTCGGTGTTTTCAGATTTTCACGTGCTGGAGACGTGAAAAAAAAGCTACATCCGTCTAGGTTATATTAGGTTCCCAAAGATATGGAAAGTCGCGAAGTTGGTTCTACTTAAAAAAAATCTAAATAACACTCATGAAGCCGCCAAACATAGACCACTGTGCTTTCTGGACGTGGCAGGCAAACTGCTAGAGCAACTCCTCGTAGTAAGAATAAGAGCGGAAACAAACATGTCCGAGAGACAGTTCGGTTTTAGGCCAGGAAGGTCAACGATTGACGCCATTGAAAAGGTGGTGGAAACGGCGAGGTCAGCCAAAGCAGGAACGTGGAGGACAAGAGAGATCTGTATCCTCATAACGCTAGACATCAGAAACGCGTTCAATTCAGCAAGCTGGCAACACATCATGGATGAAGCGACAAAAGTAGGACTCCCCGCATACCTACTCCGCATAATAAGAAGCTACCTGGATAACCGGAAAATTGCAATGCAGTCAGAAAACAAAACACTTGAGCTAGAAATCACCAGCGGTGTTCCGCAAGGCTCTGTACTGGGCCCAACTTTGTGGAACATTCTGTATGACGGAGTGCTCAGATTAAGAATGCCAAAAGGAGCCGAGATAGTCGGTTTCGCGGACGACTTAGCTATCAAAATCTGTGGAAAAACCGAAAGCATAGTAATGGACAAGGCGAACGAAGCAATGAGGCTGGTGGACGAGTGGCTGGAGAAAAAGGACTTAAAGCTAGCCCCAGAGAAGACAGAGGTCGTAGTATTGGCGGGTAAGAGACAGTTAAGTGAGATAACTTTGAAGATCAAAGATACCATAATATCACCAAAAAGTGCAGTTAAGTACTTAGGTGTTATTATCGACAAAAACCTCTCGTTTAGCGTCCATGTCTCCAAAGCGGCGGAGAAAGCGTATAGAACCACCACTGCGCTGGAAAGGCTAATGCCAAACGTGGGAGGCCCCACTGCCAGCAAAAGGAAGTTACTATGTTCGGTAGCACTCTATGTGATGCTTTACGGAGCACCAATTTGGTATAGGGCCATGATGGTACAAAAGACAAGAGACAAACTGGCGACAGTGCAACGTAAACTTGCACTAAGAGTTAGTAGTGCGAACAGAACGGTATACAGGGAATCCATTCTTGTAATTGCAGGAATACCACCCATAGAAGTGCTAGTGTCGCAGAGAAAAAACACCTAGTCGTTGAAACGCCAAGGCAATATGTCTAAACAGGACATGCTGCAAAAGCTGCCACGGACCTGAAGTACGAGACCTGGCAAATCAATGGGATAACTCAAAAACAGGAACATGGACAAGGCACATTATTCCACATATCTATAAATGGGCCACAAGGACACATGGAGAGATAGACTACCTCATGACACAAGTACTCAGCGGCCACGGCTGCTTCCGAAATTATTTATACAAAATCGGAAAAGCAACGGACACCTTTTGTGAGTACTGTGGAGCTGAAGACAACGTCGCACACACGATCCTCCAATGCAAGCGCTGGGAAAAAGAACGTAGGGGCCTAACATAAATTAAAGAGGAAAGCGATCTGGTAAATAAAATGCTGGAGACCGAGGAAAACTGGGTTAGAATACAGGGTATAATCCGTGAAATAATTACCTCTTTTGCCTGCCACGTCCAGAAGGCACAGTGGTCTATATCCGGCGGCTTCATGAGTGTTATTTAGATTTTTTTTTAAGTAAAACCAACTTCGCGACTTTCCATATCTTTGGGAATTGTCCTAGTTGGAGACATCTATTCATAGCCTCGAGTATGTATTCAGTTTTTTTACACGCTGCGAGTTTTATGACCTCCGGTGGAATTCCGTCGGGCCCTGGGGCCCTGCCATCTCGGATGCGATCTTTAGCTATTCTTAGTTCTTCCAGGGTGAATTCAGGGATGTCGCTTACCGTTGGCTGCACCCAGTTCGGTACCTTATGTTTGGGAAAAAAATGCCGATTATTTCCATGATTTTTTCAATTGGGAGTTTTGGCGGGGGGGTATCTAGCCTTTAACCCTCTTGTGACTATTCCGTAGGCGTCTCCCCACGGATCATCGTCTACCACCTGGCACAGTTTCTTCCAGTGTTCCTTCTTAGAGGCATTAATTTCCCTTCTTAAGCTTTTTTTCGTATTCTTATAATCCTCCCTGTATTTAGTTGTCTCTTCCTTGAGTTCAGGGTTTTTCTTGATGGTCCTCTGGAACTTTCTTCTTAGTGTGATGCATTTTTTCCTAAGTTGGGCGATGTTTTCGTTCCACCAGTAGACTTTCCTTTTATTTCCATTCTTTTTACGGTTTGGTAATACATCGTTGCAGACTCTAATGATGACCGCTGCCATTTCTTCTGCTGTAATTTCCTGTGCTCTGTCGGTTTCTGTCTCGAGTCGTTTTGTCAGTTTTTCTTCGTTTAGGTGCTTGATTGACCAGCCCTGTGTAGTCATTGTCGTATGTGTAGTTGGTCCTTTTTTGTCTTCCGTTTGTATAGTGTAGTATATATACCTATGGTCGCTTAGGGTTTCCCTGTCTAGTACCTCCCAACATTTCACTTTCCCCCCGAGATTTTCGGTGAGAGTGAGATCTATAATGGATCGTGACGTTCTTCGTTCGAAGGTGGGCACATCTCCTTGGTTTTCTATATGGAGATCTAGTTGGGAGATCCAGTCAGAGACTAGATCGCCTCGCTCGTCCATTGTCGCATTGTACTTCCCCAGCTTGGGGATTTTGCATTAAAATCACCCGCAATAAGTTTGGGTTTCTTGTTTTTTCTTGTCATTACACCGATTTCGTCGAGGGATTTCTCCAGTTCTTTTAGTTTCTTATTTGGGAAGAAATAGCAACTGTACACCACCAGGTTGCTTGTTTCCAGCCAGGCAAAACCTGTCCCACTTCCACTACCCGTTATTATTATGTTCGCATTATTTATCCTGATCGCTGTGTCCCTTTTCCCGTCTTTGTACCACTCATGTCCACTTGTTTTGTTTTTATTTGGTTCGCTTACGATTGTTATGTCCATTCCCATTTCCGCTACTGTTGCGTCTAGGAGGTCGTGTGCCGCGCGAGATCGCATCGCATTTATTTGATTTCACTAACCTAACCTAACCTAATATAACCTAAGCGAATGTAGCTTTTTTTTCACGTGCAGGAGGTGAAAATCTGCAAACACCGAGCCGATGAGCCGGTAGTGTGGGGCTGCCCCCCTAAAAGGGGCGACCCACTAAAAACCCCCACCATTCAGACTCCCCCCAATCAAAAAAACCTAACCTAATATAATCTTCTTTTTTTTTGGGGTTTGGGGGAAGCTCTAGCAGCCTGTGTGTGAGGCTCGCACAGATTATATTAGGTTAGGTTTTTTTGACTGGGGGGGGGGGGGGGGTCTGAATGGTGGGGGTTTTTAGTGGTTCGCCCCTTTTAGGGGGGCAGCCCCACACTACCACTCGGCGCGGTTTTTTCAGATTTTCACGTGCTGGAGACGTGGAAAAAAAGCTACATTAGTCTAGGTTATATTAGGTTAGGTTAGGTTTTTTTGACTGGGGGAGGGGGTCTGGATGATGGGGGTTTTTAGTGAGTCGCCCCTTTAGGGGGGCCGCCCCACACCACCACTCGGCTCGGTGTTTTCAGATTTTCATGTGCTGGAGACGTGGAAAAAAAAGCTACATTCGTCTAGGTTATATTAGGTTAGGTTTTTTTGACTGGGGGAGGGGGTCTGGATGGTGGGGTTTTTTAGTGATTCGCTCCTTTTAGGGGGCCGCCCCACACTACCACCCGGCTCGGTGTTTTCAGATTTTCACGTGCTGGAGACGTGGAAAAAAAGCTACATTCGTCTAGGTTATATTAGGTTAGGTTAGGTTTTTTTGACTGGGGGGGTGGGGTCTGGATGGTGGGGGTTTTTAGTGAGTCGTCCCTTTTAGGGGGGCAGCCCCACACTACCACTCGGCTCGGTGTTTGCAGATTTTCACCTCCTGCACGTAAAAAAAAGCTACATTCGTTTAGGTTATATTAGGTTAGGTTAGGTTTTTTTGACTGGGGGGGGGTCTGAATGGTGGGGGTTTTTAGTGAGTCGCCCCTTTTAGGGGGGCCGCCCCACACTATCACTCCGCTCCGTGTTTGCAGATTTTCACCTCTAGTACGTGAATAAAAAGCTACATTCGTTTAGGTTATATTAGGTTAGTCGGTTATTATTAGATAGTATTAGGTTATATTAGGTTAGTCGGTTATTATTAGGTAGTATTAGGTTATATTAGGTTAGTTGTCAGGTTTGTTTAGTCTCTGAAAGTCAAGTATAGATTTGGTCGCTTAGGTTAGATTATGTTATATTAGGTTAGTGTCAGGTTTGTTTAGTCTCTGAAAGTCAAGTATATATTAGGTCGCTTAGGTTACATTATGTTATGCTAGATTAGTGTCCGTTTTGTTTACCTTCTAAAAAACAAGTATAAATCTCTTATCGACTTGTTATCTATCTCTTAGTCTTATCAAGTCTTCTACAGTTTTATATAAACTGTCCACTGTCTTCTCTACTTTTGTGCACTACGGTCCAGTCTTATAAATTCTATTCCCGTCTTGTACAACCCCCTCAAGTTCCACCGAATATAAACTTATCAAGCCTTATGAAATATTGTCTATATTTGTCCAGTCTTATCTAAACATATCCGAACTAATGTAGCCTTGTCTAATCTCGTTTAGTTTGTCTATACTAGACTAGTCTTTGTTTAGTTTTGTCTGATCTTCCGCAATCATGTTTGGTAATTTAGGTATTTACGTATTAACGCCGCCACCGCTATATATTGGATTGAGAATTCGCGCTGCCGCGCGTATGCTGTCTTGGTTTATCTGTCCGCCTCGCGGCGGGCAACCTAATCTAACCGAGGTTAAAAAAAACCGGCCAAGTGCGAGTTGTGACTCGCGCATCGAGGGTTCCGTACAAACTTGTAAGTAAGGTATCTTTTTTTTGTGGAGGACGTAGCAAGCACATTGTTACCTTGACAAGTGGCCCTCCTGAAATCACGACCATCTTAGTACCGCTGCAAGCATAACCTCAAGATGCCGCTGTCGTACGATGGAATTCTACCCTATATTTTATTACCATACATCCCCCATACACTGTCAAAATTTTGTCCAAAGCCCTTTTGAACCGTGGCTTTTTGAATCTTCATCTGGATCCGCAGATTGGTAAATATCAAGGTGGGTTCCGGAAAGGCCGATCGTGTACAGAGCAAATTATCAATTTGAAAAACTCAATGTATTACTTCCGTAAAATGTCAAACAAAAATTATGTCATTACTTTTGTTGACTTTGCTTATGGCAGCATTGACCGTGAATCCCTTGTTGCAGTAATCTCAGAATCTAGATAAGATCGCAAGACAACATCAATCATCAATGATACCCTCTTGAATACAAGTTCAAAGGTTAAATTTATGAGAGGACTGAGCGCAGAATTTTCAATTGATACAGGAGTGCATCAAGGAGATGGATTATCTCCATTGTTGTTTAATTGTGCGCTTTGAAAAGTCGTCGGAGAATGGAGACGAGCTGGTGCACCATCCCATAGACTAGGACCAAAACTCAAAGGGATAAAATTCGACTGCTTGGCATTTGCGCCAAACATTTCTGATGCCCAGAAACAACTTGCTCCAAGCAAATTACTCCAAGAACAAGCAGCAAAAATCGGCTTGCGGAATTTTTTTTAACAAAACCAAATTTATGACGAATATTAAAACAGCTCCGAATATACTCCGCATTGGTAATTGTAAGGTCTCAATGTCAAAGTGACATAAACGTATTTTTTGCTCTCCCTCCTTTTTCGACCTAATACACCGTCGTCTCCGCCGTCGTCTGGTCCCAAGCCCAGGGTGTGAAAGGAGGAGGGTGGTCGGCCTGCCGCGCCGACCAGAATCGGGAAACCGAAGAAACTAGGCAAGAAACCGCATGGATACACGACTTAACCACTTACGAATTAATGCTACCGCATCCGGGGCAGCCGATGCGCCAGCTTTGGGAACCAGGGATGCTGGTGAGAAGTGGACTACTGGTCAAAGACTCAGGTTAATCACACCGAAATCAGAAATACGAATCGCCGCATGGAATGTGCGAACGGGACATCACGTTGGTCAAAAGGAAATTATCGCCAAGGAATTATTGAAATGCAAAATATCGATCTGTGCATTATCAGAACTGCGGCTCACAGGATCTGGGACAATGAAGGTTGACCCACCATCAATCGACGAGACGATGACGCTATTCTATTCTGGTGGCGACAAACGAGAAGCGGGCGTTGGCTTTATGGTTGATCGACGGGCCTCTGCCAGTGTTATCGCATTCCAACCGATATCCGAGCGTCTGGCGGTTATCACTATTGATGGAACGATTAAGACCCATATTGTATCCGTCTACGCCCCAACTGAGACCAGCCCGGACACAAACAAGGATGAATTTTATGCCCAGTTTCAACACACACTGGATACAATACCCCAAACCGAATTAATCGTACTTATGGGCGACTTTAATGCACATACGGGTGCAGATCGAACCGGTTGGGAAGAAACGATGGGAAAATTCGGATACGGGGAAATAAATGACAACGGATTACGCCTCTTATCATTTGCAGCGTCAAACAACTTGATCATCGGCAACAGCATCTTTCGTCACCCCCTCAAACATCAACTCACGTGGCGAAATCCATCCGGCAACGATTCGGCGATGTTGGACTACATTTTGGTCAACACCAGATTCCGATCGACGCTCAAAGATGTACGTGCGATGCGTGGACCCGACTGTGGATCAGACCATTATCTTGTCCGAGTGAAACTACAATTGAAATTACAAAGAGCAAAGAAAAAGGCACCACCATCAGCCAAGAGGAACTGGGCTTGTCTGCGAGACCCTGAAACCAGCCGAAAATTTCAAATCGCATTATCCAACAAATTTGCAGCACTCACGATACCAGTCGATATCAACATAGAAGAAAAACAACTTTCTGAGTCTATTGTGGGGTGTGCAACGGAGCTGTGTCCGCCCATATGTCGACGGACGCAGCAATAGATCTCGGACGACTGTCTCAATCTAGTCGACCAGCGGAAGCAAATGAAACACGTCGATTTCAAACAATACCGACGATTGAACAAAGAAGTTCGACAGAAAATGAAATTGGAACGGGAAGCTTACTGGAATAACATCGCGGCTGACATGGAAGAAGCAGCGTCAAGGCATGAGTACCGGACGCTGTACCAGACAATCCGACGGTTAAGTGGCAAAACAACATCAACAAATGACAATATCAAAAAATTGGATGGAACTTTCGTGACCTCTCCTCAGGAACGTCTACAGCGGTGGAGAGAATTCTTTCATCAGCTGTACAACCACAATCCGCCAGTAGGTCCAGCACCCGAACTGCCGATTATTGAGCAGCCGATAAATCAGTTTCCCGATACTGAACCAACAATCAATGAGGTGAAGACGGCAATAAAATCCCTGAAAAATGGTAAAGCGCCGGGAGGAGATCAAGTAACTGCCGAAATGATCAAAGCCGGGGGAGACGTCTTATTACATCAACTTCACGTTCATTCAGATTGTGTTCCATCCGTGTGGAAGAAAGCGATTGTTGTGCCTATTTTGAAGAAAGGCGACAGTCGGGAATGCAAGAATTACCGTGGTATTAGCCTCCTCTCGATCGTCGGCAAAGTATTTATGAAAATCATACAATCAAGACTACAGAAACATCGAGAGCAAACAAGCCGGGAAGAACAAGCTGGATTTCGACCACATCGAGGATGCATCGATCAGATATTTGCTCTCCGTCAGCTAATGGAAGAAAGAATTCGATGTAGCAAACGAACTGTCGTCGTCTTCATCGATTTCAAATCTGCTTTTGATTGCATCGATTGGACAAGCTTGTGGGAAGCCCTGAAGATCGAACACGTGCTACTGAAAATCATTCAACTTCTTCAAGCATCGTACGACGGCTCAACCAGCAATGTTCGTATCCGAAACGACATGTCTGAGGAATTCCCGATTCGAACCGGAGTCCGGCAAGGAGACGTGGCCTCGCCGCTCCTTTTTAACATTGTGATCGACACGATTATGCGAAAAGCGTTTGATGGGCGACGCGGAGTTCGATATGATGACAAAAACTTCCTAACCGATCTGATGTTCGCCGATGACAGTGCGGTTTTCGCCAACACAGATGCCGAAGCAACAGACACCTTGTATGACATTTCCCGCATTGCCCAGTCATACGGACTGAGAATCAATGCGGATAAGACCAAAGTGCTTACAACGGATGGATCTGAAGCCAGAGTTTACCTCGATGGAACCACAATCGAGCAGGTACCACAGTTCAAATATTTGGGATCACTGGTTGTGGAGAAGAAAGTAGCTTCGACAGCCGAAGTTCACAGCTGGATAGGCCAGGCAATAGCAACGTTTGCTTCACTCAAGTGGTGCATATGGAAGCGGACGAATATTACCATCAAAACCAAAATACGCCTATACCGGACGCTGATCCTCCCAATTCTTCTTTATGGATCGGAAACATCGACATTACTCAAACCAGACCTTAACAAGCTCGAGGCCTTCCAAAAGCGATGCCTGAGACAGATTCTCTGCGTCTCACTCCTCAACCACCTCCGAAATGAGACAAGGTGCGACCAACAGACACCGATTGTTGAGGAAATTCAAAAACGCCGATTACGATGGTTCGGCCACATCTGTAGGATGGGCGACAATCGAGTACCGCACAAACTCCTATGGAAAAAACGACCTCTTGATTGGAGAACACAAAAACAAGCACCGAAGACCACATGGTTGAAACACGTAGAGAACGATTTTAAAAACCAGCGAATAACAACAGCTGAGGCAAGAACCGTTGCAACTGATCGATTAGAATGGAAGCGTATAGTGAATGGAGCACGGAATCTAGCGGCACCAACAGCAGCGTACTGGCTACGAGGTCGACCACCTCTCCATGCGCCGGCTATGGATTAAAGAAGAAGATATCTGAATAGCTCTATGAATATGTTCGAAATTAGAATATTATGAATGGTCGAATTTATCTCAATTTGTGCGATGCAAAATATTTAGCCGGTGCAATATCAGGTCGATTCAATCATATCTAGACGTATAAGGTATTTTAAATCAAGCTTATGCAGTCGAATGATTTAAACTCCTGAAACCTTCTACCTCCATCAAATATGTCTTCTTATTCAATAGTGATATATTAATATTATTATTATTCTGGGCGAATGGGTCATTTTCGCGAATCAACATTTATTCGCCTTGTTTTTTGCCCAATAACTTCATTCGCAACGATTCAGCGAGTCTTCGCTACTGCAACCAGACGTGTCTAGTAGGTTTTCTCTCTTCTCCCTCAAAACCCCGTGTATGAGTATTTTCTTAATTTCCTGTCGTTCTTTGAGATTGGGAAAACCTAATTCTTCCAAGACCTTTTCTGCCTGTTTGTACCAATTGGACCTTGATGTCTTTTTCTGCAAAAGCGTAAAGATTTTATATGTTAACCTTGTTGGGTCCACTCTGTCCCAAACGTCCCATGAATTGGATCCTTCTCATAAGGATTGTGTCTGTGATTTTAGTAATTTTCAAATAGACGTCAGCATTTGGTTTTGGAAGGTAAAATCCATCTTTGATTCTTGGTCCCAACATTTTTCGCATGATTTAGCGTTCCCTAATCTGCAATTGATTTCTCAGTGTTTTGTGTTGTAGATTAAGTGTCTCGGCTGCATAAAGGGCTGCAGATAAAACTACTGTTTTATAATGTCGACTTTTACAATTACAAGAGAGGCATTTTTGTTATAAACTTGTATTGTCAAATGGAAAGCAGTTTCCATATCCTGTAGTCTTGCTTCCATAGAATTTCTTTCGTTGTCAGTTTTGATCCATTCACCCAAATACTTGAAGTCTGTCGCTCGGGAGACCTTCTTCTTCTTCTTTAATCCATAGCCGGCGCATGGAGAGGTGGTCGACCTCGTAGCCAGTACGCTGCTGTTGGTGCCGCTAGATTCCGTGCTCCATTCACTATACGCTTCCATGCTAATCGATCAGTTGCAACGGTTCTTGCCTCAGCTGTTGTTATTCGCTGGTTTTTTAAATCGTTCTCTACGTGTTTCAACCATGTGGTCTTCGGTGCTTGTTTTTGTGTTCTCCAATCAAGAGGTCGTTTTTTCCATAGGAGTTTGTGCGGTACTCGATTGTCGCCCATCCTACAGATGTGGCCGAACCATCGTAATCGGCGTTTTTTAATTTCCTCAACAATCGGTGTCTGTTGGTCGCACCTTTCTCTGATTGACTCATTTCGGAGGTGGTTGAGGAGTGAGACGCAGAGAATCTGTCTCAGGCATCGCATTTGGAAGGCCTCGAGCTTGTTAAGGTCTGGTTTGAGTAATGTCCATGTTTCCGATCCATAAAGAAGAATTGGGAGGATCAGCGTCCGGTATAGGCGTATTTTGGTTTTGATGGTAATATTCGTCCGCTTCCATATGCACCACTTGAGTGAAGCAAACGTTGCTGTTGCCTGGCCTATCCGGCTGTGAACTTCGGCTGTCGAAGCTACTTTCTTCTCCACAACCAGTGATCCCAAATATTTGAACTGTGGTACCTGCTCGATTGTGGTTCCATCGAGGTAAACTCTGGCTTCAGATCCATCCGTTGTAAGCACTTTGGTCTTATCCGCATTGATTCTCAGTCCGTATGACTGGGCAATGCGGGAAATGTCATACAAGGTGTCTGTTGCTTCGGCATCTGTGTTGGCGAAAACCGCACTGTCATCGGCGAACATCAGATCGGTTAGGAAGTTTTTGTCATCATATCGAACTCCGCGTCGCCCATCAAACGCTTTTCGCATAATCGTGTCGATCACAATGTTAAAAAGGAGCGGCGAGGCCACGTCTCCTTGCCGGACTCCGGTTCGAATCGGGAATTCCTCAGACATGTCGTTTCGGATACGAACATTGCTGGTTGAGCCGTCGTACGATGCTTGAAGAAGTTGAATGATTTTCAGTGGCACATGTTCGATCTTCAGGGCTTCCCACAAGCTTGTCCAATCGATGCAATCAAAAGCAGATTTGAAATCGATGAAGACGATGACAGTTCGTTTGCCACATCGAATTCTTTCTTCCATTAGCTGACGGAGAGCAAATATCTGATCGATGCATCCTCGATGTGGTCGAAATCCAGCTTGTTCTTCCCGGCTTGTTTGCTCTCGATGTTTCTGTAGTCTTGATTGTATGGTTTTCATGAATACTTTCCCGACTGTCGCCTTTCTTCAAAATAGGCACAACAATCGCTTTCTTCCACACGGATGGAACACAATCTGAATGCCATATATGCACTGTGAGAACGTGAAGTTGATGTAATAAGACGTTTCCCCCGGCTTTGATCATTTCGGCAGTTACTTGATCTCCTCCCGGCGCTTTACCATTTTTCAGGGATTTTATTGCCGTCTTCACCTCATTGATTGTTGGTTCAGTATCGGGAAACTGATTTATCGGCTGCTCAATAATCGGCAGTTCGGGTGCTGGACCTACTGGCGGATTGTGGTTGTACAGCTGATGAAAGAATTCTCTCCACCGCTGTAGACGTTCCTGAGGAGAGGTCACGAAAGTTCCATCCAATTTTTTGATATTGTCATTTGTTGATGTTGTTTTGCCACTTAACCGTCGGATTGTCTGGTACAGCGTCCGGTACTCATGCCTTGACGCTGCTTCTTCCATGTCAGCCGCGATGTTATTCCAGTAAGCTTCCCGTTCCAATTTCATTTTCTGTCGAACTTCTTTGTTCAATCGTCGGCATTGTTTGAAATCGACGTGTTTCATTTGCTTCCGCTGGTCGACTAGATTGAGACAGTCGTCCGAGATCCATTGCTGCGTCCGTCGACGGATGGGCGGACACAGCTCCGTTGCACACCCCACAATAGACTCAGAAAGTTGTTTTTCTTCTATGTTGATATCGACTGGTATCGTGAGTGCTGCAAATTTGTTGGATAATGCGATTTGAAATTTTCGGCTGGTTTCAGGGTCTCGCAGACAGGCCCAGTTCCTCTTGGCTGATGGTGGTGCCTTTTTCTTTGCTCTTTGTAATTTCAATTGTAGTTTCACTCGGACAAGATAATGGTCTGATCCACAGTCGGGTCCACGCATCGCACGTACATCTTTGAGCGTCGATCGGAATCTGGTGTTGACCAAAATGTAGTCCAACATCGCCGAATCGTTGCCGGATGGATTACGCCACGTGAGTTGATGTTTGAGGGGGTGACGAAAGATGCTGTTGCCGATGATCAAGTTGTTTGACGCTGCAAATGATAAGAGGCGTAATCCGTTGTCATTTATTTCCCCGTATCCGAATTTTCCCATCGTTTCTTCCCAACCGGTTCGATCTGCACCCGTATGTGCATTAAAGTCGCCCATAAGTACGATTAATTCGGTTTGGGGTATTGTATCCAGTGTGTGTTGAAACTGGGCATAAAATTCATCCTTGTTTGTGTCCGGGCTGGTCTCAGTTGGGGCGTAGACGGATACGATATGGGTCTTAATCGTTCCATCAATAGTGATAACCGCCAGACGCTCGGATATCGGTTGGAATGCGATAACACTGGCAGAGGCCCGTCGATCAACCATAAAGCCAACGCCCGCTTCTCGTTTGTCGCCACCAGAATAGAATAGCGTCATCGTCTCGTCGATTGATGGTGGGTCAACCTTCATTGTCCCAGATCCTGTGAGCCGCAGTTCTGATAATGCACAGATCGATATTTTGCATTTCAATAATTCCTTGGCGATAATTTCCTTTTGACCAACGTGATGTCCCGTTCGCACATTCCATGCGGCGATTCGTATTTCTGATTTCGGTGTGATTAACCTGAGTCTTTGGCCAGTAGTCCACTTCTCACCAGCATCCCTGGTTCCTAAAGCTGGCGCATCGGCTGCCCCGGATGCGGTAGCATTAATTCGTAAGTGGTTAAGTCGTGTATCCATGCGGTTTCTTACCTAGTTTCTTCGGTTTCCCGATTCTGGTCGGCGCGGCAGGCCGACCACCCTCCTCCTTTCACACCCTAGGCTTGGGACCAGACGACGGCGGAGACGACGGTGTATTAGGTCGAAAAAGGAGGGAGAGCAAAAAAATACGTTTATGTCACTTTTATAAAACTTTTTTTTTATTCAGATATAAAACCTGAATCAACTTATTTCAACAAGAATCAACACATTTTATTAAAAAATAGTCTTAATACTTAGCATGTCTAGCCTTGTCTGTCCAGTCCTGCATGTCCAGTTTTGTCTAACCAGTCTTGTTTGTCCAGTTTTATCTGTCCAATCGTGTCTGTCCAATTTTATCTGTCCAGTCTTGTCTGTCCAGTCTGTCTGTTCAATCTCGTCTGTTTAGTCGTATCTATCCAGTATTGTCTGTCCAGTCTTGTCTGTTCAATCTTGTTTGTCCAGTCTTGTCTGTCTAGTCTCATCTGTCAAGTCTTGTCTACCTTCTGACAAAGAGAAGCTACTGAGGCTAGTGCACAGTTATTTACAATTTCGAAGGATCTGTATAGAAGCGGATGAACAGAATGTGGAACGAGAGATGTCCCGCAGGGCTCAGTAATGGGACCTACTCCGTGGAACATCCTGTACTACTGTATCCTGTAATACATCCTGAACATCCAGAAATCTTTGGCTTCGCTTATGTAACGATAATGTAATGATAACCTCAAGTAATGTCAATGTCAATCAAAATTAATTAAAAATAATAATTTAGTTTATAATTCACGCTTTCACAAAGAATTCCTTAAAGAAAAAAATGACAGTTGAAAACGAACATGTCAGTGATTGTCCAGAAGATGTGGAATTCGTCGATGAAGAAGAAATTAGTGAAGATGTGGCAAAGCGGCTTCTGAAATTGCCTGCTGTGCTAGCCGCGCTTCAAACTCAGAGAATTTACGAGATGATGGCCAACTCGCAGGGCTCGATAAGCGCCGTTTGAAAGCCATCAAGAAGCTCCAACTCGAACAAACTAACATCGTACGCCAACTTTCTTGAGGATGTATAAGTTTTGAGAGGTTTTGGGGGTTCAACCACCTGCCGACCAACCCCCCCCCCCCCCCCCCCCCCCCCCGAAATATGCAATATATAACATAATATTATATTGAGGCACACCGTCATTCTGCTTGGTGACTTCAATGCTCAATTTGGAAGAGAGAAAAAATACAGAAACATAGTGGGCAATTATCCGGCGCATAAGCGAACCAACCGCAACGGAGAACGATTGGTGGATCTGTGTAGGACTTTTGGGTTGATCATGAAATCTACAGCCTTCGAACACTTGCCAAGGAAGCAGAAGAATTGGATTTCACCTAATACTCACCTGGGTGAATTTCAGTTAGATCATGTGGCCATTTCACGCAAATCTCAAAAGGAAATATAAAACGTGAAGGTACTAAGAAGCGCCAATCTGGACTCTGACCACTACCTCTCAAAGATCAAAATAAGACTCCAGCCTAGAAACACTAGATTACACAGAACCTCCAAAATGGTAAAATTTGACGTCGAGCGACTCAAGAACAAAAAAATGACAGTTGAAAAAGGAAATATAAAACGTGCAAATCTCAAAAGGAAATATAAAACGTGAAGGTACTAAGAAGCGCCAATCTGGACTCTGACCACTACCTCTCAAAGATCAAAATAAGACTCCAGCCTAGAAACACTAGATTACACAGAACCTCCAAAATGGTAAAATTTGACGTCGAGCGACTCAAGAACAGTCAAGAACTGAAATCTACAGCCTTCGAACACTTGCCAAGGAAGCAGAAGAATTGGATTTCACCTAATACTCACCTGGGTGAATTTCAGTTAGATCATGTGGCCATTTCACGCAAATCTCAAAAGGAAATATAAAACGTGAAGGTACTAAGAAGCGCCAATCTGGACTCTGACCACTACCTCTCAAAGATCAAAATAAGACTCCAGCCTAGAAACACTAGATTACACAGAACCTCCAAAATGGTAAAATTTGACGTCGAGCGACTCAAGAACAGTCAAGAACTGATTCAAGTCAGAGACTGAACAACACAGAATAAAACAACTGGGACCAACTGAAGGAGACTCTTGTCAAGGCGGCCAATGAACTCGCCCCTCTCGCTAGAAGAAGGAAGGATCCGTGGTGGACTGAAGACTGTGAAAATGCAATTGCCCAAAGACAGATAGCCTCGAAGAGAGCTTTGCTAAGAATAATTCCAGAGATTCCTTTGGAACCTTTAAGCAGGTACGGGGGATGAGTGTTTAGGGGTTCTGGAACTTCACTATTTGTTTTTACTGCTCAATTTTGCCTGTATACCTATATACGCTGTATAAAGGTATACAGGGTATTTTTTTAAATAACGCGAATATTTTTAAACTTATAAAAAGAAAACTTTATTTTAATATTACACTTATTCACTAACTTATATTAAGATCTAACTATTTCTAGATCTAATATAAACTAATATATTAACTATTTCTAGATCTATTTCGATACTCTTAACATTCAGTTGTTCAATTGACTGCTTTTGGGCAATTGACTACCAAAAAATATAGGGCGTAAGTGATTTAAGTATATGTAGATTATAAACAAAAATTAGATGAAATATAATATATACAGGATGTTACGGGACTTGAGTATGTCGCATGTCGGTTATAAACAAGCAAAATTTAGGCATAATATATACCCTGTATGTATTATGTATATAGAGCGGACGTGATGAAATGCATAACCAATATAAACAAAGAAAATTCAGAATAAACAGCTTGGTGCTGACACATACTTTTTAACCTTCGGACCTAACCGAGGAGGACCTAACTGTATGCAACCCATATGCTTCTGGTGGCTGACAATACCACGCAACACATTAGTGTATTTTCATAAGTTTCTAATAGTAAATTCGCATTTTTCTTGTAATTAAACTACATATTTACGGTTTTCAGATTTTTCCCTTTACATGTGCTGTAAGACACCGCTTCTTGCCAAATATCATGATTCTAGGTCAACGGGAAGTACTCTATAGGTTTTGATTCCCTTGTGAAATCGCTAAATATGCGACATAAACGGACATATCTTTTGATCGCGTTGACTTACAAGTTTGATTTTTTCACAGCTGAAAGAGACCGCAGAGCCGAGTATTTGATACAAATTTCAACTTGTTACCTCTACGCGTTCCTGAGAAAAATGCTCTTGACAGACAGACAGACGGACAACAAAGTGATCTTATAAGGGTTCCGTTATCGGTACGGAACCCTAAAAATAAAGTATTTTGAGTTTTAAAAATGTTTTAATTTGAAAGAAAATGATTTATTTTATGATTTATCATAAAAAAATTAGGTGTAGATTAACGACATTTGAAAATGTAGCGGTGGTGGCGTTATTAATCCCGTCATTTATCCTCATTTAGTAGTTGGTCTAAAAATATCGTTCTCAGTGTAAACTTGTCTCAAAACGTAAAATCCCATTTAGTAAATCGATTTTATACTCACTAGAAACTCTCGTTGGAAATGTTTGTGTAGTTTCCGAATTTGATTGTGGACGTGCCGTTCGAATTGTGACATAGATTCGGATCTTGGATTCTCGGTATCGATTTATTCGATGGGGCATTGCCGCCAAAAATACCTGAAACATATTTATAGATTACACGGGCATCCTTAACTAAAAAACTCGCTCCTCGCGCGTTGCCTTGCAAACTCGGTTTATCCTATCACAGAGCCAATTCTTTGGTGAAAATGAAATGTCGACCAAGTGTCTGAACAAAGAAGTGTCTGTAAAGCGTCAACGAAGAGTAGTCAAAGTGTCAGGGAAGTGTCCGTTTGAACAAATTTGAACTGTGATATATCGAGCCTTAGAAATGTCAGTGAAGTGTCTTTGAGGTGTTTTATTGTGTAGTGTCGAGATTCACGCAATGGAAGTATCAGTGAAGTGTTGAATGTGTTGAATGAAACAAACGAAACACCTGAATATATACATATGTTCAACCTTTCCGGAGCTCTATAACAATTGTTATACATACGACGTAAGTTTGTATAATCTATAACGTAGGATGCTTTCACCAATTCTGTTTTAATTTAAACTGTTGACTTTCGTAAAATCAGTGGGAGTGCCGTTGAACTGTTTTAATGTGAAGTGTCGTCGAAGTGTTGACATTTATTGACACCTCGTTTGTCTCGGAAACACTTCGTTGCACTTCGACGACACTTTACTTTCATCAGGGTTATCAGAGATCGAAACTTAAATTTCCCCTAACAAACTCAAGTCCGTTTATTGTTCTCGGTATTGTCTTGTTTGATGCAGTCTCGTCTCACGCAATGGAAGTATCAGTACGTGTTGTTGAACTGTTTTAATTTACAAACTTAAAACAAACGGAACACAGCCTGAACATATAAATATATTCAGCCTTTCCGAAGCTCTATAACAATTGTTATACATACAACATACGTTTGTATAATTATTTATAATATAGGATGCTTTCACTAATTCTGTTTTAATTTAAACTGTTGACTTTCGTAAAATCGAAATATCAGTGCAGTGCCGTTGAACTGTTTTAATGTGAAGTGTCGTCGAAGTGTTGACGTTTGTTGACATTTGTTGACCCTTCGTTTGTTTCGGAAACACTTCGTTGCACTTCGACGACACTTTACTTTCACCAGGATTATCAGAGATCGAAACTTAAATTTCCTTAAACAAACTCAAACTCCTTTGTTTTTTTGTTCTCAGTAATATCTTGTTCGGTGCAGTCTCGTCTTGTTTGGTCTTTTAGCTCCTATAGACGAGCGTAATCTACTTAAGTATTAGGTGTGATTTAGGTGAGATCAAGCTGTGTGTGATTATCTTTGAAATATTAATAATCATACCAAACGATTGTGCTTTAGCTCTTTCTACGAGGAAGCAGAAACTGGCGAATAAAATGAAGCTCTTCATGTCATCTATTTCACGACTATTTTTTAACTGCTTGGACTATCTTGTGCGTTACTTCATTGTTATAGATGCGAATGTTATGGTGTAAACCGCACTGGTTCCTGTCGAATGACGCAATAATCTATGCGTTAATGATTAAATATAAAATACGAATTTATTGTCGTCTTTCCACTCAAAATATTTATTTTAAAATTTGGATTTAGAAGAATGTGTCTATAAAAGGGAAAGGAATATTTAGTCAAGGATATTTATAATATTTAGTCTAATTTATCAGGGAATTGAAACAAAAATGTTTTTACACTTTTATGTCGCATTTTGTGATGGTATTTTGAAGCGGTTTTATTTTAAAGCCTTCTAAACAATGGTCTAAGCATTTTATAACGGTGGTTAAATAATTTCCCAGTTTTCGACTGCGCCGAAAAACAAATTAGTGAGATTTTGCCGACTATATCAAGTCATATCTCGCGAACGGAAGCGGATAGCGAAATCTATATATCTACAGCCGGCAGGGAAAACACTGTCAGACGCGCCTTGAAATTTTCCATTCGGCATTTCGGCACGATTTTGCTAACTCGCATTTTCCGCGGATTTCACGATCTCGTAACTTTTCCACGGCTCATCGCAGAGACTTCTATAACTTTTCAACTTCAAATTGGGAACAAACAACTTTAAATTGGGAACAAATAATTTCAAATTAGGAATAAACAACTTCAAATTGGGAATAAACAACTTCAAATTAAGAATAAATAATTCCAAATTGAGAACAAACAACTTCAAATTGGGAACAAATAATTTCAAATTAGGAATAAACAACTTCAAATTGGGAATAAACAACTTCAAATTAAGAATAAATAATTCCAAATTGAGAACAAACAACTTCAAATTGGGAACAATTAATTTCAAATTAGGAATAAACAACTTCAAATTGACAACCTATAATTTCAAATTGAGAACAATCAACTTCAAATTGGGAACAAACAACTTCAAATTGGGAAAAAAACAACTTCAAATTAAGAATAAATAATTCCAAATTGAGAACAAACAACTTCAAATTGGGAACAAATAATCTCAAATTGGGAATAAACAACTTCAAATTGACAACCAATAATTTAAAATTGAGAACAATCAACTTCAAATTGGGAACAAAACTTCAAATTGGGAATAAACAACTTCAAATTAAGAACAAATAATTCCAAATTGAGAACAATCAACTTCAAATTGGGAACAAACAACTTCAAATTGGGAAAAAACAACTTCAAATTAAGAATAAATAATTCCAAATTGAGAACAAACAACTTCAAATTGGGAACAAATAATTTCAAATTGGGAATAAACAACTTCAAATTGACAACCAATAATTCCAAATTGAGAATAATCAACTTCAAATTGGGAACAAATAATTTCAATCTAGGAATAAACAACTTCAAATTGGGAACAAATAATTTAAAATTAGGAATAAACAACTTCAAATTGACAACCAATAATTCCAAATTGAGAATAATCAACTTCAAATTGGGAACAAATAATTTCAATTTAGGAATAAACAACTTAAAATTGGGAACAAATAATTTAAAATTAGGAATAAACAACTTCAAATTGACAACCAATAATTCCAAATTGAGAATAATCAACTTCAAATTGGGAACAAATAATTTCAATTTAGGAATAAACAACTTCAAATTGGGAACAAATAATTTAAAATTAGGAATAAACAACTTCAAATTGACAACCGATAATTCCAAATTGAGAACAAACAACTTCAAATTGGGAACAAATAATTTCAAATTAGGAATAAACTATTAAATATCGCGGATTATGAAATAAATTTTGGAATTCAAATGTGAAGGGAAGCAACTGTTTCTGATGTAAAATGGTCTGAATTTTAAGAGTCTGCTAAAAGAAAAGTGAAAAAACTTCGTTTTCTTGTAGAAATTTGTGAAAAATTGCGAATTTTGATGTTGCTATGTGTTGCTAATCAAGAGCCAGAGTCGCCGAAATCTGCAATTTAGAGATTTCAAGATATCTCTTTGAATTTTATTTGAATTTCAACCTAACATTGAGCGAAAAATCAGAATTTTGATTTAAATACTTTTCTTTAATTTTATCTTTCCACAAGCACACGAATAATCATAAACGGATAAACTTCAACAATGACATTTCCACATAACCTGAGCGAAAATAGTGTCAAAATGATCAGCGTAAGTGTAAATTTGCGATTCCGCGGCCAACAATGGTCTTAGTTTTTTTGACCTGGAGTGCGAAGCCGTTGATGGATTTGAGCAATTCAAACGCCATACTGTTGGCCTTTTCACCGGGCATGCACTTGTCGGACTGGAAATGTAAATGTTCTTTTAAGCGTTTCCGTTTGAAGAGGTGAAAAAAAAGTGACTTTGCCAATTGGGGCCTGCGGAATGTCCCCGGAGGTGTAATGCACCGAGAGAGGTGTGGTTCGAAAGTAGACACGTGGGGCTATAATTCCTGAAAAGAGCAATACAATTCTAAAACATTTCACCGAGTATTGAAGGTTTCAATTTGCTCAATTTTGAAAAATTCGTGTCGAGTTTAGACGGGCGTCGAGAACCCCAAATGAGATCGAGCGGTGCGTCGTTACTATCGCCTTATATACCCTTTCGTTCTCTATTTATAAATCACCACCGCGACGCCCTGCTATTTAATTTATCGAATCCCGGAGGATTCTCGCGTACGTCTGCAAAACATGTTTTTTCTGGCGCCCCGGCGCCATCCAGCGCGCAATCCCAAGTAAACTCCAAAACAAACTTAAAGACACTATGCCCAATCGATTGGTGCCGGTCCGGTCCCGATCCGACTGTTGGGTATCGCAGGAGAGGGATCCCCGCAAATTAGGTGAAAAAAACACCGCGTTTTTCCGATTTTTGTGTTAAAATTGACCCAGAGCGGGAAAAGGATGCCGAAGGTAACAGATTCTTCCACCGCCGGTTGCGGGTAAATATCTCGCATCGAACGAACCAGTTTGGAGACACGGCGCTCTTCTACCAAGAGAACGGCGACCACAACAGTGATGGAAAAAACGGTTTTTTTTGGCTTACATTTTCCGCCGCACCGGGTGAACCGACGCTCGCGTACTTTTCCGCATGACGTCAAAAAACGTGAAATCGTCGCGGCAAGAGGACGCAGTAAAAAAATTGAGCCGCGGGCCAAAATTGCTCCTCAAATGTGCTAGAAACGATCTCCTGTTTTTGGCACCTGGAGGACGCCGTGTGGTACTTGCGTGGGGCAGACGGACACGGGTCGAAGGCCCGTTCAGTTTTACAACAGAAAATGACAATTTCTCGTTTCGACGCGAGGAACGGAGTTTTTGAAGAAAAAGTAAAAAAATTAAAATGCACCTACAGCCGGCCCCTGCGGGGGAGGAACTTTGTAAGGCTCGTCAAAAAATTTTTTTTGTTCAATTCACTGGAAAAAATTCTAGACGTAAACCGCATTTTTTGACAATTTTTCTTAATTTTCAAAAATTTTGTTTTTTGGACCCCTTTCGAGTTCAGGGACGGTACCTTACTCGATTAGTATATTTCGACAACTTCAAATTGGGAATAATCAACTTCATATTGACAATAATAATTTCAAATTGAGAACAATCAACTTCAAATTGGGAACAAACAACTTCAAATTGGGAATAAACAACTTCAAATTAAGAATAAACAACTTCAAATTAAGAACAAATAATTCCAAATTGAGAACAAACAACTTCAAATTGGGAACAAATAATTTCAAATTAGGAATAAACAACTTCAAATTGGGAATAAACAACTTCAAATTGACAACCTATAATTTCAAATTGAGAACAATCAACTTCAAATTGGGAACAAACAACTTCAAATTGGGGTAAAACAACTTCAAATTAAGAGCAAATAATTCCAAATTGAGAACAAAAAACTTCAAATTGGAAACAAATAATTTCAAATTAGGAGTAAACAACTTCAAATTGGGAATAAACAACTTCAAATTAAGAACAAATAATTCCAAATTGAGAACAAACAACTTCAAATTGGGAACAAATAATTTCAAATTAGGAATAAACAACTTCAAATTGGGAATAAACAACTTCAAATTAAGAACAAATAATTCCAAATTGAGAACAAACAACTTCAAATTGGGAACAAATAATTTCAAATTAGGAATAAACAACTTCAAATTGGGAATAAACAACTTTAAATTGACAACCTATAATTTCAAATTGAGAACAATCAACTTCAAATTGGGAACAAACAACTTCAAATTGGGGAAAAACAACTTCAAATTAAGAGCAAATAATTCCAAATTGAGAACAAAAAACTTCAAATTGGAAACAAATAATTTCAAATTAGGAATAAACAACTTCAAATTGGGAATAAACAACTTCAAATTAAGAACAAATAATTCCAAATTGAGAACAAACAACTTCAAATTGGGAACAAATAATTTCAAATTAGGAATAAACAACTTCAAATTGGGAATAAACAACTTCAAATTAAGAACAAATAATTCCAAATTGAGAACAAACAACTTCAAATTGGGAACAAATATTTTCAATTTAGGAATAAACAACTTCAAATTGGGAACAAATAATTTCAAATTAGGAATAAACAACTTCAAATTGACAACAAATAATTTCAAATTGAGAACAATCAACTTCAAATTGGGAACAAGCAACTTTAAATTGGGAATAAACAACTTCAAATTAAGAATAAATAATTCCAAATTGAGAACAAACAACTTCAAATTGGGAACAAATAATTTCAAATTAGGAATAAAAACCTTCAAACTGACAACCAATAATTTCAAATTGAGAACAATCAACTTCAAATTGGGAACAAACAACTTCAAATTGGGAATAAACGACTTCAAATTGAGAACAAATAATTCCAAATTGAGAACAAACAACTTCAAATTGGGAACAAACAATTTCAAGTTGGGAATAAACAATTTCAAAATGGGAATAATCAACTGGAATGGTGTTTATATTAAATGACATTCAGAATGAGTCGGAAAGAGCAAATAAGGAAGAAATTTAAAAGACGTGAATATGCTCAACGTCTACAATATCAAGCCGAAAATATTTCTATAGTTAATATGGATGAAACAATTTTAATTTTTTTATATCAACAAAAAAGGGCATCAAAGAAAAGAACTAATTACTAGTAGATTTCTGCTAACTGTAGAGGAGCAAACATTAACGTCATAGCACGTATCGGAAATATGGGGTTGATTTATCATGAGATTAGAAGAGGAGCAATCAAGAGATCAGAAGCAAATTAGTTTGTGCGACATTGCCATCGTAATGCTGAAAATATGTATCAGTCAAAAGTTATATTGGTAATTGCCATATGCTTGTAGCGGCAACGAGCCGTTCCATTTTTATTTCTTAGTTTACGAGGGCATTACAATAATTACCCAAATATTTTCGGACAATTTCCGAACATATTTTATTGGGGTCGGTAATGTAATCCTCGAACAGATAAAGAAATATGTGTATTTTTAGTTTTACGAGGGTATTACGGTGATTACCCAAATATTTTCGGACGGATTTCCAAAAATATTTTATTAGGGTCAATTGTGTAATCCCCGGGGAAATTACGACAAGATGTTTTTCCCGAGATTCGGTAATCGTCAAAACAACAAATTGTCGAATATAGAAAAATAATCACCCTCAGATGAGGGAGTAATACACATGGGACATAATATAAATACCTGGAGCCCCGAATAAACAAGACAGTCAAGCAACCGGTCAGCAAGTCGACTCCAGTTCCGCCCAGACAGTCAGGCGCAACCAACTAACGAATCCAATTACTCAAGCCGAGTATCGTCTACAGGGGTTGTTATGCATTATATATATTATTATATTTTAATTGATAATTTACAGAATCTGACTGTGACTAAATGCGCCAGATAGGTTTCACATATTCAAAGGCAGACATCTTGCCTGATGCATTAAATATGATGGACGCTAATTTCTAATTATTATTATTAGGTTATTTAAGAAAATTCTGTCCCTTCTTTATAATTTAATGAAAAAAATATACATAATAGATTAGAATCATAAGACATAATAGAATAGTATTAGAAACATAATGTACCTAATATTAAAACACAATTTGAAATTGTTTGCTCCCAATTTAAAATTGTTTATTCCCAATTTGAAATTGTTTGTTCCTAATTTGTAATTGTTTTGTTCCACTTTGAAATTGTTTGTTCCCAACTTGAAACTGTTTGTTCTCAATGCGCCAATCGATTCAGCGTCCCGAAATTAGACAGAAAGCATATACCGCGTTCCAAGGAAGCTACGGCAACTAAGAAATCCCACCGCACCAGCCACTGATCCGTTGGAGGACTCTTACATTTTAATTCACTTTTGGGGCAATTTTCAACCGATTTCCACAAATTTGGTGTCGAAACAATTTTTTTACCACCTCGAAACCAACGATAGCTACGTGCACATACAAATTTCATGCCATTTTAAAGCCATTTCGGCAATGACCTAAGCATTATAATTTTGGAAATTTTTTTGAATTAGCTTTATATATTACAATAGCTACGTGCACATACTGATTTATAAAGGCTTAATAACATTTCAGAAATTGATTGCCCGTACGTCGGTTGAAATTAAAATTGTGAAAATGCTGCGAACATTGTCAGGAGAAAAATGTTATACTTCGAAAGCAATAAAATATAAAATAATAATTTACGAATGTTGTATCCAAAGATGTATACATAATTGTATCGTTGGTTGGTTGCGCCAGACTGTCTGGACAGAACTGTAGTCGACTTGATGACCGGTTGCTTGACTGTCTTGTTTATTCGGGGGTCCGGGTATTTATATTATGTCCAGGTACAATCAAGGTCAAAAGTTATATTGGTAATTGCCATATGCTTGTAACGGCAACGAGCCGCTCCATTTTTATTTCTTAGTTTACGAGGGCATTAGAATAATTACCCAAATATTTTCGGACAATTTCCGAAAATATTTTATTAGCGTCAATTGTGTAATCCCCGGAGAAATTACGTCAAGATGTTTTTCCCGAGATTCGGTAATCGCCAGAACAACAAATTACCGAATACAGAAAAATAATCACCCCTAGATGAGGGACCAGATACATTGGACATAATATAAATACCTGAACCCCTGAATAAACAAGACAGTCAGGCAACCGGTCAGCAAGTCGACTCCAGTTCCGTCCAGACAGTCAGGCGCAACCAACCAACGAGTCCAATTACTTAAGCCGAGTATCGTATACAGGGGTTATTATGTATTTTATATATTATGATATTTTAATTGATAATTTACCGAACCTGACTATGACTAAATGCGACAGATACGTTTCACATATTCAAAGGTAGACAACTTGTCTGATGCATTAAATATGATGGACGCTAATTTCTAATTATTATTATTAGGTTATTTAAGAAAATTCTGTCCCTTCTTTATAATTTATTGAAAAAATATATCACTAGAAACATAATGTACCTAATATTAAAACACAATTTGAAATTGTTTGTTCCCAATTTAAAATTGTTTATTCCCAATTTGAAATTGTTTGTTCCTAATTTGTAATTGTTTGGTTCCACTTTGAAATTGTTTGTTCCCAATTTGAAACTGTTTGTTCTCAATGCGCCAATCTATTCAGCGTCCCGAAATTAGACAGAACGCATATACCGCGTTCCTAGGAAGCTACGGCAACTAAGAAATCCCACCGCACCAGCCACTGATCCGTTGGAGGACTCTTACATTTTAATTCAATTTTCGGGCAATTTTCAACCGATTTCCACAAATTTGGACTCAAAAGAATTTTTTACCACCTCGAAACCAACGATACAAATTGCATGCCATTTTAAAGCCATTTCGGCAATGACCTAAGCATTATAATTTTGGGAAATTTTTTGAATTAGCTTTATATATTACAATAGCTACGTGCACATACTGATTTATAAAGGGTTAATAACATTTCAGAAATTGATTGCCCGTACGTCGGTTGAGATTAAAATTGTGAAAATCCTGCGAAAATTGTCAGGAGACAAATGTCATACTTCGAAAGCAATAAAATATAAAATAATAATTTACGAATGTTGTATCCAAAATGTATACGTAATTGTATCGTTGGTTGATTGCGCCAGACTGTCTGGACGGAGCTGGAGTCGACGTGATGACCGGTTGCTTGACTGTCTTGTTTATTCAGGGCTCCAGGTATTTATATTATATCCAGGTACAATCAAGGTGCAATCCAGGACCATATATATCCCTCATCATATGTCCATCACCATATGTCCATCATCTGGGGGTGATTATGTTTTAATATTCGGCAATTTGTTATTTTAGCTATTACCGAATCTCGGGAAAAACATCTTGACGTAAAAGTTATTTTTATTTGAAATTTTTCCTCCAAAAATGCCAATTGCAGAACTTTTGGCAGTTTTCTGTTTCGTCCTCGAATATTTGTAAGGAAAGGAATTGGAAAATCGGTTTCGTTTTCTGAGGTTTGGAGAAATTTTCTTTTGAATCCTTTGGAAATTTTCCTTCGAAAAACCAAAATCATTGATTTTGTGGAAAATTTGGAGTTTTTCCTCGATTTTCTGGAAAACTACTACTTGAGCTATAGACAAGACCATGGAGAACTGAATAAGTTTGGAGATTTTCTATATATTTCATATATTCAACAGTTTGGGTTAGACTATGGGGAACATAAGATAAGATGTCATTGTAAAATTTGAAGTTTCCCCTTGATTTTGGACAAGTGGAGTTTCTACAAGATTTGGAAACCTTGAGAGACTGCGAAAGTTGTTGGAAGGTTTGGAGTTTCCCCTAAATTTTCGGAAAAATCGATAATTGGATTTTGGACCAGAGTGAAGAAATTGTAGGAAAATTCGATCCTGAATTGTGGAAAAAGTGCAGCTCGGACTTTGGACCGAACCTTGCGGAGCTGAAGAATTTCACCGAAAAATTTCGACTTTTCCCAATTGTTATTTGGACTTGAAACCGCAAAACCAAAAAGAAATTGGAAAAAAAGAAATTTTGGGAAACGGTCGGATTTTAGATTTCGACCCCGAGCAAACCAACAGAAAATCCCTCCCTTTCCCTCTTTCCCTCCCTTGGGAAAACCCTCGGGACCAAAAGGACCCTCGAATTTGAAAAATTGTACATATTTCTTTGCCTTCTGTAAAAGTAGCTAAAAATACAAAAGAATTCTCGAAGGAAAATCGGATAAATTTTCGGATCAAAATACTGCAGAAATTTTAAACCGGAAATTTATCCGATTTTCTTTCGAGAATTCTTTTGTATTTTTCACAATTACAAACTTTTTTTTACTAATTCGTAGAAAAATTGCTCTTGGCAATGTTCACCTAAGTAATAGGTGTTGAAAAGGTAAGAAAACTTAAAAAGGTTGTATTTCGTATTTATTTAAATTTTTTATTTGTTGATTACGATATGAAAACTTTATTGTGGCAAGTGTTTCCGTTGCCGCATCCGCTTCTAATTATCTCTAACAAATTTCAAGATATCTGCTGGTGAATGCCATAATACCCTACACGCGAATAAGTCAATTATATTAATGCTCGCAATAAATTATGCAACCAACAATTATTAAAACTCTTAGACGAAACAGTTGGGAGAGACTTACCCACATAACACTTAATTATTTACTTATAAAAATCTACGATTTGTAAACCAAACAAAAATTTAAAAATCTTGAAAATTAAAGGATTTAAAATAAAAATAAAAAGTATTTAAAAATTTGAAAATTGTTGTGTCAAAAACATAACAATTGGGAACCCCTGTTCCAGTTTAATTTTCGCAGTTCTGCTTCCTTTTTTATCCATTACATTCTAATTCTAATATAACGCACAGAACAATTATTTCATAAATTAAATGTAACTATCTTCTGGAAAATTAAATATTAGGAGCAATATATTATAAATAAATGTTATCTGACCACGCGCTGAATCACAATCGCACACAGGAAAACCCTCGTTGTTTTCCAGTCTTTTATTACACTCGCTGCAAAAACAAATTCATTTCGACTAATGGACAATAATATTGTCGAAAATGTTTCATACAACTGTTACAAAGATTCTGCTACTTCTGCTCTGCTGTCTTATCAAATTCAATGTGTATGGAGAAAATTATAAACTAAGTAAGTACCTATATGCATTTACATTTGTTACATTCCAAATTAATAAACAATTAATTAATCTCCACAGGCCCGATTTTTTTTTTAAAAAATGTCTTATTTAACACAGTAAAGGGTTTCTCGTGTTTTAGCCTGATTTAATTGATGCAAATCGTCTTCCACAGTGCTTTAGTAAGCGCGGAAAAGTGAAATGAAGCTTCTAAGTCGTCCGGTTTAAGAAATATTTGAGTTTTTGTAATAAAAAATTGACATTTTCAACACAATAACTGTATAATACAACTGGGTCAGCGGCCCCAAATTTAATTTTGAAAACATATTATAAATTATTACATTTATTTTAAATTACTTACCCCTACACTTAATTCTAAGAAAAAGACACCAAGCACAACTGTAGGCTGTGGGAGGAGGCCAAGGCCCGTCCTGGGCTGTAGCGCCATGGGTTTGTATTATAAATTGTTTGATTTTTTCTCAAGTTTGCGTAAAGTATATACAAAAATGGCTTCCAGAAATTATTAGTCCATGTCTTAGCCTTGTCTATTCTTGTATAATCTAATTTAGTTTTCCTTAAACGCCGAGTTTATGAGCTGTTGGATTTAGTTTCAATTTTAATTTGGTACCTTTGTTTCAGAAACTAAGGTGGTAATTTATAATCTAAAAGCAACGATTTTTGAGAAATCGGTAAATATTAGCTGGGAAATTAAACCTAGCCCGAGTTTGTTGACTTGTGCCGTTACCGTGAACGAAAAGTGTGGACAGGCACCGTATGATCAAGTTCATTATTCAGTGATAAGAAACATATATTTTCATAATACATATATTGCTGATGTTTCCAATTACGATACCGATTGCGAATATCTAATAAAATTGTTTATACGACATAATGGAAACGAAGCGGCTGTTAAAGATCTTCAAATACCGGCAATAATAGCAATCACGGGAGCAGAATTAAGCGTCGATTTGGATGGAAAGACCAAACTGATTATAGATGGAATACGCAATGTTATCAAATCGGCGAAATAGTGAGTACAAAATGTTTGTTTCATTAAGTCAATCTAAGAACAATACGTGGACTGTTAGAAAAGTATCCGACCTTTAGCTGATAAAAAAAAACTGGCATACTTGGAGCGTTGGAAACCTAATCACCCTCAACGTAGTCTCCTTGGGACTCCACATACTTCTCCCAGCGGCGTCGCAAAAAGCCTCTTTAGCTCGGCTGTCGTTGCAGCCATAATGTCCTCACTTGTCTGAAATCGCGTTCCTTTCAATGGCCTCTTGACTTTGGGGAATAGTCAGAAGTCGCAGGGGGCCGTATCAGGAGAGTAAGGAGCCTGTCAAACCAGAGGAGTCTGGTTTTTTGCCAAAAAAATGTGAACCAAGGCGAAGAATGTGCTGGAGCATTGTCGTGATGGAGTCGCTAATTTCCTGTTGACCACAACTCCAGTCGCTTGCGCCGCACAGCATCACGTAGGCGACATCCCTCATTTCACTTGTCGTCATTTTACTTGCATTGAAAAACCGACGAGAGCACTACACACTACGTCACTCGAACACTGCTCGACAGCAACTGACGCTATCTACAGGCGGGAAAAAATCACGCATGCGCACGAAGGTTCAAGGTCGGTTCATGCAAGCGTGCTTGATTCAAATCCATCAGGTTTTCAAAATAAAAAATTAAGTCGGATACTTTTCTAACAGACCACGTGTTTGATAGACACACTCTGTATAAATAAATCAGGCATGAGAAACCGCCTATACCTGTCCCAAATTTTAATAAACTGGAACAGTATGTCTTCCCTATACCATTTCCTCTCTGTACTCGAAAGAATATTAGTAATTTAGCCCAAAAAAGGTAATTCTATAAACACTTGCTTAATTCACGCTCAGACAGAGATCCAAACATTCGTTTTTCATTTAGCGCCGTTTTGATGGCCAGATGTAAAGCAGCCACGAATTGTACGACAGGAGACGTTACGAACTACGACGTGGACAAAAGTCCGTCCGTTCTGGGCGTCGATTTAAACCAGACGTACACGGGAAGCTTCCTCACAGATCCAACTGTATCCATCGCGCTGGAAAACTTCGACCGGCGATCTTGCCCGGCAGATTGCAACGTATTCCTAGTCGTTTGCGCCACGAGGAACGAAACGTGTTCCATGAAGATCGTAACGAACTCGAATGTCGAAAATCGAACCGTTGATGTGGAAATGCCGGTAACGGTATTCTATTATATCGTTGTACCTCCTATTATTATCATTCTGCTTGGAATATTGTTCTGTATATTCTATATAAGGTAAGAAACATGTAACTAGTACATGATGTATGGTATATAAAGCCAAACTAGAATAGACAGGAGCAGACAAGCGCAGATAAGAGCAGTCAAGACCAGACAAGAGCATACAAAAGTAGACAAGACTAGATAAGGCCATACAAGACCAGATAAGACTAGACAAAACTAGACAAGACTAGAGAAGACTCGACAAGATTCGGCAAGAGTGGACAAAACCAGACAAGGCCAGACAAGGCCAGACAAGCCAAGACAAAACCAGACTAAAATGATGCTTCTAAGTCGTCCGGTTTAAGAAATATTTGGGTTTTTGTATTAAAAAATTGACATTTTCAACACAATAACTGACGTGTATGACTGGTCACATAACTAAGAATGTGCATACAACTGGGTCAGCGGTCCCAAATTTAATTTTGGCAACATATTATAATAAATTATTTGATTTTTTGAAACCAGACAAGACTGGAAAAGGCTTGAGAAGACTCGACAAGACCAGACAAGACCAAACAAAACCAGAGAAGCCAAAACAAGACCAGACAATACAAGACAAGAACAGATAAGGCCAAACATGACCAGACAAACCAAACAAGTCAAGACAAGACCAGAGAAGATGAGACAAGACCTGACAATATTTAAAGAAAAAGTTTAAAGAAACCAATTCGGGGACTGTTTTTTATCAATTCCATTTTTAGTACAAAAGCAGTTGATTAATTTTTAATTTTTCTTACTAGATTACACGTAAATTCAAGCAGATATATGTATGTAACACAGATTTGAAAATTGTTACGAGGGCCGGATAATATTAATTTGAAGGCCAGATTCGGCTTATTTTCTGAGCAATATAAGGACTAATACTAAGATAGACTGCAAGAAAGATTTGAAAATTGTTACGAGGGCCGGATAAAATCAATTTAAAGGCCGGATCCGGCCCGCGGGACCGGATAATTTTTAGCACAAAAGCAGTTGATTAATTTTTTATTTTCCTTACTAGATTAGACATAAATTCAAGCAGATATGTGTATGTAACACAGATTTGAAAATTGTTACGAGGGCCGGATAATATTAACTTGAAGGCCAGATTCGGCTTATTTTCTGAGCAATATGAAGACTAATACTAAGATTGACGGCAAGAAAGATTTGAAAATTGTTACGAGGGCCGGATAAAATCAATTTGAAGGCCGGATCCGGCCCGCGGGACCGGATAATTTTTAGCACAAAAGCAGTTGATTAATTTTTTATTTTTCTTACTAGATTAGACATAAATTCAAGCAGATATGTGTATGTAACACAGATTTGAAAATTGTTACGAGGGCCGGATAATATTAACTTGAAGGCCAGATTCGGCTTATTTTCTGAGCAATATGAAGACTAATACTAAGATAGACTGCAAGAAAGATTTGAAAATTGTTACGAGGGCCGGATAAAATCAATTTGAAGTCCGGATCAGGACCGCGGGCCGGATCCGGCCTTTAAATTGACTTTATCCGGCCCTCGTAACAATTTTCAAATCTTATCAAACGTGGACCGAACAAGACCCGAGACAAGGCTACATCAAGATTCGACATGACCGAACAAGACTACTAGAAGACTAGACTAGACAAGATAAGGCTAATCAAGGCTATTACTAATATTAAGGTTTGCTCGAGTGCTTGCCCAGAAAAGCGAGTAATATCAATTGTAGCTCAAAATTTGAATGATAAATTGTGCAAGAAAAGTGAACTGGAATGAATAACATCAACATTTTCAGATGGATCTACGAGAAGGAATGCGTAGAACAGTGTTACATGGACATGTATCCCGATAACAAGGAAGTTGTTATTGATATCAAGAAGACGGCGTTCACAAAAACCTCGTTGGATGACTTTGTGAGAGCAGAAGGCAACGCAAGTGTCATTGAGGAAGAACATGAAGTATGTTATTGATTTCATTAAAATACGCTTAGTTAAATCGACAAAGACTTTACAGACGCGATTGCAGAAAACGGACTGCACAAGACATTTTCATCTGTCATTGAGTAGATTATGTAATTAGCTTTATTGCGGTTAAATATAGTATACGTGGTCTGTTAGAAAAGTATCCGACCTTTAGCCCGTAAAAAAAACTGGCATATCTGGAGCGTTGGAAACCAAATCACACCCAAAGTAGTCTCCTTGGGACTCCACACACTTCTCCCAGCGGTGCCGCCATTGTTGGAAGCATTCCGAAAAAGCCTCTATCGGAATCGACTTTAGCTCGGCTGTCATTGCAGGACATAATTCTCTTTTCTGAAATTGCGTTCCTTTCAATGGCCTCTTGACTTAGGGGAATAGCCAGAAGTCGCAGGGAGCCATATCAGGAGAGTAAGGAGCCTGTCCAACTAGAGGAGTCTGGTTTTTCGCCAAAAAATTGTGAATCAAGTCCGAAGAATGTGCTGGAGCATTGTCGTGATGGAGTCGCCAATTTCCTGATGACCACAATTCCAGTCGCAATTTCTCGGATAGTCACACGACGGTCCCGCAATACCACAGTTCACTTTGGCAATGACATGATCATTTCGGCATGTTGATGGCCACCGATGTGCGACCGTCTTTAAACAGGTTGTACCACTCCTTAATCTGTGTGATGGCCATAGCATCGTCACCGAAAGCCGTCTGAATCTTCCGAATGGTTTCCACCTGGTTGTCGCCCATTTTCTGGCAAAATTTGATGCACTAGCGCCGCTCCAATCGTTCCGTCATTTTACTTGCATTGAAAAACCGACGAGAGCACTACACACTACATCACTCGAACACTGCTACAGGCGGGAAAAAAATCACGCATGCGCACGAAGGTTCAAGGTCCGCTCATGCAAGCGCGCTTAATTCTAATCCATCAGGTTTTCAAAATAAAAAATAAGGTCGGATACTTTTCTAAGAGACCACGTATAGTATCTGTATAAAACAGTAATTTAGTAAAATATAGTGGAATAGTTATAACCCGCGGCTACATTCCCGCGGATTAGCAGTTAAGACGTTTTGTCCAAATAGGGATTGTTTGAACGCAATTATTTATTACACAGACCGTGGTTTTTTAATAACTGAATACGTGGAAAATGATGTTTGACACCCATTCCTTCTTTTTAAAAAAATAATATAAATACCAATTTTCACATCTCTAACATCTCCAGTTTTTGAGATTAAATATCGCGGCCAAGTGCGTAGGCTTCATCTCCAAGGCATGGTGGGTTAAGCGGTTTAAGCTTTGAAACATGCAACGACACTCGGTTATAGTTAAACATGGGATGGGTATAGCTCCGAAAATCGGGTTTCTCGTTTTTTTCCTGATTTAATTGATACAAATCGTCTTCCGCAGTGCTTTAGTAAGCGGGGAAAAGTAAAATGAAGCTTCTATGCCGTCCGGTTTAAGAAATATTTGGGTTTTTGTAATAAAAAATTGACATTTTCAACACAATAACTGACGTCAGTTATTGTATTATTGTATGATTTGTCACATAACTAAGATTGTGCATATAACTGGGTCAGCGGTGCCACATTTAAATTTGATAACATATAAATTATTTCAATTGATGCAAATCGTCTTCCACAGTGCTTTAGTAAGCGGGGAAAAGTAAAATGAAGCTTCTATGTCGTCCGGTTTAAGAAATATTTGGGTTTTTGTAACAAAAAATTGACATTTTCAACACAATAACTGACGCGTATGACTGGTCACATAACTAAGATTGTGCATACAACTGGGTCAGCGGTGCCACATTTAATTTTGATAACATATAAATTATTTCAATTGATGCAAATCGTCTTCCACAGTGCTTTAGTAAGCGGGGAAAAGTAAAATGAAGCTTCTATGTCGTCCGCTTTAAGAAATATTTGGGTTTTTGTAATAAAAAATTGACATTTTCAACACAATAACTGACGTGTATGACTGGTCACATAACTAAGAATGTTCATACAACTGGGTCAGCGGTCCCATTTGCAACTTTTTAGATCAGACTAAACAGACCAGAGTAGGCAGCCAGACAAGTAGGTGAAACAAACAAATGAAACTGAGCAGACAGCAGTAACAATTGTCTTAGCTTTATAACTTTTGATTTCTAGAATATACCACAGCATTTAGAAGAGTTTGCAACGGGGTACGATAAGAAGAAAAACCGCTATATGGATGTTTTGCCATGTAAACAGTAACAAATATCGCGTTGAAAGAATATTTACAATCCGTTTCTAATTTCAGTTAGCAGTAATATAGTAAAATTGTCCACGGGCAATTACATCAACGCGAGCTACGTTACTGTAAGTATTTATCTAACTTTAGTAATGTAATCTAAATATAAAATCATATAATCTCTTCATTTTCATGCCACATTGTCTTTTATGCTTGACAACTTAAGATCTGACGAGCACTCACTAAAATTGAAGCACACTTTAAAGATCGACCAAACATGAAGAAATGTATGCTGGAACGCTTCAGTGTTGACTCAATGCCGGAGAAAGAGATTTAGTCGATTCCCATATGCGAGACACTTAGCTACGCGACGTCGTGCGACATCGCCTGTCAAATAATGATTACATTGTTTTAAATGGGCACGTCGCGTAGCCATAGTGAGAACATCACCATTTAAAACAATGTAATCATTATTTGACACGCGATGTCGCATGACGTCGCGTAGCTGAGTGTCGCGTATATGAGAATCGGCCTTAAAACAATGTAATTATTATTTGACACGCAATGTCGTACGACGTCGCGTAGACCTTAAAGGTCAATTACCATATGCGCAATACTCAGCTACGCGACCTCACGCGACATCGCCTGTCAAATAATGATTATATTGTTTTAAATAGGCACGTCGCGTAGCCATAGTCAGAACGTGACCATTTAAAACAATGTAATCATAATTTGACACACGATGTCGCACGACGTCGCGTAGCTGAGTGTCGCGTATATGAGAATCGGCCTTAAAACAATGTAATCATTATTTGACACGCAATGTCTTACGACGTCGCGTAGACCTTAAAGGTCAATTACCATATGCGCAATACACAGCTACGCGACGTCACGCGACATCGCCTCTCAAATAATGATTATATTGTTTTAAATAGGCACGTCGCGTAGCCATAGTCAGAACGTGACCATTTAAAACAATGTAATCATCAATTGAGACGCGATGTCGCACGACGTCGCGTAGCTGAGTGTCGCGTAAATGAGAATCGGCCTTAAAAAAATGTAATCATTATTTGACACGCAATGTCGTACGACGTCGCGTAGACCTTAAAGGTCAATTACCATATGCGCAATACTCAGCTACGCGACGTCACGCGACATCGCCTGTCAAATAATGATTATATTGTTTTTAATAGGCACGTCGCGTAGCCATAGTCAGAACGTGACCATTTAATACAATGTAATCATCATTTGACACGTGATGTCGCACGACGTCGCGTAGCTGAGTGTCGCGTATATGAGAATCGGCCTTAAAACAATGTAATCATTATTTGACACGCAATGTCGTACGACGTCGCGTACACCTTAAAGCTCAATTACCATATGCGCAATACTCAGCTACGCGACGTCACGCGATATCGCCTGTCAAATAATGATTATATTGTTTTAAATAGGCACGTCGCGTAGTAGGCACGTCGGATACTTTTATTGGCTTAGTCTTCAGGCTTAGTCTTAGTCTTGCTTTTATTGGCTTACTTGCCAAAAAATAGTCAGAACGTGACCATTTAAAACAATGTAATCATCATTTGACACGCGATGTCGCACGACGTCGCGTAGCTGAGTGTCGCGTATATGAGAATCGGCCTTAAAACAATGTAATCATTATTTGATACGCAATGTCGTACGACGTCGCGTAGACCTTAAAGGTCAATTACCATATGCGCAATACTCAGCTACGCGACGTCACGCGACATCGCCTGTCAAATAATGATTATATTGTTTTAAATAGGCACGTCGCGTATCCATAGTCAGAACGTGACCATTTAAAACAATGTAATCATCATTTGACACGCGATGTCGCACGACGTCGCGTAGCTGAGTGTCGCGTATATGAGAATCGGCCTTAAAACAATGCAATCATTATTTGACACGCAATGTCGTACGACGTCGCGTAGACCTTAAAGGTCAATTACCATATGCGCAATACTCAGCTACGCGACGTCACGCGACATCGCCTGTCAAATAATTATTACATTGTTTTAAATAGGCACGTCGCGTAGCCATAGTCAGAACGTGACCATTTAAAACAATGTAATCATCATTTCAGACGCGATGTCGCACGACGTCGCGTAGCTGAGTGTCGCGTATATGAGAATCGGCCTTAAAACAATGTAATCATTATTTGACACGCAATGTCGTACGACGTCGCGTACACCTTAAAGCTCAATTACCATATGCGCAATACTCAGCTACGCGACGTCACGCGATATCGCCTGTCAAATAATGATTATATTGTTTTAAATAGGCACGTCGCGTAGCCATAGTCAGAACGTGACCATTTAAAACAATGTAATCATCATTTGACACGCGATGTCGCACGACGTCGCGTAGCTGAGTGTCGCGTATATGAGAATCGGCCTTAAAACAATGTAATCATTATTTGACACGCAATGTCGTACGACGTCGCGTAGACCTTAAAGCTCAATTACCATATGCGCAATACTCAGCTACGCGACGTCATGCGATATCGCCTGTCAAATAATGATTATATTGTTTTAAATAGGCACTTCGCGTAGCCATAGTCAGAACGTGACCATTTAAAACAATGTAATCATCATTTGACACGCGATGTCGCACGACGTCGCGTATATTAGAATCGATCTTTAAAAGTCTTCAAGAGCCCGAGCTAAATTCTTTATTTCAAATCTTCGAAAAAAAAAGAATTCAATAGCCATAGATATTGATACCCAGGGAGCAAAATGATGTCACTACGAAATATTCAAGAGTTCATATTTAAGATTTGGACGTCAGACTCAAAACGCAGTCTTGAAGACGTCGTCAAGTCGTTAAGTCATCAAGACTTCAGCATATACAGATTGGTCCATACTTGTACAGAGTTCTTAGAGCAGTCAAATTTCTGACTTCTTCAAAAAGACAAAAGATTTCTTAATAAGTCGGAAAAATGACATTTTCAGCAATGTTTTCAACTTTAATTATCCACAAACTATAAATTATTCTTAATTATTTTTTTTTTTGATAAATGTTTTTTGAAAATTATTTTGGAATGAATTTTAAATTTTTTAGAATCGTAAAAATGAAAACGCATATATTGCGACCCAAGGTCCGCTGACCGACTCCCTGCCGGATTTCTGGAGAATGATTTGGGAAGAAAATGTGACGACGATCGTCATGCTGACCAATCTCGTGGAGAACCAAACGAAGAAGTGCGCCCAATATTGGCCGGAGAAAAAGACCACGAAGGCGTACGGCAAAATCAAAGTTTACGTGACCCAAGAGCAGACTTACCTACATTACACCGTCCGCAAATTTAAGGTCTCTTTCAAGGACGACATCAAAAACGTAAGGCGTAATAGACCTTAGATAGTTGAAATTTTTTGTGCGCATTTGTTAATTTCCGCCAAGTTATACTGCAAAAAGTGCCCGAGCTTTTTGATGTATAACTAAATATGTGCCCGAAACTTTCATATTCCCGCCTTTCAAACTTGGCGGATGGGCTTAACTCATCGTAAAAAGGTCTATTACAGTGGATTCCCGTACAACGCGGGGATACGTTCAAACAAAGAAATGTTAAATTTATCTTAATTAACGGCGCGTTAACGACGGCACCGCACCGCAATTAATTCGAGCTGTAGCGTGCCACACGGGCGATGCGGCACCGCAGTCGAACACTGTTTACCGGGGTGCGGCGCGGCGCCGCAACGTCAATGACTCAACTTATTTTTAAAATCATCGTGTGTTTTATCCCATAATGCAGGTCTTTCTTGTACTAAAGATATAAGGAAATCAATATCAATATTATCGGTACTCATCGTAAGAGAGATAAATATTATTATTTATAAAATAAACACGTTCGATACAATACTGCGGTGGCGGCACGATGCACTCCGGCGCCGCAGCGCATCGCCCCTCCCCGCCTAGCCTCGCAGGTCACAAGCGTGGCGCGCCTACGGTGCGACGCCGAACGGCGGCCCAACGCATCGTGTGACATGGCATAGTGATTTATATGTAGGATGCCGTTAAGGCACCATTCCGGCATAAATAACGCATCGTGTGGCATCACCCTTATGTGGATTGTTTATCGCGCTATATTTGCACTAGTCGCAATTTTCTCGTCGGGTAATACAAATTCGCGTTCTAAGGGAGCGCGTTATACGAGAGTCCACTGTAGTTTATATATTAGACGATTTTTAGATAACTCTCAATCACTCCTAGGTTCAACAATTCCATTACACCACTTGGCCAGATCACAATATTCCGACTAGTCCACCTAATTTTACCAAGTTCGTGAACTTGATTAGAAATTTTCAATCTAAACCAACTGTGGTCCACTGCAGGTAAATACATTTCTTGTTCTAGCTTTGTTCTAGTGACTATGTAATCTGATTAGTTTCTCAGACAGACAAGACTGGACAGACAAGACTAGACAGATTAGACTAGACAGACTAGACTAAACAGACTAGACTAGACACACTAGACTAGACAGACTAGACTAGACAGAGAAGACTAGACAAAGAATACTAGACAGAGAAGACTAGACAGAGAAGACTAGACATACAAGACTAGACATACAAGACTAGACATACAAGACTAGACAGAGAAGACTAGACATACAAGACTAGACATACAAGACTAGACATACAAGACTAGACATACAAGACTAGACATACAAGACTAGACATACAAGACTAGACATACAAGACTAGACATATAAGACTAGACATACAAGACTAGACATACAAGACTAGACATACAAGACTAGACATACAAGACTAGACATACAAGACTAGACATACAAGACTAGACATACAAGACTAGACATACAAGACTAGACATACAAGACTAGACATACAAGACTAGACATACAAGACTAGACATACAAGACTAGACATACAAGACTAGACATACAAGACTAGACATACAAGACTAGACATACAAGACTAGACATACAAGACTAGACATACAAGACTAGACATACAAGACTAGACATACAAGACTAGACATACAAGACTAGACATACAAGACTAGACATACAAGACTAGACATACAAGACTAGACATACAAGATTAGACATACAAGACTAGACATACAAGACTAGACATACAAGACTAGACATACAAGACTAGACATACAAGACTAGACATACAAGACTAGACAGACAAGACTAGACAGACAAGACTAGACAGACAAGACTAGACAGACAAGACTAGACAGACAAGACTAGACAGACAAGACTAGACAGACAAGACTAGACAGACAAGACTAGACAGACAAGACTAGACAGACAAGACTAGACAGACAAGACTAGACAGACAAGACTAGACAGACAAGACTAGACAGACAATACTAGACAGACAAGACTAGACAGACAAGACTAGACAGACAAGACTAGACAGACAAGACTAGACAGACAAGACTAGACAGACAATACTAGACAGACAATACTAGACAGACAAGACTAGACAGACAAGACTAGACAGACAAGACTAGACAGACAAGACTAGACAGACAAGACTAGACAGACAAGACTAGACAGACAAGACTAGACAGACAAGACTAGACAGACAAGACTAGACAGACAAGACTAGACAGACAAGACTAGACAGACAAGACTAGACAGACAATACTAGACAGACAAGACTAGACAGACAAGACTAGACAGACAAGACTAGACAGACAAGACTGGACAGACAAGACTAGACAGACAAGACTAGACAGACAAGACTAGACAGACAAGACTAGACAGACAAGACTAGACAGACAAGACTAGACAGACAAGACTAGACAGACAAGACTAGACAGACAAGACTAGACAGACAAGACTAGACAGACAAGACTAGACAGACAAGACTAGACAGACAGGACTAGACAGACAAGACTAGACAGACAAGACTAGACAGACAAGACTAGACAGACAAGACTAGACAGACAAGACTAGACAGACAAGACTAGACAGACAGGACTAGACAGACAAGACTAGACAGACAAGACTAGACAGACAAGACTAGACAGACAAGACTAGACAGACAAGACTAGACAGACAAGACTAGACAGACAAGACTAGACAGACAAGACTAGACAGACAAGACTAGACAGACAAGACTAGACAGACAAGACTAGACAGACAAGACTAGACAGACAAGACTAGACAGACAAGACTAGACAGACAAGACTAGACAGACAAGACTAGACAGACAAGACTAGACAGACAAGACTAGACAGACAAGACTAGACAGACAAGACTAGACAGACAAGACTAGACAGACAAGACTAGACAGACAAGACTAGACAGACAAGACTAGACAGACAAGACTAGACAGACAAGACTAGACAGACAAGACTAGACAGACAAGACTAGACAGACAAGACTAGACAGACAAGACTAGACAGACAAGACTAGACAGACAAGACTAGACAGACAAGACTAGACAGACAAGACTAGACAGACAAGACTAGACAGACAAGACTAGACAGACAAGACTAGACAGACAAGACTAGACAGACAAGACTAGACAGACAACACTAGACAGACAAGACTAGACAGACAAGACTAGACAGACAAGACTAGACAGACAAGACTAGACAGACAAGACTAGACAGACAAGACTAGACAGACAAGACTAGACAGACAAGACTAGACAGACAAGACTAGACAGACAAGACTAGACAGACAAGACTAGACAGACAAGACTAGACAGACAAGACTAGACAGACAAGACTAGACAGACAAGACTAGACAGACAAGACTAGACAGCCAAGACTAGACAGACAACACTAGACAGACAACACTAGACAGACAACACTAGACAGACAAGACTAGACAGACAAGACTAGACAGGCAAGACTAGACAGACAAGACTAGACAGACAAGACTAGACAGACAAGACTAGACAGACAAGACTAGACAGACAACTCTAGACAGATAAGCCTAGACAGACAAGACTAGACGGACAAGACTAGCTTTGTCTCTTTAACCTCGTCTGTCGAAACTTTTCTGTCAAGTCTTATATCTCTATCTAATCTTTTCTGTCGAGTCATCTTTGAAAGAAAGATCCTCAGAAAGATCTACGGACCGATCCTAAATGAGCATGGAATTTAAAGTTAAGAGAACATCACGATAACAATGACCTTAACTTGAGCGAGTATCGCTTTGAGCAGGTTGAAAGTTGTGTCTACTTGGGAACAGAAATCAACAGAACAAACGTAGTAGCTAAAGAAACAAGCTCGAGAATACTTAGTGGAAACCGATGCTACTACGGATACCAAAAACTGATGAAGTCCAACTTATTGAGTCACAAAATCAAACTTCAAATATACCGAACACTCATAAGACCAGTAGTAATGTACGGATGCGAGGCCTGGACCCTAACCGCAGTAGAGGAGGACGCGCTACGCATCACGCATCAATGAGCATGGAATTTGGAGGATACGAATGAACCATGAACTAAGCAGGTTAATTAACAGAGCGAACATAGTAAGATTTGTAAAAGCTCAAAGAATAGCATGGCTGGGACACCTGTACAGAATGCATGGCGACAGACCAGCCAAGTAAATGTACAACTGGCCAGTAGGAAGAAGGAAAAGAGGCAGGCCAAGAAAAAGATGGATGGAAGACGTGGAGGAAAGTCTTAGAAAGATGGGAGTAAGGGATTGGAGAGAGAAAGCCGGTGAAAGGCCAGAATGGAAGAAGATTGCTGTAGAGGCAAAAACCCACCGCGGGTTATAAAGCCAACAAAAGAAGAAGATACGGAGATCGCTGGATTCGTCGAGATGGATCACAAACATCACCTGCTCGATCCTCAGACTTAAACCCCGTGGATTATTTCTTATAGGGCTATCTGAAGTCATTGGTTTATGCTAAATCGTTGCGATTGCGATGAACAGTTGCGAAATCGAATAATTGCTGCATGTAACTCAATTAGAAGTAACCCTGGTATGTCTGAAAGAGTTCGGCACTCACTGACGCGAAGATTGAATGCTTGTATCCAGGCTGGAGTGTCTTTTCGAACATTCATTGTAGATTGAGCAACTTTACATTTTATACAACGTACGTTTTACAACGTACTTTTTAAAGTTTTTGAAAATGTTGCTGTCGTAAATTTTCTTCACCCCATATCTTCAAAACAAAGGGTTTTTCAAAAATCATCATAAGACAAAATATTCTTAGAATAGCCCAAGGAATAATCCCTTGAATTTTTGCTGCATGTTTAGCTAACACATATATTATTTAGTGCTGGAATTGGACGTACGGGATCGTTTATTCTGATAAATTTGGTCTACGAGATGGCAATTGAAATGGAAAGTTTCGACTTTGCGTCAACACTACAGAGCATGAGACGTTGTCGCGCATACATGCTAAGGGACCAAGTAAGTCTAAAATATGCACAAAATTAAACTTCGTCTCATCAACCTTCTGTCCTTCAAGTTCACCCCTTTCCCCTACAGAATAACCATTAATTTTTCCCACCGTACACAATCAAATGCTTTTATCAGGTCGACCAAACACAAACTTAGATCTTTTCCTTTTTCAATGTACCTTTGACCTATTGTTCTTATACATCCAATCGCATCTCTTGAACCCATTCCTTCTATAAATCCGGTTCTCTAAAACCTAACGTAACCTAAATCCGAACTGTTCATCCGCCACGTTTTCTTCATTATTCTCTCTAGCCTCCTATTTAACACTCGCAATAATATGTTCGGTGCATGTCCTACTAGACTGATGGTTCTGTGCCCACCGCACTTCTTTGTGCCTATCTTTTTAGCCAGAGGTGGTATCATCAGCATCTTCAGGAAGTCTTCTGGCCATACTCCTGATTCATATATATATATATATATATATATATATATATATATCATCATCAATCATCATCATCATCATTACATAAAGATGATAATTCATCCATTCCTCTTTCCTGAAGACACCACAATATCTCTACTGGAATTCCATCCACTCTGGCAACTTTGCCTTCATGTCTTTCATTGATCTTTCTACTGCGATCATAATGTCGGCTCCCATATTGTCTGAACAGACCGAGTCTTCTCTTCCAATTCCAGTACCCTTGGATTTTCATCTGTTTTATACAGGTTTTTCATGTATTCTTCCCATCTATTAAGGATTTCTTTCTCGTCTTTCAATACTCTTCCGTTCTTGTCCTCTACTTTAATATTACAAATTGCTCTTGATGTTCTATCCCAAGCAATCTCTTTTATTTTGATGTAAACAATTCCATGCCTGCCTAATCTTTCCAGTTCTTCCATTTCATTACAAAGGTTTTCCAGCCACTTTTTCCTAGCTTCAGTCATCAGTCAGCAAAATAGCAACAAGTTCGGTTACAAGTCTGCCATTATCATCAGTTAAACTTGATGGCGTTTTTTCCTGTTGGTTCTCGTCATTTCCTTTATTTTTTAGTGTATTGTATATTACAATCGAGGACTCACCATGGTGTAGTACTTCTTGCTGTCTAACTTTATTTGGTATGCATTGAATTGTGCCTCGATTTGAGCACAATACGGGGTCTCTTATCCAGAGACAAACAAAAGTCCTGTAGGAGATCATAGTTGCCCGGTATGGTAGTAACCATGGAAAACAAAAGGAGAGAATAAATAAGAAAAAAAAATATTAAGTGTTCTGCTGCAGAATAGGCGCTTCTATATTACACTGCAGAGAAAAAGGACTCGATGGAGAGACCAGAGCAACGTCCTACTACAGGGAAGTGCTCCTATGCTTTTCAACGTTTCTAAGCTTTACACAAATGTAACTACAACCTTAGAAAATATGGCACAGTACTACGACATAAACCAGTTGAAGCCCAGCAAAACAGAGGTATGTGCATTTTACCTGAGAAATAAGGACGCACGCAAGAAGCTGCAAATCACATGGAGGGCTCTTTGCCAGAATGTCGGCAGCTTCACGTCCCTCAGCTCATCTAAGTGTGACGTTTCCGTTTGTCGTTGCTGTTTTCAACCATCCAGCTTAGCTCTTGCGTCCGCTTTTCAGTAATAAGCGCGGCTCGTTGAGCTTCCTCGTCCATTTTTCTCTGCTCGGGCTTTCTAATCACGTCCGAGTCACCAAATTTTAGTGTTCGTGGTTAATTACAAACAAAATTATTTATTAAGGATAAACATTCAAATGCGACAAAGTAACAACACATAAAAACTACCTTTGGCTTGTAACGCGTCGTTAAAACACCCACATTTTTTTTCTTATTTATTCGCTTCTTTTGTTTCTCCATGGTTATTACCATACCGGGCAACTATGATCTCCTACGGGACTCTTGTTTTTTTATGATTACAACCAAGCAACTGCGATGTCGCTACAATCATATATCATCATTATCATATATCAACATTATAATCTATTGTGATGATATCTCACCCTTAAGTGATGATTATCATGATGATGATCATTGTCATATATCACTATTAACAGCATCTTCGTCTCTGTCATTATTATCGTATATCATTATTATCAAATATCACCATTATCATATATCATCATTATCATATATCACCATTATCATATATCATCATTATCATATATCACCATTATCATATATCATCATTATCATATATCACCATTATCATTTATCATCATTATCATATATCAACATTATAATCTATTGTGATGATATCTCACCCTTAAGTGATGATTATCATGATGATGATCATTGTCATATATCACTATTAACAGCATCTTCGTCTCTGTCATTATTATCGTATATCATTATTATCAAATATCACCATTATCATATATCATCATTATCATATATCACCATTATCATATATCATCATTATCATATATCACCATTATCATATATCATCATTATCATATATCACCATTATCATTTATCATTATTATCATATATCAACATTATAATCTATTGTGATGATATCTCACCCTTAAGTGATGATTATCATGATGATGATCATTGTCATATATCACTATTAACAGCATCTTCGTCTCTGTCATTATTATCGTATATCATTATTATCAAATATCACCATTATCATATATCATCATTATCATATATCACCATTATCATATATCATCATTATCATATATCACCATTATCATATATCATCATTATCATATATCAACATTATAATCTATTGTGATGATATCTCACCCTTAAGTGATGATTATCATGATGATGATCATTGTCATATATCACTATTAACAGCATCCTCGTCTCTGTCATTATTATCGTATATCATTATTATCAAATATCACCATTATCATATATCATCATTATCATATATCACCATTATCATATATCATCATTATCAAATATCATGAAGATTTCATTATCATATATCATCATCATATATCATCATTATCATATATCATCATCATATATCATCATTATCATATAACATGAAGAGTTCATTATCATATATCGCCAATAAGGGATGATCATTATGATGATGATCCTATCATATATCATCATTATCATCATTCTCACATTATGATTATCATCGTCGCCATTGTCATGATTATCGTGTATTAAATTGTTTTCGTTAGCATTAAGGCCGATTCTCATATACGCGACACTCAGATACGCGACGTCACGCGACATCGCCTGTCAAATAATCATTACATTGTTTTAAATGGGCACGCTCTCACTATGGCTACGCGACAGCTACGCGACGTGCCCATTTAAAAGCATGTAATCATTATTTGACAGGCGATGTCGCACGACGTCGCGAAGCTGAGTGTCGCGCATAGGAGAATCGACCTTAAGCAAACAGTCATATATTATCATTATCCTATATCTTCATTATCATGTACCATCATTACCTTATAACAGCATTATCTTCATCATACATCATATAATACCTCATATATCACAAATAAATATTATATAATACACTTATACACTTTTACATTACACACCATATACACTTAATAAAGTCGGAAATATATTGAATCTTTCCGGAGCTCTATAACATTAAAGTCTTTTTTGGACTACCAAAACAAATCTCATTTTGAAAGTAGTAGATGATACAACTTGCAAATTTCACATGATCTTTGTTTTGGTAGTTCCAAAAGACTAATTCATATTATAGAGCTCCGGAAAGGTTGAATGTCGCCGGCTCCTGGCGAAGTTTAACTGCCTACACGTGCAGACATTAAATCTGGACCGTCTAGTCTTAATATTAGCGTTTACGATTTTATTACCATATACACTTAATAAAGTCGGAAATATATTGAATCTTTCCGGAGCTCTATAATATTACTGTCTTTTTGGACTACCAAAAAAAATCTCATTTTGAAAGTAGTAGATGATACAACTTGCAAATTTCACATGATCTTTGTTTTGGTAGTTCCAAAAGACTAATTAATATTATAGAGCTCCGGAAAGGTTGAATGTCGCCGGCTCCTGGCGAAGTTTAACTGCCTACACGTGCAGACATTAAATCTGGACCGTCCAGTCTTAATATTAGCGTTTACGATTTTATTTTAGATTCAATATAAACTTTGTTATTGCGTGGTGAACGAGTTGCTGAACGGGGAGAAAAGCAAAATATCGACGGAATCGTTGTTCGAAGATGCCAAAGATAACAACGAGTTGTTCGAATCTATATTGGAGTACATCAACGACAACGATTACTGGCTGGACATCTTCAAGAGGACTGTCCATCTGTTTTTCTACGAAAATATGAAGAAGAATCGTATTCAAACACCATACAAAAGTAATAGACCTAACTTAACCTTTTCATAGTTTTTGTGCGCATGTGTCAATATGTGCGCAATTTTTTTGTGCGCAAATGTCAATTTCCGCCATGTTATACTTCAATAAAAAGTGCCCGAAATTTTGACGTATAACTAAATATGTGCCCGAAACTTTCATAACTGACATAGTTTTTGTGCGCATGTGTCAATTTGTGCGCAATTTTTTTGTGCGCAAATGTCAATTTCCGCCATGTTATACGTCAATAAAAAGTGCCCGAAATTTTGACGTATAACTAAATATGTGCCCGAAACTTTCATATTCCGCCTTTCAAACTTTGCGGATACACATGCGCTTAACTAACCGTATAAGTCGGAAATATATTCAACCTTTCCGGAGCTCTATAATATTACTGAGTGTTTTTTAGGACTACCAAAACAAATCTCATGTGAAAGTAGTTAACAACTGCCAAATTTCACATAAGATTTGTTTTGGTAGTCCTAAAAGGACTATATACTCGGGCACATATTTAGTTATACGTCAAAATTTCGGGCACTTTTTATTGACTCATATTATAGAGCTCCGGAAAGGTTGAATTAAATTGAGTTAAATCAAACGGATTCTTAAAAAAATATGAAGAAGAATCGTATTCAAACACCATACAAAAGCAATAGACCTTTTTATAGTTTTTGTGCGCATGTGTTAATTTTTGCGCAATTATTTTGTGCGCATATGTCAATTTCATCAAAAAGTGCCCGAACTTTTGACGTATAACTAAATATGTGCCCAAAACTTTCATATTTCGCCTTTCAAACTTTGCGGATGCACATGCGCTTAACTAACCGTATAAGTCGGAAATATATTCAACCTTTCCGGAGCTCTATAATATTACTGAGTCTTTTTTAGGACTACCAAAACAAATCTTATGTGAAAGTAGTTAACAACTGACAAATTTCACATGAAATTTGTTTTAGTACTAAAAAGACTCATTAATATTATAGAGCTCCGGAAAGGTTGAATTAAATTGAGTTAAAACAAATGGATACCATCTTTGTTATCTATTTCACAAACTATTTGTGATTTCAGGTTGTTTCGGTCATTTTTTCTTGCAAAGAAACGCCAACGAACACAATTCCGACTACATAAATGCCATTCAGTTGAAAGACAGTTTGTTCACGACGCAACAGCCCATGCCATCGACCGTGGAAGATTTCTGGAGATTGGTCGTGCAACAGAACATCGGTTTGATTGTATCCCTTGATCGCATCGACCCGGACGATAAGGTAACAAACGTTTCGAAAGCGAATTAACGAAATCGGTTTCTCAAATAACTCAAAAACGAAAAGACTAATAACTTTCTGGATCATACTGAAAGACGTCCGTCCGCCTCACTGACTTCTACTCAAAAGACTATATAAACTTAACCCTTAACCACCTGCCATACGTCTCAGGTGAGAAAATTACTGCTACTTTGGGTCTGAGAGACGTATGTCAGGTGGCTAGGTGTTAATAAAGCTTGAATATATAAATATACTCAACCTTTCCGGAGCTCTATAGTTCTATAGTAGGTTCTCTATAGTAGGTACTAATGAGTCTTTTTAGGACTACCTAGAGTAGGTAGGTAGTAGGTAGAGTAGGACTACCTAAGGTAGTCCTAAAAAAGACTCATTAGTATTATAGAGCTCCGGAAAGGTTGAGTATATTTATATATTCAAGCTTTGTTCCGTTTTTATTAATTTTATGTGATTACCTATAATGTTGTATGGTTTTACCAATTCGAAAAGACTATACTATACGTTATTTCCGTCAGAAGAAAGGTCCGGCCTTAAGGCCTTAAACTTGATAATAAGATAAAAAGATGATAATCTAACTCACATTTCAAGAGAAAATTAACAAAATTGTAGGACTATTTCCAAAAGCTTAATTACTCTGAAACGAAAATAGTAAGCAGAATATAGACTTTACTGAACGCTATTTCCATCAGAAAAAAGTTCTGAGTTACTCTCAAGTAGTTTTACCTCAATAGACCTTTTCATAGTTGAAATTTTTTTGGGCGCATGTGTCAATTTCCGCAATGTGTCATGTTCTCGGGCACTTTTTTGACGTGTAGCCAGTGAAAACAAGAAAATGTGCCCGAAACTTTCATATTCCCGCCTTTTCAATATGACGGACGCATGCGCTTAACTAACCCTAGGTCTAATTGTCATGTCAACTAACCTAAAGGTCTAATTGTCATGTTTTCGGGCACTTTTTTTGATATATAACCAGTGAGAACAAGAAAATTTGCCCGAAACTTTCATATTCCCGCCTTTTAAATATGACGGACGCATGCGCTTAACACCCTGTAAAGGTCTAATTGTCATGTTTTCGGGAACTTTTTTGATATATATCCAGTGAAAACAAGAAAATGTGCCCGAAACTTTCATATTCCCGCCTTTTCAATATGACGGACGCATGCGCTTAACTAACCCTAGGTCTAATTGTCATGTCAACTAACCTAAAGGTCTAATTGTCATGTTTTCGGGCACTTTTTTTGATATATAACCAGTGAAAACAAGAAAATTTGCCCGAAACTTTCATATTCCCGCCTTTTAAATATGACGGACGCATGCGCTTAACCAACCCTGTAAAGGTCTAATTATCATGTTTTCGGGCACTTTTTTTATATATATCCAGTGAAAACAAGAAAATGTGCCCGAAACTTTCATATTCCCGCCTTTTAAATATGACGGACGCATGCGCTTAACTAACCCTGTAAAGGTTTAATTGTCATGTTTTCGGGCACTTTTTTGATATATATCCAGTGAAAACAAGAAAATGTGCCCGAAACTTTCATATTCCCGCCTTTTCAATATGACGGACGCATGCGCTTAACTAACCCTAGGTCTAATTGTCATGTCAACTAACCTAAAGGTCTAATTGTCATGTTTTCGGGCACTTTTTTTGATATATAACCAGTGAAAACAAGAAAATGTGCCCGAAACTTTCATATTCCCGCCTTTTAAATATGACGGACGCATGCGCTTAACTAACCCTGTGAAGGTCTAATTGTCATGTTTTCGGGCACTTTTTTGATATATAACCAGTGAAAACAAGAAAATGTGCCCGAAACTTTCATATTCCCGCCTTTTAAATATGACGGACGCATGCGCTTAACTAACCCTGTAAAGGTCTAATTGTCATGTTTTCGGGCACTTTTTTGATATATAACCAGTGAAAACAAGAAAATGTGCCCGAAACTTTCATTTTTCTGCCCTTTTAAACATAGCGGACGCATGCGCTTAACTAACCGTTAAAAGGTCTATTTGTTTAATGTTGAGAATTGTTAAAAACTGTTAAAGAGCGACATTTGCGTAGATATGACTTAACATAATCTTATTTCCGTCAGCCAACGTAATTTCCGATTGGAAAAATCGTGACTAAAGAAGTTTTATTTGAAAAACTAGCAAAATTACTTTGTGATATTAGGCTAAATGCTTCATTAGTACGTTAACACAGGCGTGTGCCACCGGTAGTACACCCCGTCCGCTAGACTAAAACAAAAAACCGAGCGCCGGCGTCAACGTGTTAAACTTGTCATTTACGTAGAAATGTCTTAACCTAACCTTATTTCCATCACCCAACGCAATTTCCGCTTGGAAAAATAGTAATACTTGGATAAACTAGTTACATTAGCAAAACTACTTCGTGATATTAGACTAAATGCTTTATTAGGACGTTAACACCGGCGTGTAACACCGGTGGTACACGCCGTCCGCTAGACTAAAACCGAAAATCGAACGTCGGCGTCAACGTGTTAAACTTAACTAAGGGGTTTGGAAAACTAGTGAAAGTATACTTGAATTATATTTCAGACTTCTACTGTGTTTTGGCCGACGTCTATCATAGCCCCGATTTGTCTTCTGAGTTATTTGGAGATCTCGTTAGTGGCAATTCGAACGCACGTTGCTTTCGATATAGTGGAACTAAAACTGGCAAACATCTACAAGAAGGTAATATTGCTCACTCCTTACTCTTGAGTCTATAGAATTGTTTCTTAGACAAAATTCTAATTTTAATTGTTTAATAGACCTTTTCATAGTTAGTTAAGCGCAGGCGCGAAAATTTCGTGCACATTTTGTGCAAAAAGTGCCCGAAAATTTGGCGGAAATTAACGCATGCGCATAAAAAAATTATGAAAAGGTCTGTTACTTGTGCATCAACTTTATTATGTAACTTCAGGCGAGTCGAGTCATTTTCCTGATGAACTTCAAACTGTGGGAGAAACAAAACATGCCAACGACTGCCGACTTCTTAGACTTTTATCATCATTTCTTGAGCTACATGAAGAAAACTAACATTGTCCTCGCTTGCAAGTTAGTATCCACATTCTTTTAAACACTTTTTCCATTATAGAAATATTTATTTATTAAATATTCTATTTTATATTGCGTCTATAATGAAGTCATTAAAGATGAGTGCTTTAATGACTTCATTATAGACGCAATGTAAAATAGAATATTTAATAAATAAATATTTCTATAATGGGTTCGTTAAATCGAAGAAAAATTAATTCGTATAAGAAATTGCAGGACTCAATCAATGGAGGCGGCTTTTCTTTTCGCAGGCTATTTCGTTTGTATCGCAGCTCTATAGTTCGATAAGTTCGACTTAGATTAACCTAACCTAGTCTAACCTAAGGGTAACGAAAGTGAGCTAATCTAAGGGCAACTAAAGTGATCTAACCTAAGGCCAACTAAAATGAATTTGAATCTGCGCTCGAGTAGAGATCTCGGACAGTCGTTGGAAACCGGAAGTGGAAAACAGGAAGTCAAAATCGGAAGTCGAAACTGGTAGGTTTCGTTGCCCTTAGGTTTGATCACTTTCGTTGCCCTTGGGTTAGCTCACTCTCGTTGCCCTTGGCTTAGCCCACTTTCATTGCCTTTGGGTTAGTTCACTTTCGCTGCCCTTGGCTTAGCTTACTTTCGTTGCCCTTGGGTTAGCTTACTTTCGTTGCCCTTAGGTTAGGTTAGATTGCATGGACAAGTTTAGAAAACGAGCGTAGCGAGGAGTTTTCCAAACATGGATGCGTGCTAAAAAATCGCACTTATTAAACTCGTTCCTTAATATACTATTTTCTATTTTGCGTCTATAATTCAGTCATTAAAGCACTCATATGGGTTCGTTAATGGCTCACCGAGTGCGATAGAATTTTCTCACTATGTATCCGCGATTTTTTTATTAAGAAATGGCATAAAAGGGAACAAAACAGAAAAAGTAGTTTAAGGGACGAGTTCAATAAACGCGATTTTTCAGCACGCGTCCATGTTTAGAAAACTCCTCGCTACGCTCGTCGTTTTTTAAACATGGACGCGTGCTGAATAATCGCGCTTATTGAACTCGTTCTTTAATATAATATTTTGCGTCTATAATTGAGTGATTAAAGCACTCATATGGGTTCGTTAATGGCTCGCAGAGTGCGATACAAATTACTCGATATGTATCGGCGAATATTTTATTTAGAAATGCCATAAAAGGGCGCAAAATAGAAAAAATAGATTAAAGAACGAGTTCAATAAGCGCGATTTTTCAGCACGCGTCCATGTTTAGAAACGACGAGCGTAGCGAGGAGTACGGTACGGTACGAGTTCGGTACGGAACCCTAAAAAATCGCCGATACATACTGAGAAAATTATATCGCACTCGGGGAGCAATTAACGAACCCATATGAGTTCTTTAATGACTCCATTATAGACGAAAAATAGAAAATAGTGTATTAAAGAACGAGTTCAATAAGCGCGATTTTTCAGCACGCAGTCTATGTTCGTCTATAATGGAGTCATTAAAGAACTCATATGGGTTCGTTAATTGCTCCCCGAGTGCGATATAATTTTCTCAGTATGTATCGGCGATTTTTTAGGGTTCCGTACCGAAAACGGAACCCTTATAGGATCACTTTGTTGTCCGTCTGTCTGTCTGTCTGTCCGTCTGTCTGTCTGTCAAGACCATTTTCTCAGGAACGCGTAGAGGTAACAAGTTGAAATTTTCAACAAATACTCGGGTCTACGGTCTCTTTCGGCTGCGAAAAAATCAAACTTGTAAGTCAACGCGATCAAAAGATATGACCGTTTATGTCGCATATTTTGCGATTTCACAAGGGAATCAAAACCTATAGGGTACTTCCCGTTGACCTAGAATCATGAAATTTGGCAAGAAGCGGTGTCTTACAGCAGATGTAACGGGAAAGATCTGAAAACCGTAAATATGTAGTTTAATTACAAGAAAAATGCGAATTTACTATTAGAAACTTATGACAATACACTAATGTTGTCGTAGTGGTATTGTCAGGCTCCAGAAGCATATGGGTTGCATACAGTTAGGTCTTAAGGTTAAAAAGTATGTGTTGGCACCAAGCTGTTTATACTGAAATTTCTTTGTTTATATTCGTTATGCATTTCATCACGTACGCTCTATATCAGGGATGTTATGGAGATCCGTAAACGTAACCGAAACTATCGGATATCCGAAATAAAAATATATCCGTAACCGAATCCGATATAAAAGTTTCGAATAATTTCGGATAATTTTTACTGATATGTTGTAATAATTCCTATAAATATATTTCAATATCTAATAGAAAATATATAATAGACAAAAAGGAATAATGTTGTTTTTGTTTATTATAATTATGATTTTGCATTTTTACGTAGATAAAACTTATAAATATTAATAACTTATATATCTTATATGACATATAATTGTAGTACCTACTTATATTGTTGTACTTAGTTGTATGACATATGATTGTAGGTAGTACAAATAATAACATAGAAATAAAATCATTTTTTTTACAAATTAGCATTCTACTTTTACCATTCCTTAGAAATCTGATATCCGTAACCGAAACTATCCGAAACTAACGGATTATCCGAAAAAAATTCTTATCCGTAACCGTATCCGACACCGGTATAACATTATTCCTATATCCGTATCCGCATCCAGATCCGAAATTTCATATCCATAACATCTCTGCTCTATATACATAATATATACAGGGTGTATATTATGTCTAAATTTTGCTTGTTTATAACCGACATGCGACATACTCAAGTCCCGTATCATCCTGTATATATTATATTTCGTCTAATTTTTTTTTATAATCTACATACTATGTTGATAATCTAAATAATAATATTATACTATAATCTACATAATCTACATAACATGTTGTAGATAATATGATTTAAGTATATTATACTTAAATCACGTTCGCCCTATATTTTTTGGTAGTCAATTGCCCAAAAAGCAGTCAATTCAACAACTGAATGTTAATAGTATCGAAATAGATCTAGAAATAGTTAATATATTAGTTTATATTAGATCTAGAAATAGTTAGATCTTAATATAAGTTAGTGTATAAGTCTAATACTAAAATAAAGTTTTCTTTTTATAAGTTTAAAAATATTCGCGTTATTTAAAAAAAAATACCCTGTATACCTTTATACAGGGTATATAGGTATACAAGCAAAATTGAGCAGTAAAAACAAATAGTGAAGTTCCAGAACCCCTAAACACTCATAGTGAATGGAGGATGTATGGTAATAAAATAGAGGGTAGAATTCCATCGTACGACAACGACGTGTTGAGGTTATGCTTGCAGCGGTACTAAGATGGTCGTGATTTTATGAGAGCCACTTGTCAAGTTAACTGAATGTGCTTGTAACGTCCTCCACAAAAAAGTAATACCTTACTTACAAGTTTGTACGGAACCCTCGGTGCGCGAGTCACAACTCGCACTTGGCCGGTTTTTTATTTAGAAACGGCATACAAGGGCGCAAAAAAAAGAAATAGTTTAAAGAACGAGTTCAATAAGCGCGATTTTTTAGCATACGTCCATGTTTAGAAAACGACGAGCGTAGCGACGAGCTCACTTTCGTTGCCCTTAGGTTAGACCAGGTTAGGTTAATCTAAGTCGAACCTGGTGGAATCATCAAATCTAGATATAGAGCGGCGATACAAACGAAAAAGCCTGCGAAAAGAAAAGCCGCATCCGTTGATTGAGTCCTGCAATTTCTTATACGTATTAAGTTTTCTTCGGTTTAACGAACCCATATGAGTGCTTTATTGAACTCGTTCTTTAATATTCTATTGTAGAGTATTGCGAAGTTAGTTATTACACTTGAAATCTGCGATCTAAATATTTAAACTTGTTTGCAGTGACGGAGTGACAAACTGTGGGGTATTTCTGGCATTCCATCACATCGCCCAGCAGGTAGAGCTTGCGGAGCAAATAGATGTTTGTTCAGTAGTCAGAGCTCTAAGATTCTACAGGGATGATTACGTAAACGATCTGGTAATTTTTTTTGTTATTATGTAGACTGGACTAAAACCAGTTAATCAAAGCAGACAGACATAATTTCTGATTTGTAAAGAAATTAATGGATATTGATATATATATGGACAAGTTTTAATGGATTCGTAGATCTAGTAAGCAATTCGAAATTAGAGCTTCAAACGAGAGAGTTGTTTCTGATTTCGTTCCGGGCAGTCGTAACATTTTCTTCATAAATCTTAACCCAAGCAACTCAAACTTGCCCGAGCCTAGAACGGGCAGTTCTAATTTATGAAGAAAACGTTACGTTCAGAGTTAGACGAGATTGAAGACGAGATCAGAAACGAGATCTCGTGTGAAGCCCTATTCGAAATATGTGCTAATAGACCTTTTCATAATAGAAATTTGTGCGCATGTGTCAATTTCCGACATGTTATACGTCAAAAATTGTCCGAACTTTTTGACGCATAACTAAATATTTGCCCGAAACTTTCAAATTCCCGCCTTTCAAACTTGACGGATGCGCATGCGTTTAACTAACCGTAAAAAGGTCTATTGGATTCATTCGTAATTTATAGACAAATTAATAGAAATTAACAAATTTCGTTGATTTGTAATCGAGGTAATAGACAATGAGAAATTTGGACTAAACGGATTTGTGGACCAAGTAATAAACATAGAGAAATGTGAAATAGTTCTCAAAATTCTTCAAAGACAAATTCTTGACTTATATATGTATTGTGATGTAGGTATGCAAATTATTAAACATTGGCAAATCTGGACTTGTTAGAGAAACTCTTGTTTTACAGTCAAACTAATAGACATTGGGACATCTGAACTAATCAGACTAATTGCTGATTTGTTGAGTAAATAATGGATGTTGAGAAATCTAGACTAGTTTGACTAATTCCTGATAAACTACTAGAAATCTGTGCCAATTTAATTCATTCGTAATATACAAAATAACTAATAGACATTCATAAATCTAAATTGATTAGACTAATTCTTGATTTCTAGACAAATTAATAGGCAATTATGAATCTGGACTAGCTGATCTGATTCTTAATTGGTACACAAAGTCACGAACATTGAGAAATCTGATCAATAGTCCATTTTTTTTAAGAATGCAGTAACTAGAAACCTGATTTACACTATGACAAATGTTCAATCTAGTTACAAAATTTAGCGCTAAATTCAAATATAGTTACTTGAATATAAAATTGGTAATTTAATTTAATAATTTATTTAATTTATTCGAGCGTAACTAATGAGTCAAAATAGTGCTTGAATTTTTCTATATTTTCAAATATCCTAATAGTTGTTAAAACTCACTATTTTTATTTATAATAACATAACAAATTTTAAAATTGGTGATTATCGTCGTCGTCGTCGAAATATACTAATCGAGTAAGGTACCGTCACTGAACTCGAAAGGGGTCAAAAAACAAGATTTTTTGAAAATTAAGAAAAATTGTCAAAAAATGCGGTTTACGTCTTGAATTTTTTCCAGTGAATTGAACAAAAAAATAGGTTTTTTTTGACGAGCCTTACAAAGTTCCGCCCCCGCAGGGGGCGGCTGTAGGTGTATTTTAATTTTTTTACTTTTTCTTCAAAAACTCCATTCCTCTTGCGCGTCGAAACGGGAAATTGTCATTTTCTGTTGTAAAACTGAACGGGCCTACGACCCGTATCCGTCTGCCCCACGCAAGTACCACACGGCGTCCTCCAGGTGCCAAAAACAGGAGATCGTTTCTAGCATCTTTGAGGAGCAATTTTGGCCCGCGGCTCAATTTTTTTACTGCGTCCTCTTGCCGCGTCGATTTCACGTTTTTTGACGTAATGCGGAAAAGTACGCGACCGTCGGTTCACCCGGTGCGGCGGAAAATGTAAGCGAAAAAAACGTTTTTCCATCACTGTTGTGGACGCCGTTCTCTTGATAGAAGAGCGCCGTATCTCCAACCCGGTTCGTTCGATGCGAGATATTTACCCGCAACCGGAGGTGGAAGAATCTGGTACCTTCGGCATCCTTTTCCCGCTCTGGTTCAATTTTAACACAAAAATCGAGAAAACGCGGTGTTTTTTTCACCTAATTTGCGGGGATCCCTCTCCTGGGATACCCAACAGTCGGATGGGGACCGGACCGGCACCAATCGATTCGGCATAGAGCCTTTAAGTTTGTTTTGGAGTTTTTTTTGGAGTTTTTTGCGATTGCGCGCTGGATGGCGCCGGGACGCCCGAAAAACCATGTTTTGCAGACGTACGCGAGAATCCTCCGGGATTCGCTAAATTAAATAGCAGGGCGTCGCGGTGGCGATTTATAAATAGAGAACGAAAGGGTCTATAAGGCGATAGTAACGACGCACCGCTCAATCTCATTTGGGGGTCTCGACGCCCGTTCAAACTCGACACGAATTTTTCAAAATTGAGTAAATTGAAACCTTCAATATTCGGTGAAATGTTTTAGAATTGTATTGCTCTTTTCAGGAATTATAGCCCCAGGTGTATACTTTCAAACCACACCTCTCTCGGCGCATTACACCTCCGGGGACGTTCCGCAGGCCCCAATTCGCAAAGTCACTTTTTTTTCACCTCTTCAAACGGAAACGCTTAAAAGAAAATTTACATTTCCAGTGCGACAAGTGCATGCCCGGTGAAAACGCCAACAGTATGGCGTTTGAATATCTCAAATCCATCAACGGCTTCGCACTCCAGGTCAAAAAAACTAAGACCATTGCTTGCCGCGGAATCGCAAATTTACACTTACAGCTGATCATGTTGACACTATTTTCGCTCAGGTTATGTGGAAATGTCATTGTTGAAGTTTATCCGTTTATCATTATTCGTGTGCTTGTGAAAAGATAAAATTAAAGAAAAGAATTTAAATCAAAATTCTGATTTTTCGATCAATGTTATGTTGAAATTCAAATAAAATTCAAAGAGATATCTTGAAATCTCTAAATTGCAGATTCCGGCGACCCTGGCTTTTGATTAGCAACACATAGCAACGTTAAAATTCGCAATTTTTCACAAATTTCTAAAAGAAAACGAAGTTTTTACACTTTTCTTTTAGCAGATTTTAAAAATTCAGACCATTTTACATCAGAAACAGTTGCTTCCGTTCACATTTGAATTCTAAAATTTATTTCATAATCCGCAATATTTACGAGTTTTTTTTAAGAATAATTGGAGCTTTTAAATTGAATTTAGATTCCAACGGTATAACACGCGTCTTCCTCAAATGTATATCAACAGAGTTATTGGCGAAAAGCTGTCAGTTTTATCATTTCACTGCGGAAGGAACAGCCATTTCAATATTTATTGACATTTTCGATTCAAAATCGAATACAACTCATCAACTTCTATTAAAATATGTTGCATGAATTTTCTGCGGCTGACGGTCCAGACGTGGCCGATATTTGACATCAGCCCTCCAACTGTTTACTTGATTTTCAAACATTTGCGTTTTTCTTTTCCCTACATTTCTAATAAATTCTAGCATGCATCGATAGAGTAAACTTTCCTCTACCAGCGGAGCAAATTTTATCATTCCTTTGCGAACCGCTTTACCAGGATTTGTTTTAAATGCAATTCATTTGCCAAGATTCGGGGTGGCTAGCAACGGTTGCATAATCATCTCCGCCCCACATAAGTTTCCTTCCATTTTCCGTGGTAAATGGTGTCCGGGAAAATTTTATTTCTCAGATTTGTTAAAGTTGGAAAATTCTACATTAGAAACAATTGAATATTCCAGCAAATTCACACTTTTACGTGAGTAAAAGTAAGCTCGGCCATATTTAGAGAGTTTTAGAGTTTTTACTGATTTTATAAAAGAAAACTATTGTTTTACAAATTTCTGATGGGAGATTCGTGATTGGGCTAATTTTACATGGGGGACGATGTAAGTTTTTCGGTCATCTGGTGATTTAAAATCCATTTTCCAAACGGTGAGAATTACGAGTTTTCTACAAGAATAGTTAAAAATTACACATTTAATTTGGAATCTAAAGGTGTATTCCTCGACTTCCTAGCGTATATAGCAAAAGAGTTATTGTTGAAAAACGGTCAGTTCTACCACTTGACGGCGGAAGGAAAAGCCATAGCGAAATTTATCCGGATTTAAAAAAAAATCAAATAGTGCTTATTGAGGCCTATTGAAATTTGCTTATTGAAAATGTGCTTCATGCACTTTTTGCGGCTAATAGCCACGACATGACGAGCGTTTAAAAATGCCTCATTTCCTTGGGTTTGCATGAAATAAATTTTACACAGATATATAGAGCGCACTTTCTTTTAACAAACGCATTAAGTTTTATATAGTTTACATAAGTTTTAAATAGATTATACATGTTTCTATTGAAATTTACATATTTGTGGTAGAATGCCTTGACACAGGATTTTTTTAATAAAGAAATACTTGCAAATATATTTTTTTGTCCAATTTTCCGAAGTCTAAGAAACATGCATTTAGCGCTATTTTATAGAACACATTTTCATCTAAAAGTTGTGTCATTTTCATTTTTCCAAAGCGAACCGTTTGGCCGAAATTTTTTTTTGGAAACGAAGTAATTCAAAAACAAAATTCAGAGAAGGTGTACCCTTCTAAAAAAATTTCAATTTTATATTTTTTACTTTTGCGACTAAACCGAAGGTTTTTACAAAATTTTCAAAGAATACTTTTTTGTAGGCACCAACGTCTTACATACGGATATCCCAGTTATAATTTTTCACCTTGAGGCGTTGACGAGTTATTTGCAAATAAGGTTTGATGCAAAAATAATTCCTCACGACGTCCCCATTGGAGTGGGAGCGTTCAAGTTTTGTCAACTCATATCTCTGGTAGATACCCACATTCAGTATAAGTTTCATTGATATCCTTCAAGGATTAATATATTTTTTTGCAATTTTTGAATATTTTGAAATTTTCGCATTCGGTTTTGATGGGAATTCGTGATTGACCTGTCTGGATTTGTTCAAAAATTTTGTTCAAAAATTTTACCCAACGTGGAACGATAAAATTTCACACATTTGTAGAGAATTAGTCAGTCTATGATATTCCTTAGTTAGTTTTGCAAAATATTTTATCTGGCGGCGGCCGCCGCCCCTCAAACTCGAACATAACAAAAATTAATAAATTCAAATACCTATAAAATGAAAACTGCAAGAGATATATTGAAATTTCTTTCAGAACTATATAGATTATATATTTTTCTATTGAAATTGACGTTTTGGTATCTTCGTAGCCGATAGCCTTGACACAGAATTTTTTTAAATACAGAAATTTTGTATATACAAATATTTGTATAAAAAAAATTGAAATTTGGTGAAATCTTTTTTCTGTTCATTTTTCCAAACTCAGATAAATCAAGGCCACATACGCGCGGCAGCGCCGCGCGTATAGCCCTGAACATATAAATCAAAACCACATACGCGCGGTAGCGCTGCGCGTATAGTCTTGATCAGATAAATCAATACTACATACGCACGGCAGTGCCGCGCGTATTGTCTTGATCAGATCACAATCAATACCACATTCGCGCGGCAGCGCGTATGTGGTCTTGATTTATCTGTTTTCTACAAGTTTTACGAGTTTTCTACAAGAATAGTTAAAAATTACACATTTAATTTGGAATCTAAAGGTGTATTCCGCGACTTCCTAGCGTGTATAAGAAAAGAGTTATTGTTGAAAAAACGGTCAGTTCTACCACTTCACGGCTGAAGCCATCTCGAAATTTATCCGGATTTTCTTTTTAAAATCGAATAGTGCACATTGAGGCCTATTGAAATGTGCTACATGAACTTTTTGCGGCTGATAGCCTCGACATGCCGAGCGTTTAAAAATGTCGTGTACTTTTCTGCTTCATCTTCGAAAAATCATATGCCTCATTTCCTTGGTACAGACCTATAAAACACATTAATTTCATCGCTCCGATGTTAATTGTTTGGTCATGGGAATTTTTTTCATTCAACTCCGAATTCATTCTCCATTTAAACCTATGTAAAATGTAAAACCAAATTCACCCCTTCTCTGAATTTGAAAAAACCCATTGAAAAAAAATATCACTTTTCACATTTTTCACATTTGTGACAATACCAAAAGACTAATATACCAGAATTCTACATACGGTGCACCAAATCCCTATTTTCAGTTTCGAGGCTCTGCAGAGATATTTGCCAAATTCCTCCAAAACTAAAATAATTTGCCGCGTCGTCCCCGATGGCAGCGGAACATAGAATTTTCGTCCAAATGTACTTTTTATAGGCATTCATGTACAGTAAAAATTTCGTTGGAATCGTTTGAGGTTTAATGCATTTTTTTCGCTATTTTTGAGTATTTTGAAATTTCCGCGTTCGTTTTTGGATAAAATTCGTGATTGACAAGTTTGATTTCCTTAAAAAATAGCCTTTATGAGTTCCACCCCACGCAGATCAATAAAATTGTACACATTTATACACAGGGCATCGTTCTATGAAATCACTTTGTCAATTTTGCAAAATATTTTATCTGGCGGCCGCCGTCCCTCTTAAAGCCAAACCGGAAGAGAAAACAATAAATTCAAATATCTATAGGTTGATAACTGTAACAGATTTTTACAGAATTCTTTCAGTTCTATATAGAACATACATTTTTCCATAGAAATTGATATTTTGACATCTTCGCGATTCTACCCTAAGGCTTCTGCCCTCAAATTCATACCATTACAGAGAGTAATAAATTCTAATAACGATATTTAATAACGATGATTTTCAATTGAATTGAAAAATTACTATTTATTATTTAAATTCTAAGTTTTTACAACTAATTAGACGCAATTAACAGTCGCGTACCATACTTTTTATCGAATGACTATAGCTTCAAAAGTTTAAGTGGTACATTAAAAAATCTTTCAGTTCTATATAGACTATGCATTTTCTATTTTTCGTTTTGGTATCTTTGACGCTGATAGCCTCACCGCAGGATTTAATTAAAAAACTATATATTGAAATTTTTCAAAGCTTTTCTGATTCCTACCAAACTTGCGTATAACACTGCTCGATAAAGCAGATTTTCTAAAAAGTGTTCAATTTTTATACTTCCAGATCAAACATTGTGGCCGCGTGACCTCTCGATCCATAATAAAATAAAGTAGCAAGAGGTGTTGTTAAACCTAGGTTAGGTTAGAACACCTCGATCTAAAATATGCTAAGTGGCAAAGTCTGCTGGCCCAACTTAGGTTGGGTTATATATATATATATATATATATATATATATATATATATATATATATATATATATATATATATATATATATATATATACAAGCGCGACAAGCGGTAGCGCGACCCAAGAGATCAAAAATAAGATAAATCTGTAAAGCTGAATGTTGGTTTAACCTAGGTTAACCTATTAGGTTACATGTCGCAAAGCGCCAGATAAATCCAGACCACATACGCATCCCTCGAAGTGAAACCGGAACTGATACTCATAGATTCAAATAGCAACAACTTGAAAACTGTAATAGATATAATAAAAACTCTTTCAGATCTATTAAGATCAGAGATATTTCTATTGAAGCAATTTGACCATTTTGGAATTTTCGTGGTCGATAACCTTGACACTGGATTTTTTAAATAAAGAAATACATGAAAATCAACGAGTCAACCTTGACATTAACGTCAGTTGAGTAATTTATTGGTAATTATTTTTTTTGGTGAAACTTTTAGTAACATAATTTTGCTAAGTGTTGCTAATTGTCTAAAAGCAAACTTACTATAATTTGAGGAGTGATATTGGAAATCAAGAGTTGCCAACCTTCATAAAAGGAGGTTACTATATATGATGAAGTGACGTTAGTAACTAATGTTTACAATTTTGACGAAAAAAACTCTTAACAGCTGTTTTTTTCTGACTTGGTTATGTTATCTGCCAAACTTGACAACAACGAAACTTCCACAAATAGTTGGTGAGATTTTGTCTGAGTATGTTGGTTACTCAACAACACAAGGTGCCAACTTGATAAAAACAATATATGTTGGTTATGTTGAACGTAAAATTGACAAGTTGACAACATCAACATCACTTATTTAATTAAAAGGTTATGACATTTTTAGTGAAATTTTCAGTAACGTTTACGCCACAGCTGATTTTTTTTTGTCCATGTAAACCTTAATAACTAATAACAGAACATCACATCGTTAGATATAGTAACTTTTTGTATGAATGTTGACAGGTTTTCATTTATAATATCACTCCTTTAATTATATTTAATTATAGTAAGTTTGATTTCACACAATTGTCAATCACATCACATACTTGAAAATGTATTATACAATTCCACCCTCATCAATTATTCCACCTTTAACAACTATTCCATTATTTTCAACTCTTCCATCCACAAAAACTATTCCATTCCGAAAAATACGATCCACATGTACTAGTTATTTATTTAATAAAATAAAGTTATTAAATGACTTTGTTATTTTTGAGTTATAAGGTGATATAAAAAGATCTGGCAACATCAGTGTTATGAGTCGACTGGATGTAAAGGGATCAGAATTTTATTAGCCCAAGATCGGGGCCGAAAACCTCGAATTACCAAGAGACATACGTTCAAAATGTTTCCATATTTTCCTTTTCTCTCAGAATCAGCTGTTATCGCGACATTGCCTAACCATATGTCATGTGAATTACTGTCGATAAACAAGATTAGATTCAAAACAAAAAAATTTAACTTTAATTATTTAAATAATTACATCGGGAACATCACTTTGTTTTAATGTTATCGTGTTTTAATAATATCTACGTTTATTTATATAGTTTTTTATTCCTTAAAGTTGGGAAATTTATATCGAAATAAATAAATAAATGCTTGATGGAAGCTTATCGGCCATAGGAACCTGTGTATAAGATTCGTAAAAACATCATTTTTGATTTTTTTTTTCGGATAAACTAAACGGATGATCACTATCAAATTTTGAGAGGACATAAATAAAGTATTGATCTTTATGTATAAAAAGTTTCAAAGCTTAAACTTGAAAAAAATATTTAACATGGGATTCGCTCGAACCTCCTTAATGGTTTCATTGAATATCTTATTATTATTGATTAAATATTCCAAATGGCAACAATAGTAATAAAAAACAAATAAATGGAGAAAAACGTTAAAAATCTAAATGATACAAACAGATCAGATGATAATTGTGAATTGTCACGGCAGCCATTGACAGCTAACAGCTGCATATGTATGTGAAAAGAAAGAGAGAAGAGAGGTTGAAATGGAGAAGTAAATATGGTCGGTGTGAAGTTCTGCTCGATTTAAGCTAATCAGAGAACAAGGTCAAATAAGCCCTATCTTTCCTGTACTGCATTCTTAAAAAAATGGACTATAGTTGCACTAATTCTTAATTTCTAAACAAATTAATAGACAATGATAAATCTGGAATAGTTGATCTGATTCTTGATTTGTACACAAATTCACGAGCATTTAAAAATTCGAACTAGTTCGCACTAATTCTTGATTTCTAGAAAAACTAATAGACATTTTGCTAAATCCGGACTAGTTGATCTGATTCTTGATTTGTAGATAAACTGACATTGAACAAATCTGAACAACTTGGATTAATTCTTGATTTCGATGCAAATTAATAAACATTTGGCAAATCTGGACTAGTTAGAGGAACTCTTAATTTGCAGTCACATTAATATTGAGCTAGTCCGACTAATTACTGATTTGTAGAGAAATTTGTTGATTTAATACTGTAGCAAACTAGAATACTTGTCTATACTCGTACCGCGGAGAGAATGCATCTCGTCTCGACGAGTTTAGCATTGTTATGCGCATACCCTAACTTTATTTCGAGACAGTATCGAGTAGTTTATTTCGAGACAGTATTTCGAGACTATATTTACAGCTGCATTCTTTCGCCGGTCCGAGTAGATTGGTTTTAACCTTTTCGTTACGGCATGCTTTCTACAAGTCGTGCCCTGTGTACGGCATGCCGAGGGTAGTGCGGTTTCGTACGGTTCCCCTGGTTAGGTACTTTCTCTTCGCGTTTAAATACGGTTCCCGCAGTTTGCAGCAGTTTTTGCTGCTGAAAAGGCTGGATAGTCCTAGTTTATGCATGAAGGGCTGCATTGAAATGATGCAAGCGGATTAATACGGTTAGCGTAGTTTGAACCAAAAAAATTAATTACGCTGAAATCAAGTTTTGATATGTTTATAACATTTTTAGTAGTGTATACTAGTACATGTGGATCGTAGTTTTCGGAATGGAATAGTTTTTGTGGATGGAACAGTTGAAAAGAATGGAATAGTTGCTAAAGGTGGAATAATTGATGGGGGTGAAATTGTATAATGAATTTTGACATTTGTATATGAAAGAGTAATCAGAATTGCGAGCTACGCGATTCTTGTAGAAAGCGCATCAGCTAAGGTTGTATGAGTTGCAAGATGTACAACTCCTACTGCACAGAATATTAACTAATAATTCATCCGTCTCAAATGATTTTAATGCTGTCAGGTTTGTAAAATAATATAATGAAACACTTTTGAGGTGTACTTAATCATATAATGTTACCAATTGTCTGAAATCAAAGTGACTTTAATTTAAGGAGTGATATTAGAAATGAAAAGTTCCCAACGTTCATAAAAAGGTTACTATATCTAACGATATGATATTAGTTACTAAGGTGTACAACATGGACGATAAAAAATCAGCTGTAGACTAAAAAGTTATTGAAAATCTCACTAAAACTTTCATAACCTTTAAATTGATTAAGTGACATTGATGTTGTCAACTTTCACGTTCAACATAACCAACATATTGTTTTAGTCAAGTTTGTATCTTGTGTTTTTGAGTTACCAACATACTCAAACATAATCTCACCAACTATTTGTTAAAGTTACATTGTTGTCTTTTTTTTCGTCAAAATTGCAAGCTTTAGTTACTAACTTCACTTCATCATATATAGTAACCTCCTTTTATGAAGGTTGGCAACTCTTGATTTCCAATATCACTCCTCCAATTATAGTAAGTTTGCTTTTAGACAATTAGCAACACTTAGCAAAATTATGTTAATTAAAGTTTCACAAAAAAAAAATAATAACCAATAAATTACTCAACTGACGTTAATGTCAACTTTGATTTAATTTTCATGTATTTCTTTATTTTAAAAATCCAGTGTCAAGGTTATCGGCCATAAAAATTCCAAATGGTCAAATTGTTTCAATAGAAATATCTTAATAGATCTGAAAGAGTTTTTATTATATCTATTGCAGTTTTCGAGTTGTTGCTATTTGAATCCATTAGTATCAGTTCCGGTTTGACTTCGAGGGATGCGTATGTGGTCTGGATTTCTATGGCGGGAAACCTAATCTACGGGGGTTAAACCAACGGTCCTTTTTCACATTGGTCTATATTTGAATCCAGAGTTCGCGCTGCCGCGCGGATGTTGTCTTGATTTATCTGTCCGCTTCGCGGCTGGAAACCTAATCTACGGGGTTAAACCAACGGTCCTTTTTCACATTGACCTATATTGAATCGAGATCTCGCGCTGCCGCGCGTCTTGGTCTTCATCAAATAAATCAAGACCACACACGCGCTGCCGCGCGTATGTGGTCATGATTTATCTGATCTGTTGGGGTGAATCAAAACCAGATTAGTCAAGACCAGATATATCAAGACCACATACGCGCTGCCGCGGGTATGTGGTCTTGGTCAGAAAAAATAAATTATGTGTCAAGGCTATCGGCCACGAGAATACCAAATTTCAATAGAAAGATCTATAAGCTACCGAACTGAAAGAATTTTGAATACAACTGTCCAAGATTACCTCGTGTGCGACTTTGAGTTTGAGGGGCGGCGACTGCCGCCAGATAAAATATTTTGCAAAACTAACTGAGGGATATCATAGACTGACTAATTCTCTACAAATGTGTGAAATTTTATTGTTCTACGTTGTGTGAAACTTACTAAAATAATTTTCCCCTTCTCTGAATTTCGTTTTTGATTTTTTTCATTTATAAAAAAAAATTTCGGCCAAACGGTTCGCTTTGGAAAGATGAAAATGACACAACATTTAGATGAAAATGTGCTCTATAAAATAGCGCTAAATGCATGTTCCTTAGACTCCGGAAAATTGGACAAAAAAATATATTTGCAAGTTTTCAATGAATATTTCTTTATTAAAACAATTGTGTGTCCAGGCTATCGGCCATGAAAATACCAAAACGTCAATTTCAATAGAAAAATGTATAATCTATATAAATCTGAAAGAAATTTCAATACATCTCTTGCAGTTTTCATTTTATAGTTATTTGAATTTATTAATTTCTGTTACGTTCGAGTTTGAGGGGCGGCGGCCGCCGCCAGATAAAATATTTTTCAAAACTAACTGGGGGATATCATAGACTGACTAATTCTCTACAAATGTGTCAATTTTTGTTGTTACACGTTGTGTGAAACTTACTAAAATATTTTTTTCAACAAATCCAGACATGTCAATCACTAATTCCGATCAAAAACGAACACGAAAATTTCAAAATATTAAAAAATTGCAAAAAAAATATATTAATCCTTGAAGGATTTCAATGAAACTTTTACTGAATGTGGGTATCTACCAGAAGTAACTGCTGATAAAATTTGAACGATCCCACTCCAATGGGGACGGCGTGAGGAATTATTTTTGCATCAAACCTTATTTGCAAATTACTCGTCAACGCCTCAAGGTGTAAAATTATAACCGGGATATCCGTATGTAAGACGTCGGTGTCTACAAAAAAGTATTCTTTGCAAATTTTGTAAAAACCTTCAGCTTGGTCGCAAAAGTAAAAAATATAAAATTGAAAAATATTTATTTATGTACCCCTTCTGTAAATTGACAGAAACTGTCAAAGAAATGACACAACTTTTAGATGAAAATCTGCTCTATAAAATAGCGCTAAATGGATGTTCCTTAGACTCCGGAAAATTGGACAAAAAAATATATTTGCAAGAATTTCTTTATTGAAAAAATCCTGTATCAAGTCTATCGACTACAAATATGTCAATTTCAATAGAAATATGTACACTCTATATAAAACTTATGTAAACTACATAAAACTTTATGCGTTTGTTAAAAGAAAGTGCGCTCTATAGATCTGTGTTAAAATTATTTCATCCAAACCCAAGGAAATGAGGCGGCAAACCCAAGGAAATGAATATGATTTTTCGAAGACGAAGCAGAAAAGTAGACGACATTTTTAAGTTCATGCAGCACATTTCAATAGGCCTCAATGAGCACTATTCGATTTTAAAAAGAAAAACCGGATAAATTTAGAGATGGTTTTTTCTTCAGCCGTCAAGTGGTAGAACTGATCGTTTTTCAACAATAACTCTTTTGTTATACATGCTAGGAAGTCGCGGAATACACTTTTAGATTCCAAATTAAATGTGCAATTTTTAACTGTTCTTGTAGGAAATTTTGAACTGTTCTCTGTAATTCTCACCGTTTGGAAAATGGATTTTAAATTACCAGATGACCCAAAAACTTACATCGTCCCCCATGTAAAATTAGCCGAATTTTCAGAATGTCCAATCGGAAATTTGTAAAACAATAGTTTTCTTTTATAAAATCAGTAAAAACTCTAATCAAATATGGCCGAGCTTACTTTTACTCAAGTAAGAGTGTGAATTTGCAAGAATATTCAATTGTTTCTAATGTAGAATTTTCCAACTTTAACAAATCTGAGAAATAAAATTTTCCCGGACACCATTTACCACGGAAACTTATGTGGGGCTGAAATGATTATGCAACCGTTGCTAGCCAGCCCGAATCTTGGCAAATGAATTGCATTTAAAAAAAATCCTGGTAAAGCGGTTTGCAAAGGAATGATAAAATTTGCTCTCTGCAGGTAAAGGAAAGTTTACTCTATCGATTCATGCTAGAAGAATTTATTAGAAATGTAGGGAAATGAAAAACGCAAATGTTTGAAAATCAAGTAAACAGTTGGAGGGAGATTTCAAACGTCGGCCACGTCTGGACCGTCAGCCGCAGAAAATTCATGCAGCATATTTTAATAGAACTTGATGAGTTGTATTCGAATTTGAATCTAAATATTGAAAGGCTGTTCCTTCCGCAGTGAAATGGTAATACTGAAAGTTTTTCGCCAATAACTCTGTTGCTATACATCCGAGGAAGACGCGTGTTGTACCGTTGGAATCTAAATTCAATTTAAAAGCTCCAATTATTCTCAAAAAAAACTCTGAAAAATATTGCGGTTTATGAAATAAATTTTTGAATTCAAATGTGAACGGAAGCAACTGTTTCTGATGTAAAATGGTCTGAATTTTAAGAATCTGCTAAAAGAAAAGTGTGAAATCTTCGTTTTCTTGTAGAAATTTGTGAAAAATTGCGAATTTTGACGTTGCTATGTGTTGCTAATCAAGAGCCAGAGTCGCCGAAATCAGCAATTTAGAGATTTCAAGATATCTCTTTGAATCTGATTTGAATTTCAACCTAACAATGAGCGAAAAATCAGAATTTTGATTTAAATTCCTTTTTTTAATTTTATCTTCTCACAAGAGCACGGATAATCAAAAACGGATAAACTTCAACAATGACATTTGCACATAACCTGAGCGAAAATAGTGTCAGAATGATCAGCTGTAAGTGTAAATTGGCGATTCAGCGGCAAGCAATGGTCTTAGATTTTTTGACCTGGAGTGCGAATCCGTTGATGGATTTGAGAAATTCAAACGCCATACTGTTGGCCTTTTAGACGGGCATACACTTCTCAGACTGGAAATGTAAATTTTCCTTTTCGCGTTTTCGTTTGTAGAGGTGAAAAAAAAGTGACTTTGCGAATTGGGACCTGCGGAACAACCCCGGAGGTGTAACGCGCCGAGAGAGATGTCGTTTGAAAGTAGACACGTGGGGCTATAATCCCCGAGAAGAGCAATACAATTCTAAAACATTTCACCGAATATTGAAGGTTTCAATTTGCTCAATTTTGAAAAATTCGTGTCGAGTTTGGACGGGCGTCGAGACCCCCAAATGAGATCGAGCGGTGCGTCGTTACTATCGCCTTATATACCCTTTCGTTCTCTATTTATAAATCACCACCGCGACGCCCTGCTATTTAATTTAGCGAATCCCGGAGGATTCTCGCGTACGTCTGCAAAACATGTTTTCTCGGGCGTCGCGGCGCCATCCAGCGCGCAATCCCAAATAAACTCCAAAACAAACTTAAAGGCACTATGCCGAATCGATTGGTGCCGGTCCGGTCCCGATCCGATTGTTGGGTATCCCAGGAGAGGGATCCCCGCAAATTAGGTGAAAAAAACACCGCGTTTTTCCGATTTTTGTGTTAAATTTGACCCAGAGCGTGAAAACGATGCCGAAGATACCAGATTCTTCCACCGCCGGTTGCGGGTAAATATCTCGCATTGAACAAACCAGTTTGGAGACACGGCGCTCTTCTATCAAGAGAACGGCGTCCACAACAGTGATGGAAAAAAACGGTTTTTTTTCGCATACATTTTCCGCCGCACCGGGTGAACCGACGGTCGCGTACTTTTCCGCATGACGTCAAAAAACGTAAAATCGACGCGGCAAGAGGACGCAGTAAAAAAATTGAGCCGCGGGCCAAAATTGCTCCTCAAATGTGCTAGAAACGATCTCCTGTTTTTGGCACCTGGAGGACGCCGTGTAGTACTTGCGTGGGGCAGACGGACACGGGTCGAAGGCCCGTTCAGTTTTACAACAGAAAATGACAATTTCCCGTTTCGACGCGCAAGAGGAACGGAGTTTTTGAAGAAAAAGTAAAAAAATTAAAATGCACCTACAGCCGTCCCTTGCGGGGGCGGATCTTTGTAAGGCTCGTCAAAAAAACCTATTTTTTTGTTCAATTCACTGGAAAAAATTCAAGACGTTAACCGCATTTTTTGACAAATTTTCTTAGTTTTCAAAAATTTTGTTTTTTGGATCCCTTTCGAGTTCAGGGACGGTACCTTACTCGATTAGTATATTTCGACGACGACGATGATAATTATAATACAGCAGATGAATTGATTTCCCATAGTAAGTACCAAGGAAAAAACGCTTGCGTATTAATCCGGTTCCAGTACACGGGACAAAAAAATATTTTACTGCTTTATCCGGTTCCCGTAGCGATAGGGTTAAAGATGATTAGAACGTTAGATAAATAATCGTTTTTGAACTGTTGTAGGTGCAATTGAGATTTATTTTCGAGATGGTGGAGAAATTGCTGTTGGAAAATGAATCGTATCGGGAGAAAATTAATAAGGAATTGGGCATTTATTCCAATACGATGGACACGAGTATTTACGAAAATGTGTGAGGAAAATAAATTCAATCCGTGGTGAGAATATTTTTTTACGATTTTTGTACATGTGAGAATGTTAGTGTGAACTAATAAAGACGTTTGTTTGTATCGCTCTTTATTTATTATACATTCGTTTATCGTTAAACCTTTTATTAGATTATACCTACTTATTGTTTGAGAAGAGACTAGAAGTTTGAGAAAAGGCTTTTCGTAAGCCAAATTGAAAGGCAAAATAGACACTTGGGTTCAGTGGCGTAGCTACGATTTTTGTTCAACAGGGTATTTTTTACCTAAAAAGGCGCGCATCTTATGTAGGGTGTCTACATACTTTTTGTAATTATCAAGGTTCCATGCATTTTTTAAAAGTTATTTATTAGGTAAAATAAAATACAGTGTTTTTTAAATAAATATTTTTATCTACACTTACACCAAAATGAATACATTAATAAATACAGTCGAACTTCCTTACGTCGAATTACCATAGTTCTCGAAAAAAAATTGGAGTAATTCGAGTAGAAATTTCGAGACAAATATCTTCTTCTTCTTCTTCCTTTGGCTCTACAACCCTTTATGGGTTTTGGCCTCCTCTACTATTTTATGCCATTCTCCACAATCTTCTGCTGCTCTTTTCCAATTCCTTACTCCTAGTGCTTTTATGTCTTCTTCCACGCTTTCCTTCCAGCTTTTACGTGATCTTCCTCTTGGTCGGCTATTGGTGGGTTTCCATTCCATGTTAAGCTTGGTGTTTCGATCTTTTTCCATTCTTTGCACATGGCCTATCCACCTCAGTCTCTGTGCCTTTACATGTTTTACTATGTTGTTGTTTACAATTAGAGACTCTAGTTCGTGATTCATTCTTATCCTGTATGTTCCGTCCTGTTCCCTTATCGGACCATATACTTTTCTTAATATTTTTCTTTCAAATGTCTTCAGTTCTTCCTCACTTTTCTTAAGGAGGGTCCATGTTTCACAGCCATAAGTAACTACCGGTCGTATTAGGCACTAATATATAGTTATCTTGGATTTGTGACTTAGTAGTTTTCTGGTAAGTAGTTTTCTGTTCGCATAGTAGGTTCTATTTCCTTTTAATATTCGTATCTTTATTTCTTCACTCTCGTCGTTGGTTTGATTTAGTTGAGATCCCAAATACGTGAAATTTTTAACTTTTTCAAAGCTGTGGTCGCCTACTATGTATCTATCTTCATTTTGTGGTGCAGTTCTGGACATCATCTTATATTTTGTTTTTTCTTGATTGACTGTCAGTCCTACTTTCCTTGCCTCTTTTTCGCGGTCCTTAAATGTGTCATTTACTGTATTTGCCATGCGCCCCGTGATTACTATGTCATCTGCATAGGCTCCGATGTGTCTACTTTTTGATGTTAAGTTTCCCGTTATCTTTAGTTTTTCTATAGCCGCATGTAATGTTAGGTTGAAAAGTAGAGCGGATAGCGCATCACCTTGTCTGACTGCAGACGTAATGGCGAATTTTTCGGTTTTATCGTTTTGTATTACTACTGCCGCTGACGTTCTTTATAATGTTAGTTTAATTAGATTGACAATCTTTTTTGGTATGCCCATATGCATTAAGTTCAGGTATAACTTATTTCTATTGACTGAATCGAAGGCTTGTTGAAAATCAATGAAAAGGCAGTGTATGTCAAAATTGTGTTCGTATCCCTTTTCTAGCAGCAGTCGCATTTGGTGTATTTGATCTGTTGTTGATCGGTTAGGTCAAAATCCACATTGATAGTCATCTAGTATATCTTCTGCATATACGTTCAACCTTTTGTGAATGAGGCATGAAATGATTTTATATGTTACATTTAATAATGTAATTCCTTTGTAATTTTTACAATCTCTTTTGCTTCCTTTCTTGTGTATAGGATGTATAAGGCCTAAATTCCACTCTTCTGGCATTGTTTCTTCCTCCCAGATTCGTTTGGTAAATTGGTGGATACGGGCCCACAGTTCTGGGCCTCCTGCCTTTAGTAGCTCTGCTGTAATGTTATCGCTACCAGGCGCCTTGTTATTCTTAAAGGCAATTATGATCTCAGTTGTTTCTTCCAGTGTCGGTGTTTCAACTTTTGGTTCAGCTGTTTTGTACTGAGTTAGTTCTTCTTCTGAGTTTCTTTCATTTTTATTATTAAGCAGTTCGCAGAAATATTCCTGCCATCGTTTCAGGACGTCTGATTTCTCTGTTAGGATCGTTCCATTTTTGTCGTCGCACAACATTTCTTTCGCTTTGTACTCTGAAGAATGTAGTTTTATTTCTCGGTAGAACTTTTTGTAATTTTTTCTGTTATTGCTCTCGTCTATTTCTTCTATTTCCTTGTTATAGTATTCTCTTTTCTTTCTTCGACACGTTCGGTATGCTTCTGTTCTTTTTCTTTCATAGTCTTTCCTTTGGCTTCTCGATTCACGCTGGAGGCACTTGTTTCTTGCTTCATCTTTTATGTCTTCATCTTTTATGTCATATCTTCTTCCTGCACTCCTCGTCAAACCATTCTTCGTTTCGTATTTGTTGCTTTTCTCCTATCTTTTCAGCTCCTTTTAGAATACTATCTCTGATGTGTCTCCATTCATTCTCCACATCGTCTTCGCTTGGGTTTTTACGTAGGTGTTCCAGTATTGTTTCTTGATATTCTCTTTTTCCCTTTTCACTTTTTCCACATTCCACTTCTTTGGTTTATCTCCTCCGCGTTTTTGTATGTTGCTTATTCTCTGTCTTACAGTTGCTATTACCAAGGAGTGGTCGGAATCGCAGTTGATTCCTCTGAACGAGCGTACATCTCTTATATTTGATGTCCATCTTCTTATACTGCGACATGATCGATTTGGTTACATTTTCTCGTGCTCGGAATTTTCCATGTTCCTTTATGTATGCGCTTGTGTGGAAAGAGTGTACTACTTAATATCAAATTTTGCATTTCTGCTAGGTGGCATAATCTCTCTCCGTTTGGGCTTGTTTCTGCGTGCAAGCTGTGTCGTCCAGCAACACTCCTGTACCTCTGTTCTTATCCTATCTTTGCATTAAAATCTCCCATCAATATCAAGATGTCGTGATTGGGTACTTTGTCGCATTCTTGTTGGATCCTGTCATAGAATTGGTCGATTATCATTTCGTCTGTTTCTTCCGTTGGAGCGTATGCGTTTAGAATGGTTATATTTGTAAATTTTCCGGATCTTGCACATTCGTTAGTTGATTGGTTCGAAGTGCATAAGCGTACTTCTCGCTTTCTTGTTTAGTATGAATCCAGTTCCATATGATCCTTGTTTTTCACTCCCGCTATAGTATAGTGAGTATTCTCTTTTTCGTACTTCGCCCTGTCCTTTCCATCTGATTTCTTGCAGGGCTGTTACATCTATATTTTGCTTTATAAGTTTTTCGGCAATCTCCTGCATTTTTCCAGGTCTTAGCATGGTTCGTACATTTCATGTGCTTATTTTCATTTCCAATCTCTTGTCCTTTTTTCGTTGCGTGGTTCGTTGTCGTGGTTCCAGTCCGGTTTTATTTCGTGGAGTTTTCGTAACAAGTTTGTTTTTCCGGTGACGGGGAGTTAACCCGTCGCCCAACCCCCATTTCGCCCAACCCACATTTCGCCCAACCCCCACTCGTTTGCCCTCATTTCCGCCCTTGTCCATACGGGTTTTCACCGCATCTCAAAGGGTGTCCATGAAGTTACCAGGGATCACCAAGCGTGGAGGTGAGAGTCAGACTTGGGTAGGAGTGGCTATGCAACTAGTTCATTCCCAATGACTGTTGTGCGGTACACATGCACTACCCCCTTTGATACCCCAAGAGACAAATATATAATTACAAAATGAGCAAAATTCACTTTACACAATTTGTTCAAAGTAAATATAACCAAATATAACATATGTATTTATTTATAAACAAAACAAAGAATATAAATTATTAATATAATGTTATATAATTATAATTAATTAAAAATAATTATGATTAGTATATTACTTTTTGAAAAAGTCGATAATTTTAATTTTTATCCCATGAAAAATTTCTCTATTCACAAAGTTCTCCAAAGTAGATTGCGCGGTACACTTCGTCTGAAGAAGGGACTCTCAGCCAACTCTGTCTTCTTAGGTACACTTTTTCAAACGCATGCATCATTAGTTGCACCATTTTCGGCTTTGTTCTGATTTTTTTCGCGCTTTCTTATAATTAAAGAAAGTGTACTTAGAGGAATCCCAAATTCTTCAGAAATCACTTTTTCCTTTATAATGCCTTTGCCAACTTCACTTATCAACCTCACTTTGTCGACATACTCGATAACGACATCGTATTGAGTTTTCTACTCTGACCACACTCACATTTGCAATTGTAACGGGAGAGGTAAGAAGAAAGAATGAGTTTAAACTCTAAAATTTCATTAATATATAGCACACATATACAACAAATAGGATACGATGTATGATACGCAATATCAGGCACCATAAATTTTGGAAAGTACGCAGCGATTAAAAAATTGGAGTTTTTCTATGTAAAATTTTACCATTGTACACATTTTTAGGGTTCCGTACCGAAAACGGAACCCCTATAGGATCACTTTGTTGTCCGTCTGTCTGTCTGTCTGTCTGTCTGTCTATCTGTCTGTCTGTCTGTCTGTCTGTCCGTCTGTCTGTCTGTCAAGACCTTTTTCTCAGGAACGCGTAGAGGTAACAAGTTGAAATTTGTATCAAATACTCGGGTCTGTGGTCTCTTTCAGCTGTGCAAAAATCAAAGTTGTACGTGATCGCGATCAAAAGATATGACCGTTTATGTCGCATATTTCGCGATTTCACAAGGGAATCAAAACCTATAGGGTACTTCCCGTTGAACTAGAATCATGAAATTTGGCAAGAAGCGGTGTCTTACAGCACATGTCTAGGGAAAAATCTGAAAACCGTAAATATGTAGTTTAATTACAAGAAAAATACGAATTTACTATTAGAAACTTATGAAAATTCACTAATGTTGTCGTAGTGGTATTGTCCGGCTCCAGAAGCATATGGGTTGCATACAGTTAGGTCCGAAGGTTAAAAAGTATGTGTTGGCGCCAAGCTGTTTATTCTGAATTTTCTTTGTTTATATTCGTTATGCATTTCATCACGTACGCTTTATATACATAATATATACAGGGTATATATTATGTCTAAATTTTGCTTTTTTATAACCGACATGCGACATCTCGTAACATCCTGTATATATTATATTTCGTCTAATTTTTCTTTATAATCTACATAATATGTTGATAATCTACATAATAATACTATACTATACAAGTTTGTACGGAACCCTCGGTGCGCGAGTCACTCGCACTTGGTCGGTTTTTTATTACGAGAGGTAAGGAAAAATTCGAGTTATGAAAGTTAATTTATTTGTAAAATGCTACCTAAACGTATGAATTTTTAAAAAAATTCCGTGTTATAGAAGTTCGAGTTATGGAAGTTCGACTGTACATTATTGTATGTGAAGGTTTCCATTATTACAATCCTGTGTAAAAGTGTCCAAATCGTGCGTAAAAGTCCAATGTAAATCAAATGCAGTTTCATTATTAAAAGATTTCTGTTTGTTGTTACTATAGCAACAGCTCACGTCACTGTCACTTCACGATATGTGAAGTGGATATGTATGATATGCGAAACATAAAATGTGTGGAGATTATGTTTCTTTGAAGATTATGTACGCAATTACCACCTCTGGTGTGGGTGTATGCGCAAAATTAAAAAAACTTATTTTTTCTCTGCCTTCTCAGATTATAATGGAATACCTCAAATGCGCTTTTATGGGAACATAAAGTCTTTATGTAAAGTAACTTTGCAAGAACGAATGCTGCAATATCAAATTTTCCGGATTAGAACATAGAAGTTGATGCTGCACAAGAAAATGATCACGAAACCGACATAGAGGAAGTGTCAAGTGATGGACAAGAAAATGAAGAAGATGAAGAATGATTGATGCTGCACAAGAAAATGATCACGAAACCGACATAGAGGAAGTGTCAAATGATGGACAAGAAAATGAAGAAGATGAAGAATGATTGATGCTGCACAAGAAAATGATCACGAAACCGACATAGAGGAAGTGAAGTGATGGACAAGAAAATAAAGAAGATAAAGAATGATTGATGCTGCACAAGAAAATGATCACGAAACCGACATAGAGGAAGTGAAGTGATGGACAAGAAAATGAAGAAGATGAAGAATGATTGATGCTGCACAAGAAAATGATCACGAAACCGACATAGAGGAAGTGAAGTGATGGACAAGAAAATGAAGAAGATGAAGAATGATTGATGCTGCACAAGAAAATGATCACGAAACCGACATAGAGGAAGTGTCAAGTGATGGACAAGAAAATGAAGAAGATGAAGAATGATTGATGCTGCACAAGAAAATGATTACGAAACCGACATAGAGGAAGTGAAGTGATGGACAAGAAAATGAAGAAGATGAAGAATGATTGATGCTGCACAAGAAAATGATCACGAAACCGACATAGAGGAAGTGAAGTGATGGACAAGAAAATGAAGAAGATGAAGAATGATTGATGCTGCACAAGAAAATGATCACGAAACCGACATAGAGGAAGTGTCAAGTGATGGACAAAAAAATGAAGAAGATGAAGAATGATTGATGCTGCACAAGAAAATGATCACGAAACCGACATAGAGGAAGTGTCAAGTGATGGACAAGAAAATGAAGAAGATGAAGAATGATTGATGCTGCACAAGAAAATGATCACGAAACCGACATAGAGGAAGTGAAGTGATGGACAAGAAAATAAAGAAGATGAAGAATGATTGATGCTGCACAAGAAAATGATCACGAAACCGACATAGAGGAAGTGAAGTGATGGACAAGAAAATGAAGAAGATGAAGAATGATTGATGCTGCACAAGAAAATGATCACGAAACCGACATAGAGGAAGTATCAAGTGATGGACAAGAAAATGAAGAAGATGAAGAATGATTGATGCTGCACAAGAAAATGATCACGAAACCGACATAGAGGAAGTGTGAAGTGATGGACAAGAAAATGAAGAAGATGAAGAATGATTGATGCTGCACAAGAAAATGATCACGAAACCGACATAGAGGAAGTATCAAGTGATGGACAAGAAAATGAAGAAGATGAAGAATGATTGATGCTGCACAAGAAAATGATCACGAAACCGACATAGAGGAAGTGTCAAGTGATGGACAAGAAAATGAAGAAGATGAAGAATGATTGATGCTGCACAAGAAAATGATCACGAAACCGACATGGAGGAAGTGTCAAGTGATGGACAAGAAAATGAAGAAGATGAAGAATGATTGATGCTGCACAAGAAAATGATCACGAAACCGACATAGAGGAAGTGTCAAGTGATGGACAAGAAAATGAAGAAGATGAAGAATGATTGATGCTGCACAAAAAAATGATCACGAAACCGACATAGAGGAAGAGTCAAGTGATGGACAAGAAAATGAAGAAGATGAAGAACGAATGAGAGAAGAAGAAGAATGAGCATACCGTTATCGCAATAATTCCCCCAAAAATCCCAAAAAATAAAAAAGAGAGGCGAAAGAAAAAAAAATATTTGGAACAATATTGATATTTTTACGTACTTTTCTAATTATAATAATGACATCCTTCACATACAATAAGTTACTTATTAATGTGTTCATTTTGATGTGGAAGTAGATAAACTAACATTACAGCTGCTAGTTTTCAAGTTGCCCATTGCATTGCTAGTCACGAGAAACATCTTTCAGAAAGAGAGTTTGTTTCTACTACTACTTTATTTCGAGATTTTAAAGAAAAAGACTTGATTAAGCAGCGTATAAATGAAATACCAATAAGTTGGAATACAATTAAAGATTAAATATATAACGACGTAAGTTATGCAGCAATTTATTCAATTGCTTTAGATGAGAGTAATGATGTAAATGGTTTTGCACAATTAGAAGTCTTTGCTCCATGTAAATCAGAAAATATATTGAAAAAAGAACTATTGAAACTAATAACGTTGAAAAGAAAGTGATAGAACTGAATAGTGATGATAGTGATGAATAGAAAAATAGTATATTTTACAGCAAGAGATGAAAGTGGCGTTTTTTTTTGGTGAGGTGGGAGTTTGCTCACGAGCGCCAGCGAGTTAGCAATCACACCGAACCAGAAAAAAACACTTTCATCTCGAGTAGTAAATGCAATTTTTTCTACTGATTTCGGTTGTAGAATCCATAATTCGACTTTAATAAATCCAATTCGAAGCGAACTGTCAGAACTGTCAAAACAAATTTAATTGTTAGTTTGGCCGTTTCCACGCATACGCCGTTTCATACGTTTCAAGTCAAATGTCCTAATTTTATTTAGGTTTTTTAAATAGTTTCAGGCTCGTTTTACGGTTTTACATAAAATATTTCATTGAAATTGATGTAATTAATAAGAAAGTCCATGCAAATTTGGTTAGTATAGGGTTTTAATCCAGAAAATCATAAATTTAAAATGCTCATTTTCGTCTCTAGACGTGAAAATATTTTCATGCCTAGAATGAAAAAATGTCACTTTCAGGTAGGGTAAGCCGTGGAAAAAATGCCATTTTCACATATATCAGTAAAAAAAAGATATATTTAAAGAAATTCTTTATGGCATATAAAATTATGGCATATCATTATGGCATATAAAAAAATGGATGGATTGGAAAAAACCGGCCAAGTGCGAGTTGTGACTCGCGCACCGAGGGTTCCGTACAAACTTGTAAGTAAGGTATCTTTAAGAGGACTTAACAGTATGCAATCCATATGCTTCTGGTGCCTGACAATACCACGGAACACATTAGTGTATTTTCATAAGTTTCTAATAGTAAATTCGAATTTTTCTTGTAATTAAACTACATATTTACGGTTTTCAGATTTTTCCCTTTACATGTGCTGTAAGACACCGCTTCTTGCCAAATTTCATGATTCTAGGTCAACGGGTAGTACCCTATAGGTTTTGATTCCCTTGTGAAATAGCAAAATATGCGACATAAACGTCATATCTTTTGATCGCGTTCACTTACAAGTTTGATTTTTTCACAACTGAAAGAGACCGCAGACCCAAGTACTTGATACAAATTTCAACTTGTTACCTCTACGTGTTCCTGAGAAATATGGTCTTGACAGACACACAGACAGACAGACAGACAGACAGACAGACAGACAGACAGACAGACAGACATACACACAGACAGACAGACAGACAGACAGACAGACAGACAGACAGACAGACAGACGGACAACAAAATGATCCTATAAGGGTTCCGTTTTCGGCACGGAACTCTAAAAAGGCAACTTTTGTAATTCAAAATGCCACTATAGTTTCTCATGTAATAACGACTTGATTATAACTTGATTTATAAGTAATAAGTGTGCAAAGTTTGAGTAAAAACCATACGAAACTATTGCAGAAATGAAATTGCGGAATTGTTTATTTTATCCGGCCCGCGTAACAATTTTAAATCATACTTGCTACGGCCCATTTTAATATTGTATATTCTAGAAATATACAAATTAAAAAAGCAATAATTAAACCTCGTCACACCTTTTTAAACTTACTACGTTTATACGTTTGGCTCGGTCTTTGACCCATTCCACAGACTCTGTGTGCCTACTGAATCGCATTTACGACGACGTGAATCACTTTTCCACCTTTCCTCCAATACCTACAATAATTCAACAACAACGAAACTCGAGACCTGCATATTAGAGTATTTCCTGCGAACTCACTTCCAGGAGGAAGTTCTCATTTGAAGGAAGGAAATGAAACTTAAAATTCCCTTATAAGGTTTTATCTACAGTTTTGTTTATTTATCGGACAAGAATTGTTCTCAGTCTAGTCTTGTCTGTTTATTCTCCTCTATATAGACTTGTCTGTGTTTCTATAGTCTTGTCTGTCTAGTCTTATCTGTCTAGTCCTGTTTGTCTAGTCTTGTCTGTATAGTCTTGTCTGTCTAGTCTTGTCTGTCTAGTCTTGTCTGTCTAGTCTTGTCTGTCTAGTCTTGTCTGTCTAGTCTTGTCTGTCTAGTCTTGTCTGTCTAGTCTTGTCTGTCTAGTCTTGTCTGTCTAGTCTTGTCTGTCTAGTCTTGTCTGTCTAGTCTTGTCTGTCTAGTCTTGTCTGTCTAGTCTTGTCTGTCTAGTCTTGTCTGTCTAGTCTTGTCTGTCTAGTCTTGTCCGTCTAATCTTGTTTGTCTAGTCTTGTCTTTATACAGCTATTTGTCTATTCCAATCTATCAAGACATAAATATTAGATTGAGTCTCTATAGTCTAGCAGCTATTACTGCGAGTTAAATGTATTAATATAAATATTCTCGTAACAAATATAATATTATTATGTTTGTATGTGATATTTTTAAAGTTGTGTGAAAATGAATATTGTAATTTGAATTTAGAGAAGTGTAAACTGTGGGAGAGAATTAAGAAATTCCGGGTAAATCTGGGAGGCAGGTAAATCTGTTCAAGATGCGAAGCCCGTTCGTCCTCCTCCTCCTCCTCGAAAACGCAGCGAACGTACCGAAGTAAAAATAAATCTCCGGAGGGCGTCTGAAAAAGGTTCACGGACGAGTCTTCGCCGGACAAGACCGGAGAAAGAGAGACCGCAGGTATATTCCGATATCCCCATTCGTCTCCGTTCCGACCGCACTTTCAATAACAATATACTTGACCGAAGCGGCCAGTTTGCGTACATTCTACATACTGGTTTGCACTCGCGCTCGCAACATCGTTCACGATTTCTCGAAAATCTCTCACGCGTCGCGTCGATTACGAGTGCTCGGTTTTTTTTAACAGAATCGGATTTAAAAGATAAAGTGTGCGTCTCGCAGCGGCGTGTAAATAATTTCCTAAATAAAAATCTTCCGTGGATTGTTTGTGTCCGAAGGATTTGTGTTGCTAGGATACACTGCACAACTAATCGAATATTTACCACGACATGAAACCAAACACTAATACCTGGTGAGTAACTTTTCGTTTCTATACGATTTTATTTCCAGTTTTCAAAACGCTAGCCGCGCCTTAAAATTTTTACAGTTACACAACCACTCGTTTCATTATCAAATACTTCTTATAACTACTACAATAAATATGTTTAAAGCGAGACCATTTAGAATTTACTACACAGAGTAGTATAGACAGACAGGACTAGACAAATAAGACTAGATAGATAAAACTAGACAGACAAGATTAGACAGACAAGACTAGACAGACAAGACTAGACAGACAAGATTAGACAGACAAGATTAGACAGACAAGATTAGACAGACAAGACTAGACAGACAAGACTAGACAGACAAGACTAGACAGACAAGACTAGACAGACAAGACTAGACAGACAAGACTAGACAGACAAGACTAGACAGACAAGACTAGACAAACAAGACTAGACAGACAAGATTATACAGACAAGACTAGACAGACAAGACTAGACAGACAAGACCAGACAGACAAGACTAGACAGACAAGATTAGACAGAGAAGATTAGACAGACAAGACTAGACAGACAAGACTAGACAGACAAGACTAGACAGACAAGACTAAACAGACAAGACTAGACAGACAAGACTAGATAGACAAGATTAGACAGACAAGATTAGACAGACAAGACTAGACAGACAAGACTAGACAGACAAGACTATTGTTTAGTACTTATTGGGTTAAACTGGAATAAGAGTGCTCATAGATATAGGCAACTCAATGTACGCAATGTCAATTTCCGTTAGTTTGAATTGTGGCACGAGAGGCGCTGAACGAATGAGCACGTAGTAGCAGCTCTCAACGAATCGTAAACCAAACGCCCGTGTGTGTTATCAATCATAACTTATCATTAATCGCTGACTGTTACATACGTGTGTGTTATTATGTATTTACATAGTCCACGAACTATACAATAATGGGCATTTACAATAGTGGTCGTAGATAAAATTTTTTGAATATTTGCGAAATTGTTAGCGATTAGCACGAAATTTGTCAGAGTTATTTAGCAATATATGAGTAAATAAAATGTAAAGTTTAAACAAATTCGGTCGATAAACTTGTGAGAAAATCGGGTTCATAGTTTCGAGTTCGCAAAAATTGAGCGAATCGTTTATAAGTCAATTTTGAGTTTTATTCTCGTATTAGGTTACAGATTAAGTATTAGGTTATGCCAAGACTGCATAACAAAAATGTCATGAAAGAATGACAGAACTGTCAAAAAATGATAGAGGGATCGAAAATGATAACAATGTCAAAAAAGATATAAATGTCATGAAAGAATGATAGAACTGTCCAAAAAATTAAAGTGACGTCGAAAATGATAACAGTGTCAAAAAGGACATAAATGTCATGAAAAAATGACAGAACTGCCAAAAAAATGATAGAGACGTCGAAAATGATAACAATGTCAAAAAGAACATAAATGTCATGAAAGAATGACAGAACTGTCAAAAAATGATAGTGACGTCGAAAATGATAAGTGTCAAAAAGGACATACATTTCATCAAAGAATGACAGAACTGTCAAAAAATGATAGCGACATCGAAAAGGATAACAGTGTCAAAAAGGACATAAATTTCATCAAAGAATGACAGAACTGTCAAAAAAATGATAGCGACATCGAAAATGATAACAGTGTCAAAAAGGACATAAATGTTATGAAAGAATGACAGAACTGTCAAAAATATGATAGTCATCGAAAATGATAACAATGTCAAAAAGGACATAAATGTCATGAAAGAATGACAGAACTGTCATAAAAATGATAGAGTCGTCTAAAATGATAACAATGTCAAAAAGGACATAAATGTCATGAAAGAATGACAGAACTGTCGAAAAAATGATGGAGACATCGAAAAGGATAACAATGTCAAAAAGGATATAAATGTCATGAAAGAATGAGAGAACTGTCATTCTGAAATAATAATTATGAACATACTTGAAATGATAACAATGTCAAAAAGGACATAAATGTCATGAGAGAATGACACAAATAAAAAAAATGACTAGACAGATAGGATTAGATGGGTAATACTTGACAGAAAAAAATTGACAGGTTTTAATTAACACAATTTTGCCTATTGAAGACGGATTGAATATCTAATTAACAGGATTGTCTAAAGAAAACAAATATCTAATTTTACAATTGTTTAATAAAGATTAGTTAAGATTTTTCTAAAAATATGATTCAATTAAAACGCACATAAGTCTTAAACCGCGAGTAATAGAGAGACATCCTGAGCAGAAGGACCTTGTAGTCGATAGCCCTTTGTATAAAGTATACGATAAATATATTCTCTCTCTCTAGAGCAGGGGTCGGCAAAGTGTGGCTCGCGAGCCACATGTGGCTCTTTTGGTGTGAGCTTATGGCTCTTCGGAAATATATTGATACATCACAAAAGCACAAAAAAGAAACTGTCCCTTATCGGAAGTCTTACGACCGCCGCCGGCAAGTTCTTTATAACTCACAGTCACAGCACGGATCTGGATTGTTTCTTTTAGTTACTGTATCGAAGTCAAGTGCATAATTCAAAATTGTGCCTTTTGGACATAATTCAGAAACTCTAAATTATCGCCAGGAAGCACTTGACGCACGAACATTTCCAGAAGATATTAGTAAAGTTATGAATTTTGTAGGCAAGGCCACCAATAATATTATCGCAAAGGCGCTTAATTCCTATCCAATTATGAAGAAAATACAAAAATATGACTATGAAAAGAAATCATCCGTGGCTCTTGATACAGCTTAAAATCATTTTAAATGCAAATTTGGCTCTTAAGACCATAGATTTTGCCGACCCCTGCTCTAGAGAAACATACGGTACTGTTTTTGATAATTTTAAGTCTGCAGAATTATAATTCAATAACTGGACTTGTCTAAAACTAATGAGCCTAGACACAAAAAATTGCAAATCGTAAAAAAAAATATTGCAAATTTGAAAAACGTAACGGTAAAAACATCGTTGTTACTATGACAACAACGCGCACCACTAAACAAAAAACATAGACGTAGTAAATAGTAGTTTATGATACAAGTGTGTGAAGAAGGGCTGTTGTGCATGAGTTGCGAAGTTTAAAACAGGAGCCGAAGGCGAGCGTGAAGAAGGGCTTTTGTGCATGAGATGCGAAGGTTGAAGCACGAGCCGAAGGCGAGTGAAACTCATGCACAAAAGCGCTTTTTCACACACTTGTGTCATACATTATTTTATCTATTCGCACATCAACCTTAATAATCTAAATCGGCAGAGCCGAGCTCGGCTGTGGCGAGCCGGGAGACTGTACTTTACACGTCGTTAATAAACTATCCGCTAACCATATATTATGTATAGGCAGACAAGACTAGACAGACAAGACTAGACAGACACAAGACTAGACAGACACAAGACTAGACAGACACAAGACTAGACAGACACAAGACTAGACAGACACAAGACTAGACAGACACAAGACTAGACAGACACAAGACTAGACAGACACAAGACTAGACAGACACAAGACTAGACAGACACAAGACTAGACAGACACAAGACTAGACAGACACAAGACTAGACAGACACAAGACTAGACAGACACAAGACTAGACAGACACAAGACTAGACAGACACAAGACTAGACAGACACAAGACTAGACAGACAAGACTAGACAGACAAGACAGACAAGACTAGACAGACAAGACTAGACAGACAAGACTAGACAGACAAGACTAGACAGACAAGACTAGACAGACAAGACTAGACAGACAAGACTAGACAGACAAGACTAGACAGACAAGACTAGACAGACAAGACTAGACAGACAAGACTAGACAGACAAGACTAGACAGACAAGACTAGACAGACAAGACTAGACATAGAGACACGGCGGAGTGTTTTTATTGCGGTCATATCCCAGACGACGCACAACACACTATCTTCATGTGTACAGAATCAGAGAACGAAAGAACTCGACTCGCGGAGACACTAGGCGGTACAAAACTAGAAGAACAGAACATCATGGAAGTTATGTTAGAGAGTGAGCATAACTGGGATGCAGTACAAGCTTACATAACCGAAATCATGTTGGGAAAAGAACAAATGGAGAGAGAATGGAAGGCGATTATAATATCACACGAAACACAAAGAAGCTAACATGGACGACTAGATATGTGACGAAAAGACCGAAAAATGGTTTATCACACGACTGCATAACTAATACGACAGAAGACGAAAGACGATATCGAAACGAGTAAGGGACAATAAAAATAACAGTAAGGAAACAATTGGTACAAACACCACCACCCACCTGAAGTAATGCTCACGCAGTTCCGGGTGGAGTGTAGTGTAGAGACAGAGGAGGGGGTTTAGTGGGTATGCTGGTCACGAAGAACTCGATCAGAGAGCCCCACACTACACGGGTTTGAATATCCGGTGTGCAACAATGCATTCCCCCTCCTCTCTGAAAAAAAAAAAAAAAAAAAAAAAAGACAAGACTAGACAGACAAGACCAGACAGACAAGACTAGACAGACTAGTCAGACAAGACTTGGTAGATAAGACTAGACAGACAAGATTAGACAAACAAAACTGTACAGACAAAGACAAGACAGCCAAGGTTATTAGTCCCTCAAGGTTAGTAAAACTATATAGACTATACTTATTTTCCTTTGAGTATATTTTTTGTAGACTAGTTTGTTGCGCGGTATTATTATTGCAAAGTTTATTTGCTTGTGGAAATTATTCTCGCAGTGAACTAGTTTTTTGTTGCTGTTCATCACGCACCGAGTTATTTGTGTTTTCTTTTTGTTACACTTATGCTATCGACTCGGACTGAAAACGAACAGATACGTAGACATTGCTTTTTGCGAAAATTAACTAGACAGAGACTGAAATAATTAAACCGTTTTGATGCTCGGAAATCGACGTAGAGATTGTGTTTCGTCTTTCCTAACTACTTTGCCCTATGTATATTTTATCTACCCTATCTTTTCAAAAAGGTGGGAGCTCTCTCCCCCACTCGGGGGAAGCTCAAACTAAACCCCCTATTCCACCTTGGCTTTAAGTATGCGCCACCCCGGTATCGCATATTTTGCATTCATTCAGGGTGGGCAGCTCGGACGGTTAGTGAAAACCGCCCTAGTTGTTATCTCCCCGACTAGGATTCAAACCCGGGTCTGCCGCATTGAAAGGCGGGTATGTTGTCAACGACACCACCGAGGAGGACTTATCATATCTATTCAAGACGATCCCATCTAAAGCAAAACCACTAGATATATCTAGTATTTTTTGATCTGTCTAAGGCCTTTGATACGGTAAATGTAGACTCTGTGGTGGAAAAACTTGAATGCTATGGATTTCGGGGGACATTCTTCGGATTGATACAATCGTTTCTAACAAAGTGAAAGTTGTAAGTGCAACAAACCAACAACACTCAGTCCAGTATCAAGGATTTATGTATATGTGTGCCACAAGGATCAGTTTTGGACCACTGTTATTTGTATTGTTTGTGAACGACCTCCCATCACATATTAAAGCAGACTTTATACTATTTGCTGACGATATGAATATGGTGGTCACCGCAAATAGCATTGTAGATCGAAGAGTTGTCGACGAAGTAAAGGCATGGTGTAGAGCTAACAATCTGATTTTTAATTCGGATAAGACGATTTACCTATTATATTTTGCAAAGCTTAGAAACATTCCAACAGATTTACGACTCACAGTTGATCAAAAACAACTTAACTTTTCAACATCAACCAATTTTCTGGGGCTACAGATAGACTCCACACTTACTTGGTCACTCCATATCGATTATGTGTGTAAAAAAAACGGCGAGTGCATATTTTGGAATTCTCCAATTAAAAAAATCAATGGACAAGGCATCAATCATAAGGGTGTATTATACGTTGCCCCACTCACACCTATCGCTTCACGTTTTGCTCTGGGGTCAAGCTTCTACGGTCAACAGATGTTTTGTGACGCAAAAGGAGTCATTCGACTTATATTTGGACTTAAATCCTGTCAAAGTTGTAGAGCATGTTCCACAGAGAACAATATACTTACATTGTCCTCAATTTATATTCTAAAAGTTCTGTGTTATATAAAATTTAATGTAAAAGATTTCGAAAAATTAGCAGATTCACACAATCGCTGCACAAGATTTACATGCACACTTTATTATCCTATCCTAAACATAATACTGCTTTATATGAAAAGTTCTTCATCTACACAGGCACAAAATTGATTTAATAAGCTAGATAATAAAATAAAATTAGAAAACTATAACCATTTTAAACGACATGTCAAGCGAATCCTGTTGCAAGGTGCATACTATTCCATTTCTGAGTTTTTAGAAGAGTAACATGTATTGTATGTTAACTAATATGTAGTAAATTTATTTTTGGTGTTCAACGTATTTTTTCGAACTTCTATGTTTAAGAATTTTTATATTTATTGTATTATTATCTTCATGTTTTTCTTTCTCGCATTAATATTATTATTGTAGACATTGATTTATAATATGTAAAATATGTACAAGACCATCACATCCACAACGTGGTCTATCCATTAATGTGGCCAAGTGAATAAAACTATTATTATTATTATTGTCTATTTAAATTAGATAGCTAATATAGATTGTCTGCTGGAGAAATAAACTATTATTATTATTATTATCATAAGATAAAACAAATGGTTTATATTTAAGATTTGAAAATGAGCGAATCGAGTATTAGCACATGGTGATATCATGTTTGTTTACTAGAAGCTGTTTTAAAAACATATTGGGAAACGAATTACCAACGAATTGACTATTTGCTGAACAAACAGAAATGCATTACGTTGGCAAACTATTTGAAAGGATTTTATACGCCAAGTGTTTGTCGAAGAAATTTGGCACGACAGAAATTAAAAAAGTGACTGGGTGTAACAGTTTTTAAATTCTTGAATTTTCAACAAAAAAAGAAAAAAAAAACGGTTGATAGATGTTTCTATGATATGAGATATTATCTGATTTTCATGGTCTAAATCAGCGTTTTTCAACCTTTTTTGGCCCACGGACCAGTAAAATTAAAAAAAAAGATTCGCGGACCAGTGATATTTCTTTGACAAAATTTTACTAGGTATTAAAGAACTACTACACAAAGGTGAATTAAAGTCATAAATAACACGTAGCATGAGTAACTTTGATGAAATTTATGACAGTATGTGTGCCAAAATTAAAACCAAATGTAGCGACTTTCAGGAGAAAGATTCGGGTTGGTCACTAAGGGAGATTTCCCATTTAGAAATTAATATCAATAAATATAAACCAATACGTGGGTCGTCATTTATTGAACTGCCAAAAGAGATTAGGGATCGGAAAGCTTGTATCAATGTTCAGAATGTAGACGAATTTTGTTTTTTATGGAGCATTGTATCCGCATTACACCCCACGAATGTGAGTTCTGATCGCCCGGCATCATATCCCTACTTTTCTTCAATTTTAAAATATGACAGAAAAGAGTTTCCGCTTAGAATCAAAGACATTCCTAAATTTGAACAGTTGAATAATATTAGTATTAACGTTTATAGCTTGGAGTTTAATTTTAAATCTAAACAACATGACGTAGTAGGACCAATTTACCATACTAATGCGACTAGGGAAAGACATGTAAATTTATTATATTTGGAAGAAGGGGTTAAAGGTCATTATGTTTATATTAAAAATATTTCACGGCTTGTAAGAAGTCTAATCTCGGAAGATTGTAGAAAAAAATATTTATGTGACGGCTGTTTAACCTTTTTTTCAAATGAATTCGCTTTTAATCAACATAAATTGAATGACTGCAGCAAAATTTACACTATTATGCCGACGGAAGACCTTGTAAAATATAAGAGAGGTGATATGATGCCGGGGAATATATTAAAATTTCGATAGAAAAATGCGTATACCCTTTGTTGTATACGCAGATTTTGAATCAATTTTAAAACCTGTTGATACATGCTCACCGAACCCTGACAATAGCTATACTAATCAGACACATATCCATGTACCATACAGTTTCGCCTATAATATAAAATGTTCATGCGATGACTCATTGAGTAATTTTTTCACTTATACCGGGGAAGATTGCCCGAAATTGTTTTGTCAGAACCTCTATGCAGATGTTTAGGAATTATACAGGGAACATTTAAGCGTTATACTTCCGATGATTAAATTAACTGCAGATGAGCAAAATTCCTACGATACGGCCACTTCTTGTCACATATGTAATTAATTATTACAAGTAACAGACAAAGTCGCCGATCACGATCATTTAACGGGTAAATTTCGGGGAGCCGCGCACTCAAATTGTAATTTGAATTAAAAAATACCTAAAATGATCCCGGTATTTTTCCATAACATGTCGAATTATGATGTTCATTTATTTTTTAAAGAATTTGGATCTGACGAGGAAAAAATTGATATCATCCCCCAAAATAAGGAAAAATATATATCCATCACCAAAAATCTACCTGTTGGTAGAACTACTACAAGTTAATTGTAACATTTTTATTATCATTTACTTACAATAATATTTAAATGTAAAGATATGTAATTATTTTTCTTTTTTTTTTCTTCAGTGCCGTACTAATCATAAATTACATAGAATTAAAATTAGTTTTATTTATTATATATATATTATATATATTAGATATTTGTATTTCGTAATTTTATAAAATAAAATTTAGTTTTTATAAGTAAATTTTTTTCGCGAATAGAAAAAATTGTCTGCGGACCAGTAAACTTTCTCCGCGGACCACTGGTGGTCCGCCGGACCAGCGGTTGAGAATAGCTGGTCTAAATGTTATCTGATTTATCCCGATATGTTTCCACAAATTCCCTCCAATTTTAACGAATTTTAACATATTCCCACAAATTCTAAAAAAGTTTGAATTGGTAAAGCCATCCTGCGTTATAGATAAACACACAAACTTGAAACAATCGGAACACAGCCTGAATATATAAATATATTCAACCTTTCCGTTTTGGTAGTCCAAAAAAGACTCAGTAATTGTAATAGAGCTCCGGAAAGGTTGAATATATTTATATATTCAGGCTGTGTTCCGATTGTTTTAAGTTTGTCTAAAAAAGTTTTTTCAATTTTCGCTAAATTTTTCAAAACAATTTCAACAAATATTTTACAAACAACCTAAAATTTTCTTTCAACAATTTTTCCTTCTTCAAATCAGGTAAAGTAAGGTAATCATCTAATATTTGAAGAATTTTGTAGTATTAGGGCCCAATGTAAGACATTAAGAGATGAATGTTTCCAGGCATACACCCAAAAAAAAACCGGCCAAGTGCGAGTTGTGACTCGCGCACCGAGGGTTCCGTACAAACTTGTAAGTAAGGTATCTTTTTTTTGTGGAGGACGTAGCAAGCACATTCAGTTAACTTAACAAGTGGCCCTCATGAAATCACGACCATCTTAGTACCGCTGCAAGCATAACCTCAAGATGTCGCTGTCGTACGATGGAATTCTACCCTATATTTTATTACCATACATCCCCCATTCACTATGAGTGTTTAAGGGTTCTGGAACTTCACTATTTGTTTTTACTGCTCTATTTTGCCTGTATACCTATATACCCTGTATAAAGGTACACAGGGTAATTTTTTTAAATAACGCGAATATTTTTAAACTTATAAAAAGAAAACTTTATTTTAGTATTACACTTATTCACTAACTTATATTAAGATCTAACTATTTCTAGATCTAATATAAACTAATATATTAACTATTTCTAGATCTATTTCGATACTCTTAACATTCAGTTGTTCAATTGACTGCTTTTGGGCAATTGACTACCAAAAAATATAGGGCGTACGTGATTTAAGTATAATATACTTAAATCATATTATCTACAACATATTATGTAGATTATAGTATAGTATTATTATGTAGATTATCAACATATTATGTAGATTATAAAGAAAAATTGGACGAAATATAATTTATACAGGATGTTACGGGACTTGAGTATGTCGCATGTCGGTTATAAACAAGCAAAATTTAGACATAATATATACCCTGTATATATTATGTATATAGAGCGTACGTGATGAAATGCATAACGAATATAAACAAAGAAAATTCGGAATAAACAGCTTGGTGCCAACACATACTTTTTAACCTTCGGACCTAACCGAGGAGGACCTAACTGTATGCAACCCATATGCTTCTGGAGCCTGACAATACCACTGCGATAACATTGGTGTATTTTCATAAGTTTCTAATAGTAAATTCGCATTTTTCTTGTAATTAAACTACATATTTACGGTTTTCAGATTTTTCCCTTTACATGTGCTGTAAGACACCGCTTCTTGCCAAATTTCATGATTCAACGGCAAGTACCCTATAGGTTTTGATTCCCTTGTAAAATCGCAATATATGCGACATAAACGGTCATATCTTTTGAAGTTTGATTTTTTCACAGCTGAAAGAGACCGCAGACCCGAGTATTTGATACAAATTTCAACTTGTAACCTCTACGCGTTCCGGAGAAAAATGGTCTTTACAGACAGACAGACGGACAGACAGACAGACAGACGGACAACAAAGTGATCATATAAGGGTTCCGTTTTCGGTACGGAACCCTAAAAATAGAAAATAGCATTGTAAACGAACCACGAAACTTTTGGAAATTCATAAATGATAAAAAGATATCATATGCATTACCATCACAAATGTTTTATGAGGATTCTGTTGCTGATCATAGTTCACATATAGTAAACTTGTTTGCTACTTATTTTTTAACTGTCTATAGCAAAGAAACAGTCAATCAAATACCCAACTATAAATTCAGTAAGACTGTTGATGTTAGTTCTTATACAGTAAATATTAAAGAAATAATCAATCTGACTTTGTCAATGCCTTGGAAATTAACAACAGGTCCAGATGGAATTCCTCACTATATGATTAAAAAAATGTATTTTTACATTGGTTAAACCCATACACTCACTCTTTAATGCGTCTTTAACACCTAACCACCTAACATACGTCTCTCAGACCCAAAGTAATTTTCTCACCTGAGACGTATGGCAGGTGGTTAAGGGTTAAGAACCACACAGATTTCCAGACTTATGGAAACATAGTTATCTTAAACCTATATTCAAGAATGGGTGTCATAATAATGTAAAGAATTACAGGGCAGTATGCAATCAGTCTGAACTTCCAAAGATGCTGCAGAACTTGATAACGAAAAAAGTTTCTTGGGACTGCAGACACATTATCTCCAATCAAAAACATGCTTTTAACCAAGGTAAATCTACTTGCACTAATCTAATTTTATATCACAATTACATTACAAATGCTTTGGATAATAGGAAACAGGTTGATGCGTTTTATACAGATTTGGCGAAAGCATTTGATCGTATAAATCATGAACTATTAATTGCAAAACTTAATGCTATTGGTATAAGTGGTCAAGTTTCCGAATGGATTCGTTACCTCAATAGAAGAGTACAATTTGTTAAATATGGAAACTACATGTCAATGCCGGTTACAGTAACTTCAGGGGTGCCTCAAGGATCACATTTAGGACTAATATTATTCAATTCATTCATCAATGATGTAGATTGTAGCATCCTTCAGAGCAAATTTCTACTGTTTGCTGACGATCTTAAGATGTTCCTAATTATTGATAGTTTAAGAGATGTCGAATCATTGCAATATGACCTAAATAATTTTTCACTTTGGGGCGATATTTTGTTACAGTTGAACACTGATAAATTTCATAAGATCACTTTCAGCAGATTAAAACATTCTATACCGTCTGAATATAAAATCAAAGGAACAGTTCTTATTGAAACAGAAAATGTCAAGCATCTAGGAATTATATTTGATTCAAAAATCTCCTTCAAACAGCACATAACGAACGCTCTTTGAAAATGTTGGGATTCATTCTCAGGAACTCGAAATTATTCTATGTAACCATTGTCAAACTGTTATATTGCTCACTGGTAAGGTCAATTATGGAATACAACTCTAAAGTATGGAGCCCATGCCATAGTACTGATAGTGACTTGCTTGAGGGCATCCAGAATTTTTTTTTTGAGGTACTGTGCACATAGGTTAGGCTACGCTAGAGGAGAGTATGAATATATAACAATCATGGAAATTCTGAATTTGAAAACATTAAACATAGAAGGTTGGAAGCAAATCTCATATTGTTACACGAAATCATAAATGGGAAAATAAATTCACCAGAAATCTCAGAACTCGTAAAATTTAATGTAAATGAGAGAAGGACACGAAATTCGGAAATATTTAATATTCGCTTTTATCACACTAAGTATGGACAAAATGAGTCAATTGTTAAAATGCTGAAGCAAGCAAATAAACACAGTTCTAAAATAGATTCCTTCAATGTGCATCTCTATCTCTATCAAAAGAGTTGTAAAAACATTATAAATACACTTTTAGTAAGTTTTTCAATAGTATTATTTTATCATTAGTATTTTGTTCAATAGTAGCTGTTATTTTTATTGATTTTGTATTTTTTAGCAGAATTAAGTAGTAAATAAGGCAATTTGTACTGTGATTATAATGCATAATAGATTTTTTCAATATATCAAATATCTCTATCACAAGAGTTGTTAAAACGTTATGAATACATTTTTAGTTAGTTTGGGTTAGGTGGAGAATAAGGGTCTGTTGAAAATATTTTTGCGAACTTTTTACCCGGTGTAACTGTTATTAATCGTCTTTGGCACTTTTTAACTAAGATCGGAAAGCAAAAATGAAGCTTCTACGTTGTCTGGTTCAATAAATATTCGTGTTTTTTGGTTGAAAATATTTGTTGACATTTTGGTTGGTTAGATTAGGTTGTCCGTCGCGAAGGGGACAGATGAAACAAGACAACATACGAGCGGCAGCGCGAACTCTCGATCCAATATAGGTTAGGTTTTTGTCAACAACTATTTTCAACAAAAAAACACGAATATTTATTGAACCAGACAACGTAGAAGCTTCATTTTTGCTTTCCGACCTTAGTTAAGCCGTGCCTAGGACGATTAACAAGAGTTATATCAGCTAAAAAGTCCATAACACTAAGTTTCAATAGACCCGTATTCTCCACCAAGTCCGTTAGTTTTCAATAGTATTACTTTGTCATTAGCATTTTGTTCAATAGTAATTGTTATTTTTATTTATTTTATATTTTGTAACAGAATTAAGTAGTACCTAAATAAGGCAATTTGTACTGTAAGTATAATGTGTGAAGATTTTTTTTGTAAATTGACAATGTCGTGAATAAATAAATAAATAAATCAATGCAAAAACTCACCAGATTCAAAGCATAAATTTCCACAACAATTTTAAAAACTATATTCAATGTGTCATAATTTTGACACATTGAAAATTGGCAAATAATGCAGCTCTGAAATCACCTTACTGCAGCCGGTCCCAAGCCCGGATAAAAGAGAAGGGTTGAGCGGAGGGTTAACTACCCACCCTCGGAAAAAAGAAACTAGTTATGAAAACTGCAACTTTGCCTCGGAACCGGACCGACAAACACAAAAAACGACAAATGCAATGTAAAAGGACCATGAATATTGGAACTTGGAATGTCCAGAGTTGGTACAGACCTGGAGCTGCTATAAATGCTGTGGAACAACTGGAAAACATAGGAATGGATGTAACAGCCGTCCAAGAAATAAGATGGCCAGACGATGGAAATATAAAAATAAGTAAATCCACCATCTTCTTCAGCGGTAACAAAAACGGAAGACATGAATTTGGAACGGGCTTTGTGATTAGAGACAACCTAGTACAGAATATACTAAATTTTAAACCTATAAATGAAAGGATATGCTACATACGAATGAAGGAAGAGCGATACAACATTTCGATTATCTCAGCGCATGCACCAACGGAAGAGAAGGATGAAGATATCAAGGATGACTTCTACGATGCCCTAGAAAGAGAGATAGATACGATGCCCAAACAGGATATGCGCATACTCTGCGGGGACTTTAATGCTAAAATAGGCAAAGAGCCCAGCCTATACCCCACAATAGGAAAACACAGCCTACACAATATATCCAACGACAATGGCTTAAGACTCACAGAAACTGCAGCAGCTAATAATATGCTAATAAAGTCAACCATGTTTCCGCATAAAGACATCCATAAGCAAACCTGGGTCTCAAACGACCATATTACACGCAACCAAATTGACCACATCATTGTAGATGCCCGTCAAGGCAACAAAATTATAGACGTAAGAAGCCTGAGAGGAATAGACGGAGACACAGATCATTACTTAGTCAGAGCAAAAGTCAAGTCCAGAATATCTAGCCACAAATACAATAAAACAACAATAAACCCACAATGGAACATGGACGAAATACACAATGCAGAGAAACAACAAAACTGTAGAGAACAACTTGAACAAACCTTGAACTCTGAAAGAGAAGACAATGATATAGAACAGCTATGGGAAGCGACTGCCGAAATAATAACCAAGACAGCTGACAAGATCTTTGGAAGGAGTAAGCAGAAGAGTCGGAAACAACTGGAAAAAAGACAAACAATAAGAAAGACTTGGATACAACTGCAAACAGACCAAAGTAAAAAGGAATATGACGACTGTCGAAAAGAAACAAGAAAAATAATACGCACAAAGAAAAGAAACTACGAACAACAAAAATATGAAACTATGGAGAGAGACCGGCCCAAACCAGGCTCCAGAGAATTCTACAAAGCAATTTCCTCTGAGAAAAGAGGGCATAGAGCCAATTCCATCCACACACTGAGAGACAACCAAGGCCGTATGATAATTGACGGTAAAGAAATAACTGAAGAATGGAAACAGTATTTTAGAGACCTTCTAAACATCATACAGGAAGAACAGCACAAAGAAGAGATCTATATCACAGCGGACATGCCCGTCAAAAATCCTTCCTTTGAAGAAACCCAAAAGGCCTTAAATAAGCTGAAAAATCACAAAGCGCCGGGTACGGACGAGACACCAGCAGAACTTCTGAAATATGGGGGAGACGCACTACATCGCCAAATCCACCAGCTAATAACGCACATATGGTTAGAAGAAAGGATACCAGCACGATGGAAGGAAAACATAATAGTGCCCATCCACAAAAAAGGGGACAAAACAAAATGCGCGAATTATAGAGGAATCTCACTCCAAAACACGGCATATAAAACCCTCTCAAACATCATTCTTAGTAGACTAATCCCTTATGCTGAAAATGTCCTAGGCGAATATCAAGCCGGGTTTAGGGCAAACAGATCAACAATAGATCAACTATTCACGCTGAGACAACTTCTAGAAAAGGGATGGGAGTATAACAAACCCATACACAATCTTTTCATAGACTTTCGACAGGCATATGATAGCGTAGAAAGAAGCCAAGTATGGAATGCCATGGCGGAGTTCTCAATACCAAAGAAACTCATTCGGATGACCAAAGTCTGTATGGAGGGTGAAATATCTAAAGTACGTGTAAATAATAAACTGTCTGGCAGCTTTGAAATCAACAGTGGACTTAAACAGGGTGATGCGTTATCTCCACTACTATTCAACCTTGTATTAGAGAAAGCCATGAGGTCGGCCGAAATAAAAACAGAATTGCTATCGGGTCAAGGTCCCAAAGTGTTACTCGCATATGCAGATGACATAGATCTCGTTGGAGACTCCATTCTATCCACGAAAGACATTTTCAACAAGGTGGAAGGAGCAACAAGTGAAGTAGGGCTGAAGATTAATGAAGAGAAAACGAAATATATGTGTATAAATAGAACGACACGAAGAGACAGAATAGGACAAAATATGACGATCAACACCTTTAATTTCGAAAGAGTACAACGTTTTACGTATCTGGGGGCCGTAATCACAGCGGACAACGATGTTACCGAAGAAATAAAAGACAGAATCCAATCTGCAAACCGCTGTCTATTTGCACTGAATAAGCTCATAAAATCAAAAAATCTCACAAGAAGTTCAAAGATCAAAATCTATAAATCCATCGTCAGACCTGTAATAACATACGGATGCGAAACGTGGACCATGACCAAAGCAAACGAAGAAAAGCTCAGACGCTTTGAACGAAAAATACTTAGAAAAATTTTCGGACCTCACCATGACATCACCACAGACCAGTATAAGATCAGAACCAATATCGAATTAAAAGCACTCTACAACGACACCGATATTGTCCAAGAAATTAAATCACAGCGACTAAGATGGGCAGGCCACGTGCACAGACTGCATAACGAAAGACTTGTAAAACTGGTATGGGAGGAGATTCCCACAGGCAAGAGACCGCTCGGACGTCCCAGAATGCGATGGAGAGATAACATCCAAGCAGATCTCCGGAAAATGAACATTCCATTTGACCCTAGGTTGATGGAAGACCGAACAAATTGGAAAAAAGTTGTACAGTCAGCCAAGACCCACCCAGGGTTGTAGCGCTACGTGATGATGATGATGAATTTTAAAAACGCACTCACACATCGTTCAACAATTTCACAAATTTTTAGCTCACAAAAACATTCATCCGCACCCGACAATCGCACACTAATAACTAAAAACCTTTAGAGTCGTATTCAGACTCCACCGTATTTGCACTGATTACGCGCGATTCGACCTGATTTGTTTACATTTTTTGCACCATCTAGGCCAAGAAATCAACGAAACTCTACAAATTGCTGCCATTTACTGTTATACTGTTGTCTACTCTCTTGTGTGTCTAATGCTTTATAATATATATTCAAGCTAATTAGGGAAACTAACTTTTTTACAGTTACACAACCATTCATTTAATTATCAAATATTTCTTATACACAAAGTTTATAACTACTGCAAAAATCAGGTTTTTATTAAAGTGAAATAAAAAGGAGGTAAAAAAGGTGTAATGGTTTTTTATTTCTTGAATTTGCAAAAAAAAGAAAAACAGTTGATAGACGTTTTTCTGATCTGAGATATTAAATATGTAAATATGATCTGATTTATCCCGATATGTTTCCACAAATACCCTCTAATTTTAACGAATCTTCATCGTTATGTCGTTCTTAAGTTTGTATAAGTTATGTCGTAACATATTCCCACAAATTCTAACAAAGTTTTCTCAATTTTCATTAAATTTTTCCAAATTTTAACAAAAATTTTACAAACAGCCTATAATTTAATTTTCACTTTTTTTTTCAGAAATTTAACAAATTTTCCTTAAATCTACTTCACAAATAAATGCAAAAACTCACCAGATTCAAATAAGAAATTTCAACAACAATTTTTAAAAACGCATTCACACATCGTTCAACAATTTCACAAATTTTTAGCTCACAAAAACATTCATCCGCACCCGACAATCGCACACTAATAACTAAAAACCGTTAGATTCGTATTCAGACTCCACCGTATTTGCACTGATTACGCGCGATTCGACACGATTTGTTTACATTTTTTGCACCATTTACGCCAAGAAATCAACAAAACTCTACAAATCGCTGTCATTTACTGTTCTCTTGAATACTGTTGTCTAGTCTTGTCTACGTAATCTTATCTTGTCTGTGTAATGCTTTAGTATAATGAGTAGCTTAAATCTTGTAAGGACAATTTATCAGTTTAACCTTTAAAGTGTACATATATGTTTGTGTATTATATATGTTGCGTTAAAAAAACAAAATCGGCAAATGTAAACATTTACCGGTATATGTTTACATCTACCAATTTGATAGGTAAATGTGAGTTTAAATCTGAGATCAGCTTTATATATCTACTTTTACCGGAAAATGTGTACTTTTTGTGTGTTACAATAGCACGTGTGTCTTGTTGGACAGCCCAAGCGCTGTGTATGTTAATGTAAACCTCTACACGAGTGATTGCCAACCCTATGCCCGTGGGCACGGTGGCACTCGCTGACCGTTTTACGAGTGCCCGCCGTAAGTAAACGTAACCAAAATAGCAGCATATATTGCTAAATTTATTCAAGTAAGGACAGAAGAACTGGAACTATAAATTTGGAGCTTCAAAACGACATTTTCCTAAAATGTATCAGATGAAAATTTCTTGATAAGAACAATTTGCCCGCCGCCGGACCGGCATTCTAGAATCTGCTCTTGAATGCAAAAAGGTTGGGGATCCCTACTCTATACAATTGCCAACAACCTTAGGCATATGTACACATTTTCCGGAAATAATTGGTAAATGTACATATTTTGTACATATAGTTTATGTAAATGTGTACATATACCGGTAAATGTGTACATTTACCAATCTACGTACTTTTATTGTAATATATAAAAATCACCGAAGAATGCATGGTAAGCAGAATCGAGGGCAGCTGATCAGACAATGCTTAGAATCGGTTGGAAAATTTGACACAAAGAAGAGTGAAAAGTATAAAATAAAATATTTAAAAAAACTTTTTAAAAAGCAGGTTTTCATTAAAATGAACTAAAAAGTACATTTTTTTTACTACAGTATAATCTTGATAATCCGACACATATGGGACCAGACAACCAGCGCGACCCCCCTGAAAGTCCGGCTTGCGGGGCCTGCCGCTACATTTATTATTGTATCTGTCTAAGTGCTAAGAAAGGTAAAGTAGTTCATAATTGTAAAAAAATTTAATAACTGTTAAAAATGGCAATTAGTATAAAAATGATAATAGCTGATAATATCTGTCAAAAATGACATTATCATTCCTTTATATGCAAAACTTTCGATGTGTAATGCCAGGTTTACGATGAACTTAACGTAACGGGATGCGACGCGACGTAAAGTGATTTGACGTGAATTTAACTAACGGTGTGTTTGTGAAAGGTGCATCGACATTTTCTTTTCTTTCTGTTGTTGTGGTTGCTGGCTATTGCACAATATAAATCATAACACAATACCACCAATCACAACACAATAACAATGTCACTCTTGAATTCGATTGCATGCGCGCAAGAATCGAGAGCGTTGATTGGCAAAAGGAGTCATGTGAATCAGCTAACGTAACGGGAAGCGAAATTTGAACTTTGGTCGAGTTCAAACATTCAAGTCATCGTCACAACTTCATCATCATCCGTGTAAACAAATTAGGCTGAGGATTTCTTCTTCAGAAAAGGAATGAACATTTTCTTCACTTGTGCCTTGAAGCTAAGCTATGTCATAATTTGGCAGCGTAACACCAAAGCTCTTGTAAAAATTCCGAAGACAATTGTAGAGTTAGCTTGGTCAGAATCGCGAATCAAGTTTTCAGAGTTTAACCCCTTGACATACCGACAAAATGCGCGTTGATGTGCCCATATATATGTGATCTTATGGCGTAGGCCGCACTACGGCTAGACCGCCGCGGTTTTTAATTCGCGTGATTTTTAATTCGTGTGATTTTGTGACTCAAGTAAGCTAATACAAGCAGCCTCATTAGCGTTTTTTTCCCGCGACTGATTTTTCCCATAGCCTACTGTCTGTTTCTCGAGCGATTTCGCGTTTATAGCGGTTACCGTTCGCGGGAAAAAAACCGTAGTGCGGCCTCGGCCTATCACATATACATGACGTCTTAGAGACTAAGAATAAAATGCGCGTTGACGTGCCCATACATACATGTGATCTTATCACATATACATGACGTCTTAGAGACGTCATTGTATGTCAAGGGGTTAAGGGTGCCCCTTTTGACTTTATTTTAACAGTGCGCGAGGTTTATATCAGACGCGGGTCAGCGGAAAGAAAAAACACGTTTCCCCCCAGATCGCCGGATTACGGAACGTGCCGGCTTAACCAACCGCCGGATTATCAAGATTATACTGTACTTTTAATTGCATTTTAATAAAAAGGACAACGTCAAAAATTTCGAATAAAATAATATTACGTTCCAATTAACTCAGTTTTTGCTCATTCTTCTTGTTTAAGAATTGGCCTATTTTGGACCTCGCTTGTTCAACTGTTGGGTTTTGATCTTTGCCCAGTATTGTAGCATCTTCTTCTTAAGTACTATATGCTTCTAGAACAGGGGTCGGAAAAGTGTATAAACTTAAGAGCTAATTTTTTATTTAAAATAATTTTAAAACGGATCAAGAGCGGTGATTTTTGGCGGTGATTAACCGCCTTTGCTATAACATTATTGGTGAATTTGACTACCAAATCCAGCGTCCGACTGGTCATATAGTTGAGGTGGCGTTTGCCAGTCGGGCCCTATCCAGCGGGACCCCCCTGAAAGTCTGGCTTGCGGGGCCTGCCGCTACATTTATTATTGTATCTGTGTAAAGTGCTAAGAAAGGTAAAGTAGTTTATAATTGTAAAAAATTTTAATAACTGTTAAAAATGGCAATTAGTATAAAAATGATAATAGCTGATAATAACCGTCAAAAATGACGGTTTATATGCAAAACTTTCGATGTGTAATGCCGGGTTTACAATGAACTTAACGTAACGGGATGCGACGCGACGTAAAGTGATTTGACGTGAATTTAACTAACGGTGTGTTTGTGAAAGGTGCATCGACATTTTCTTTTCTTTCTGTTGTTGTGGTTGCTGGCTATTGCACAATATAAATCATAACACAATACCACCAATCACAACACAATAACAATGTCACTCTTGAATACTATTGCATGCGCGCAAGAATCGAGAGCGTTGATTGGCAAAAGGAGTCATGTGAATCAGCTAACGTAACGGGAAGCGAAGTTTGAACTTTTACGTTACATTGTTCTGATAGGTATGTCAGGCGTAATCAGCCGCTTATAAAAGAACGTGTATAAGTTATACGTCACGTCACGTCCCGTCGCGTCCCGTTACATTAAGTTAATCGAAAACTTATATTCTCAAAACTTGTTATTAATGGCAACAACATTCTTTGCATCTTTGAATAATTATGTGTGTTTGTCTAATCAGTTAAAACTAAATTTATAATTTTAATCTGTCAAAGGTGGTAAAAATCGTATTTTTTTTAAATTGTCAAATAACATTGTAATAACTGTCAAAATTGATAATAACTATCAAAAATGCTAATTACTGTCTAAAATGACGATAGCAGATAAAAACTGTCTAAATGACAGTGAATTATATTATCATTCCTTTATATCCAGAACTTACAATTATCAATATTCAGTACCGCGCCCCGGGTGTATGGGGAGCCACCGATGCCCTTCCGACCAAGTCCGACCCTGACCACATCTATAACTTTACCCATATCTTCTGGAAATGTTTATCCGCAAAGGGCTTCCTTGTGAATTGTGCAATGGAAAGATAACACGTCATGATCAATTTTTTGTTTTAAAAATAACAAATCCTTCTTTATTGCCCACCATACTTTTAGCTTCATCTGTTGCAATTGACACTATTTTAATAAGATCGATGTAATTTTTATTCAAACATTCGTTTACTGCATTTTCTACATCTTCTCCTCGTCTTTGGAACCAACTGATGATATATGGCGAACAAAAAGGATAACTTGTGCCGTATCCTTTATGTCACATAAGACTCATCGACCGCTATTGATATGACTGATGCTAATTTAACTTCCTCAACTTGTTGCATGCATTTCACTTTTGACTGATGACCTTTTTTTTGTCCTAGCTGTTGTAGTTTTGGCATACAATGGTAAGCTTTTGATTTTATTCACAATATCTGGTTTATTGTTAAAATCGTGAAAAAGAGTGACTGTGAGTTATTAACTTGGCGGCGGCGCCGGCGGTCCTAAGACTTCCGAAAAGGGGCAAGTTATTTGGGGCTGTTTTTTTTTTTGTGATTTTTTCGTTTCGATATGTTTCTGAAGAGCCATAAGCTCATACCAAAAGAGCCACATGTGGCTCGCGAGCCACACTTTGCTGACCCCTGTTCTAGAACATTCGTCACCAACAGGGCTATTTTTACTCTGTCGACGGCAAGTCTGAACAGAGAGCTTGATTTTCGTGTATACCAGTCACGTAGATTCTTTAGCCATGATATTTTTCTGCGGCCCGAGTTTCTTTTACCATAAAATTTTCCCTGCATAATGTTCGGCAGTAATCCGTGTTTTTCGCCTCTCATAGCATGCCCGAAATATTGTAGTTTCATTCTTTTGATGGTGTTAAGAACTTCGGTGGATTTATTCAGACGTTGGAGTAATACCAATTGCCGCCCTTGGATACTTTTTCCGTCCATGAAACTTTTAATATTTTTCTGTAAGCCCACATCTCAAAGGCTTCAAGTCGTCTTTCTTCGCACTTGTTTATAGTCCAGGCTTCTATACCGTACAGCAGGGTGGAGAAGACATAACATCTGAGAAGTCAGATTCTTAGGCACTTCTTGGTGCCTGACAATACCACGCAACACGTTAGTGTATTTTCATAAGTTTCTAATAGTAAATTCGCATTTTTCTTGTAATTAAACTACATATTTACGGTTTTAAGATTTTTCCCATTACATGTGCTGTAAGACACCGCTATTTGTCAAATTTCATGATTCTAGGTCAACGGAAAGTACCCTATAGGTTTTGACTCCCTTGTGAAATCGCAAAATATGCGACATAAAAGGTCATATCTTTTGATCGCGTTCACTTACAAGTTTGATTTTTTCACAGCTGAAAGACACCGCAGACTCGAGTATTTGATACAAATTTCAACTTGTTACCTCTACGCGTTCCTGAGAAAAATGGTCTTGACAGACAGACAGACAGACAGACGGACATCAAAGTGATCCTATAAGGGTTCCGTTTTCGGTACGGAACCCTAAAAATTCCACGGAGGCGCTGAATGTTCTAACCTTATTGTGTCAGTGATTTGAAGTATTTTGTCTGTCAAAGTAACAATGTTTTCAATTTTATCGGTAAGAATCGGTAAGAACAATTATTTGTTTGTAGATTCAACAGTATTTTAACACGCATAGTAGATAAAATAATGTATGACACACGTGTGTGAAAGGCTTTTTGTGCACGAGTTTAAAGCACAAAACTTCGGCTCGTGCACAAAAAGCCCTTCTTCACACACTTGTATCATAAACTACTATTATTTTTAAAAATAAATAAAATTAATATTGCCGATTACAAAAGTATTACAATTTGTACGGTAACGTTTGAGATACTAATAATAGAAAGTTTAAAAAATAAAACTATTTATAAGTTTAAATAGTGTGCTCTCTTAATTTCAATATACGAAAAAATGGACCATTTAATATCTGTATAATCTTGTCTGTCTAATTTTATCTTTAAATTCTTAGTCAGTTTAGTTCCGTGTGTGTAAGCTGTAAACGTTTTATGAAGATTGAATCTACATCAAACAGAAATTACGCTTGAAATTGCCTCGTTTCCAGCAAAACGCGCCCATCTGACACAAAAAACCACCTCTACGGACTCTCATTAATTAAATATTACAGCAGGTTGCACAATCGTTGTGCAACAGACGGCGAACAATAAGCCAAGGTGTAAAACGGAAAAATTCTCAGGCAGATTTTTGAGAAAACGTTCTTGTTACTTCAGATACATTTGAGATAGTTTTACGTTTCGAGCAAATGGTTTCTGTCCTTGTGGTGGGTTTGGCAAACGGTGCGGATCTTTGTTTGCAAATATCAAGGCTGGTTTAGATTGTCGGGAGAAGGAAGATTGAAAGATTTAGTTTCTTGTGTTTAGTGCGTACTTTTTTACGTTACTAACAAAAAATATTGTCAATAAAATTATCAAACAATCTGAAAAGTAAATTTCATTTAATTTAACACAGATATACCTGACGTCCTGTATATAGGACGTTTAATAATTTAAAATGTTTATCTACCTCAACACACACGTATGAAACAGTCCGCGATTAATGATAAGTTATGATTGATAACACACACGTGCGTTTGGTTTACGATTCGTTGATTGGCTGAGAGCTGCTACTACGTGCTCATACGTTCAGCGCCCTCCCTACCACAATTCAAACTAAGGGAAATTTACATTGCGTACATTGGGTTGCCTATATCTATGAACACTCTAATTCCAGTTTAACCCAAATAAGTACTATATAATAAGGTATGTAACCATTAAGAATGTATTTCTTTTCAATTCTTTCAAGTTAAATAATGTCGAGTAACAGTTATATATGACAATACAACTGTTTGTTTATTATACTGTTAAATAATGTATATAATAAGAAATAAATTTGTTACATCAAACAATTTTTTCTTATTAAACAGAAACAAATTAGTGAGGTCGTAGATAAAGTATAGTGCATAACTCGAGTTATGGCAATTACGTACTCGCTGAATTAAGCTGTAACTGTTCCGCTCGTACGTAATATGCCTTTTACAACTCTTATTACGTAATATACTATTATTGTCGATTTATCTGAGTTAAGAATAATTTTAGTTTTTGCTGAAATAATTTCTTGTCACAGATAATTTAACAATTATTTTTATTGCAAGTATTATTGCTCCGTTATTTTAACATTTTCTTTTTAAATTTAGAAAATATTTTAAAGGGAATTTCCAAACAGGATATAAATGCTCCGCAAGGTCGCAGCCATAAATTCAGTCAATTAAGAATTTCTAAATATCGCTTCAAATGCGTTTGCACTTTTAACTTTGTAATTAAGACAAATCACCTTGTAATATATATATATATATATATATATATATATATATATATATATATATATATATATATATATATATATATATTTCTTCAAGTTTATTTTCGAAGAAATTTTTAACGTTTCACAAACACCTATTATGACTAATTTGAACCAGACGAAAAACGAAATAATAAACAGATTTCGGTTTCATCTAATTTTCGACGAAGCAGAGAATGTAATAAATTCTATAGAAATCCTACACATTTTTAAATCTATATCTGGGTATTCTACATAACACCTTGAATGTAATTGGGGTCACCGGTGACCGGCATTACCTTTGTAACTTACTAGATCTATAAAGGTCGTAGTACCACAATAGTCATATAATAGACGTAGTCACCATCTATAATGCACAATTTTTTGTATGTTGCCCGCCGGGGGTCACAGGTGACCGGCGAAAGATTACTAGAAACACATAATTTTAGTATGATGGCAATAACGGCAAATGTGACGAAAAAGGAAAGTGTTTGATCAATGTGTATTGCCAGTTATGACCTACGGCACTGAAACCGCAACACTCACCGTCGCCACTGCAAAAAAGCTCCAAATTGCACAACGAAAGATGGAAAGATCGATGCTCGGCGTCTCGCTACGAGACCATATCACAAACGAAGACCTACGCCGAACAACAAGTGTCACAGATGTGGTTGTGCGTATGGCGAGGCTAAAGTGGAACTGGGCTGGACACGTGGCCCGAATGTCAGATAGAAGATGGACCAAGAGACTACTGGAGTGGAGGCCAAGAGCAGATATACGAAGCAGGGGGAGGCCCCCCACAAGATGGACAGACGATATAAAAAGAACAAGAGGAGCCTGGATGCGAGAGGCTCAGGATAGGAGGAAATGGGCGGAAATTGGGGAGGCCTATGTCCAGCAGTGGACGCAAAGGGCTGTTTGATGATGATGATGATGTGACGAAAAAAAGCGTTTGATACCCATTACGCATGAATTGTAAGTGAAAAAAATGTTTGAGGACCGTTACTTAGTTGATATACGTGGTTTGTTATTAGAAAAGTATCCGACCTTTAGCCGGTAAAAAAAAACTGGCATACCTGGAGCGTTGGAAACCTAATTACCCTCAAAGTAGTCTCCTTGAGACTCCACACACTTCTCCCAGCGGTGCCGCCATTGTTAGAAGCATTCCGAAAAAGCCTCTTTCGGAATCGACTTTAGCTCGGCTGTCGTTGCAGCCATAATGTCCTCTCTTGTCTGAAATCGCGTTCCTTTCAATGGCCTCTTGACTTTGGGGAATAGGCAGAAGTCGCCATATCAGGAGAGTAAGGAGCCTGTCGAACTAGAGGAGTCTGGTTTTTCGCAACAAAAATGTGAACCAAGTGCCAAGAATGTGCTGAAGCATTGTCGTGATGGAGTCGCCAATTTCCTGATGACCACAACTCCAGTCGCAATTTCTCGGATAGTCACACGATGGTCCCGCATCACCACAGCGTTCACTTTGGCAATGGCATGGTCATTGCGGCATGTTGATGGCTGACCAGAGCGTGGCTCGCTTTCCACCGATGTGCGATCGTCTTTAAACCGGTTGTTCTACTCCTTAATCTGTGTGATGCCCATTGCATCATCACCGAAAGCCGTCCGAATGTTCCGAATGGTTTCCACCTGGTTGTCGCCCAGTTTCTGGTAAAATTTAAAGCAGTAGCGCTGCTCCAGTCGTTTCGTCATTTTACTTGCTTTGAAAAACCGATGAGAGCACTCAAATCCATCAGGTTTTCCATCAATCCATCCAGCAGATTAAAATTCATCAGGTTTTTAATTTAAAAAAAAAGGTCGGATACTTTTCTAACAGACCACGTACTATATAACGTCGATAATCCGATATATATGGGAGAAAGAGTGGTGGGAGGGAAGAGCGCGAGCGGTCTCCAGACCGCCCGATTACTGGATGTGTCATCCAATTACCCAACGGCCGAATTACCTAGATACTGTATGTATTGCTAAAATTGATTGGAGCGTGTGAATACCAGAAGGAAAAGAAATGACGTGAGTTTTAAACAGAACATTTGTGCAATACAATCTTGGATATAATAATTGTGGAACTGAAATGGGCCAAGATTAGAAAAGCTAGACGAAATACTAATCTAAATATTTAAGTTTCTAAAAATAGAATAAGCACATGTTTTCAAGTAAGAATGTGTTTATGAGAAATGATTTATTATGAGTTCGGATGGTGCACACAATCCACGTGCGAGTTTTAAATATTTATGAAAGCTATTTTTTCAAGTGAATATCTCACGGAACGAATACGCCGACAATTAAGAGTCCACATGATTTTGATTTATAAATAGTACACTAAACTTGCTATTATTAGTACATTGTACAGATTTTAAAATGTTTTTAATCGGCAATGTTCCGTTCATTTATTTTAAGGTTAAAAAAAATACACTTTGAAGCACGGGTGGCGTACATTGTATAACTGGATAAGACTGAACAAGACTGGACAAGACTGGACAAGACTAAACTAGACATATCTAGACAGGACTAGACACACACAACTTCCACACATCTCATGCCCAAGAAGCACAAACACAGCGAGGCTGGAAACTGACAGCCGAGGGATGGTTTAGATTACAATCAAAATTAGACTCGGAATCTGATCATAACAGCGAACCACCCGAAGACAATACGCAAGCAGTTAATAGTCCTGTAGAATTTGCCGAATATATTTCCAAACTGTGCGATGAATGCTTTCCATGACGACGTCGACCACAACACCGCCACCAATCTACCCCCTGGTGGACTACAACGATTGCCGCTAAGAGAGCCGCATGCTTCAAAAAGAGAAGAGTGATGGTGAGAAGGAACAAATCTAACGCAACTGATGAACAGAAAGCCTCTTGTAGAATCGAATATAGTAACTCCAAAAAAGAATTCAAGATTGCTATATACGCACGCAAGAAAGAGCTGTGGAAGGATCTCTGCAATCAATTAGAGGAAGATATATGGGGCCATGGGGGTTTTAAAATTATATCAGGCAAACTAAATCTTAGACCAAACATTAGCCTAAGCGAGGAAGAGATAAGTAGCCCGGTAGAAAAACTGTTCCCCAAGAAACCCAAAATCAACTGGATGGTCCCAGTAGTAACTGAAATAAAGACCTTTGACTTGGAAGATATTGTAAAAACTGCGCAGAGAATCAAGACCGGAAAAACTCCAGGTCCAGATAGTATACCCACAGATGTGCTCAATGAAATAGCTACCAGGAGACCTGAAATCGTCTTGAGAGTTATGAACAGCTGTCTAACTAAAGGAGAATTTCCAGACATTTGGAAGGAGGCACGTCTAGTACTCATTGAAAAACCCAAAAAAGATCCGGCCGATAAAACATCATTCCGGCCGATTTGTATTCTAAATACCCCAGGTAAACTATTAGAAATGTTAGTTAAGACACTCCTGGAGAACGAGCTAGAAAGCAAAGGAATTCTACACGACAGACAATACGGATTTCGAGCGGTCAGGTCGACGATAGATGCCCTGTCCAAAGTCATGGAGATACCTAACAAAATTAGAGAAAAGGCCTTCAAGAACCAAGAGCTCGCGGTACTTCTTACTATTGACATAGAAAATGCCTTTAATTCAGCTCCGTGGGACCTCATAATTGACGCACTAAAAACTGCGGAAATTAGCCCATATCTGATTAAGATGGTCCAGTCGTACCTCAGCAATCGATATATCATCACAAACAGAGGCTCAAAAATAGAAACAACATGCGGTGTCCCACAGGGCTCCATTCTAGGACCTACATTATGGAACATCTTCTACAACAGCATTTTAGAACTCGACTTAGGAAAAAAAGTTACCTCTGTTGCATACGCTGACGACCTAGCAGTGATTGTTTGCGGTAGAAATAAGTCACAACTGGAAGAGTCCGCGAAAAATGCCGTAGCAATAATACACCAACATCTAACAGAATTAGGGCTTAAAATGGCACACGCGAAGACGGAAATGGTAATCCTTGTGGGTAGAAGAAAACTTAAGACTCTGTCGGTAAAAATTGGCGACGCCATAATAACGAGCAAGCCGGCAATCAAGTACCTGGGGGTATACTTAGATAGAAATACCCGTATGACTACCCACATCAAAATCAAATGCGAGAAAGTCGAGAAGTCACTAATGGCTCTGACTAGGATCACTCCAAACATCTGGGGACCGCGCGAAAGAAAACGTCGAATACTAATGTTCGCGGCGTCTTCAGCCATCTTGTACGGTGCACCCATCTGGACGCAAGCGCTTAAGCATTCTCTATATAAGAATAAACTAGAAGCCCTAAACCGAAAAATGGCACTAAGAGTTATTTCGGCATATAGAACTGTCTCCACTGCTGCGGCAACCGCTATCGCCTCACTGCCGCCTCTCGAACTGAGAGCCAAGGAGATGGTTTACATATACCGACTTGGAAAAAACAGTAGGTCTGATGCTAAAGATAAATGCATGGAGGAGTGGCAGCAAAGATGGGGAGAATACAATGGTTGGACCAAAAATCTTATAAAAGACGTTAGGTTGTGGAGCAGGAGAAAGTGGGGTGAAGTGGATTACTATGTTACACATGCCTTCACTGGGCACGGTGTATTTGGAACATACCTTTACAAAATTAAAAAAAAAGAAAACCCAACCCACCGGACATTGATTCAGCCGAACACACAATTTTTCACTGCGTCAGATGGATGGACCTTCGTGAAACAGCAAATCAATTATGCGGCACAGTCATATCAACATCTAATGTGGCAGAATTGCTTCTAAGAACAGAAGCAGATTGGAACGTAATAACAGAAATGATGAGGGATATAATAAAAGCAAAAGAGAAACACGAAAGAGAAAACCGAATTTAGAAACGAGGAGGGATAAATCATCCTGAAGTAATGCCTAGGGGCGGTTTCCGGGATGTATCTTCTCCTTTTTTTAATATTTTTTTTTTTTTTTTTAACTTTTTGAAGTCTTGTTGTCTTTTATTATTTTAATAAAAAAAAAGACGTCTGTCTAAAAAAAAAAAAAAAGACAGGACTAGACAAGAATAGACAATAGTAGAGAAGATTAGGCAAGACTAGAAACGACTAGATAAGAATTGACGAGACTAGATAAGACTAGACAAGATTGGACGAGACGCCACATTATTATGCATATAATTTAAATAATTCAATTGTATAATATTAAGAAAACAATAATTTAAAAAAAGTTGGTACTTACGTATTAACGTCACCACCGCTATATATTCGAGAGTTGCGGCGGGCAACCAAATCTAACCGGGGTTACAAAATAAAGTATTTTGAGTTTTAAAAATGTTTTAATTTTAAATAAAATGTTTTATTTTATGATCTATCATACAAATTTTAGGTGTAGATTGGCGGCATTTAAAAATGTAACGGTGGTGGCGTTAATACGTAAGTACCAATATGATTACACTAGAACAACCGAATGTGCTAATAAACTAATTTCCACTTTTCTGTTATCGTAATTAGTCCGTAATTACGATGTAATTGTAGAATATGCATGCACACAAGGTTGAATCATGATACATGCTAGTAGTTTAAAGTCAATCTTTATTGAGTTTTATTGAATTACACGCAAATAAATAGTTTTTCAATCATTCCTTGTGATTATTATTGTTATGTATTTTATACTTAAAAACTATCATTACCTACTAGTTTCGGCTTTATTAAAAATTAACCATCATCAGGGTAAAAATGAACAAATTTATATGAAAATAGAAAATAGGCAGTCAGGCACTGCCGACTGAAGTGAAAACTTTTGAAAAAAACAGATTTAAAACTGGTTTTGAGGATTTATCAGTATATTAATTAATCAAATTTGGTACATAGTTTGTTAGTATTGTTTTATGGAATTCTGGAGCATAACTGAAGGAGAATGACTGTTAATGTCATCATGTTTATTTGATTCTGTGTTGATAGGTCAGCAAAATGAAATTGGTAGTGTTGCGAACTGGTAATTTGGTATGGTGCTGCTCCAGGATCAGGACAATGGATGAATTAATTACACGCAAATATGTCCTTTATATGTAATTAAATACTACTTATCTGCTAATATCTTACAATATGTACAACTAATCGCTAACTTATTACAATAATTACTAACTAACAACAATACACTTAATTCTACGATACTTGTGGTCGAAACCCGGAATTTACTTCGACGAAAATACGGAGGTTCGTTTTCAAAACTCAAATTACTCTCTTGCTAGCTCAATTCTGACTGCCCCTTTTTAACTTCCCCTCTACCTCATCACCTCGGTCTTGGTGTGAGTCCTCCCCTAATCTTTATGGAAAATTTCCAGAACTCATAAAACAAAATCCTCTCGGCGTCTCGGCACGATCCCTAAGTTCGAGCGTCTGCCCGCATGATTTAGATAAGCCAGACTAATGGTCCTAAATAAACAAAAACTAATCGGGTGTCCACTTAGTTTTCTTTGACGACTCGTGAGAAACTCAAATTCTTTGAAACCAAAATCGCGAGATCACAACAGTAGGATATACGTATGGCACATTTCTTGTTGATGGGTCTGCAATTTGTGAGTTATGGAAATTTTGACTTTTAGAAACATGCCTTATAACTAGAGGTCGGAACTTTTTGCCTATTTTTTTCTTTATAGGCAGATGGAAAAGATATGCAAATAAATCCGTTTTACATGATCTCTATCGTTTTACGCTAGTTAAAAAAAAAACTATTTTGCCTATTTTGCTGTTTTATATTTACACTGCCTAAAAGATACCTAATGAGCTCTTATAGCGCCTATTTGTGACCTAAAATAGTGAAAAATTGTTTATTCATAAATTCTTAGTTTGTATGAAATTACGGAACGCATTCTTTTTATCTACGCATTAGCAGCTGGTACCACTTGGCATCGGCAAACGTTTTATTCTCGTGTTTGTGAATTCTAAGTTTACAATGTTGTAATAAAAACCAGGACTGGACATCTGTGCCATTAGCGCGCATTCCAAAACGTGCCCTTTGTCCCACGTTTTAGATAAATGCCACCCGAACCAATTATCACAAGATGGAATACTTGGCTAGAAGCGGCTTTTTATTACTGCAACAATTTTGATGCTGTGAAAAGGTTTGATTTTCTGCGTTCCCATTTTGCCAACCAAACTTTTTATTTTCTTAGGTTGTAATGGAATTTTACTGTAGCAGTTGTGCAGAGTCTATACGCAAGGCACAACATTGTTTTAAAAATACAGACATTAAAAATTCTTTGGCATATATTTCTTCCAATTTTCACATTTTACCAGACACAATTACAAAATTGGAAAAAACTGGAACCCCATTAAGAGAGTCTGTATCATTCGTGGACAATGTATTAAAACATTTGAAAAATGCACCAGGCAAAAATGCACGAAGTGCATTTTTAAAACTTGAGGCTGTTTTAGAAAAAAATCCAGACTTTTCTATTTTACGGAATGTAGGAAAATTTTTTTACGGAATGTAGCAAAAAGTGGCGAAAATGTTGAGCTTCCTGAAAACATAACGCCAGAAACAGCCGTAATGTTGAAGTATGCACCGGTAACGGCATGCGATGTTGAACGATGTTGAATGTAGTTATTATTATTATTTCTTGAAGTAAATAAGTATAAAATACAAAACAATAATATCAAACTTCACGATGGTCAAATACACAAATATCATTCCTTGTGAGTCAAGATAAGAGAGACACAACTATTTGCATGCATGCATTCCCGAACCAGACTGGACGTGAAGAATTATTTTATTTAAATTGATCCACAGGTTTGATTCAATCCAAAACTTTCTAAAACGATGACAAATTTTCGTGACAGAGTGTATAAAAAGTGTCATTTTGAATTGGTACGATGCCTCGTTGACACGATTGGAGTATTTGTATTCGTTACATAAGTATCTCCAGTCACGAAATTCGTTTCTGTGAGAAACTACTACCAGAAAAAAAGTATACGATTTGCGCAAACAATTTAATCTTCTGTTTTAATTTCACATTTCATTCGGTTCAAGTTCTATTCTATTCTCGTCACTCTACCTGACACAAATATTTATGCAGAAAAACAGTAAATTAACAAATTTATTCCGGTTCTAGAAGTCACTGTAATTACTTGCTGCACAGTTTGTCGTGATTCAGCAACTAATTCGCTCCTTACACTAACTAGAGTCAATTCGGCTCAATTACCTAAAATATGTAGGCCACATTTTCAAACAATGAATAGATGGTTCCTCTTACGTAATTATTAGATCAGACAGATGAAAATATTCACATATTAAAATATACAAGGTGTTAGGTGGACATGTAACAATTCAAGGGATTATTCCTGGGCCTATTCTAAGAATATTTTGTCCTACGATGTTTTCTGAAAAACCCTTTGTTCTGAAGATACAGGGTAAACAAAATTTGCGACAACCATATTCGATATTTGTGGAAGTCATTAATATAAATAAAAGTATGGCGTGCGCCAATGGGTTTACCCATTACAAAAAATGAATGAGTTTATCAAGTACTAACAATTGTTGACGATAACTTGGAACGGTTGTTTTATCCACTAATGTACACGTGGATTTCATTTGAATACGTCTCGTCAGTGATCATCACTTGTATCGGTTGCAGTTGTTTACATTGAGTGACGTTTAGCTGTTTGACGTGTCTTTAACAGTTGGTGAAGTCCTCTACCATATATACGAACGCCGAGATAACTAACATGCATTTCATGTATGGACTTGCTGATGGCAATTCATTATAAGCTAGACCAGTGTTTCCAAACCTTCTTCGTGCCATGCGCTACCTAAGCCTTTCCAAAATTCTTATGCCCCACTAAGTAACATATACATAATTTAATATTAAAAAATTGGACTGTTCACTTAAACAACTTAAATGATGGGTTTTAGGAAGAAATAACTAGTAAATTGTTAACGAAATAAAGTAAGTAAATTTTCAAAACATATAATGAAAAACTGAAATTTAAAATTCGAAATAATTTTAATACAGACTTTTTTAAATATTAATTTATTATTTTAATTTAGTGAGATCCTTGCGCTTGATGCTCGCTGCACAAAGATTTTATGTTAGGTTCCAATTTGGTTGTTCAAATCTCCTCGTTGTGTTATAGCCAGACGAGTTCTTATGTTTTTCAGAAAATCATTTACAGTACTAAATCCACATTCAGCTAAATATGAAGATGGAAACCGTTACAATAGTTTTCTTCCACACTTAATTGAATTTGGGTATTTTTCTGTTTCCTCCAAAGCCATGCATTCGCTGATTTTATAATAAATAAAGTTTTAAGTGACTCATCATTTTGCTTTTCTGCGAGTTCTTCTTGATACTGCATATTTGATGTATCAGACAAATCCACTAACATTGGCTGCATCATCCATGTTGGAAAATCAATTTCTATCAAATCAGAAAATTTTTCTTTTAAATCAGCCGATAGTATTTTCAGATGATTGACAATAACAAGTATAGCGGGATCATTTACTTCACATTTTTGGAGCCAATGCAACTGTTCAAAGTGTTTGCTCTTAATATATTTTTGACATAACTCGATAAGGAAACCAAATATCTTCGCTTTTGCATCGACAAGAGTTTTATTTGTTCCTTGAAGTTGCTTATTTAATATGTTTATTTTTTTTCAGATAGGCTAAGATATCGGCTAAATAACTCACATATGCTTTACTATCGACTGTCAACAGATACTTCATTTCAGATTTGTCGCTTAAAAAATCACTAAAAGTTCTTTAAATCTTTTCAAACAGTTCCCTTTCGAGAGCTTACTCTTAATCTTACTTCTGTGTGAAATAAAAGTCTCACATGGTCTGCATTGTGTTTTTCACAAAATTGCTTGCAGCTTTAATAGAATTGAAACACTTTATTACTGAATGTAGTACTTCATTTAGAACAGGCGAGATGTATTTAGCTACCAAGTTTTCCCTATGAATAACAGAATGCACATGAATCATTTCTGGATTCTCATCTTTCATCAATTTTAAGCACCCATTTTTCTTGCCCTTCATATTAGGAGCACCATCTGCAGCAAGATGTTATATTTTTTATTGGTATATTATTGACATCTAAGTAGTTTTTTTTTGTCATTTACCACACCGCCACCGCAAAATTACATATTTTTTCCATTAGACAATTTTTTCTGTATAATTATGCTTCTAAAATTGAAATAAAGTCAAATAGTCACCAATTATATCTACACAATGTATATATTTTTTAAATCAACAATACTTTTACAACAGTTTTTACGGACGCTTATTTCAAATTAACATCAACTGAATGCTGCGAAACACTACAGAAGTTGCGACGGGCCATTCAAATGCGAACAACTGCGTTGTTTAGCGAGATTTTAAGGATCTCACAAACCGGAGCAGAAGTTTCGCTGCCGCCATTGGTGCGATATCGCAACGAACCGATTGACGCGGCGGCTTATGTACATGTTCATATCAATATAGCGCGATTTCCGTCATAGTCGCGGTAGTGCAGCATTGCACGAGAAGGACGCTGCATGCGCGGTTAGTTTCGCTCTCGCAATGTTTTGAAATGGTGTCTCTGCAATCACACTGATTTTATGAACCCATAAACCCATATTTCATTCTGAAATGAGTTTTACGTGTTTTAGAAAATCAAAATTATAATAGCATAGCTTCTCCCTCTGTGGAAATCATGATTACTATTGACGTAAAAATCGCGTTTTGATGTGGGCATTGCGATTTCGCTGCCGCGCCACTAGCTGCTGCGAAATTTTCGCGACCCATACGCTCCGCGCCGGTATGAAGGAGCCTTTAGGGCGTCCGGGGGTCCCCGCGGAGCCTGCCGGAGGTTAACTTGACGACGCCAAAAACACAGTTGTTATTTTGGTCTCTTCAAACGAATTTATAATATTTATAGTCCGCAATTATTTTGGAATTTGCTTTTATCTTCCAATTTTGGCACCGAAATCTAGTATTGCATTCAAATGACCCGGAGCAAAAGTATCGAGTCCATTTTCGAATTGCCCCCCTTAACAATCAAATTGTTCCCCTGTAGGAACGTGAGAGACGCGTGAGCCATACGTTGGGAAACACCATGCTAGACGATTGTACATTGAACGGCTTCTTAGCCGTAATATCCCCGACCGAAAAATCTTCGAAAAGATTCATCGTCGTTTTCGTCAAACAGGCACATTGAAACGAAATGCAGGGCCAGAAAGATTAATGACAGTAAGAACGGTACAACCTGAACAGAATGTGCTGGACATAATACAGGAAGATCCAAGTACTTCTACGCGACAATTTGCCAATAATTTGAATCAGTTTATGAAAATGCTTAAGGACAATTTGTTTTTTCATTCGACATTCAACTACTATCACTACTACCACTACTACTCATCATCACTACTACCTGCTGATTATCGTCCACTTATTGCGTTATTTCAATGACTTTTGCAAACATTAGTTCTAATTCCTGTCACAAATTCTTTTCACCGATGAAGCTAGTTACTCAAGATATGCAATAAGGAATTTTCATAACAACCATGTGTGGGCAGATGAAAATCCACATTATGTATGTGAAGATCGATTTCAACATCAATTCTCCATGAATGTTTGGGTTGGAATTGCGGGTGACTATCTAATTGGACCGGTATTTCCACAAGACTTACCGGCGAGATGTATCACAACTCTTTCGAAGAAACACTGCCCGAGTTTCTGCAGGATGTACCATTGGCGACAAGAATTCCAATGTAGTTTATGCGCGATAGTTCACCACCACATTTCAGTTTGGTTGCTCGTGATTTTTTAATAGCAACATACGGAGATCGCTGGATTGGTCGAGGTGGGCCACACACATGCCTTGTTCGCTCCCCAGATGGACCATTTAAGGAGGGAAACCAAATTAGGAGGATCAAACGCCTGATTTTTTAGGATTTTTTTTGGGTGCGAGGAATTAACTAGAATTTAATGAAATTTTGACATCATTTCATTCATATTCCGAACAATTTCTGTGATTTTTTTTCAATAATTTCAACCAAAAATTAAAAAGTTACGGTATGATGTCCGCCGAAGTATAGTTTTCCAATTGCGTGCAGTGTAGCCATTCCGATTTTCATGTGAAATCAAAAAGGTTTTGATTTTACATTATTAACTTATTTTCTAAGAATATGTACCTCAATGCAGGCGAAAAAAATGAAAATTAAAAAATTTGCAGGTGTTGGAACAATTTTTCTTTCAGATTTTCACGATTTTTTTTCTCTAATTATGCAAGGAAAAATGTATATACCCTTAAATAATACCATGAGTCCAATTCGAGCGGTTGAACGGAGCGGACGTGTTTTGTGAAGCGAGTTTTACGGATTGAGTTTTTTTATTTGTGAGGCGTAAAAACGGCGCGCGATAAGGGAAAAAAAAGAAAGAAAAAGAAAAAATGAAAAAAAGTGAGAGTGAAAGCGACCGAGACGAAGATTATAAAAGGAAAAGAGAAAAGGGAAGAGAGTCAGAAGAAAGGTTGAACCCCTTTCAAAAAAGTAAAAAACTGGAAAGATCACCGGCTAAAAAGGAAATGGGTGAGGAAATGAAGATGCTGAAAAAAATTATGGAAGATATAGGGGAGATAAAGGAAGAGAATCGGAATATGAGCCGGGAAATGGAATATTTGAAAAATATGATGCGTGAAAAGGAAGAAAAATGGGAAAGAGAAAAGACAGAACTAAATGAAAAAATTAAAAGACTGGAGGAGAAAATGGAAGAGAAGGAAAAAATAATGAGAAAAAAGAATATTGTTGTGACGGGACTGGACGAAGGGGAATGTGAGAACGAGAAGAATCTGGAAGAATGGATAAAGGCAGAATTAGAGGTAGAAGTGACGGTGAAAGAGATGTATAAAGTAAGTGGAGGGAAAATGTTAGTGGCGGAACTTGGGACCTGGGGTGAAAAGCGGAAAGTTATGGAAAATAAGAGGAAACTAAGAGAAAAAAGGGAAAAGAGAGTATACATAGAAGACGATCTGACAAAGAAGGAAAGAGAAATACAGAAGGAATTAAGAGCGATAGCCAAAGAAGAGCGACAAAAAGGACGGTGGGCGAAAGTCGGTTATAAAAAGATATGGATAGACGGAAAAGGCTTTAAGTGGGATGATGAAAAGGGGGAGTTAAACACAACAAATTTTTGAATAAGAGCACAAGGAAAAGACGACAGGACAGAAAACGGAAAACGAACATGGAGAGGAATAAGGAAGAAACGGAGCAGTTACGAATAGTATACTGGAACACAGCGGGGATAAAAAACAAAGACAATGAGTTTTGGGAATATTTGGGAAAATTTGATGTAGTGAGATTGGTAGAAACGTGGGTGGAAGAGAAGGGGTGGGAAAAATTGGAAAAAATAATGCCGAAAGAGTTTAAGTGGAAGTGTCAATTTGCAGAGAGGGTAAGCAGGAAAGGGAGAGCTAAAGGGGGGATAATAATGGGAGTGAAAAAGGGTTTGGAAGAAGAAAACAGAACCGAAGCAAAAGAAGAAAGAGGCATTATGGAAAGAACGGTGAAAATTAGACAGAAAATATGGAGAATTATAACAATATACAGCAGAAGTATGAAAGAAACGAAGAGAATGATAGAAGAGCGAGTAAAACAGCAAGACTAGGGAACTCTGGTGATTGGGGGGGGGGACTTTAACGCAAGAATTGGAGAAAAGGGAATACGGCTAGAAGAAGAACAAACAACAATAGAAAGAAGACCAACAAAAGACGCAACAGAAAACGCCGAAGGGAGACTACTGATTAGTCTAGTAGATGAAAGAGGGTGGGACATACTTAATGGAAACAGTATAGGAGATGAGAAAGGAGAGTACACATATATCGGACCAAGAGGGGAGACAGTTATTGACTATGTTATGGTGAATGAAGAAGCATAGGATGAAATAGAACAATTCAAGGTGGGAGAAAGAGTCGAGTCGGATCATATGCCATTGGAAGTGAAGACAAAAGGAATAGAGAAAAATAGAAGAAGTAAGAAGGATGTTAGAAGAAAAATTGTGAAGAATATCTGGACGGAAGAAGCAATAGAAAATTATAGAACAAGACTTAGGGAGGCTAGATACGAAGAGGAAGGGATAAACGAAAAAGTGAAAGAACAAGAACAAGAGTGAAGGTGGGGTCTTGGAAAAACGAGTGGTGGGATAAAGAATGCAGGGAAGGGAAGCAATCAGTAAGAAAGAAATTAAGAAATTGGAAAAGAGGAAAAGCAAGTAATGAGGATTACAAGAGAGCACGCAAGAGGTACAAATTAGTATGCAAGGAGAAGAAGCAAAAGAAATGGATGGAAGAAGAACTAAAGATGAAAGGCATAAAGACGGAAGAAGAGGTATGGAAATACATAAATAGGGAAAGAAAGAAATAAGTAGAAAGAATGAGTAATAGAATTACTATGGAGGAATGGAGAAAGTACTTCAGTCAGCTGCTGGGTGGTGATGAAATCAGACAGGAAAAGAAAAAGAGTCAACACAGGGTGCAAGAAATAGAAGAGATAACAAGAGAAGAATTAGAACAACAACTGAGTAAACTGAAAAAGAAAAAGGCACCGGGGAGGGACGGTATACAGAATGAATCGTGGATATATGGAACTGAAAGGGAAGCTGACAGGCTGTTGGAGATAATGAATGGAGTGTGGAAGGGAGAGGGCTTCCCACAGGAGTGGAAAGAGGGGAAAATATGCCCCATATATAAGAAAGGAGAAAGGGAAACAGCAAGCAATTACAGGGGGATCACCATGCTCAATACAGCATATAAGATATATGCAATGATTGTAGAAGAGAGATTGACGAAGGAATTGAAGGAGCGAGGTGTGATACCAGACGGACAGGCGGGATTTAGGAAAGGGAGAGGGACTATGGATAATGTATACATCTTGAATCACAAAGTAGGGAATGAGATAAAAAAAAGGGGCGGCAAGATGTATGCATTATTTGTGGACCTGAAGGCGGCCTTTGATAATGTAGCAAGAGAGGCACTGTGGGAATGCCTGAGAAAGAAAAGGATAAAGGAGCATCTGATATCAAAATTAGAAGAGATTTATGAAGAAACAATAGGTAGAGTGAGAGTTGGTGAAAGGGTGAGCGAAGGTTTTAATACGCATAAGGGAGTGAGACAAGGCTGCCCACTAAGTCCCAGCCTATTTGCAGCATTTATTGGAGAGATAGAGGAGATGTTCAGCAAGGCGCAAACGGGTGGGGTTGTGGTGGGCAAAGAAAAAGTGTGGTCCCTAGCCTACGCGGATGATTTGGTGGTGCTAGCGAGAGACGAGAAAGGGATGAAAGAAATGATAAGAAACATGGAGATATATATGAGGAGGAAAAATCTGACAGTGAATGTGGAGAAGTCTAAGATGATGGTGTTTAGAAAAGAGGGTGGCAGGAGAAGAGTAATTGAGTGGAGATGGGAGAAGGAGAAAATTGAAGAAGTAAAAGAATTTAAATACCTAGGGTACGTGTTTAATGAGAGAAATACTGAAACAGCACACGTGAGAGAGTTAGTAAAGAAAGCCAATAAAATACTAGGAGTGGTATGGGGAATAGGAGAGAGAAAATTTGGACACGACTATAGAAGGAGAGTGATGATGTTTGATAGCCTGGTGAAAAGTGTAATGATGTATGGAGCGGAAATATGGGGATGGAAAGAGCAAGAATGACTGGAAAGGGTGTAAGAAAAATATTTGAAATGGGTGCTAGGACTAGGTAGAGAGACCCCGGGATATATAGTGATGGAGGAAACAAAGAGAGATGGAATAAGAATAGAAGCAGGAAAGAGAGCAATAAGTTTTGAGGAGAGAGTGATAGAGAGAGGAGAGTGCAGAATTCTGCAAGAGTGCCTCAAAGAAAAAAGAAAAGAAATACGAAAGGGGGTGTGGAAAGAGAGGGAAGCATATCTAGAAAGAAACGGGTATGCAGGAGCGGAGATAGAAAGAATGAGAGATAGAGGCAGAGTAATGACAGAGGAATTGGTTCAGAGAGATAGAGATGTGCAAAGGCAAGAAAGGAGAGCAAGAATTAGGGAGTCTAGGTACAATGGGAAATATGAAAAAATAATAACGGAAGAACTGCCAAAGTACCTAGGAAGAGAAAGTAGAAAAGAGAGAGTGACAATAGCAAGATTCAGATGTGGAAATGAAGAGAGAGATAATAAATTTTGGATGGAGGATAGGAATAGAGTATGCAGGATGTGTGGAGAAAACAAGGAGACAATAGAACACTTGCTGAACGAATGTTCAGAAATGAGAGAAAGGGACGAGTGTAGAGAAGATATTTTAAACGAGGATGGAAGAGGGATAGATTGGATGAAGAAAGTTGAGGAGAGAAGAAGAGCAATATGTGGGAAGGGAAGCCGGTAATCGGGGTTTAGGGATAGGAATTTAGTGACTTTCTTTTTTTGTTTTTAGTTTGAGCAGCATATGTTTCTTTTTTTTAATGTTTATTTTTTCTTTTTCTCTTTTTATTATTATTCTTATTTATATTATGTTCGATGTTAGTTTTAGTAAATTTTGGATTCAATTTATAAACCCGTAAGGGCAATAAATATACATAATACCTACCTTAAATAATACCTTTAAAATTATGATATCATCTCACAAGTTGGTTCATATAAATCGAAATTTTATAAAGAATAATTCTATCAATTTTCATAATGATCGGTTCTAAACTTTTTGAGTTAGATTGCACGAAAATGTGAAAAAAAGCCATTTCGAGATATACGAGGTAATGCTCCGCTCGAACCAGCAGCCTGTACCCGACGTGCACTCGGTTCTACATAAAATCTAAACGAATGCGAATTCGATTTGAAATTATGACAGCGTATTCTTGCATAGTTAAGTTAACGATTTATGCAACAAGAAGAAAATCTTATTTTTTGAACCTTCTAATGTGGTCTCCCCGCCTCGATTTATTAAAATTTCCCCTGACGGAGAAGATAACAGAAAAAGAGCTAATAGAACGTGGTAAAATGATCCTGACGTATACCGTACACAGTCCGTTTCTTATAAAAAACTTCTATAGCCAATAATATTTTAATATATGTTATACACATCTTCTGTAAAACTGCATTGGATGTAAGTGATGCCATGGCCTGATTTACATTTGCTAAAAAAATCTACAGTTGCAGCTATTTGTCCGAAGCCTGTGGATGTGCATTAAAACATAAATCGTATTAGCAAGAGTTATAGTGCAGTTAGAATGTATCTGCAAATCCGTAATTACTAGAATTTATACGCGTTCGATTACCGCTCGCAAGAATTTCCAGATTCACGTCGAGTAATAACTCTGTTGCCAGTTACAGTAATTCAATTATAATATTTATTATTAGTCTTTACACATTTATTTATTAATAACCTCTTATGTTCTAGTTTACTTTAGTATGTACTAGATTTTAAGTATTTTAAGCTCAATATGTTTAATTCGTTTCGATCTACGACCACTATTGTAAGCGCCCATTATTGTACAGTTCGTGGACTAAGTAAATACATCATAACACACACGTATGTAATAGTCCGCGATTAATGATAAGTTATGATTGATAACACACACGTGCGTTTGGTTTACGATTCGTTGATTGGCTGAGAGCTGCTACTACGTGCTCATATGTTCAGCGCCCTCCCTACCACAATTCAAACTAACGAAAATTGACATTGCGTACATTTGGTTGCCTATATCTATGAACACTCTTATTCCAGTTTAAATAAGTACTTAATAATAAGTTATGTAAGTATTTAGAATGTATTTCTTTTCATTTCTATCAAGTTAAATAATGTCGAGTAACAGTTATATCTGAAAATACAACTGTTTATTTATTATAATGTTAAATAATGGTAATTAAACAGACATAACCTAATAAGAAATAAATTTGTTACATCAAACATATTTTTTTTATTAAACAGAAACAAATTAGTGTGGTCGTAGACAGTGTTCCCTCTAAGCTATGCGCGTGTGAACGCCCACATAAATTTTAAACATAGCGCACATGAAAAATATTCGCGCGCACAAAAATTTTTCGTGCATAAAATAAAATTGCACCTGTATATAAAATCCGAAGAAGATAGCAAAGGAAATCAAAAGTTATTTTACAGAGTCTTAAAAACACTTCGAAAAGGAAAACCGAATAACAGCATAGCCATCAAATCTAAAGAGGGAAACTTAATAGAAAACGAGAAAAATATAATGGCACGATGGAAGGAGTACTTTGAAGATATGTTAAATACAAAGCAAAATAATACAGGAAATAAAACCGAAGGAAAAAATGAATACATAGGAAACAAGGAGAATATGATAGATGAAGACATAAAGACAGAAGAAGCAATTGAAGCTATAAAAAGGTTAAAACGGGGAAAGGCTGCTGGACATGATGGAATAACAACAGAGATGGTAAAGAACATGGGCAACAATGGAATAGAAGTGTTAGTAATTTTTTTTAACAAAATCTGGGAAGAAGAAATGATACCTGCAGACTGGGAAATAACTATTATCACTCCATAAAAAGGGAGACAACAAAGATTGTAATAATTATAGGGGTATAACATTGATGAGTACGATGGTCAAGATATATGAGCGAATCCTGGAGAAAAGATTAAAAACTGTGACTGAAGCCCAGATGGAAGAAGCCCAGAGCGGTTTTAGAAAAGGTAGAGGAGTACAAGATCATATATTTACCATGAAGCAACTAATAGAAAAGAACGTAAGCCGCACCATATATGTAGTCTTTGTCGACGTTGAAAAAGCATTTGATAGCATCCCAAGAATGGAAGTATGGAACAGCCTTAGACAAAGAGGAATCAGTGACAGGCTATGAAAAGCTATTTTCAGTCTTTATAAAAACACAAGAAACTATGTTAGAAAAGGAAACTTACTGTCAGAGGAGTTCGTAACCAAAGAGGGATTAAGACAAGGGGGAGTACTGAGCTCGACTCTATTCAATGTAGTCCTGGATGACATAATAAAAGAAACAAAGAGAAAAACAAAGAAATTAGAAGTGGGATATAGAAACATGCAGAGGGTGGAAATAGTGGAATGTGCTTTTGCCGACGATCTAATGATTTATGCAAAGAACGAAAAGGATTTGCAAACGAACCTAGACATTTGGAAGACAGTGTTAGAAAACAAAAATATGAAAATAAACGTCGCCAAAACCAAAGTAATGACCATCGGGAAAGGAGAACCAAGCATAACGATAAAAATAGATGGAAAAGATATAGAACAAACAGAAACATTTAAATACTTAAAGGAGTAAATAAAAAATAGATAAAGGAGTAAATATACACAATGACGGAAAGGAAGAGGCTGAAATCAACACCAGAATTGAAAATACAACAAAACTATTCTATGCACTTAATAACACGTTTATAAGAAACAAAGATATTTCGAAGAAAACGAAAATGACATTGTACAATACTATATACAAACCAATTCTGACATACGGTGGTGAAAGCTGGGTGCTAAGCAGTCAAATGAAAAGTAGAATACAGGCGCTAGAAATGAAATACCTAAGAAGCACTAAAGGAATTACTAAAAGAGACAGAGTAAGAAATGAAACAATTAGAGCAGAACTTAATGTCGAACCAGTCCTGGAAAGCATAGAAAAAAATCGATTAAAATGGTTTGGGCATCTAGTAAGGATGGAAGAAGGAAGACAAACGAAAAGAGTATGGCTAGCCAAATCTACACAGAAAAATCAAAGAGGAAGACCAAGGAAAACATGGAACCAAGCAGTGGCTAATTCGTTGATGGAACGAGGAATATCCTGGAATGAGGGGTTGAAGATGGCAAAAAACAAGAAAGAATGGGCAAAATTTATTTATGCATGAAATGGGTTGATTTATTTTATTTTATTTATTGTGTAAATTTGATTTATTGTTATGGTAAATTAGTATATTGTAATAACTACCTTATGGTAAATTAGTATATTGTAATAAGTACCTTTACACCTTAGGGTAATAAAGGTTTTTACTGATTAAAAAAAAAATATATATATAAAATCCATATAAAAAAATTGTAATTGATAATCAATCTATAATTTATCAATTAAAATGAACAAATCTCTACTTTCGGTTTGAGAAATAAATAACCACATGGTACATACAACCACATACGTACATATTCCAGAAAGTTGGCTTAATAAAAAATATGCTTTATCATTTTTGGAAGTGGTGAATACTGTTATAAGAACTGAAATAATAAATGAAATTAAAATGGCACATTTTCATACTTTAATTGTTGATAAAAGTGTGGGTAATACGCGGTAGAATAATTATATATATATATATCACTCACGGTTTGCAGATGAATTATTTACAATCATACAATATACAAATATACACAAATACGCACGTATTCGAAGAACTTTGATATAACTTGGGTGGATCTGATGTCTAGGGATTGAAATCCGGTGTCATTTTCAATCCGGCCGGATCCGGCCGAATTTCCACCAATCTGGCCGGATCCGTTCGGATCCGACTGGATCTATGAATTAAACATATATTCATAACACTTTACTTAATCTACTGAGACAACAATTAGGTATTTGAGCATGCTAACAAATCTTATTCTTATATTTACGAAAGACATCATGATGAATCTGTCTAATGAAATATAATATCTATTTAAATGTCTATTTAGTTTAAATCATATTCATTGATCTGTGGCTGACTTATTTTTAAAAATATTAACAAACCGGTTTTAGGTTATCAAAATTTGGACTTTTTGGAGTAATTTGTGGTTTTTTAAATTTTCAAAATTCCTTCGAATAGTTGCAAAGTCAGGAAAATAGTGAGTCTCTATTTTCCTAACTTTGCAACTATTCGAAGGAATTTTCAAAATTTAAAAAACCACAAATTACTCCAAAAAGTCAAATGTTAATCAAAGACAAATGTTAATTTTGTAAAATTCCAACCTCATCTTCATTAATATCTCGTTGCCTTATTTTTCAAAATATTAACAAATTGGTTTTAGATTATTTTAAAAATTTGGACTGTTTGGAGAAATTTCTGGTTTTTAGATTTCCAAAATTCCTCCAAATAGTCGCACAGTGAGGAAAATAGTTAGTCTACAAATGTTAATTTTGTATTTCAACCTTATCTTCATTGGTCTGTCGCTGTCTTATTTCTCAAAATACTAACAAATAGAGATTGCAATCCGGTGTCATTTTCAATCCAGCCGGATCGATGGAATTAAATCTAACGTAATAAACAATCTACTGAAATCACAACAATTAAACATTTGAGCATGCTAACATGTCTTATCCTTATATTTATGACAGACATCATGATGAATCTGCCTAATTAAATATAATATCTATTTAACTGTATATTTAGTATAATCAACTTACCTTAAAATTACTTAAAATTCAACCTACTTTTTGTGCGTCTATAACGCGGACCTATGTTTTGAGGCAAATTTTTTGTAAAAAGGGTGCGCGTTATACACCAGCAAATACGCAAATTATTTTAAGTATACATTATTTATCACAAAATCAATTTTAGTTTTGAAAAAACCTTGTGGCGCCATGCGCACGACGCATTTAGAGTACCTACTCATGCAACAGCGCGATTATTTTACCAAAAATTACCATCACGGGATCCGGTGACCGGATCCGGTATAATGGTCCGCATCCGGAAAACGTTTAGTGATGGATCCGCCGGATCCGGTTTTCCGGATTGCAATCTCTACTGATGTCTCGAAGGCGTTCGTACAGTCTTCGACAGTCTTCGTACATTCACTGACGGTTTATTCGGGTTTTTTGGTGATGTTTTGTAATCTGCCCGAGGATTACTAAAATATTTTCGGAATTTTGTCAGAAAGTATTCGGGTAATTACTGTAATAACCCTTGTAAAACTAAATATGTTTGAACGGCCCCCGTTGATGCTACTTCACCCCCTTGCCATTGACAACGCTAAATAGAGTTTGTTGCTGTTGAAAGTTTGGTAGGTTTTCATCATCGTACACCTGCTTGCAGTCGATCTGGGAATCGTAGACGTTGTTTTTTGTTGTAGCCGTCCTCGTAGACGGTTGAATGCGTCATCGTAGACCTTGTTATTGCAAGTTTATTGCAAGGCGTCTTCGTAGACGTCGTTTGCTGATAGGCGGTTTCCTATGCAAAACCAGCTTGCACCTATGAGTATGAGTTGATCTGGAAGATTAACAAGTCGATAGCGGCCTTGTAGACGCTAGATGGCGTCGTCGTAGACTTTGTTGTCAGGCGTCCTCGTAGATGTTTGAAGGCGTCATCGTAGATGTTGTTGCGTTTGTTACAAAGCGTCTTTGTAGATGGTAGAAAGCGTCATCGTAGACGTCGTTTTTTGTTGCAGGGCGGAGGCGGCTTCATGAGGCATACGAGAGGCGGTGTTCGGACCTTGACTTCTTGCAGTGTTCAGTGTTGCGCGTAAGTTTTCCTTGGCACAGATGCAGGGTGTGGTTCAACGATGCGGCAGATTTCAAGTGCATTTGGTTCCATATTTGAGTGTGTAGATTCCTCCTTTCGATCCAATTTGTGACTGACCGGATTCCTCTTGTCGATCACGTAGGGGTCATCAATTTGTGGATGAACGCGATAGAATAATTATATCACTCACGGTTGGCAGAGGAATTTATTTACAATCATATCTTCTTCTTGTTTCGAATAATCCTACTTTGGACCACGCTTGTTAAACTGTTGGGCTTTGATCTTTGCCCACTATTGTCGCATCTTTTCCCGGTGCAACTCCTTTCTCTCTTCCATCCCCCCTACCCCCTACCTTCCCTTCGGGGTTTTTCCTCAAATTCACGGACTGCCTTCAGGATGCGTCTCACAGACTGTCTGTTTTTTAGATATGTTATACCCAGTTCTTTAATATCCTTCTCGGTTTCTGTCAACCAAGTGGTACGAAGCTTCTCGTTTTGCCAGAAGGTGAACAGACGGTTGGTTAGTCAGTTTATAGGCAATCTTGCAACGTGACCATCGAAAGCTACCCTTCTTTTCCTTGCACAGTCAGAGAGCATCTCAATATGTTCGTAGAGCTCAGAGTTATGCCGTCTTCGGAATTCCCCATCTTCCTTTACCGGGCCTAGGATCTTCCTGAGGATTCTCCTCTCTCTGATTTCCAATTTCTCTATTAGACCCCTTCGGTTCAAGGAAAGACACTCCATGGCATACAGGGCTTCTGGTCGTAAGACTGATGTGTAGTGCTTAAGTTTCAGGTTGCGTGACAGGCATTCCTTGTTGTAGGTGTTCTTAGTCAGTCAATAGGCTAGTTCTAACTTGTTGGCTCTTACAATCATATAATATACAAAAGATACAAACGCTGTATTAAGGAAATGGCGGAGCTGCACGTATTCGAAGAACTTGGATATAACTTGGGTGGATCTGATGTCTCGAAGACGTTCGGACTCGGACTGTCTTCGTACCTCCACTGAAACAGTCAGTGAAGGTACGAAGACGACGTACGAATTCGGGTTTTGTGGTGATGTTTTGTAATCTGCCTGAGGATTACACAATAAACCCTCATAAAATAATTTCGGAATTTTGTCTGTAATTACTAATGTCGGTATGTTAATTATTAATGTCGGTAATTACTGTATTAACCCTTGTAAAACTAAATAGGTTTGAACGGCCCGTTGCCGATACAAAAGCACAGACATTTCAACTACCAAATCTTTAATTTTATATTTTAAGTTTCGAAAATCTTATCAATATAAAACTATTTTCGGTGGGATAATCCAATTAAAGACATTCCTCTTCAATTTTTTCTGCAATTTTATGAAGATAACCAAATTTATTTGCAAAAGCCGTAATGCTTGCAAAAGAAAATCGTGTAGCGGCTAAATTAAAGTAGAATGCACCACATTTGGTACAACATTGTGTAGCACAAAAATATAATCCTAAAGGGGGAATTCTCAGTCCGGGCAATCTGTCTCGCGAAGTGGGCGAGGCACTGTTTTAACCGTATTATACCGAGTATAGAAATATGTTCCGAAAAAAAGAATAGGAGTTACAGTACTTTAGAAAGAGAGAAACTGTACATCGGACCGCGGGTTAGCATTGAGTCCTATCTTCATTGACTCGATTGGCTCCCGACGAACTGACATTTATTATATGAGTTGCTTATTTCCAAAACACGACCTGAAAACAGTTAAGAAAATAACAGCTGAGACAGAAAATAGAGCTTTTCGCGTGTTCTGACAGACGATTCAAAACTTTCAGGTCGTTTTTGGAAATAAGCAACTCATATACAAAAATAACAAATATATTTATAAATGAATATAAATTTACCAGATTACATATTTATTTAGGTAATATATAGCACAACTTAGTCCTAATACAGAACATAGAATTTAGACCGTCACGGTCTGTCACCGAAAGAGTTTTCAAAAATTTTCAAAAATTGGAAAATTTATATTCGGCATATTTGCACTCTTTTCCACAATCTTCACTATTTCAATCCCGGTTTTTTTATTATTACTTTACTTCGTTTCTGGCAAGTATTGGAAGCATTACTTCCATAAACATTTTTATGACTTTCGGTAAAATTTTTGGTGACCAAAACTCGTCGTCCCTAACGATCTGAAAGAAAAATATTAATAACTGGCCAACAGCTGAGTGTAACTCGCTGTCATAGCGAACCCCTCAGTAATTTTTTTTTTAAATTACCTTCTCATATGCTATCCCATTTGGAGTCCACACGACAAAATAGCAGTGTGACTTACTTGTAATTGCCAGCTGACCCTGTACCTGGTAGTAATAGCTATGAGTCCTTTTTAGTTTTATGTTTTCTCCATCTCTTAATATATAATCAATTTTTTTGTTTCCGACGGCTTCCGCAGGAGTTAACCCCAACACTGCTACTTTGTGTGGACATTTTATTTCAATGATGGCATCTTCCGATTCAATAATTCCATCTGGACTAGCGCCCAAGAATGGATGTGTTTCGGAAATATATAAACCGCAATCTTTAATTTTTTTTGAATACGTCACTTCGAAAGCTTCTTTAGCTATTGGTTCATGATCTTTTCCCCATTTTGTAGACGCATTTCCAAGAAAATGCTGAATCAACAATTCTTTTTCCCAACTTTTTGGTGTCTGTCGTCGATCTTTGTTTGCATACTTCTCCGAAATTTGATGCAGTAAGTCGAAAATGTCTCTCTTCGTGCCACAAAGGATTTCCATCTTGTCCGATTGTTATTTTTGCAATTTCTTCAATTTGCTCTTTGGTTTTATTAAGTGCACTTACAATTTTGGACTTACTTTCCTCAACATGTTCTAAGGGGATTTCTTCATCATCACTCACATGTCTATAATCCTTATCGGGACCGTTATTACATGTTCTTTTGCGGGAAAATTTTGATGGGAAGAGTACTTTTCGTGCATTCCTACTTATTCGCTTTTTTTAAATTTTTCTATAAATAACTGGGTGTGTCTTCCAGGACTTTTATTGGTAATATTTTTATGAATTATCCGGTAATATTGCTCGCTTTCTTTATAAGATATGCTTGCAGCTTTACATCTAACTTCGTAACCACCATTCATTGCAAAATTAATTCTTTTTCCTCCTACAAATTTTGAAACTATGGAATTATATGCCTCCGCTGCATTATTATTCATATTTAAAAGTAAACTGTAAGCATTTTGAACGAATCTGTTACAGCATGTTGAAATATCTTCAAATAATCCACACTCTTTCAACAGAGGTACAAAATTAACTTCATTTGCTTTTGCCACTGCAAAAGTATTTATCACATTCTAAGTGATCACCAAAAACATGTTTTGGACAGTTTTTAATATCTCTACTTAAACGGACTATTAGTTCTGTCATTGTTGCTGCTACTTTTTTTCTTTGATCGACTGCTTTTTTAATTCCTGTTCTAAGTCTTAATAAGTTCGATTTTAATAACTGTCTCAATCGCGGACTAACAATTTTCCTTTTGGATGAGCTAACACGTTTGGTAGTAAGATCATTAACTTTACAACAAAAATTTCTCAGTAGGTGATTGCTGCATTCAACATTTTTAACCAAACTTTTGTTTCCATATGGTTTTTCCTGACAAATTTTTCGGAATACACTGCTATCACCATCACCAACTATCCTCACGTATTTAAGTCCAAGCATTTCTTCACTACATTTGAAACCTTCCAGAATTATATCCGCTTCCATACCTGTTGACGAGCCAGACCAATTTTCGAAACATTTGTGTTCCCTTGGTTCTAATTGTTTTATTTCAGTATGTTCGCAAATAGGACAGTACTTGTTTCTCACAGCGACAAAAAGTAACTTTCCAGATTTAGCTCCAACAATACAAGCCTGCAAAAATTAAGTAGCATCAAATTTTATATTTATACTTATTGACCCTGTTTACCACTCCTGACGATGCGTCATAATTGGTCTTGTACGATCTCTTGCACCAAGCTCCATCGGTTATCACAGTAATTAAAGGGATGCCACATCAACATCTCCTGCTTCTCGTGCCAATCTGGCTTCTTGAGCTGCTGCTTCCTCAAATGTTTTCTTAGAAGATTCAAAAATGGAACTTGCAACTTTATCATAATTTTTCATATATTTCCTTCGTGACATTTGAGGAATATTGATGATACCATGTTGTTGGGTCAATTGAGAATAACCGCAGCCGGTAGAAATCATAGCAAAAACTGCTGCAGTATTTACGTTTAGATCATCACTGTTTTCATTTACGCTATCTGTAGAAACTTCTTTTACGATGCCACACATTTTGCACTTGAGAATATAATTACTAATTAGACCGTTTCGTTTTTCAGATAATAGAGTCATATCTGATATGTTACAAGAAAATGGACAATGATTATTTGCTTTTTGTAATTCTTGAAAAAAATACTCGACATTACATATTGTTCTACCTTCATTTGTTCATTGTTTCTTTCGTCGAAACTCTCATCTAGTGGATTCTGATTTTCAAAATGTAATGATTCTGTGGACGAACTGAAATGCGATATGTGATGATTGATATATGATTATAATTATGCTACTTATAGTGGAGCGAAATCGGAAAAAAATACGCATCTAATACTAATACAGGGAATAAAGACATTGCATTTGGAAAAATTAAGGGAAAGCTGAATTTTTGCATGAAGCTTCAATTTGTGGTTCTAAACAATATCCAAAAAATCCCCGTCGATACATGCGCCGCTACAAATATTACGCGGGGTCAAAGGTCAAGATAAACGGTTTTTCTCAAAAATATCGCTACCCGAAACTTTTATCAAAAAAATACTGGTTATCAAATTTGTAAATTAGGAAATTGCCTACAAAAACACATATTTTGCTTTTTTCGTAAGACTAACGGTTATTTAGAAAATTAGATTAAAAAAGTTGTAACGTTTATTTTTTCATAATACGTGCACTCCTTTCCACACCACCTTTGAGTACAAAATGCGTTTTTCTTTTCTACATTTTTTTTTGAGGACAGGAATTAAAAAAACACATCTTGTACCCTACCTCAAAGGTGGGTGTAAAAGAGCGCGTGCACTTCTGAGAAAAATAAACGTTACTTTTTTAAAAGAATTTTCTCAAAAACCGTTAGTCTACGAAAAAAAATTATATTATGTTTTTTATAGACAATTTCCTAAGCTACAAATTTCATAACCACTATATTTTTTTTCGGATTTGCGAACGAGCGCTTTTATTGTCTATTTCGCTCCAATATTACCTACTACTTGTGCCAAACTCTTTACTTCACTACTTCACTACTTGTGCCAAAACCTTCTGGCTATACAGAGCCGTAGTTACACCAATACTCTACTACGGCGTTTTCATATAGTGGCCGGCACTTAATAAAAGAGTCCATCAAATGGCGCTTACAAAAGTGCAGAGAATGGCGGCGCTCATGATAACGAGAGCCATGAGAACGACGCCTACGAAAGCGATTGGAGATAATCCTGGACATAGCCCCGGTCGATTTAATGGGCAATCAACTTGCCATTACCACAGCACTTAGACTAAAGTCAGTGCGAATGTTGACATCGGACTATCGTGGACACGCCGGAATAATCAATGAATTTAAAGGGGTGCCCAAAAACATAGACCGATGTCTAGCAACACCTGCTTTTGGTAACAACTTCTCATACCACATACCCTCTAAAGAGGAGTGGATGGAAAAGAAAGAGGTACCAGCAGGACACACGCAGGTCTTTACAGACGGCTCACGGAGGGAGGACAAAGTGGGCAGCGGAGTTTTCTCCAATGACCTCAACCTCAGAATTAGCTTACGCCTGCCAGACTACTGCAGCGTTCTACAGGCGGAGGTAACCGCCATAAAAGGGGCAGCAGAGTGGCTGATGGTAAATGGGGACCCTGGTGAACAGATCCACATTTACACCGATAGCCAAGCTGCTCTCCGGGCGGTTACTAGCGTGTGCACCAACTCAGCAGTGGTCTCTGGCTGTCGGAGAAAGCTGAATGAGCTCGCAGCACACACAAACGTGAGACTCACGTGGGTACCAAGCCACAGTGGGACGCCAGGTAACGCAAAAGCGGATGAGCTTGCAAAGAACGGCACAAGCCTGCACTCAACCGAAATATTACAGGATATTGGTATTACAGGATATTTGCCTCGTGCAAGGAGACCATAGCCGAAATAACCTCGAACCTAGCGGAGCGAAGGTGGAGGGATGAAGAGACCTGCAAGGTAACCAGGCAAATATGGCCTCACCGAAACAGGAAAAGAAGCACCAACATCGTCTCTCTAAAAAGAAACGATATCAGACTGGCAGTGGGAGTCATCACGGGACACTGTCCCATTGGCAAGCACGCTGATAGACTGGGCATAGCGAAGCGGGACTACTGCAGAGGCTGCCTGGACGAGGAGGAAGAGGAGAGTGTTCAGCATTACCTATGCCAATGCCCCTCTCTGACCGCAACACGATTGCTCTTCATAGGCCGACCTTTCTTGGATGATCTCTCTGACCTCGCATCACTAGATGCGCAGACTCTCATGAGGTACATCCACGGCTCGAAATGGTTTGACAAAATCCCCTGAGGAGGGTTGTACTGCAAGTACCGTGGTAACACAACGGGCCCATCTGAGGCCTATGTGAGCATTAGCTGCCACTTAAACCTAACCTAACCTAACCTGTGCCAAACTCACCTACTTGGTGAATAATATTTAGATGTAGAGGCAATTTCCATCTGATCTTGGTTTACATCTTCTTCTAACAGCACTATTTTCTTTTCTGATTTCCTAACCCTGGACATGAAAGTTACGTTTTCAGTATTTTAAAAATTAAAAACTGTTTAAAAAAGTTTTGTCTAATCTTTATTGCCCATAAACAAAACTATTCTAATACGCATCTAATACGTTATAAAAGAAGATAAGCAAATGCTGCTTTTGACAATTCAAAAAGTCAATAACATTCAAAATAGTTAAATAGTTTCATAATTATTAAAATTTATTCTTACCGTTTCATTCTCAGGCGAATACTTTTTCGGTTATAACGTCTTCCTTGTTTATCACACATTGTCAAATATAATTGTTAGCAAAATGCACTCACTAAACTATGAATGAGGATCGTAAAACCCTTGTCTATGTGTCTCTTTTAGAGTTTTAGGAACCGATAAATCTCATATGCGCAGGCGGAAACCCGCCTCCTGGCCTAAACTGTACCCAGGGTTCCCAACTTAGGGGGTTTCCCCCCAAATTTAGGGGGTAAATAAGTGGGATGGGATTTTTTTAGGGGTTTTATATTTTTAGAGGTATTTTTAGGGATTTTTTGAGTTTTTATATTTATTAATTTTTTATTGAAAAATGAAGGTGTAAAAATATATGCCCTGGGATAACTCAAGCTAGCCAATCATAATAATATAATTGTATTACTTGGCGACTTAGCGACATGTAGTACAGTTTCTCGTTACTAAGATTTCGGAATTAAATGAAAAACAAATGACTGGTGATTCATTCGTCTATGTTTACTCGAAATACGTACGTTGATTGTTGTTTACTTGTTGAAGTTAATTTTGCTATTGTACTGCTGTGTCGCCAAATTTGTTAATGATGCCTAAAGAAATAGAAAAACAGAAATACAGTATGCACAGATTTGGGAAACAAATCCAGCTTTAAAAGGTAAAGTAATTTGGTGGCATTTTTGTAATTTATAAATAATCAAGGTAGACAATATTAAAATCAATATTTATGATCATCTACCATAGAATATTTATATCTGTATAAGTAATGACGCATAATCACCTGTTGTTATTAAATAATAATAATTTAATAAAGGTGCCTTTAAGAAACAATAAAATAAAAATTACAAGACATACTTATCAATATACATGACAAAACTTATCCTACAAATAAACACAGAGATCATGAACATGGAAGTCTAAGGGCTCTAGATCTAAAAGTTGAGAACCACATGCCAAAGAAGTCCAAATCATTACAAACACTGTTACAAGCTGCCAAAGCTGAATTAAATAGCGATAATAAAGCAAAATAAGAGGTGTAGCGATGGATATAAAATAAGGGAGCATCTCCTGTACAATAATAAGGCACGAATAAATTGAACTCAATGACAAGGCTGGGAGCATCACACATATTGTTTAGAAGTTTATAAACGAAACATACACTTAAAAATTTTCTACCCATCTTTAGCTCAGACAAGCCAAGATAACTATTGCATAAACTAGTGGAGTTTCTAACACTAATTGGTAGCTTTTATATTACTGAACTTGCAAATTTATTTTGAATAACTTCAATTCTCTCAATATGAGTTTCTTAAAACGGCAACCAGACCATAGAACCATATTCTAGAATTGATCTAGCAAATATCACATATAGGACAGTTAGTGTCCGAGCATTGTGAAATTCATAGCCATATCTTTTTACACATCCTAAGGCTTTGTTTGCTTTAGTGATTATGTATTCATAGTGATGAGTGAAAGACAATTTGCTATCAAGAACTATTTCTAGATCCTTGACTACTGATTCCTTACTGTTACTTTGAGAGCGACATTATCCACAGCTATACCACGGCACAGAAGGATTTAAGTTCCAATTAAAATTGATTGTTAAGCATTTATCCCTATTTAATACCATTAGATTTTTACTACACCACTGAACCAGAAAGAGCAAATCATTTTGAAGTAGCCCTTCATCACCTGGATTTGCAATCACTTTGAAAATTTTTAAGTCATCTGCAAATAACTCAAAGTCACATGCAAGGCCATTGTCAATGTGATTCATGAAAATAGAAAAAATGTAAGGGGCCCAATATTGAACCTTGGGGAATACCAGAAGGTACAAGCTCTTTATTTGATAGACAATGCTGTAATTTCACAACCTGGGTCCCACCCGAAAGATAAGACGTGAACCACTTTAGCAGGCAACCGGATATTCCGTAAGCTGATAATTTGTTTAATAAGATTTGGTGATCAATTTTGTCGAAGGCTTTGCTGAAATCAGTATAAATAGCATATATTATTTGTAATAGCATATAAATAGCATATAGCATATGGTATTTGATAGTAAGTTCGTCACAATGGAATGTTTCCGAAAAAAGCCATGCTGCTTAAGTGAGCTTATGTTTTTGAAATGTGAAAAGATATGACTAGATATTATGAATTCGATAATTTTGGACGGAGTTGACAATATGGAGATCGGACGATAGTTGTAGACGAGATTTACTACCAAATTTAGAGACATGGACAATGTACACCTGTTTCCAAAATGTTGGACATATACCAGATTTTATGCACAATTTTTACATTGTGTTTTTTCAAATGTTATGGTTGAAAAATATAATTCGGTGGCTGCTATATTCAAAAGGGAACTGCCTGATTTAATTGTTATCAAATGTGTTAGCCACTCCTTGCATTTATGTGCGGAAAAAGCGGCTGAACTATTACCACGGCAATTAGAATTTCATGTGAGAGAAGCCCATAATTGGTTTTCATACAGCCCCAAACGTTTGGACTATTACAAAGCGCTATATGAAACCATGAATGATAACAAGGATCCAAAAAAAATTCAAGGACTTAGCGGAACCCGCTGGCTCGCTCGCTATCAAGCTATTAACACAATATTGGAGCAGTGGGAGGAATTAAAGTTGCTATTTTCAATTGCTAAATCTGATGACAAGTGTTATATGGCAGAACAACTTCACGACATTATGACGAAATTACCTTTTAAAGCTTTTTTTATTTTCCTTAAAAATGAATTAAAGAATGTAACTCAATTAAATCTGCTTTTTCAAAGTGACGATGTTGAGCCTACTAAATTATTTGAAGATTTATTCTTATTATATAAAAATTTAGTCGACTTGTTGTACCTTTACCATTGGAGAAATTGGTGGACTTCGAATTGGTACAATTTAATTTCCAGAAGCATCTAATTATACAGCATCAATATATTTCGGTTTTGATTTTCTAAACATATCACAAGAACTTAGGCCAATTGACTTGCTGGATGTCAGAGAAAGATGCAAGAACTTTTTATGTTGTCTGGCAGAGCAGATTCAAAAAAGGCTTCCAGATAATTTATCTATGTTAAAAGCAATTGCTGATTTGCACCCAAAGGTTGCGACATTACAAGTCAAACCCGATATAAAACCTATATTGAACCAAATTCAGCGAACTCATATCTATGGCAACAAAAATGACATAGAGTCTAAGTGGCACCAATTGAGTAACAAAATATGGTCGAATACTTCTACTTCAGCTAATTTTTATTTTGAAGTTTATAATGATTGTGACGCATCTGGCTGTACGTTTTGAAAATGTATCAAAATTCGGATTAGCATTTGTCACGGTGCCAATTTCAAACGCAAGTGTTGAACGCGCATTCTCCATCTATAATATTGTGAAAAATAAGCTACGCAATAGACTATCTATTGAAATGCTACAAAGTTTGATGATGATCCGATTCACATTGCAACGAAATGGTGGATCTTGCACTACATTTTATCCATCCCCTAACATGTTAAGCTTATTTAATGTCAACATGTATGATTTCAAAAAGTCTGAACCAGACGTAAACGAAATTATATTTGAAATATTAAGTAATTTATAAATAAAGAATATTAAAAAATATTACAGAATATTAATTATTATTTATTTATTATTTTTTAAAGAATATTATTTTTTAGGGGGATTTTCAAGTAATTGTGGCAATTTTAGGGGTTTTTGACTTGGCTTTAGGGGTAAATATTTTTGGGAGTTGGTAACACTGACTGTACCATGTTTCACTTGTATTGCAGTATTCTCGAGCAGTACTCGAGTATTGCAGCATTCATTTTATATTCTAAATCATGGGTTTAATTTTCAAAATATTTTGTTAACTCTTTCATAGACCTAGTTGGAATATTTTTAATATTATTATAGTGTCGTTAATGTTTCGATAGTTTTATAATTACATGTTTTATTTTCTCTTTACATATATTTTCGAAAATAGGAAAACACTATAATATGACTTTTATTTTTTTGTAAGAATTAAAAAAAAATTGTTTAAATATTTTAAAAAATAAAGTCAGAATTTAGAAAAGACTGATGAGGTAGTGGGCCTTAAGTCTAAAATTATTCAATAATACGTAATTGTAAAATTTTGTTCTTGTTTATTTGTTTTGTCGAATGTGTTAAACCAGACAACGTAATTATTAAATTTTCTTATAATTTATTTGAATTTGAATGAAAAGAGTAAGCCGCAGTAATCAGCTAAATTCTGTCTTCACGAACTAATGCTTTGACTTGACTTTATTAGTATTGTATCTTTTTTATTATATGCGCTCATTTAATTGCCGCACATTTTTTTTATTGTGGAAAAAACTGCACACACTTAAAAAAGTGCGCACACAGGTCACAAAAAAATAGAGGGAACAATGGTCGTAGATAAAGTATACTACATAACTCTAGTTATAAGGCAATTACGTACTCGCGGAATTAACTGTTCCGCGTAATATGCTTCTTACAACTCTCGTTACGTTATATACTATTAAACTTGACTATCTAGTGCTTTCTGACTACTCTTGTCTAACATGCCTTTGATTGCTTCCGTCTATCTAGTTTTTTATGACTGTTGTTGTCTATCTAGTGCTTTCTAACTGCTCTTTTTCTATTGCTTTTGTCTATCTAGCCTTCTATAACTGCTCTTGTGTATCTAGTCTTCTCAACTGTTCTCATCTATCTAGTTTAATCTGATTATTGTTTCCTATCTAGTCTGCTCTTTATCTATGTATACACTCGAAGTAACTAGATTAATTAAGTAGATTAAGTTTGGTTATAATGATTATAAACATAATCATGATAATATGATGATAAACTATTACTACATATTTTTTGTTGTGATAATTCTGTGCAACGAAGCGGATGTCCATTTGTTGCCTTTTTTTTATTCGGTGTAGTTAGTGACAGCTGTTGCAACTCACTGCTTCGTGAAGTGTACAGGAAACGAAGAGGCCAAGGTCATAATTTGTGCTTCTGGATATTTTGCACGGACGAGTAGTTCCAACTGCTTCGATAAGATATTGCAAACAAATATCTAAATATTTAATTTGAAAGGCTATCAGCCTTGTGTTACATTAACTCACTTTTCACCTACACATTTTTTTGTAATTAATGAGAGCATGTTGCGAATATTTCCTGTCGATGTCGTCCAAAGGCTTTTCAAAACCAGTTTAATGGCGTTCGTTAAAATCGACTGGGACGTTGCTCCACCGGAATTTCTACACATCAGACGATTATTCAATAGAATTTAATGCTTCATGTGACCTAGTAAACGAGTTTTTAGGAAAAAAATATACAAAAACAGTTAGTTCACAGAATGTCTCAATTTCCAATTAGCAATATTTGTTTGCAAATTAGCAAAGATTACAGAGGCTAAACAGGCAATGTTTAATAAAACTAGGCTTGTTTTATTAGTCTTGTCTATGTAATCTAGACTTAATCTAGTTCGTAAATAGTGTATCAAATAGTTAGTAAATAGTGTAATCTAGTCCGTAAATAGTCCACGGACTAGATTACACTAACTATTTGACGCACTATTTACGAACTAGATTAAGTCTAGATTACATAGACAAGACTAATGAAACAAGAATAGGTAAATAATATAAAATTAAATAGGTAGATAATATAAAATATGTAGAATAAGTAGATAATATAAAACTAAATCACGATTATTAAATAGCGTAATCTGTTGTTGACTTTAAGATTTTGATGAGACAGGGAAATATACAATGTTCGCCGAATATAACGCAAGAATAAGTTTATCTAAAGGCTGGCTGTTACATTATCGTGCAAATTAAACAACCGCCGGCTGTTGCAAAAACGCACACGTATTGCCTCATTAGGCAACAAACATTAACTATGCAAATTTTATAAATCCCATCTAAACTACATGCAGGGATAATAATATAAGGGACAACATAAGGAATAGATATGATAATATCGTCTGTTGGTATCATTTGAATGCTCTCATAGCAGAATTAGGATAGTCCAAGTGTCTATTGCTGCTTATATGCTAATAGAGTTTACCAGGGGTGGCCAACCCCTGACAAAATTTACTTAGCTTTTAAACGTCCTTTAATCGTAATTTTGTATACTTCTTTGGCAATAGTGATATGGCGTATTTATATGGCAATTTGATATGATATGGCATATTGATTATGGTATATTGATATGATATTGATATGACAACCACGACTAGACCAGCGGTGGCGAACCTATGGCACGCGTGTCATAGCTGACACGTAGAAAGAATTTATTGGCACTATAGCTAAGCTGCGTAATTCGCTCGCGGATTCACTTGCGTGTGTTTGATTTTTTGTTGAACTTTCTTATCTAGATTTGGATTTCCACACATTTGACACAACAAGAGAGCATCAGAAATAGGCACAAATTTAAATACAGATTTTCACATCTCTAACATCTCCATATTATTCTAATGTTAATCCTGCAATTAGATTTATTGTCTAATATCGGTAATATTATCAACTTATATAAAGATAGACGTAAGTAAGATTTGAAAATTGTTACGAGTGCCGGAAAAAAATCAAGTTGAAGGACGGATCCGGCCCGAGGCCCGCGGGCCGGATCCGTTTGTCACAACAAGACAACATCAGAAATATGCACAAATTGAAATACCGATTTTCACATCTCTAAGATCTCCAGTTTTTGAAATATAAGTATCCCGCATTCGGCGCCCGCTTAGCTAGATTTTCAGAAAATGGTTCATGTATTACTCTAATATTAATCCTGTAATTAGATTTATTGTCAAATATTAGTAATAGTATCAACTAATTTAAAGATAGAGGTAAGTAAGATTTGAAAATTGTTACGAGGGCCGGAAAAAATCAAGTTGAAGGACGGACCGGCGGAAGGGCGGAGCGCGGGCCGGATCCGCCCTTCTTTACATATAAAATTATTCTGTTCCTGTGTTTGTCACTGAATTCCTTCTAAAGAGCTCCGATTTTGATGGAATTGTGTGTGTGGGTGTTTGGGTGAGTACCTGGATGGTTAATATTCACGAACCCGGTAGGTTAGGTTAGGACAAAGTAAGCCTGTTTCTGCTGGACCGACCAGTTTTTGTTGATTTTGTGTCTGTGTATTTTTGAGTGGGTACCTGGATAGTTTAATTAAGGTAATTTCCAGAACAAGACAACGTCTGCCGGGCCAGCTAGTCTTAATATAATTGGTAATATAATAATATTACTCTCAGTTTACTATTATTATTGTTTTCTTAACACATTGCAGTCCGTTGCCGTATTAATAGTGTACCGGCAACGACCCGTCCCATTTTTATTTCTTACTTTACGAGGGCATTACAATAATTACCCAAATATTTTCTGACAATTTTCGAAAATATTTTATTAGGGTCGGTAATGTAATCCTCGAGCAGATAAAGAAATAAAGGGACCAGACTAGAGAGACCAGTATACCTGGACATAGTATAAATACCTGGACCCCCGAATAAACATTAAGCAAGACAGTCAGGCGTAACCAGTCAGCAAGTTGACTCCAGTTCAGTTCAACGATCAGGCGCAACAGTCAACCAGTCGATTCTAGTTCAGTTCAAGAGTCAGGCGCAACCAACCAACGAGTCAGTCCAGTCAATGGACTCATTCAAACCGGTCCAGCCAGTGGACTCAGTCAGCGAAATGACACCAGTCCAGCCAATGGACTCAGTCACACCGGTCCAGCCAGTGGACCCAGTCAACCAGACTCAGCTAGAAGTTCACAGTCAGCGACTGACACTAGTTCAGCAGCCAGCAGCTCGACTAGAAGTCAGTCAACCAGGCCAGTCGAGTCCAGTTCAGAGAGTCCAGGTCCACTCATTCCCTCAACAGTGTTTGTATCTCTTGTACATTTGTACTTATATTTTGCACGACGGGGAACTGAAGAAATTGTCGGAAAATTCTTAATTCCTTTTTTTTGTATAACTACAGCTAGGATCTTGGAACGAGCTTTACGGAATTAAAGAATTTTACTAAAATTGTCGCTTTTTCCCAAGCGTCTTCGAAAGCAAATCGCGAAACTAGGAAGGCAATTAGTGTTTGGGACTCGTTGACGGTCAGATTTGAGATTTAGATCTTAACCAAAAGATCAGATTTGGAGCGGTGACTAGGAGGAAAAGTAACCAAACCTATAATTAGAAATGATAAATTTGGCAAGATTACTTTGAACCATCATTGCAAAGGGAGAAAGCAACGGCCGTATTTATATACACTCTCTCTGTATAAGGACAACGATCCAATGGATGAATTATCGAAAATGTGGAAAAATAAAATAGACCACATGGCCGCAGTGTTTGTAGGGCAGAAAAAATAGCCCCGATATTCACATTGAGGAAATTAAAAAAAAAACATTAGAAAAAAAAAATTAAATTCTTGGTATTACATTTGTTTATATATACATACATTTGTTTATATATACATAATACCCTCGGAAAAACAGGAATTTGGAAAATTCTTTTCGAAAAAAACTAATCCCTAGCAGTATTTTGAACCGGAAAATTTGCAGCTTTTCCGATTTTCCTTTCAAAATTCTGTTTCATTGTTCTAATTTTGTGTTTTTCACATTAATAATTGTTATAAACAAGGTTTTATTCATTTTTTTAAAAGGGGGCCAGCCTCTGACGATGTCTGTAATCGCGCCATCTGTACATTGTTAATTTTGCACATAATTAAATTATTTCAATTGAATGCATAATACAATGTACGCCACCCGTGCTTCAAAGTGTTTTTTTCCACCTTAAAATAAATGAACTGAATTTTACATAATCCTTTCGCTGCGTATTACTTTTTTGAAAAATTAAATTGCAAATTTTGTTTTTTTTTTTGTTGATTTGGGTGGACAAACTTTGCAAAATTATTTTGTTTTGTGTCAAAATTGGACGAAAACGTGAAATTTTTTTGCAAAAATTGCCAAATTTTCTAAAACCAAAATCTCTATTCGAAACAAATTCTGTTTTTTTCTTTATTTGAGTGGACACACTTTGAAGAATTCTTTTGTTTTATGTCAAAATTGAACGAAAACAACAAAATAATTTGCAAAAATTTCCATATTTTCAAAAACCAAAATCTCTATTCGAAGCAAATTTTGTTTTTTTTTGTTGATTTGAGTGGACAAACTGCAAAATTCATTTGTTTTATCTCAAAATTGGACGAAAGTGTCAAACTAATTGGCAAATATTGCCAAATTTTAAAATACCAAAATCTTTATACGAAACAAAATTTGTTTTATTTTTGTTAATTTGAATGGACAAATCTTGCAAAGTTCTTTTGTTTTGTGTCAAAATTGGACGAAAACGTCAAAATAATTTCCAAAAATCGCCAAATTTTCTAAAACCAAAATCTCTATTCGAAGCAAATTCTGTTTTTCTGATGATTTGAATGGACAAACCTTGCAAAATTCTTTTGTTTTGTATCAAAATTGGACGAAAACATCAAATTAATTTGCAAAAATTTCCAAATTTTCAAAAACCAAAATCTCTATTCGAAGCAAATGTTGTTTTTTAGTTGAGTTGAATGAACAAATCTTGCAAAATTCTTTTGTTTTGTGTCAAAATTGGACGAAAACGTCAAAATAATTTCGAAAAATCGCCAAATTTTCTAAAACCAAAATCTCTATTCGAAGCAAATTCTGTTTTTCTGATGATTTGAATGGACAAACCTTGCAAAATTCTTTTGTTTTGTATCAAAATTGGACGAAAACATCAAATTAATTTGCAAAAATTTCCAAATTTTCAAAAACCAAAATCTCTATTCGAAGCAAATTTTGTTTTTTTGTTCAGTTGAATGAACAAATCTTGCAAAATTCTTTTGTTTTGTGTCAAAATTGGACGAAAACGTCAAAATAATTTCCAAAAATCGCCAAATTTTCTAAAACCAAAATCTCTATTCGAAGCAAATTCTGTTTTTTTTTTTGATGATTTGTCGAATCGTTTTGGAAAGCAAAACGCGAAACTAAGAAAGAAATTAGTGTTTGTGAACTGCTGACGGTCAGATTTGAAATTTGGATCCTGATCAAAGGAACAGAAAATTCATCGGAAAAGCAGGAGTCTGGAAAATTGCCTTCGAAAAATACTAGCCCCATGTAATTTTTTGAACCGGAAAATTTGCAACTTTCCGATTTTCCTTCGAAAAAATCTGTTATATTTTCAATTTTGTGTTTTTCACAATAATAATTATAATTAACAAAGTTTTATTATATTAATTCTAGAAAAAAGGGGCCGGCCTTTGATGATGTTCAGCTTTGTAATCGCGCCTTGTAATCTATACAGTGTTTTTTTAAATTATTTAAATTAAATGAATGTTGCCGATATTAACTGAATATTGCCGATTAAAACCGCTTGAAAATCTGTACAATGTTCGAAACTAATAATAGCAAGTTTAGAGTATTATTTTTATAGTACTAGTGTGTTTGATTTTTTGTTGAACTTCCTTATCTAGATTTGGATTTCCACACATTTAACACACCAGGACAGCATCAGAAATAGGCACAAATTGAAATACCAATTTTCACATCCCTAACATCTCCAGTTTTTGAAATATAAGTATCCCGCATTCGGCGCCCGCTTAGCTAGATTTTCAGAAAGTGATTCATATATTACTCTAATGTTAATCCTGTAATTAGATTTATTGTTTAATATTAGTAATATTATCAACTTAAATTAAGATAGACCGTAAGTAAGATTTGAAAATTGTTACGAGGGCCGGAAAAAATCAAGTTGAAGGGCGGATCCGGCCCGCGGGACCGCGGGCCGGATCCGCCCTTCAAATAGATTTTTTCCGGCCCTCGTAACAATTTTCAAATCTCATTAAACCTGCTCGAGTGTGTAGACTTAGTCTTCAAGGTCTCCCTTTGTATCGAGTTCGCGCTGCCGTGCGTATGTGGTTTTCATTTAACTGCCGCTTCGCGGTGTGCAACCTAAACTAACATTTTTTAAAAGTTGTTTCGGGGGAAGCTCTCACTAAACCTCCTATTCCACATTTGCTTTTAGTATGCGTCACCCCGGTATCGCATATTGTGCATTCAGGGTGGGCAGTCCGGACGGTTAGTGAAAACCGCCCTAGTTGTTGTCTCCCCGACCATGATTCGAACCCGGGTCTCCCGCATTGAAAGGCGAGTATGTTATCAACTACACCGCCGAGGAAGACAACCTAATCTAATCTGGGTTAAACCAACGGTCCTTGCTACATTATCCTATTTTGGATCGATCATATACGCGCGACAGCGCATCGAGCGTATGTGGTCGATCACAATTTCTCAATTTTGCTGCAAGAGAAGTAAAAGTGGCAACGCCGAGATGATTGCATACGCACTCTTTTTGTCACGTGACCAGAAATTTATTAACCGTTACGTTAAATACGTCAATTTTTAAGACCACAAAAACACGAATATTTCTTGAACCAAACGACGTAGAAGCTTGATTTTTGCTTTCCGATTCTAGATAAAGAGTGCCTAAGACAATTAACTACAGTTACACTAGATAAAAAGTCCGCAACCCTTAGTTTAAAAAAACCCGTATTCGTCATATTACCCATCATTATTTTTTTAAGTCACTTATTATTTTCAATGTTAGCAAGCATATGTAACATCTGAATCTTCAATAGCATCGCGTGTTACAGAATTACAAACTTCAAACAAACGGAACACAGCCTGAATATATATATATATATATATATATATATATATATATATATATATATATATATATATATATGTGTTGCATTGTTTTCTCGGGGATTCCGCGTTGATGTTGAGGGTTGGTTCTGAAAAGAACCGGATTCTCGACGTTTCGGCGAACTAACATTCGCCATTCTCAAGAGATATATGCGTCCGTGCGGGTCAACGGTTAGACGCATACCGTTGACCCGCACGGACGCATATATCTCTTGAGAATGGCGAGTGTTAGTTCGCCGAAACGTCGAGAATCCGGTTCTTTTCAGAACCAACCCTCAACATCAACGCGGAATCCCCGAGAAAACAATGCAACACAGGTATCTATCCGCGAAAACCTCAAATACAACATATATATATATATATATATATATATATATATATATATATATATATATATTCTGCCTTTCACATTACTCTATAACAATTACTGAGTCTTTTTAGGACTACCAAAACAAACGTTACATGAAATTTGTACAAATTTCATGTGAGATTTGTTTTGGTAGTCCTAAAAAGACTCAATAATTGTTATAGAGCTCTGGAAAGGCTGAATATTTTTATATATTCAGGCTGTGTTCCGTTTGTTTTAAGCTTGTATGATTATCTATAACGTAGGATGGTTTCACCAATTCTATCTTATCTACAGAATTATTCGGGAAGTTGAATTTATTTGTGGACTTGGCTATCTTGAAGGTTACTAATTGTGTCTTGCTTTGATAATTCTTGTTTACTTCACGAGGAATAGATTAAAATATGTTTTCATGTGCAATATGTGAAAATCGGAAAGATATCGAAAATCGTGATTTTTTAAGGCGAAATTGCCTTAAAACATCGAATTTCGCCTTCTTCGAAATCGCGAATTTTGAACATATAATACATCAAAAGACGAGAAATTCTGTTTCGAACAAATAATTAATAATTTTTTTTCAATTTTGGTGAAACGTAAGCCTGAAATAGCGATGATAAAAACGCCCATAATATCTTACTTTAGGATTTTTGACCGAAACTTTTTTCCAAAATTATCTAAATTACCTGAATCTTTGTTTAATTTTTTCTCCATTAAATGCAAGTTAAAACTATGTATCATATTTGCAGTTGCAAGGAGAATAAATCTCTTGAATTGTCTATGAAACGATTCGATCGTTTCGCGGTGTGCAACCTAATCTAACCTGGGTTAAACCAACGGTCCTTGCTACATTATCCTATTATGGATCAATCATATACGCGCGACAGCGCATCGAGCGTATGTGGTCGATCACAATTTCTCAATTTTGCTGCAAGAAAAGTAAAAGTGGCAACGCCGAGATGATTGCATACGCACTCTTTTTGTCACGTGACCAGAAATTTATTAACCGTTACGTCAAATACTTCAATTTTTGAGACCACAAAAACACGAATATTTCTTGAACCAGACGACGTAGAAGCTTGATTTTTGCTTTCCGATTCTAGTTAAACAGTGCCGAAGACGATTAACAATAGTTACAGGTATTACAGGTAATAATTCTGCAACCCTTAGTTTCAAAAGAACCCATATTCTAAACCACTCATTATTTTCAATGTTGGCAAGCATCTGCAACATCTGAATCTTCAACAGCATCGCGTGAATCCAAATTTTGAGCATCTACCGAATTATTCGGGAAAGTTGAAATTATTTGTGGACTTGACCATCTTGAAGGTTACTATTTATGTCTTGCTTTGATAATTCTTGTTTACTTCACGAAAAATAGAATAAAATATGTTTTGATGTACAATATGGGAAAACCAGAGAGTCGAAATGTCGAAATGTCGAAAATCGTGATTTTTAAGGCGAAATCGCCCGAAAATATCGCGAAATCGCGAATTTTGACATGTCACTGATATTGACATAATACCTCAAAAGACGCGAAATTATGTTTACAACAAATAATTGATAATGTTTTTTCAATTTTGGTGAAACGTAAGCTTGAATTAGCGATTATAAAAATGCCAATAATATCTTACTTTAGGATTTTTGGCCGAAACTTTTTTCAAAAATCTTTGTCTAAATTATTCTCAATTAAATGCAAGTTAAAACTATGTATGATACTTGCAGTTGCAAGGAGAAATAAACCTCTTGAATTGTCTATAAAACGATTCGATCAATTTTTGAGAGTCTCAAAACTTTTCTCCCAAGTTTATCGAGCGAATAAACTTTACAGCCTCTTTTACAGGCCCGCGGTCCCGCGGGCCTGACCCGGCCTTCAACTTGATTTTTCCGGCCCTCGTAACAATTTTCAAATCTTATTACACCTGGTCGAGTGTGTAAACTTAGTCTTCAAGGTCTCCTACTTTAAGCAGTTTGTGCCGTGACATATACAACACTCGCATATTGCTACCATCACAATCATGCGACATTATAAAGGAATCATTCCAGTTTTCCACACTATCAACTATTTATTCATGTAGTTTTATTTAGATTTTGACTTCCACATATCGCCTACAATAGCACTATTATACCTTTTAAATTATAATTATAAACTTTTACTCAAATGTCAGCTGTCAACTGTCAGATGCCAACCCAAGCCATGACAGGACACGGCTTTTTTTGACAAATAGGGAAAGATTGTTGTTTCTAGATCCTCCACCTCCACTACTGTATTAAAAAATTGACACCCGGTTATAACCCACCCCTGGACTAGACCAACCTACGGACTATTCTGGACTAGTCGACCTACAGTATCTAGACAGGCTGGAATGTTACTGAAGAAACTAAATTAAATGGAAAACTTAGGCGAACAAGACTTATCTGCTTGTGTCTGGTCTTGACTGGTCTCGTCTGATCTTGTCTGCTTTTGTCTGCTCTGTGTCTGATCTTGTCTGCTCTTTGTTTGATCTTGTCTGCTCTTTGTCTGATTTTCTCTGCTCTTGTATGGTCTTGTTTGGTCCTGTCTAGTCTTTGTCTGGTCTTGTTTGATCTTGTCTGGTCGTGGCTATTCTTCCCTGATCTTGTATAGTTTGTATAGTTGTATAGTTTGTTTGTTGTTATAGGTTTTGCATAGTTTTGTGTAATCTTGTCTAGTCATATTTGGCCTTGTCTGGTGTTTGGTCTTGTTTTGTGAGATTATAACAATAGTAAAAATATCGAAAATATGTCAGGTGATAGTTTCTGTACTGAAGGATACGAAATCGGAATGATTAGACTTAGCTATTCAAGAACGTGTAAAGCGTGCCTACTATATAATGGTATATAATGGTAGACAATGAGGTAAAATGAGCTGGAATATATGTCAACAGAAAAAAATAGATAAGTGGAGGTAAATAAAAAATTTAAATATGATCCACGTAGCGGAACAATGCTGGGAGAGTGCTCGTTGTTTCTCATTGTTTACGGAAAACGAGACTTATGTGGGTCATAACTTTATTCAGTAAGGTCTCGTTACGAAACGAGTCTTATCTCCGACTAGCTATAATCGTCTGACTTTTGTGGGTCAAATTTTTAGTCCAAACCCTACAAATATGGTAATTTAGAATTGGTAAAATATACTACATTATACACACGCATTACTACAATATACTACATTATAGATATAATATACTACATTATAGATACATATAGACACTCCATACTACATTATAGATAATCATATAAACTTAATAAAGTCGGAACACAGTCTGAATATATAAATATATTCAACCTTTCCGGAGCTTCATAATACAAATGAGTCTTTAGGATCACCAAACACAAATCTCTTGTGAAATTTGTCAGTTATTCTTCGTGGCACTCAACAAAAACCATAAAAATAACATTGTTTTTTAAGATCGTGTCTTTCCGATAACTTAAGTGGATAGCCATCTCTAGACGCTTTTCGAGATTTATCTCTCATCAGTACAGCTTTGCTTTTATGAACAACATTTTGTAAACCACTTAATTAAAACTCACGGGGATGTTAAGGGTTAGATATTTTTAATTTGACTTATTAGTGTAATAGAGCTCCGGAAAGGTTGAATATATTTATATATCCAGTCTGTGTTCCGACTTTATTAAGTTCCTACGAATATGATTTCAACGTCTCGAGCAATTCATTATTTACCACACACTGATTATTTAGCGAGTAATATGAAGACTAATATTAAGATAGAGCGTAAGCGTTTGAATTAGTATTTCTCAATCTTATAAACTAAATTAGACTAGTCACACAAGACTAGACAGACAAGACTAGACAGACAAGACTAGACAGACAAGACTAGACAGACAAGACTAGACAGACAAGACTAGACAGACAAGACTAGACAGACAAGACTAGACAGACAAGACTAGACAGACAAGACTAGACAGACAAGACTAGACAGACAAGACTAGACAGACAAGACTAGACAGACAAGACTAGACAGACAAGACTAGACAGACAAGACTAGACAGACAAGACTAGACAGACAAGACTAGACAGACAAGACTAGACAGACAAGACTAGACAGACAAGACTAGACAGACAAGACTAGACAGACAAGACTAGACAGACAAGACTAGACAGACAAGACTAGACAGACAAGACTAGACAGACAAGACTAGACAGACAAGACTAGACAGACAAGACTAGACAGACAAGACTAGACAGACAAGACTAGACAGACAAGACTAGACAGACAAGACTAGACAGACAAGACTAGACAGACAAGACTAGACAGACAAGACTAGACAGACAAGACTAGACAGACAAGACTAGACAGACAAGACTAGACAGACAAGACTAGACAGACAAGACTAGACAGACAAGACTAGACAGACAAGACTAGACAGACAAGACTAGACAGACAAGACTAGACAGACAAGACTAGACAGACAAGACTAGACAGACAAGACTAGACAGACAAGACTAGACAGACAAGACTAGACAGACAAGACTAGACAGACAAGACTAGACAGACAAGACTTATACATTCAAGACTTGACTGAAAGAACTAGACATTCAAAACTGAAAGAACTGTAAAGGAGACTGTAAAGTTTACACAAATTCGGTCGATAAACTTGTGAGAAAATCGAGATCAAAGTATCGAAAAAACGCTCTCAAAAATTGATCGAATCGTTTTATAGACAATTTGAGAGGTTTCTCCTTGCGACTGCAAGTATCATACATAGTTTTAATCTGCATTTAATTGAGAATAATTTAGAGAAGGATTCAAGTAATTTAGTTTATTTTGGAAAAATTTTCGGGCAAAAATCCGAAAAAGATTCATTCTATCAAAGCAAGAATTTTCCATTTTTGGCAATCAAATTTTCTTAAAATTGAAGCACGAAAATTTCTTTGCAAATTATGAACGGCGGCGGATAAAAACTTCAAATTTGGTGGAAATCTTTCTGAAACTTTCCCAAATATGTATGCAAAGTTTTGTTAGACAATTTTTAAAAAATGTGGAAATGGTAAAAAATTTACGAAATTTCTACCAATTTTTTTGTTTCTAATTTTCGAACCGGATAACTTAGAATCGCCAAAATTGGTATAAATATTCCTGAAACTGTCTTAAATTCTGCAAGTTTCACAAAGAAATTTTGAAAATTGGCGAAATTCTGAATTTACAATCTGTGCAATCAAATTTTCTTAAAATTGAAGCACGAAATTTTCTTTGTAAATTTTGAACGGCGGCGCATAAAAACACCAAAATTGTTTTAAATATTTTTGATACTATTCCAAAAAAAAGTGTGCAAAGTTTCGTAGGAAAATTTAAAAATTTTTGATTGAAAATTTACGAATTTTCTTCCAATTTTGTTGTTGTTAATTTTCGAACCGGATAACTTAGACTCGCCAAAATTTGCATAAATATTCTTGAAACAATCCATAACAAATTCTGAAAGTTTCACAAAGAAATTTAGAAAATTTGCGAAATTCTGAATTTACAATCTGTGCAATAAAATTTTCTTACAATTGAAGCAGGAAAATTTCTATGTAAATTCTGAACGGCGGCGGATAAAAACTTCAAATTTAGTGGAAATATTTCTGAAACTTTCCCAAATATGTGTGCAAAGTTTCGTGGTAAAAGTTTAAAAATTGTGGAAATGGTGGAAAATTTACGAAATTTTTTCGTTGCTAATTTTCGCACCGGATAACTCAGAAACGCCAAAATTTGTAAAAGTTAATTCAAAATTTGGATTCACGCAATGCAGTTGAAGATTCAGATGTTGCAGATGCTTACCAACATTAAAAATAATGAATGGTAAGTAATATAAAAAATAATGATGGTAATATGGCGAATACGGTTTTTTTTTAAACTAACGGTTACGGACTTTTTACCTGGTGTAACTGTTGTTAATCGTCTTTAGCAATGTTTAACTAGAATCGGAAAGCAAAAATCCAGCTTTTACGTCGTCTGGTTCAATAAATATTCGTGTTTTTGTTGTCCTAAAAATTGACATATTTCTGTAATAAATTTCTGGTCACGCGACAAAAAGTGTGCGTATGCAATCATCTCGGCGTTGCCACTTTTACTTCTCTTACAGCAAAATTGAGAAATTGTGATCGACCACATACGGTCGATGCGCTGTCGCACGTATATGGTCGATCCAAAATGGGATAATTTAGCAAGGATCGTTGGTTTAACCCAGGTTAGATTAGGTTGTCCTCCTCGGTGGTATAGTTGACAACATACCCGCTTTTCAATGCGAGAGACCCGGGTTCGAAACATGGTCGGAGAGACAACAACTAGGGTGGTTTTCACCAACCGTCCGGGCTCTCCTCGGTCCACAAGGATTTGGTAGCACTATGCTTCTACGATTTTTAAAGCAATTTTCCACTCCTCTCTGTTCTGGGCTAGTTCTGTGGCCTCGTGCAGAGAGAGTCCAGTCAAGCTTCTGATTCCGTCCGGTTGGAGATCTTCCTCGTGACCTTCGTCCGTCCACCTTGCCTTGAACCACCAGCTTTTCTAATGCATCCGGACTTCTGGAGACGTGCCCGAAATACCGCACTTTGTTCCGGTTTATTCTCTTGGACAGTCTGTCCTCGATTTCTAGTTCTGCTAGGTTTTTTAAAAATTGATCGAATCGTTTTATAGACAATTTGAGAGGTTTTATTCTCCTTGCAACTGCAAGTATCACACATAGTTTTCATCTGCATTTAATTGAGAATAATTTGGAGAAAGATTCAGGTAATTTACATTATTTTGGAAAAAGTTTCGGACAAAAATCCGAAAGCACGATATTTTGCGCGTTTTTGTAATAGCTACTTCATGCTTACGTTTCACCAAAATTGAAAAAGAATATTAATTATTTGTTCTAAACAAAATTTCGCGTCTTTTGCTGTATTATATTTCAATATCCAAAACATCTAGAAATTCACAAATTAGAAGAAATCGCGATTTACGACACCCCTCCGATTTTTACATATCGTATATCAAAACACGCCGAATTTTACACAGATTTCGCCAATATAAATCATAATGGAATTCAATTTACAATAATTCAAGAAATCATGAAAAACTAAACAGTTTTTAAGCATCTATAAACACCTTGTCATATTTACCACGATATCTTAAGGAGGAGTGAAAGTAGCGGAATGAGTTTTAGATTTTCTGAAAGCTTAAAAAAGCCTTAAAATTTTGATATATAATTTATTAATATTGTTTGAAACAATAAGACTAGGTAGACTGTTTAAATACGACGTCGAAAATTAGAGAATTAATCTTCATGGAACATTAATACTTAAAAATAACATTAATAACTAAAACTTTCATTGCCTTGTCAGATGATGAATGTCATGAAGAAATATATTTTATTCTATTCCTCGAAGTAAACAAGAATTATCAAAGCAAGAATTTTCAATTTTTGGCAATCAAATTGTCTTAAAATTGAAGCACGAAAATTTCTTTGCAAATTATGAACGGCGGCGGATAAAAACTTCAAAATTGATGGAAATATTTTTGGAATTTTCCCAAATACGTGTGCAAAGTTTTATGGAGAAATTTTAAAAATTGTGGAAGTGGTGGAAAATTTACGAAATTTCTTCCAATTTAGTTGTTAATTTTCGAACCGGCTAATTTAGAATCGCCAAAATTTGTATAAACGTTCCTAAAGCCGTCTTGAATAAATTCTGAAAGATACGCGAAGAAATTTTGAAAATTCGCGAATTTCTGAATTTTCAATCTGTGCAATCAAATTTTCTTAAAATTGAAGCACGAAAAATTCTTTGTAAATTTTGAACGGCGGTGGATAAAACATCAGCAACAGCTTTGTGGACAAATATTAAAAATTGTGAAAATGGTAGAAAATTTACGAAATTTCTTGCAATTTTTTTTATACTAATTTTCGAACCGGATAACTTAGAATCGCCAAAGTTTGTATAAATATTCTTGAAACTGTCTTTAATAAATTCTGAAAGTTTCACAAAGAAATTTTGAAAATTGGCGAAATTCTGAATTTACAATCTGTGCAATCAAATTTTCTTAAAATAGAAGCACGAAATTTTCTTTGTAAATTTTGAACGGCGGCGCATAAAAACATCAAAATTGTTGGAAATATTTTTGATACTATTCCAAAAAAAAGTGTGCAAAGTTTCGTAAGAAAATTTAAAAAATTTTTGAAATGATTGAAAATTTACGAATTTTCTTCCAATTTTGTTGTTAATTTTCGAACCGGATAACTTAGATTCGCCAAAATTTGCATAAATATTCTTGAAACAGTCCATAACAAATTCTGAAAGTTTCACAAAGAAATTTAGAAAATTAGCGAAATTCTGAATTTACAATCTGTGCAATAAAATTGAAGCAGGAAAATTTCTATGTAAATTCTGAACGGCGGCGGATAAAAACTTCAAATTTAGTGGAAATATTTCTGAAACTTTCCCAAATATGTGTGCAAAGTTTCGTGGTAAAAGTTTAAAAATTGTGGAAATGGTGGAAAATTTACGAAATTTTTTCGTTGCTAATTTTCGCACCGGATAACTCAGAAACGCCAAAATTTGTAAAAGTTAATTCAAAATTTGGATTCACGCAATGCAGTTGAAGATTCAGATGTTGCAGATGCTTACCAACATTGAAAATAATGAATGGTAGGTAATATAAAAAATAATGATGGGTAATATGGCGAATACGGTTTTTTTTTAAACTAACGGTTGCGGACTTTTTACCTGGTGTAACTGTTGTTAATCGTCTTTAGCAATGTTTAACTAGAATCGAAAAACAAAAATCCAGCTTCTACGTCGTCTGGTTCAATAAATATTCGTTTTTTTGTTGTCCTAAAAATTGGCATATTTCTGTAATAAATTTCTGGTCACGCGACAAAAAGTGTGCGTATGCAATCATCTCGGCGTTGCCACTTTTACTTCTCTTACAGCAAAATTGAGAAATTGCGATCGACCACATACGGTCGATGCGCTGTCGCACGTATATGGTCGATCCAAAATGGGATAATTTAGCAAGGATCGTTGGTTTAACCCAGGTTAGATTAGGGTGTCCTCCTCGGTGGTATAGTTGACAACATACCCGCCGCCTTTCAATGCTAGAGACCCGCGTTCGAAACATGGTTGGGGAGACAACAACTAGGGTGGTTTTCACCAATATATAGGTCTTTTCTTTTTAGTCTTGTCTCCCTATTCAGGAGGTTCTCAAACTGGATGCCGCAGCAATAATCAAGATATGTAAAAATATGTAAAAAGAAAAATACACGAGGAGGTAAACGAATTTGAGTTCCGACTTTTATTGTAGAATTATGTACAATTGGCTAAAAACTGGGGCTTTGAAACGGAAAGGTGATGCACGCCACTGTTGACGACGAAAGAGCCACATGGTTTCATTGCAATCTAAGGATGTGGATACCAGGAAAATTTAAAGGTGCATGCCATTGGCGCTTTCATCACAACCTGCTGCCGCATGTGGTAGACAATAGTGAATTGCAGCCAGATTATGGCAATGAAATCGCTATAGAAAGTGTTGCAAAGAATATCAAATCCTGTTCCTTTTTTAATATCACGCAATTCTGTGCGAATGAACGAAGGCGTAGAGTAATATTTAGATAAAAAATGTATATTGCCACATTGACCTCATTTTGGATCTGGAGTTCGCGCGTATGTGATATCTTGATTTATCTGTCGCATCGCGGTGTGCAAAATAATCTAATCTGGGTTAAACCAACGGTCCTTGTCACATTGTCCTATATTGGATCGAGAGTTCGCGCTGCCGCGCGTATTTTGTTATGGTTTATCTGCGGCTTCGCGGTGGGCAACCTAATCTAACCTGGGTTAAACCAACGATCCTCGCCACATTGTCCTATATTGGATCGAGAGTTCGCGCTGCCGCGCGTATGTTGTTATGATTTATCTGCGGCTTCGCGGTGGGCAACCTAATCTAACCTTACTAATCTTTCCCAAATATGTGTTCAAAGCTTTGTGGTAAACGTTTAAAAATTGTGGAAATGGTGGAAAATTTACGAAATTTCTTCCAATTTTTTTGTTGTTAATTTTCGAACCGGATAACTTAGAATCGCCAAAATTTGCATTAATATCCTTGAAACCGTTTTGAATAAATTATGTAAGTTTCGCAAAAAAATTGAAAATTGACGAAATTTTGAATTTTCAATCTTTGGCAATCAAATTTTCTTAAAATTGAAGCTCGACATTTTCTTTGTAAGTTTTGAACAGCGGCGGATAAAATCATCAAGATTGGTGGAAATATTTCAGAAACTTTCGAAAATATGTGTGCAAAGTTTTGTGGAAAAATTTAAAAAATTGTGGAAATAGTGGAAAATTTACGAATTTTCTTCTAATTTTTTTGTTGCCAATTTTCGAACCGGATAACTTAGAATCGCCAAAATTTGCATAAATATTCTTGAAACCGTAGTGGATATATTCTGAAAGTCTCACAAAGAAATTTGGAAAAATTTTGAATTTTCATTAAATTAAATTTTCATAAAATTGACGAATCGAATTTTCTTTATAAATTTTGAACGGCGGTAGATAAAAACATCAAAATTGGTGGAAATATTTCTGAAACTTTCCCAAATATATGTGCAAAGCTTTGTGAAAAAATATTAAAAATTGTGGAAATGGTAGAAAATTTACGAAATTTCTTGCAATTTTTTTATTGCTAGTAACTTCGAATCGGATAACTTAGAATTGCCAGAATTTGCATAAATATTCTAGAAACTGTCCTTAATAAATTCTGAAAGTTTTACAATGAAATTTTGAAAATTGGCGAAATTCTGAATTTTCAGTCTGTGAAAATAAAATTTTCTTACAAATGAAGCAGGAAAACTTTGCCACTTTGTCCTATATTGGATCGAGAGTTCGCGCTGCCGCGCGTTTGTGGTCATGATTTATCTGCGGCTTCGCGGTGGGCAACCTAATCTAACCTAGGTTAAACCAAGGGTCCTTACCATATTATCCTAATTTGGATCCTTCGGTTTAGTCACAAAAGTAAAAACTGCCCCTTCTTTGAATTTCGTTTCTTAATTTACATGGGTTTAACTTGCGAATGCGGTAGGAGATTTGCAAAACATTGCAATGTCAATTTCAATAGACAAACGTATGCGCTATCTAAAACTGAAAGATTTTTTAATGTATCTGTTGCATTTTTCAAAATATAGTTATTTAAATATCTTACCATCTGGGCCACTTTAAATTTGTTGCCGCCAGATCAAATATTTTACAAAATACACAAGGGGATTTGATAGAAACCAACGGCCCTTGCCACATTGTCCCATATTGGATCGAGAGTTCGCGCTGCCGCGCGTATGTGGTCATGATTTATCTGCGGCTTCGCGGTGGGCAACCTAATTTAATCTTTCCCAAATATGTGTGCAAAGTCTCGTGATAAAAGTTTAAAAATTGTGGAAATGGTGGAAAATTTACGAAGTTTCTTCTAATTTTTTTTAATGATCCTTTCTCTACAAATGTGTAAAATTTTATTGTTCCACGTAGTGTGAACCTTTTTTAACAATCGCGAATTTCAACCAAAACCGAACTCGAAAATATTCAAAAATAGCGAAAAATGTATTAACCCTTCATAGATTTCAATGAAACTTATACTGAATGGGGTATCTACCAGAAGTACCCGCTTACCGAATTTGAAAGCTCCGCCCCCAATGGGGGCTGCGTATATTTCTCCTTCAAAGGTTTTTTGTTTTTTTTTCTCACCAACGCCTCAAAATAGAAAATTAAGAGCGGGATCTCCGTATGTAAATCTCCGTTTGCAAATTTTGTAAAATCGTTCGATTTAGTCACAAAAGTGAAAAATATAAAATGCAAAAAATTTTATCTTCTAACCCTTCCTTAGAAGATAAAAATTTTTGCATTTAACTTAAATAGAGAACGCAGAAAGAAGTTTGCAAATAAATTTATTTTGCAATGCAAATTTTGTAAAATCGTTCGATTTAGTCGCAAAAGTAAAAAATATAAATTGCAAAAATTTTTATCTTCTAAGGAAGGGGGTGTACCTTTCTGTGAATTTCGATTTTCAATTTACATGGGTTTAAATGGAGAACGCAGTAAGAAGTTTGCAAATAAATTTATTTTGCAAAAACGGTTCGCTTTGGAAAGATGAACACGACAAACTTTAAAAAATTGTTAAAAAACATCACGCGATTAATGGACGACTCCAAGGGTGCCGCGAGATTTTTTCAGCTCGACAAGGGTGTTGCGACAAAAAAAGTTTGAGAACCACTGTAGTAGTCTTATCATTTCTTTCCTGATCTAAAAGCAAAACTAAGATAAGGTGGACAGAATCAGGATAAGATCAGTTCTTCTAATCGTTTCTTATTTCCTCTTAATATAAGACTAATCGATTTTATAATAGCATACACTTACAAACTATATAGTTTACCGTGAATAAAACGATATGTAAATATTGAATAAATAAGAAACACGCGTAGAAGTCTAAGCGTAAATAAAGAAAATTAAAAAATAAACCTTGATTATCGATTAAGAAACTCCGGAAAAGAATTAGCATTACAAATGTACGACAAACATTTACACCATCGCGTCGAAACAAAGAAAACAAAAATATTGTCATAGACTTTCATATTCACTCACTATACCAAGGCCAAATGCCATTTTAAAACATGTTAAAAAGCAAAAACCTCAGCTGATAATACACCGATTTATATATATTAACAAAAGAAGAAGAAATATTTATTGAAAACAAAAAGTCTATCGACCACTAGGTCGATATTTATTAACATTTTACAATATTTTAATTTATTATTTATTTGTTTCAGATATTAGAGGCATTATGGCAGCTGCAGAGGAGCCGGAAAATATATTTTGGCCGGAAGCGAACGCAAGCAACAATGATATATTAATAGACATCGATTCCGAAGACGAGGCTTTGAATGTTTTGTTGAAGCTGGACGAAGTGTTGAAGGATTACGAGGATGGAGCTAGCGAAGGACAAGACTGTGATAACGAGAATAGTGGGTTCAGTGACGATTTTGTGAATAGTAACAGTGACGAGTACAGATTAAACAGGAAGATTAGTCTGGAAGAGTTGGAGGGGCGAAGTGACGAATTGAGTGTTGAGGAGTGTTTACACGACTTGGACGAATATCTGCGAGGTTTCGATAACGACAGCTTTAGTTCGTTAAGTGAGTTGTGCTCTTCTAGGAATAGAGGAGAAATAGTCAGCGCTTCGAATCCTCAAGTTAGTCTGATAGGGTCTTCGGGTTTCTATCTCAACCAAGGTTACATAAACAACGAGTCGAGGAACACAACGGAAAGTGAAACGAGGCGTCCACAATCCTCTTGCGATTCACGCTTTGACGGTCTAACCAGAAAGCATGCGTTCCGTGCAACTATCGGACCAATTACCACCTCAAACACGCCCGACCGGATGTTGTCCGCTTCACCTGACCACTCCGCCGAAAGGCTATCGACCACTGATACTGTTGTCATCGACGAAAGCTTAGCAACGAAACGACCCACATGGCTGCGCACGTCCATGCGTCGCCTACAGCCGATCGCATTACCAACGGAACATGCAGCCCAAACATCCACAATGGACAATCTGACACCTCAAGATACCAACTTCAATCCGAATCCTGCCAGACCTATTAGTGCGCCTTCCAGAATTTCCGAACAAATCTCAAACCAACACACGGAAAGTCGATCGAGGAGCACCGAAAGGAGTTCGAACGATCCCGCAGGACGCGCCAGAAGCAGTTCGGCTAGTTCCCGGTCTCGCAGAGGAAGAAGTTTGTCGAGTAGTGTTAGCAGTGTCGCGTCCAGTGTTGATTCTACGCCCAGTTGCACACCAACGCCGGCGCCTACATACAACAACACTCCAGAGGAGAATGCCAATAATAATAACACTAGACGGTGAGTCAACAACTATTTAATTAATTCCAAAATATTTTTTTTTACAATAAATCGAGTTATGTCCACGTAGACGTTGTAGAGACTGACATTGAGACAAAGAAATCATTTTTTTTTTGTAATAAAAAACTAGACTTTTTTCAATAAAGATACTACACAGACTAGACTAGACAGACAAGACTAGACATACAAGACTAGACAGATAAGATTAGACAAGACTAGACAAACAAGAGTAGACAAGACTAGACAGACAAGATTAGACAGACAAGACTAGACAGACAAGACTAGACAGACAAGACTAGACAGACAAGACTAGACAGACAAGACTAGACAGACAAGACTAGACAGACAAGACTAGACAGACAAGACTAGACAGACAAGACTAGACAGACAAGACTAGACAGACAAGACTAGACAGACAAGACTAGACAGACAAGACTAGACAGACAAGACTAGACAGACTAGACAGACTAGACAGACTAGACAGACTAGACAGACTAGACAGACTAGACAGACGAGACTAGACAGACAAGACTAGACAGACAAGACTAGACAAACAAGACTAGACAGACGAGACTAGACAGACAAGACTAGACAGACAAGACTAGACAGACAAGACTAGACAGACAAGACTAGACAGACAAGACTAGACAGACAAGACTAGACAAACAAGACTAGTCGAACTAGACTAAACCATTTTTCAAACTTGAGACGAGGTAATTGGTGGCGGGTAGTTTATAAACGACGTGTAAATTACAGTCTCCCGGCTCGCCACAGCCGAGCTCTGCAGAGCCGAGCGGCTGTGGCGAGCCGGGCGAGCCGGGAGACTGTAATTTACACGTCGTTTATAAACAACCCGCTAACCACATATTATGTATAGACAGACAAAACTAAACAGACAAGACCAGACAGACAAGACAACTCAGACCAAACAGACAAGAATAGGCAGACTAGACGGACTAGACAGACAATACTAGAGAGACAAAAACAGTTTGAAATGCAAAATATCAATTTTCTGCAGTAATTTGTCGAACCATTTAAAATATTCGAAGCCTTAGAAAAAGTGCATAAAATGTTACAGAATGGAATGAAATCGCTATTTCGATTACAATGCCAACAACTCTTGCCTCGCGATCGAAACTTTCATTTTCAAAAGGTATATTATTCATTCGCCACGATCTATTACGCAACCACATGAAAACTAGATCATCAGTTTTCGCATTGACGCAGAATTCATAAATAAATTACAAACTATTTAAAAATAATTTCCGCATTCTGCGGGTAAACAATTTCAAGGTACCCCGGCATTATTCAAATATTCTTTTACTACAAACACAATTGACAGTGCATAAAACTCAAGTCGTTTTAGAAATAATTTATATAGTAGTTTATAATACAAGTGTGTGAAGAGGGGCTTTTGTGCATGAATTGCGAAGTTTAAAGCACGAGCCGGAGGCGAGTGGTTTAATCGCAATGAGTGTGGGAAGAAGGGCTTTTGTGCACGAGTTGCAAGGTTTAAAGCACGAGCCATAAACGAGTGGTTTACTCGCAATGAGTGTGTGAAGAAGAGCTTTTGTACACGAGTTACGAAATTTAAAGCACGAGCCGAAAGCGAGTGGTTTAATCGCAATGAGTGTGTGAAGAAGGGCTTTTGTGCACGAGTTGCGAAGTGTTTTTGTGCACGAGTTGCGAAGGGCTTTTGTGCACGAGTCGCGAAGTTTAAAACACGAGCCGAAGGCGAGTGGTTTAATCGCAATGAGTGTGTGAAGAAGAGCTTTTGTGCACGAGTTGCGAAGTTTAAAGCACGAGCCGAAAGCTAGTGGTTTAATCGCAATGAGTGTGTGAAGAAGGGCTTTTGTGCACGAGTTGCGAAGTTTAAAGCACGAGCCGGAGGCGAGTGGTTAATCCCAATGAGTGTGTGAAGAAGGGTTTTTTGCACGAGTTCGAGGTTTAAAGCACGAGCCAAAGGCGGGTGGTTTAGTCGCAATGAGTGTGTGAAGAAGAGATTTTGTGCACGGGTTCCGAAGTTTAAAGCACGAGCCGAAGGCGAGTGGTTTAATCGCAATGAGTGTGTGAAGAAGGACTTTTCTGCACGAGTTGCGAAGTTTAAGGCAGGAGCCGAAGGCGAGTTCTTTAATCGCAATGAGTGCACTAAAGCCCTTCTTCACACACGTGTATCATACATTCTATTATCTACGAATCTTTAAAATACCGTTGAATCTACAAAAAAATAATTGTTTCTTACCCATTTCTAATTTTGACAGACAACATACTTCAAATCACTGACATCGAAGTCGAGTTTTTTAATCCCAACTCATGCACAAAAGCTCTTCTTCACACACGTGTATCATACATTAATTATATTATCTACGAGGCATGTTAAAATACTGTAGAATCTACCAAAATGTAATTGTTTCTTACCGATAATATTGAAAAATTGTAATTTTGACAAATAATATACTTCAAATCACTGACACAATATAATTAGAACGTTCAGCGCCTCCGTGGTAAAAATTGCTAACTAGTAAAAACGTGCAGTGACGGGAACACAATTTGGTCGTTGTCAATGTAATATAGGTTAACCCAGATTTAAATTAGATTAGGTTTATTTAGAGATAAAACTTCTTGTTTCAAAACAAAAAAAATTAATTCAATTTTAATATACGTCAGGAAATTTATTTTCACTTCGTCTATGTTTTTTGTTTAGTGACGCGAGTTGTTGCTATAGAAACAAGTAACAACAGAAATCGTTTAATAATGAAACTCCATTTGATTTACATTGGACTTTTACACACGATTTAGAAACTTTTATACCTGATTGTAATAATGACATTTAGAATGTTAACTCGCTACATTCAGAAATTATAAATTGTTTTAAACATGTTGTTGTCCTCTAACTCCTACGCGGAGTATAGGGCCTCTACAAAGACCTTCCATCTGACTCTATTCTGAGCGAGGCGTTTCACCTCGTTCCACGTTTTTCCTGCGATCTTTAATTCTGCGTCTATTGTCCTCCTCCACGTGTTAGCTGGACGTCCATTTCTGCGAGAACCCTGCGGGTTCCATTGTAAGGCTTGCCTAGTGATGTTTCCTTCGTCTCTCTCAATACATGGCCCAACCATTTCCACTTGCGGTGTTTTATTTCTTTTTGTATCTCTTGTTGGTTTGTCATAAGTCTACATTGCGTATTGTATCTGGCCAAAAAATGCGCAGTATACTTCGTAGGCATTTGTTTATGAATACCTGAAGCTTATTTACTATTGTTATGGAGATTTTCCATGTTTGGCACCCGTACAGCAAGACGGACACATTTGAGTTGAATATTCTTAGTTTTGTTCGTGTGGAATACAATCTGGAGGTCCAGAGCATACCAAATACCTGTTTGGCCCTTTTAATTCGGTATGAGACATCGGTGGTGGTGCCGCCCTCATTAGTAATTATGCTTCCCAGGTACGTGAATTCATCTACATCCTCTATTTGTTCGTCATAAATACGGAAGGCGCGGGTATTCTTCGTGGCGGCTCTAAGCGATTTGGTTTTGTCAATATTGATTCTTAAACCTGCTTTGGATGCTTCTGCAGAGAGACGGTCGAGTTTGCTCTGCATGTCGGCGTGGGTGTATGCCAAGAAACAGATATCGTCTGCGTAGTCCAGATCTTCCAGGAACGAGTTTAACGTCCATCTAATGCCCTCACTTCTTGATACTATTTTGTCCATTATTGAGTCTAACATAATGTTAAATAGTAAGGGCGATAGTACGCAGCCCTATCTAACTCCCGAGCTGATGGTAATGTCGTTGCTCTTAGCAGTTTTAAACATAATGACTAATATTTTCTTTTGTCTTTTTCTATTGTGTCAGTGATTTTTTTTTTTGTTCACTCGGTATAATTAATTCACCTAGTCTTGCATCTAGAATTTCTGTCTGATATTGGTATATTAACTAGATTTTGGAAATAATGCTTTACTTGCGTTACTTACTACTATGCGTTACTCTGTATGGTTACATTGATATGGCCATTTTATCTATTCCCTTTGCGTAATATTTTTGTAGCTAAATTTATATTTGAATGTATTATAAATGTGTTGAGCATAAATTGAAATTACATTGTGTGAAAAGAATTCGATTTGAATACAGGATGTTAGTGAAACACGCCTTCGATCGATTATGTTTTACGTATTAATAAATGTGAAGGACTTAATGTTACATTTCCTAGTCGAACCATTAGAGAAATTGAAATACGGCGCGGCGCGTTGAATACTGTCTAGTCTTGCCTGTCTAGTCTTGCCGGTAGAGTAGACCTGTCTGTCTAGTCTTTTCTGTCTAGTCTTTCATTCAGAGTCATTCCTAAAGTCTAGTCTTATCTGTCTAGCTCTTTAAAAATGAGTGTACCATTTTACAAAAACTTTAAAAAAGAATTACAGTCGAGCTTCCGGAAGTCGATTTACCATAGTTCACGAAAAAAAATAGTTAAAGAGTTATAGAAAATTCGAGTTAGAGAAATACATAACTACAAAATGAGTAAAATTCACTTTACACAATTTATTGAACGATCAAACGAGCCCACCGAAGGCGGGCGAAGTTCGATCGTGATTATACGAAACGTCTCGTTCGAAGATCATTTGTAGTAGTATGCTCGTCATTGCTTACATTTCACACTTTTTAGAGTTTGAAATTTGGCGCCTAGGCTAGTGTGGACTGGCTGGCCCGGACCTGTACAGTCATATTTTTAGAGATTTTTGTAGTTGAGTTTTCCCTGCAAGATGATCTAGGGTATGTTTATTAACGGGTACATGTAGGGAGGGAGATTGATCATCTTCGAACGAGACGTTTCGTATAATCACGATCGAACTTCGCGGGCTCGTTTGATCGTTCAATTATACTACACGTCTCGTTCTCGATGATTTGTAGACTTTTAGCGTATAGGAAAACTCATTCATTTATCCTGTTACATGACTGGAAACCATAAAGAAAAGAGTTACCGTGCGTTAGATAATACAGCTTTTGCGAACGTATCGTTATTATCTTGGATCGGGCGATTATAAAGTTTTGCGAAGGTCTGTGACCGTCGAGGTCAACCAGCAGTACGTCTGGTTGTGTATATATATCCACTTCCAAAACCAGCCACTGATACTGCAGCATATTTTGTACTATGTGCTGTGAAGTGATTTGTATCAATGCCTGCTTTAGACAGCAAGGATTTTTCCCAGTGACCAATCGTTTGAGAAGTTACGTTTTTGTATGGCTTGATGTTTGATATGAGTAATTTGTTGTTTTGCTCATTTCTTAGGTCTTTTGTCTTATTCAAGTAGTGAATTACAGCTGTAGCGGCACATAGGCCAGGTTGTTCTTTATACAAAAGGTAGTATAAGCTCTGACTTATTTCTTCCTGGCTTGGACATTTTTATCAGGTCTGGTATTTATATTGTTATTTTCTATTTGTCCATGGATATGTTTTTTATATTAATTAGTGCGATAGTTTGCTATGCTGTAGATAAAATAAGCATCTTTGATACTTTTTCTGCTGCACCCTTTATCTGCTTTTAGCTACTTTTAGCTGATTTAATCAGGCCAAGTCATTCAAAACTGGTGTCCGCTGTACTTGTATATATAAACCTTGTAGTCGTTCCTCAAACATTCCCCTGAAGAATCGGGACAGCAGTTTATCCTTACCGAGATCTTGAGTAGAGATGTGTGATATAGCTGATCTGTTGCAGTTCAAAGTCCCATAGCTTGCTCAGTTCTCGACCGGAGCTAACTAAACGTCTAACTTTCCGTTAGAAAACCTATTATAGTATATTTAGTGTAATTGCGTTAAATATTGGAATATTTTTTGATGTAGAAAGTTTCCGCCATAGCTTTAAGGTACCTTGGTATTGTTCGAGTGTTGATGGTTTTATGGCCTTGATCATGATTTCTGTAGATGCTTCATTTATTCCTTTACTTAGGAGCGCTTTGCGGACAAGTTACCTGCAACCAATGAAAGTTTGTGTGCCAGTGGATGTATTTCTCTCTTGGAAGGAGACAATAATAAATTTTTGTGAGATTTTTACTAAACGCTGTTCGGTAAGTAGTGATTTAAAGAGCGGGTTCCAAGGGTGGGTTGACCACAATGGTACCATGACTGATCCCTCAGCTTTATCGGTTATTATTTTTCGCGAGTTCTAAGGGTAAGTGCGAAAGGAGGAAAAAACATAGATTTTTCATTGGTTCACATAATAGTAAATACATCTATTGTCATCACGTTTGGATCTGGGAAACGAGAACAAAATCTAGGGAATTTTTGATTCAACCTTGATGTAAAAAAGGTGAATTAAGAAAATTACAAACTTGATTGATTTTTTCAAATGACTCTTTACATAGCTCCCATTCAGTATCTATATTAGTGATTCTCGATGCTAAACCATCCTCTTTATTCATAACTGACGGGATGTATGACGCGTAAATCCAGATTTTTCTGCTCTCGCACCATTGTCAGACTTCTATTGCTAATGCATTTAAGTGGGGATATTGAATGACGCCTGTCCTATTGATATAGGAATTGGAGACGTATTATCAATTCTTAAGAGAATTTTGCCGTCTGATACTTTGTTCGCGAAACATCTTAGACCAAAGAACGTTGCAAATACTTGTAGATAGTTTATGATAAATTTTCATTCCACTTTCGTCCAGAAACCATGAGCGTTTACGTCATTACAGTGTGCACTCCACCCGGTCAGAGATGCATCTGAAGATATCTTAAGTTTAAACTGAAGTGTTCTATTTAGGTTAGAACCTGTTGGTGTATTTATTTTCCACCAATACAGTACTTCCATTATTAGTTTATTGACATAATTTCTACTGTCGTAGTCGTTGTCACTTAAAATTAAGGATAGTTATTTTTGCCTTTCTACTCTTTTACTGTAGATGGATCCATATGCCACCCCTGAGCAAGCTGCCGTCTGTCAACACAAGTCTAAAATCTACTGATTTTATAATAAAAGCATATCTGACTTGGTGTTTTTTGGTAGTTTATGACAAGGCCTAATTGTTTTTCACCAAATTTGATGAATTTTTACAGGATTAATACGAATTTCCCACAATTAATAGATCATCAAGGTAAATAATTGATAAAGTACCTAGTTGTCTGTATAAACAAAAGGACTTCTGCATAAACCAAGGGGAAGGCATAAAAAACTGAAGAGCTGCCTCTTAAATTAAAATTTTTAAAGTAGGAATAATGTAGTAAATATCTTTTAGATCTATCGAACACATATATGATCTAATAGATATCAAGTGTTTGGTGGACTTAATATCTTCCATTTTTAAAATGGATAGTATCAATAAATGTGTTTTTTTTTTTGTTTTTTTTTTTAATTAATAATAAATCTACTGGAGCCATCTGGCTTGTCAACTAAGAACAAAGAGGAAATGAATTCATTACCTTCATTTTGACAAGGCTCAATTACATTTTTAGCTAAGAGCTTATTTATTTCATGCCTACTTTTTATAATACCATTTTTAGCCCAATTTTGGTCTGTTAGTGGTTTTGTTTGATATGGATTTCTCTGGACGGTATTTTATAACCCTTCAGACAATCTAGGACAAATTTATCCTAGGTAATTTTTTCCTAGTTTTGCGTAAAGTATTTTAGACTGCCTACTGACTCATCTACTTCCTTAGGGGCTGCTGGTGATTTGATGACCGACTCGATGCTTCTGTCGTATTGTACCTCTCTCATTGAGGTTTTGTTTTTATTGGAATTTCCTTTTTAGAGTCAGAATGCTCTCCTAGCATTAGTCTACGTCTTCAGTAAGAGCTATTTCTTGCTTTTGGGAAGAAATTTATCGGAATTTTATTTTATCAAGATTTTTTTTAAAAAAAAATTTTCTCTAAAAAATGAAATTGTTTTATAATATAGACCTTTATTGTAAGTATTATATAGTAACTTCGTCTAATGGACAGTTTGTCGTATGGACTGTTAGTCGTATGAACAGTTTGTTGTATGGACAGTTTGCCTTACAGATAGTTTGTCGTTTGGACAGTTTGTCGTTGGGACAGTTTGTCGTATTGACAGTTTGTCATATGGGCAATTTTTCGTATAAACAGTTTGTCGCACAGACAGCTCATTGTACATGTTATTTCTGTACAAAGACATATTTAAGTGTGAATAAATAACCACACTTAAGCATTTTTCAAGTAAGTGTACCGTATAGAGGCTAAATACTCTTTATGTGATACTGGTTTCATATGGAAACTCATATATCTTTTTTGTTCTACAGACAGTTTGTCGTATGGACAGTTTGTCATATATACAGTTTGTTGTATAAACTGTTTGTCATAGACAGTTTATCGAATGGATAGTCTGTCATATAGACAGTTTTTGTACATGTTGTTTTTGTACAAGAAAAAGCATTTTTTAAGTAAATGTCTCGTATGGAGACTTAATACTCTTTATGTGATACTGGTTTCATATGGAAACTCATATATCTTGTTTGTTCTACAGATAATTTGTCGTATGGACAGTTTGTCGTATAGGCAGTTGATCATATAGACAGTTTTTGTACAAAAACATACTTGATAAGTGTGAATGAACACTTAAGCATTTTTTAAGTAAATGTCTCGTATGGAGAATAAATACTTAAATACAGTTTGTCACTTGGACAATTTGTCGTATAGACAGTTTTTATACATGTTGTTTTTGTGTAAAAACATAGCTTAGTGTGAATGAATGAACACACTTAAGCATTTGTTAAGTAAGTGTCTCGTATGGAGACTAAATACTTTTATTTATGTGCTATAGGTTTCTTGTGGACGACAGTTTGTCGTCTGGGCAATTTGTCATATAGACAGTTTTTCTACAAGTTGTTATGCAAAAACACACTTAAATGTGTTTGAATCAACACACTTAAGCATTTTTTAAGTAAATGTCTCGTATGGAGACTAAACACTTTTTTGTTATAATGTTTCGTATGGAAACTTATATATCTTTTTGTAATAGAGGCAGTTTGTCGTTTGGACAGTCTGTCATGTAAACAGTTTGTCATATAGACCGTTTGTCGTATGGACAGTTTGTTATATAGACAGTTTTTTGTACATGTTGCTTTTGTACAAAGAAAAAATTAAAAAAAAGTAAATGAATCCACACTTAATCATTTTTGAATTGTCTCGTAAGGAGGCTAAATACTTTTTATGTGATACCTGCATTTCCATTCTGATTTTTATCAGTGGTTTTTATTTAATACTGCCAGTTTACAAATGATGTTTTTGAGGTTATCGATCTGTTTTCCAATTTTTTCCAGTCTTCCATCCGTTTTTGGTTTCTTCCTATCTCTTTTCGTGATCGTGAACATGATTTTCTCTTCTTCTTATCTCCTGACATTTAAACCTTCTATTCTTATTTAGATTTGGTAATTTTTGTATACTAAAAGTACTCAGTACGTGTGAAACGTCAAACACAACGAACAAATATGACTGTTCAAATAGGTCCGGGCCGGCTAGTCCACACTAGCCTACGCGCCAAATTTCAAACTCTAAAAAGTGCGAAATGTAAGCAATGACGAGCATACATACTACTACAAATCATCGAGAACGAGACGTGTAGTATAATTCAAAGTAAATATGTACATATATTTATAAGCAATAAACAAAAAAGAAATATACATTGTTAATATATTGTTATAGAACTAATGACAAATAATTATAATTAACACATTATTTTTTAAAAGGCAGAAATTTTTTATTGTTTTTCATTAAAAAATTATCTATCTACAAAGTTGTCCAAAGTAGATAATGCGTGGTACACTTCGTCTGGAAGATTATCTTTAGATTAACACATATTCGCTACACTTATTTAAATAATTACGCATTTCTTTGTTCGTGGGTGGAATTGGCACTATTTCGTTGCTAGAATGGCTTTAGACATTACCATTTCGATTTGTAATCTTGTTTAAAATATCGGCATCTGTTGGATAGTCCGCTATAACCACATATTCATCTACAGATAAATAATGATTAAGAGACACTGTATTATCCACGTTATGCTGATTATATGTGTCATACGCTGACTTCAATTCTAACAGAAGTGTATCTATCATCTTCTTCACTCCAGTTTGTTTCGCCTTGTTTTTTAAAGCCAGCCTTTCTGAAACAATATTTTATGCTTGCTTGCGGTATACCGATGTCCGACGCTTTTGTCAAGTGCGTATCCACATCCCATAAAGAAATATTCATAAGAAATGTTCGGGTTCATTGTCTTCTAGGGCGGCTATAGTTATTCCCAAAATTTTTCTTCTATAGTGCAATTTTATATTGTTAATAATTACTTGGTCCATAGCTTGTAACTTTGACGTCATGTTTGGCGGGAGAAGAACAACAAAAATCGAATTAAGCTGCTTAGTAATTTTTGAGTGTGACGGTTGGTTTTCGGTGTTGAATTTCTTGTCTAAACTAGAAAACCATTCTTCATAAATTGCGCTTGTCATCCAAGCTTTCTTGTTGCTTATGTATGTCACTGGTAAGAAACGTTTATGTGTAAAGCATTGCCGACTTTTTGATTTTCCAATCACCAACGGCTTCAGTTTTTCAGTACCACACATATTGGCTGTGATTCTATGGCGGTGATTCTTTCTTTGCTGTGCTTCCCAACGGAACACGTTTCCTCTCTAAATGTTAGGTTAGGTTAGGTTAGGTTAAAAGAAATGTTCGGGTTCATTGTCTTCTAGGGCAGCTATAGTTATTCCCAAAATTTTTCTTCTATAGTGCACTTTTACATTGTTAATAATTCCTTGGTCCATAGGTTGTAACTTTGACGTCATGTTTGGCGGGAGAAGAACAACAAAAATCGAATTAAGCTGCTTAGTAATTTTTGAGTGCGACGGTTGGTTTTCGGCGTTGAATTTCTTGTCTAAACTAGAAAACCATTCTTCATAAATTGCGCTTGTCATCCAAGCTTTCTTGTTGCTTATGTATGTCACTGGTAAGAAACGTTTATGTGTAAAGCATTGCGGACTTTTTGATTTTCCAATCACCAACGGCTTCAGTTTTTGAGTACCACACATATTGGCTATTGGCTTCTATGGCGGTGATTCTTTCTTTGCTGTGTTTCCCAACGGAACACGTTTCCTCTCTAAATGTTAATGTGTTATTAGACAAACATTTAAAAAATAAGCCCGTCTTGTCCGCGTTAAAAATGTCTTTTTCGTGATTAAGTGATATTGTTGCACCACTCTTTACAGTCATGTTCATTAACGTCTGCAGTTTCACCACAAATAAACTTTTGTATAATATTATGCCTTTTCTTAGCCAACCTACACTAGCGATGAAATCAGTGTGTCCCAGACTCTCTGCAAAATAAAGAGCCTTTTCGCTAATAAGTGGTCTAGGCATTGGCACATTTTTATCACGCCCAATTTTAAACCATTCCAAAGTAGCTTTGTCAATGTCTTCGTAGCTATACTTTTTCAAACGTTTGCATCATTAGTTGCACCATTTTCGACTTTGTTCAGAATTTCTTCGCGATTTCTTAAAATTGCAGAAAGTATACTTGGAGGAATCCCAAAGTCTTCAGCAATAATTTTTTTCTTTGTCAACTTTCAATTTATCAACCTCACCTCAGATAACGACATCATATTGAGTTTTCTTCTCTGACCACTCATATTTGCAATTATAACGGCAGAGGTAAGAAGAAAAAATGAGTTTAAACTATAAAATGTCATTAATATGTAGCACCTTTACTATAGCAAATAAGATACGGTGTATGATAGGTAATATCCGGCACCATAAATTCTGGAAAGTATGCAGCGATTAAAAAATTATTCTCTATGTAAAATTTTACCATTGTACACATTTTCACTACTAGATTTGGAAAAATTCGAGTTAAGGAAAATTCGAGTTATAGAAGTTAATTTATATGCAAAATGCTATCTAAATGTATGAATTTATAAAAAAGTTTGAGTTACAGAAAAATTGGAGTTATAGAAATTCGAGTTATGAAAGCGAGTTATGAGTTATGAATGTTCATTTGCAGATTTGACTGTTGATGTTCGAGTAATAGTTTATAATTAAAATTTAAATTGAACATAGATATGTAAATGATCTGATGACTCCACATGCAGAAAAAATTAAATACCAATTTACGGATGTTGATAAAATTATGCAAATAAGTAGACAATTACCTGCAAAAATAGTATGCAAAATTAAAAAATTATCTACTGAAAATTACGGCGGTGACAATTTTTTTAAATCTGATAATTTTGGAGCGCTTTTTGCAATTACAGCCGAACGGACCGACTGATTTCGCCAATATTTGGCACTATAGTTAATACTGCTATTTGACAAAACTGCTAAATTTTACTATTATGATATATTCGCTTTCAGAGATATAAGTTATAAAAATATTCAACCCCCAATTTTCAGCCCCATTAATCCGATTTTTAAAAAATAGTGAAACACGCGTCTCTTTATTTTAAAAAACGAATATTATTACCAAATTTCAAATCTGTAACATATTCCGTTACTCAGATATAGACATCCTAGTAAAAAACTTTGCCTCCCCTTTTCACCCCCTTAGAATCGAAATTTACAAAAAATCCTTCTTAATTAAGTGTTACGTCATAAAAACAACGTTCCTTCCAAATTATTCGTAGATTAAAGGTTTGAGCTGTGCATTGATGAGTTCAATGAGCCATTCATGACACTTAAGCTAATTACATACGGTATAGAAAACTAGCGTACTCGCTCCGTGCGTAACCGCGCTTAGCGCCACCCGTGGCCAAAAAGACAACTTCGTCTCCAATAATAGTGTATAATACTATTTCAAGCAATTACAAGTATTGTGCCAAATATTTGCGAAATCTGTCGGTCCGTTTGTTGCAAGAAGCGCTCCAAAATTATTAAATTTAAAAAAATTTCACCGCCGTAATTTTCCAGCGACAATTTAAAAATAGTGTACATTCCTTTTGCGGGTAATTGTTTACCGATTTGCAAAATTTCAACAAAATTCGTAAATTGGTATTTAAATTTTACTTTAAAAATGAGTGTACCATTTTACAAAAAGTTAAAAGTAGAAAAGAATTATTTAAATGAATAATGCTCATTGCACAATAAGTTTGGGCAGAGCTTTGTAGGCATATATAGCTCTGCAGGCATATCGTCAGTTCCGCGGGCCTTGTTATCTTTCGTGCGTCGTACAACGGCCTCTACTTCAATTCTTGTTGGTTCTTTGATCTCTTCTTCTTCCTGTGAGTGTTCTTTATTGTCGCTGTCCTGAATTTCATCAATTTCCCAGTTTAGCAGTTCGGAGAAATATTCCACCCATCTTTCTATTTTTTTTTTTACATCACTTATCAATTTTCCCTCTTTACTTCTACATAGATTGTTTCGGGGTTGAAAGCCTTTCTTCATTTCCAGGACTGTCTTGTACATATTCCGTACTTGGTGGCCGGTATGGTATTCTTCTATTTGTTCTATCTTATTTTTCACAACAGGCAATAACAAAAAATAATTAAATTAATAAAATATACAATATTTAATAGCAAAAAAATGTGCCAATTCTGTCAGGTCATATCTTGCGAACGGAGCGGCTAGGAAAATGCATTTAGTATATTTGCAACCAGCAGGGAAAACACTTTGAAATTTCCTGTCATGTCTGACATTTCTTGTTATATTTCCTTGTCATTTTTTACCTTTCCTGTCATTTTTTACCTTTCCTGTCATTTTTTACATTTTCTGTCAATTTTTATATTGCCTGTCATTTTTGACATTGAAATTTTCCATTCACTTGATAAATAATGATTTTCATGAAAAAGGGCCCAGAAATTTTCTGAAAAAATCGCCAAAAAAAATCCATCATTTTATCAGGAAAGAAGTTTCTCAGCATTTTCGATTCTCTACGATCCACTCGGAAAGAAAAAATCACAGCGAAATCATTTTCGGCACACGGAAACGACGACAAGAAGAGAAAATATAATCAATGTGTAAATTGTTTGGAAAGATTCAATTTTTTATTGCGAATTCTGACATTTAAAATGTGACATTTGTTATCAAAATTTGACAGTTTTGAAATTCTGTCATTTAAAATTCGACATTTGATAAAAATTTAAAAAAATTAAATTTGATATATTATCAAAATTTGACATTTTTGAGATTCTGTCATTTAAAATTCGACATTTGTTAAAATAAAAAAAAAAAAATCGATATTTGATATCAAAATTTGACATTTTGACATTTAAAATTTGACATTTGTTATTAAAATTTGACATTCTGACATTTAAAATTTGACATTAGTTATCAAAATTTGACATTTTTGAGATTCTGTCATTTAAAATTCGACATTTGTTAAAATTAAAAAAATAATCGATATCTGATATCAAAATTTGACATTTTGACATTTAAAATTTGACATTTTTTATTAAAATTTGACATTCTGACATTTAAAATTCGATATTTTTTATCAAAATTTCGCATTTTTGTCATTTAAAATTCGACTCATGTTATCAATATTAGATATTTTTGACGTTATGACATTTGAAATTAGACATTTGTTATCAAAATTTGACATTCTGACATTTAAAATTTGACATTTGATAACAAAATGTGTGTTTAAAAAACTTTTTTAAAAAGTTTTTTAAACTTTTGATTGATTTTTGTTGTCAAAATGGAAATGGCAAATTTAGAATTTTGCTGTCACACTTAAAATTGACATTTCTTATCAAATTTTGTATTTCAACCTTTGCTGTCAAACTTTTTGTTTGCGAAATTTTGACTTTCTTTGTCAAGTTTTAAATTGTCTTACACAAAAACTTGTCACAACATGTCATTATATACAAATAAATGCTGAATAATGACGTAACTGGTCATGAACTTCTTAAAAGCGTAACCTTTGGCGCTAAAGCTGTTGTGCTCGGAGCGAATAGTCTCGCTATAGTTTGGCTATATCTGTGTGATCGCTTCGTATAGTTCAATTACACGAATAGTTTTGTACTACACGAGGGGGTCACACAGCTATAGTCAAACTATAGCAGAACTATACGCTAGTTTTCTATACTGTGTGTACGCAGCTTAACATTTTGATTTGATATTTGTATCAAAATTTGATATTCTGCCATTTAAAATTTGACATTAGTTATCAAAATTTGACATTTTTGAGATTCTGTCATTTAAAATTCGACATTTGTTAAAATTAAAACAAACGATATTTGATATCAAAATTTGACATTTTGACATTTAAAATTTGACATTTGTTATTAAAATTTGACATTCTGACATTTAAAATTTGATATTTTTTATCAAAAATTTGGCATTTTTGTCATTTAAAATTCGGCTCATGTTATCAATATTTGATATTTTAGACATTATGACATTTGAAATTAGACATTTGTTATCAAAATTTGACATTCTGACATTTAAAATTTGACATTTGATAACAAAATGTGTGTTTAAAAAACTTTATTATCATTTTATTGAATGTTATTGTTACAACTCAAATTTAAAGTTTATTTCATAAACTTTTAATTGATTTTTGTTGTCAAAATGGAAATGGCGAGTTTAGAATTCTGCTGTCACACTTAAAATTGACATTTCTTATCAAATTTTGTATTTAAACCTTTGCTGTCAAACTTTTTGTTTGCGAAATTTTGACTTTCTTTGTCAAGTTTTAAATTGTGATTACACAAAAACTTGTCACAATATGTCATTATATACAAATAAATGCTGAATAATGACGTAACTGGTCATGAAGTTCTTCAAAGCGTAACCTTTGGCGCTAAAGCTGTTGTGCTCGGAGCGAATAGTCTCGCTATAGTTTGGCTATAGCTGTGTGATCGCTTCGTATAGTTCAATTATACGAATAGTTTTGTACTACATGAGGCGGTCACACAGCTATAGTCAAACTATAGCAGAACTATACGCTAGTTTTCTATACTGTGTGTACGCAGCTTAACATTTTGATTTGATATTTGTATCAAAATTTGATATTCTGCCATTTAAAATTTGACATTAGTTATCAAAATTTTACATTTTTGAGATTCTGTCATTTAAAATTCGACATTTGTTAAAATTAAAAAAAATCGATATTTGATATCAAAATTTTATATTTAAAATTTGACATTTGTTATTAAAATTTGACATTCTGACATTTATAATTCGATATTTTTTATCAAAATTTGGCATTTTTGTCATTTAAAATTCGACTCATGTTATCAATATTTGATATTTTAGACATTATGACATTTGAAATTAGACATTTGTTATAAAAATTTGACATTCTGACATTTAAAATTTGACATTTGATAACAAAATGGTTGTTTAAAAAACTTTATTATCAAACATTTTATTGAATGTTATTGTTACAACCCAAATTTAAAGTTTTTTAAACTTTTGATTGATTTTTGTTGTCAAAATGGAAATGGCAAATTTAGAATTCTGCTGTCATACTTAAAATTGACATTTCTTATCAAATTTTGTATTTCAACCTTTGCTGTCAAACTTTTTGTTTGCGAAATTTTGACTTTCTTTGTCAAGTTTTAATTTCTCTTACACAAAAACTTGTCACAACATGTCATTATATACAAATAAATGCTGAATAATGACGTAACTGGTCATGAAGTTCTTAAAAGCGTCACCTTTGGCGCTAATGCTGTTGTGCTCGGAACGAATAGTCCCGCTATTGTTTGGCTATAGCTCTGTGATCACTTCGTATAGATCAATTATACGAATAGTTTTGTACTACACGAGGCGGTCACACAGCTATAGTCAAACTATAGCAGAACTATACGCTAGTTTTCTATACTGTGTGTACGCAGCTTAACATTTTGATTTGAAATTTGTATCAAAATTTGACATTCTGCCATTTAAAATTTGACATTAGTTATCAAAATTTGACATTTTTGAGATTCTGTCATTTAAAATTCGACATTTGTTAAAATTTAAAAAAAAAATCGATATTTGATATCAAAATTTTATATTTAAAATATGACATTTGTTATTAAAATTTGACATTCTGACATTTATAATTCGATATTTTTTATCAAAATTTGGCATTTTTGTCATTTAAAACTCGACTCATGTTATCAATATTTGATATTTTAGACATTATGACATTTGAAATTAAACATTTGTGATCAAAATATGACATTCTGATATTTAAAATTTGACATTTGATAACAAAATGTATGTTTAAAAAACTTTATTATCAAACATTTTATTGAATGTTATTGTTACAACCCAAATTTAAAGTTTTTTAAACTTTTGATTGATTTTTGTTGTCAAAATGGAATGGCAAATTTAGAATTCTGCTGTCACACTTAAAATTGACATTTCTTATCAAATTTTGTATTTCAACCTTTGCTGTCAAACTTTTTGTTTGCGAAATTTTGACTTTCTTTGTCAAGTTTTAAATTCTCTTACACAAAAACTTGTCACAACATGTCATTATATACAAATAAATGCTGAATAATGACGTAACTGGTCATGAAGTTCTTAAAAGCGTCACCTTTGGCGCTAAAGCTGTTGTGCTCGGAGCGTATAGTCCTGCTATAGTTTGGCTATAGCTGTATGATCGCTTCGTATAATTCAATTATACGAATAGTTTTGTACTATACGAGGCGATCACACAGCTATAGTCAAACTATAGCAAGACTATAGGTTTTGTATACTGTGTGTACGCAGCTTAACATTTATTAATATACATATAGATTATCTTTTTAAGATGTTTATGTTTTCAGTGAATTGAAAATGATTGTGATTATTTCGAGCGAGATTTATGTACGCGTGCGAGATTTTAATCCACTTGGATAACTTCCTTGTGCATCAGCCCGTAAATCCGGCCCACTTCTTGGCTTTCCTTCTTGCCGTATCTAATCGCACCATCTTCACTTTGCACTAAACAATTTTATTTGCAAACATTGCGTAACATTTACTTTTATTCGCAATACTTTTATTCGCAACTCGCAACTTAAAAAAAATAACTATTCGCAACTTAAAAAAAACAACTAACTGCTCTTGCCCAATCTTGCTTAGACTCGTTCCGTTCCGTTTCGAAGGTCAGCGAAAATTCGCGAGGTTTGAAGCAAAATTCAAAAACAAAGAATCTGTGACAATCTTTCATTGATACGAAAACAGGAATTACAGGCAAGGTCTTAGTTGTCATTAACATATTTTACAAGCTTTTATTACGACAAGTGTCTATTTAGGGCATCAGACTTAAGTTTCCTGCTGACGTTCAAATATGCTAATTATTAAAACACGTCATAAATGGCTCACAACAAACGAAACTTATAATTGTGGATTTAATAACGTTTCAAGAGAATCAGGTTTTTGGACACATATAATCCTGGACAGTATAGAGGGAGTGGATCTATTTGCATGAACGAAACAATGTGGTAAAATACAATAGGCCAATGAGCCGCAGTGTTTTAAGGGCTAACCCCCCTGGACCCACTTTGGTTAGAGAAAAAAAAAAGAATCAGTAAATCGTCGATGAAAATGGTAAAGGGTGGTTAATTAAGAGTGTCTTTTTTTACTTAATAAAAACGAAAAAAAGTAATGACTTATTTGTCATAATATTAACTGTCTAATATTTATTGAACCTTCAAGTTTTTGGAACGAAGTTCATCTCGGTAGGAGTAATTCGGCAGAAAACGTTGCGTTACGTTATGCGCCTATCTCTTTCTCCCAGTGTATATTTCTATACCGCTCGCTCTCTCTTTCTTTCTCTTTCTCTCAGTGTATATTTATATAATGCGTGCTCTCTCTGTTTCTTTCGCAGAGTGACAGAATAGCGTGTTCGGTTTATAACCTTAAAACTAAACCAGAAAAAAAATTTACGAGACAAAATAATAAAATAGGCTTTTGCAGTTAGTTACCGAGCTGTAACTATCTTAGTAACTTAGTACTCGACAGTTGAATATCACTAATTAAAATGTTTTGTAAAATTGAAGACTTACAAAAGCTTTTGCAAATGTCATTTAAGTTTCAAGACTTGAAAGTCTTTAACAATATCTATAAACCAGATAGTTTTAGCTAAAACTTGCAGTTAATTTCCTAGCTGTAATTATCTTAGTAACTCAACGTCATATGTTATCTGTCATTTATGACAGACTAGATAATAGACCTGTTTACGGTTATTTAAGCGCATGCGCGTCCGCCATGTTTAAAAGGCGGGAATATGAAAGTTTCGGGCACATTTTGTTATTTTCACTGGTTATACGTCAAAAGTGCCCGAAAACATGGCGAAATTGGCACAAAAAAATCTCAACTATGAAAAGATCTATTTTGATGTTTTGTTTCTCATAGCAACTGGTCTTGGGCCGCAAGTTGAACGCTCCTTCCTGATCTAAATCAAATACTCAACTACACATGTTATCTGTAATTTATGACAGATTATATTATTTTCGCACACGTTTTTTGCGACTGCAAGTTTTGATGTAATATAATAATCTCGTCTAAACACTAAATAATTGGATGTTAGATTTTAGTCTTTATCTACAGACTAACTGCTTGCGTTGCGAAATTTATAAACTTATAATCACAATTTTGTGTCTGAAATAAATGAATGAAAAAAATTGTCGGTTTTGTTTTTGGGCCGCATTGGAACTTGTCTTGCGGCTCGGCGGGGCGCTATACTATACTATTCGTATAGTTGAACTATACGAAGCTATCACACAGCTATAGCCAAACTATAGCGGGACTATTCGCTCCGAGCACAACAGCATTAGCGCCAAAGGTGACACTTTTAAGAACTTCATGACCAGTTACGTCAGTGAATTCAGCATTTATGTGTATATAATGACATGTTGTGACAAGTTTTTGTGTAATGACAATTTAAAACTGGACAAAGAAAGTCAAAATTTCGCAAACAAAAAGTTTGACAGCAAAGGTTTAAATACAAAATTTGATAAGAAATGTCAATTTTAAGTGTGAAATCAGAATTCTAAACTCGCAATTTCCATTTTGACAACAAAAATCAATCAAAAGTTTAAGAAATAAACTTTAAATTTGAGTTGTAACAATAACATTCAATAAAATGTTTGATAATAAAGTTTTTTAAACACACATTTTGTTATCAAATGTCAAATTTTAAATGTCAGAATGTCAAATTTTGATAACAAATGTCTAATTTCAAATGTCATAATGTCAAAAATATCAAATATTGATAACATGAGTCGAATTTTAAATGTCAGACAAAAATGCCAAATTTTGATAAAAAATATCGAATTTTAAATGTCAGAATGTCAAATTTTAAATGTCAGAATGTCAAATTTTGATAACAAATGTCATAATGTCAAAAATATCAAATAATGATAACATGAGTCGAATTTTAAATGTCAGACAAAAATGCCAAATTTTGATAAAAATGATCGAATTTTAAATGTCAGAATGTCAAATTTTAATACCAAATGTCAAATTTTAAATTTCAGAATGTCAAATTTTGATAACAAATGTCTAATTTCAAATGTCATAATGTCAAAAATATCAAATATTGATAACATAAGTCGAATTTTAAATGTCAGACAAAATGCCAAATTTTGATAAAAATGATGGAATTTTAAATGTCAGAATGTCAAATTTTAATAACAAATGTCAAATTTTAAATGTCAGAATGTCAAATTCTGATAACAAATTTCTAATTTCAAATGTCATAATGTCAAAAATATCAAATATTGATAACATGAGTCGAATTTTAAATGTCAGACAAAAATGCCAAATTTTGATAAAAATGATTGAATTTTAAATGTCAGATTGTCAAATTTTGATAACAAATGTCTAATTTCAAATGTCATAATGTCAAAAATATCAAATAATGATAACATGAGTCGAATTTTAAATGTCAGACAAAAATGCCAAATTTTGATAAAAATGATCGAATTTTAAATGTCAGAATGTCAAATTTTAATAACAAATGTCAAATTTTAAATTTCAGAATGTCAAATTTTGATAACAAATGTCTAATTTCAAATGTCATAATGTCAAAAATATCAAATATTGATAACATGAGTCGAATTTTAAATGTCAGACAAAAATGCCAAATTTTGATAAAAATGATCGAATTTTAAATGTCAGAATGTCAAATTTTAATAACAAATGTCATATTTTAAATGTCAGAATGTCAAATTTTGATAACAAATGTCTAATTTCAAATGTCATAATGTCAAAAATATCAAATATTGATAACATGAGTCGAATTTTAAATGTCAAACAAAATGCCAAATTTTGATAAAAATGATGGAATTTTAAATGTCAGAATGTCAAATTTTAATAACAAATGTCAAATTTTAAATGTCAGAATGTCAAATTTTGATAACAAATGTCTAATTTCAAATGTCATAATGTCAAAAATATCAAATATTGATAACATGAGTCGAATTTTAAATGTCAGACAAAATGCCAAATTTTGATAAAAATGATGGAATTTTAAATGTCAGAATGTCAAATTTTAAAAACAAATGTCAAATTTTAAATGTCAGAATGTCAAATTTTGATAACAAATGTCTAATTTCAAATGTCATAATGTCAAAAATATCAAATATTGATAACATGAGTCGAATTTTAAATGTCAGACAAAATTGCCAAATGTTGATAAAAAATATCGAATTTTAAATGTCAGAATGTCAAATTTTAATAACAAATGTCAAATTTTAAATGTCAGAATGTCAAATTTTGATAACAAATGTCTAATTTCAAATGTCATAATTTCAAAAATATCAAATATTGATAACGAGTCGAATTTTAAATGTCAGACAAAAATGCCAAATTTTGATAAAAATGATCGAATTTTAAATGTCAGAATGTCAAATTTTAATAACAAATATCAAATTTTAAATGTCAGAATGTCAAATTTTGATAACAAATGTCTAATTTCAAATGTCATAATGTCAAAAATATCAAATATTGATAACATGAGTCGAATTTTAAATGTCAGACAAAATGCCAAATTTTGATAAAAATGATGGAATTTTAAATGTCAGAATGTCAAATTTTAATAACAAATGTCAAATTTTAAATGTCAGAATGTCAAATTTTGATAACAAATGTCTAATTTCAAATGTCATAATGTCAAAAATATCAAATATTGATAACATGAGTCGAATTTTAAATGTCAGACAAAAATGCCAAATTTTGATAAAAATGATGGAATTTTAAATGTGAGAATGTCAAATTTTAATAACAAATGTCAAATTTTAAATGTCAGAATGTCAAATTTTGATAACAAATGTCTAATATCAAATGTCATAATGTCAAAAATATCAAATATTTGATAACATGAGTCGAATTTTAAATGTCAGACAAAAATGCCAAATTTTGATAAAAATGATCGAATTTTAAATGTCAGAATGTCAAATTTTAATAACAAATGTCAAATTTTAAATGTCAGAATGTCAAATTTTGATAACAAATGTCTAATTTCAAATGTCATAATATCAAAAATATCAAATATTGATAATATGAGTCGAATTTTAAATGTCAGACAAAATGCCAAATTTTGATAAAAATGATCAAATTTTGAATGTCAGAATGTCAAATTTTAATAACAAATGTCAAATTTTAAATGTCAGAATATCAAATTTTGATAACAAATGTCTAATTTCAAATGTCATAATGTCAAAAATATCAAATATTGATAACATGAGTCGAATTTTAAATGTCAGACAAAAATGCCAAATTTTGATAAAAAAGATCGAATTTTAAATGTCAGAATGTCAAATTTTAATAACAAATGTCAAATTTTAAATGTCAGAATGTCAAATTTTGATAACAAATGTCTAATTTCATATGTCATAATGTCAAAAATATCAAATATTGATAACATGAGTCGAATTTTAAATGTCAGACAAAAATGCCAAATTTTGATAAAAATGATCGAATTTTATATGTCAGAATGTCAAATTTTAATAACAAATGTCAAATTTTAAATGTCAGAATGTCAAATTTTGATAACAAATGTTTAATTTCAAATGTCATAATGTCAAAAATATCAAATATTGATAACATGAGTCGAATTTTAAATGTCAGACAAAAATGCCAAATTTTGAAAAAAAATATCGAATTTTAAATGTCAGAATGTCAAATTTTAATAACAAATGTCAAATTTTAAATGTCAGAATGTCAAATTTTGATAACAAATGTCTACTTTCAAATGTCATTATGTCAAAAATATCAAATATTGATAACATGCGTCGAATTTTAAATGTCAGACAAAAATGCCAAATTTTGATAAAAAATATCGAATTTTAAATGTCAGAATGTCAAATTTTAATAACAGATGTCAAATTTTAAATGTCAGAATGTCAAATTTTGATAACAAATGTCTAATTTCAAATGTCATTATGTCAAAAATATCAAATATTGATAACATGCGTCGAATTTTAAATGTCAGACAAAAATGCCAAATTTTGATAAAAAATATCGAATTTTAAATGTCAGAATGTCAAATTTTAATAACAGATGTCAAATTTTAAATGTCAGAATGTCAAATTTTGATAACAAATGTCTAATTTCAAATGTCATTATGTCAAAAATATCAAATATTGATAACATGCGTCGAATTTTAAATGTCAGACAAAAATGCCAAATTTTGATAAAAAATATCGAATTTTAAATGTCAGAATGTCAAATTTTAATAACAAATGTCAAATTTTAAATGTCAGAATGTCAAATTTTGATAAAAAATGTCTAATTTCAAATGTCATAATGTCAAAAATATCAAATATTGATAACATGAGTCGAATTTTAAATGTCAGACAAAAATGCCAAATTTAGATAAAAATGATCGAATTTTAAATGTCAGAATGTCAAATTTTAATAACAAATGTCAAATTTTAAATGTCAGAATGTCAAATTTTGATAACAAATGTCTAATTTCAAATGTCATAATGTCAAAAATATCAAATATTGATAACATGAGTCGAATTTTAAAAGTCAGACAAAATGCCAAATTTTGATAAAAATGATGGAATTTTAAATGTCAGAATGTCAAATTTTAATAAAAAATGTCAAATTTTAAATGTCAGAATGTCAAATTTTGATAAAAAATGTCTAAATTCAAATGTCATAATGTCAAAAATATCAAATATTGATAACATGAGTCGAATTTTAAATGTCAGACAAAATGCCAAATTTTGATAAAAATGATGGAATTTTAAATGTCAGACTGTCAAATTTTAATAACAACTGTCAAATTTTAAATGTCAGAATGTCAAATTTTGATAAAAAATGTCTAATTTCAAATGTCATAATGTCAAAAATATAAAATATTGGTAACATGAGTCGAATTTTAAATGTCAGACAAAATGCCAAATTTTGATAAAAATGATGGAATTTTAAATGTCAGAATGTCAAATTTTAATAACAAATGTCAAATTTTAAATGTCAGAATGTCAACTTTTGATAACAAATGTCTAATTTCAAATGTCATAATGTCAAAAATATCAAATATTGATAACATGACTCGAATTTTAAATGTCAGACAAAAATGCCAAATTTTGATAAAAATGATGGAATTTTAAATGTCAGAATGTCAAATTTTAATAACAAATGTCAAATTTTAAATGTCAGAATGTCAAATTTTTATTACAAATGTCTAATTTCAAATGTCATGTCAAAAATATCAAATATTGATAACATGCGTCGAATTTTAAATGTCAGACAAAAATGCCAAATTTTGATAAAAAATATCGAATTTTAAATGTCAGAATGTCAAATTTTAATAACAAATGTCAAATTTTAAATGTCAGAATGTCAAATTTTGATAACAAATGTCTAATTTCAAATGTCATAATGTCAAAAATATCAAATATTGATAACATGAGTCGAATTTTAAATGTCAGACAAAAATGCCAAATTTTGATAAAAATGATCGAATTTTAAATGTCAGAATGTCAAATTTTAATAACAAATGTCAAATTTTAAATGTCAGAATGTCAAATTTTGATAACAAATGTCTAATTTCAAATGTCATAATGTCAAAAATATTAAATATTGATAACATGAGTCGAATTTTAAATGTCAGACAAAAATGCCAAATTTTGATAAAAATGATCGAATTTTAAATGTCAGAATGTCAAATTTTAATAACAAATGTCAAATTTTAAATGTCAGAATGTCAAATTTTGATAACAAATGTCTAATTTCAAATGTCATAATGTCAAAAATATCAAATATTGATAACATGAGTCGAATTTTAAATGTCAGACAAACATGCCAAATTTTGATAAAAATGATGGAATTTTAAATGTCAGAATGTCAAATTTTAATAACAAATGTCAAATTTTAAATGTCAGAATGTCAAATTTTGATAACAAATGTCTAATTTCAAATGTAATAATGACAAAAATATCAAATATTGATAACATTAGTCGAAATTTAAATGTCAGACAAAATGCCAAATTTTGATAAAAATGATGGAATTTTAAATGTCAGAATGTCAAATTTTAATAACAAATGTCAAATTTTAAATGTCAGAATGTAAAATTTTAACATCAAATATTTTTATTTAATTTCAACAAATGTCGAATTTTAAATGACAGAATCTCAAAAATGTCAAATTTTAATAACTAATGTCAAATTTTAAATGTCAGAATGTCAAATTTTGATACAAATATGAAATTTTATTTTTTTTATTTTTAACAAATGTCGAATTTTAAATGACAGAATTTCAAAACTGTCAAATTTTGATAACAAATGTCACATTTTAAATGTCAGAATTCGCAATAAAAAATTGAATCTTTCCAAACAATTTACACATTGATTAAATTTTCTCTTTTTGTCGTCTAGTTTCCGTGTGCCGAAAATGATTTAGCTGGGTTTTTTTCATTCCGAAAGGATCGTAGATAACCGAAAATGCAACATCTTTTCTGATCAAAATGATGGATTTTTTGGCGATTTTTTCATAAAATTTTAGGGCCTTTTTTCATGAAAATCATTATTTATCAAGTGAATGGAAAATTTCAATGTCAAAAATAACAGGCAATATAAAATATGACAGAAAATGTCAAAAATGACAGGAAATATAAAATATAACAAGAAATGTCAGACATGACAGGAAATTTCAAAGTGTTTTCCCTGCTGGTTGCAAATGTACTAATTGCATTTTCCAAGCCGCTTCCGTTCGCAAGATATGACCTGACAGAATTGGCGAATTTTTTAAACACTAAATAATTGGATGTTAGATTGTAGTCTATATCTACACTGCTTGCGTTGCGAAGTTTGTAAAGTTATAATCACAATTTGGTGTCTGAAATAAATGAATGAAAAATATTGTCGGTTTTGTTTTGGGCCGGATTGGAACTTGTCTGCATTTTAACTTATCTTGCCACAGTTTGCTCAAATTTTCCAGAACATTCAATCAACGCATTTGCGTGCCCTTTCAATATTTTAGTAATAATTCAAAAATAAAAGTTTTTCGTTTCTTAAAAGCGCGAGGAACTTTGTTCCTGACGGGACTCCTCTGACCGCATAGGTTTTTTTTTTTTTGTTGGAAATAGAGCGGTAGTCAATTGAGCAAAGGATTGCTTGTAGAGCATGTTATTAGAACAAACTCAATAGACTTTTTTTACGGTTAGTTAAGCGCATGCGTATTCGCCAAGTTTGTAAGGCGGGAATATGAAAGTTTCGGGCACATATTTAGTTATACGTAAAAAATTTCGAGCACTTTTTGACGTATAACATGACGGAAATTGACAAATGCGCATTCAACTATGAAAAGGTCTATTATTCAAACTCATTTGGTGTCCAATTTTTTTCGTTTTTTTGAAAATTTTCAGATTAAGGACACGCTTAATTTGTCACCCTTTATAACTAAAGAAGAAGGAACTTAAAACTAATCACACTCTCTAAAACAAGTAAATTATTATATTATCCACAGATTCTGTTCAATGAACTTGATTGTGAATTAAATTGGCAAATTCTCCTAAATTAGCAATAACTGTAATTATTTCTTAAAAAAAAAATTCTCACAAAAGTTACATAATCCCTTTTCTCACTAGGTGTATAATATTGGTGTATAATACGTGTATAATACTCACTATTTATTGTATAATATATTTTTTTTATTGTAAGCCTTTGAGGCCCGAAATTTTAGGTAATTTTAAATATCCCACCATCAAAGCTGGGACAGTTTTAATGCCGCCATACCTGAAAGTGTTAGCTATTTATTAAATGTGTTTCATAGAAAAATATTTTATTGAACTCAAGTCCTTAAGTATCAAAGCTGAGACAGTTTTAATACCGCCATACCTGAAAGTGTTAACTATTTATTAAATGTGTTTCATAAAAAAATATTTTATAGAACTCGTTCGGCAGAAAGTTCATTCTGTGCTATTTACTCATAGATACATAGGATATAGATAATAAGTAGATGGCGATCAATATTATAAAAACTTATCTTAACTCATTATATATTTTATGCTCTATAGAGAGTATACACGACTTACAAATTATTTACATATTTCATTCTTTGGGTGGAACAGGGTCGGCCAATGAGGCCAACAGAGCGACGTCGCGTTCTGAAGCAATTCTTTTTTCTTCGGCTATTTCCGCGTCGCGAATCGCTTTTTTCCTGAGCTCTTCTTCCCGAATGACCACTTCCTCTGCCGCTAACCTCACGTATCTCTGATTTCCGTAGTAAATGCCGGCAATTAGTAACGTCCATCTAGTCAACTAAATAAAAATAATATGTTTATTAATTGCTGAAACTAAACAAAGCATATAATAAAAGTAGTACTGGGCATCTTCTTCCTGTATTATTACAGTTATAGTGGACTTTGACGTCACTTGCGCTTGGTGTCTAGGTCTTAGACACAAGTAGAGGGAGCTTTACAATTTTTAACGTGGGTAGCGAGCCACTATATTAGGGGAGGTTTTTTTCCTTGGCAGATAATTGTGCTGTCCACAGAGTCATGCTCAAAACGACGGTGGCTTATTTCCATATTCGTGCCGCCGCGGCCCACTTTCTTGCCACACATATTTGATTTTTGCGGCGAGCCGCACAGTGGGCAAAAATCCCTAAAAGCTGGCCATAATTCGAAAATATCATTATTTTGCAACAAATTTTGTAACTCGTTTTTGCGATCGCTTGGGTTCGACGTTTATAAATGAGAACGAAAATGTTTAGAGCACTACCTGCTCTCAACTAATGATCTCAAATGAAGAAATATCACTGTAATTATTTAAATCTTAAAAAACGGAAAAAAAACTTTTTTTAGGAGTTTTTGGAAGTTTTGCCCGTTGAGCGCCGAGATTTGAACCTGGGACTTATGGCTTTGATTACTAGGCCAACACCAGTAATACCAGTTAGTAGAGACTCACGAAATTAGAAATTATTTTTTATACATTACGACTATACATTTCGATTATACATTACGATTGTACATTACGATTATACATTACGACTATACTGGTATAATAAAAAAATCGTGAAATTTGTGAACCATGTGTTGAACCATTGGCTCAATTGACAGCAATATTGAACGTATATTTTAGATTTTGCGATGGCTTTCGAATATATCAACGACCTAAACCTTTTTTGATTTCTTAATTTGTAAGAAACTCAAAGCTAGGATATGTGCAAATTTGTTTTTCAATAGCTCTGTGCTCGTGGAAGACTCAGACATTATAATATTACAATGCCCAAACGAGTCCTTTTGTTCATTATTTTTGAAACATAATGTATACCTTATATCTACTGTATTATATTTATAAAGAATAATAAATGCCTAGAAAGAAAGAAGAAGAACAAAGAAATAAGAACATCTAGAAGAAGAACTAGTTGTTAAAGTAAAAAAAGCAAGCTTTCTTCATTGCAAGTAGATGAAGGTAACGCAAATATAATTTGTTTTATCAGATATATTGACGAAGTGCTACATTATATGTATTACTCGGCAGGCAAACTGACAAAGTGTCACTTTATATGTATTACTCGGCAGGCAAATTGACAAAGTGTCACTTTATGTCTGTCACTAGTCACATCAAGTGGTACTCAATAAGTCCAAAATTCACTATATGTGTATCACTCGGCAGACAAACTGTTCAGGTAACACAAAGTGCCAATATGCGCTACTCGCCACGTTAAGTGTCACTTGACAAGTCTAAATTTTACTTTATATGGATCACTTGGCAGACAAACTGTCACAAAGTGTCAGTTTGTGTATGTCGCTCGCCAAGTAAAGGGCACTGGACAAGTCCAAAAGTCACTTTATGTGTATCGCTCGGCAGACAAACTGTTACTTTCTATGTTGCTCGCCACGTTAAGTGCCACTCAACAAGTCTAAGTGTCACTTTATATGCATCACTTGGTAGACAAAATGTCACTTTGTGTGTGTCACTTGTAAAGTAAAATGGCATTCGACAAGTTCAAAAGTCACTTTATGTGAGTCGCTCGGCAGATAAACTGTTTACGTATCACAAAGCGTTACATTGTGTGTTACTCGCCACGTTAACTGCCAATCGACAAGTCTAAGTGTCACTTTATATGCATCACTTGGCAGACAAACTGCAACAAAGTGTCACTTTGTGTATGTCACTAGTCACGTAAAGTGGCACTCAACAAGTTCAAAAGTCACATTATGTGTATCACTCGGCAGGCAAACTGTACAGGTAACACAAAGTGCCAATTTGTGTTACTCGCCACGTTAAGTGTCACTCGACTAAGTCTAAGTTGTACATTATACGCATCACTTGGCAGACAAACTGTCATAAAATGTCACTTTGTGTGTGTCGCTAGCCAAGTTATAGGCACTGGACAAGTCCAAAAGTCACTTTATGTGTATCGCTCGACAGACAAACTGTTACTTTATATATTGCTCGCCACGTTAAGTGCAACTCAACAAGTCTAAGTGTTACTTTATATGCATCACTTGGCAGACAGACTGTAACAAAGTGTCACTTTGTGTGTGTCGCTCGCCAAATAAAGTGGCACTCGACAAGTCCAAAAGTCACTTTGTATGTATCGCTCGGCAGACAAACTGTTATTTCGTATGTTGCTCGCCACGTTAAGTGTCACTCAACAACTACTAACTGCAACTAGTTTACTATAACTAGTGTACTACTATAGTAGCTATAGCTACTACTAGTTTATTAGCTATAGCTACTACTGGTTTACTAGCTATAGCTACTACCACTTACTACGACTTTTTGAGTGACACTTAACGTGCCGGTTAATGACACTTTGTGATTCTTGAACAATTTGTCTGCCGAGTGATACACATGTCTTATTGAGTCCCACTTTAAGTGACGAGTGACACACACACAGTGCCACTTTGTGATACTCGTAAGTGTTACTTTATATGCATCACTTGACAGGCAAAGTGTCACTTTGTGTGTGTCGCTCGCCAAGTAAAGTGGCACTCGAAGTTCAAAAGTCACTTTATGTATATCGGCAGACAAATTGTTCATGTAGCACAAAGTAGCACAAGACAATTTTTAGGGTTCCGAACCGAAAACGGAACCCTTATAAGATCACTATCTTGTCCGTCTGTCTGTCTGTCTGTCCGTCCGTCTGTCTGTCTGTCTGTCAAGACCATTTTTCTCAGGAACGCGTAGAGGTAACAAGTTGAAATTTGTATCAAATACTCGGGTCTGCGGTCTCTTTCAGCTGTGAAAAAATCAAACTTGTAAGTCAACGCGATCAAAAGATATGACCGTTTATGTCGCATATTTTGCGATTTCATAAGGGAATCAAAACCTATAGAGTACTTCCCGTTGACCTAGAATCATGAAATTTGGCAAGAAGCGGTGTCTTATAGCACATGTAAAGGGAAAAATCTGAAAACCGTAAATATGTAGTTTAATTACAAGAAAAATGCGAATTTATTATTAGAAACTTATGAAAATACACTAATGTGTTGCGTGGTATTGTCAGGCACCAGAAGCATATGGGTTGCATATAGTTAGGTCTTCCTAAAGATACCTTACTTACAAGTTTGTACGAAACCCTCTGTCGCCTTTGGCGCGAGTCACAACTCGCATTTGGCCGGTTTTTATTTTGTTTTGTAAAAGGCTACCGACGACCTAAGACGAAAGGTTAAGAATGACCTCAGATCAGATTTTGAAGCTTACCAATGATTTTGTTACTGGTAACGGTATTGATTTAATGAAGTGTGTTGGTCTAAGTAGCGACGGAGCACGCACAATGCATTAAACAAATTCAAGAATTAGGCATTAATTGTTTATGGGAACACTGTAGTATCCATAGACAAGTGTTGGTGATAAAACGCATGCCTTTAAATTTAAACATGACTTTAGAATGATGTGTCAAGTTTGTGAAATACTCTCGTCTTCTTCTTCTTCTTTCGAATAGGCCTACTTTGGACCATGCTTGTTCAACTGTTGAGATTTGATCTTTGCCCAGAATTGTCGCATCTTCTGCCGGTGTAACTCCTTTCTCTCTTCTGTCCAGAGGATACCTTTGCTTCGGGTTTTTTCCTGAAATCCACGGATGCGTCTCACAGACTATCTGTTTTGGAGATCTGTTATTTCCAGTTCTTTAATATCTTTCTCGGTTTCTGTCAACCACGTGGTACGAACCTTCTTGTTCCGAAGGTGAACAGACGGCTGGTTAGTCGGTTTGGAAGCAATTTTCCAACATGACCATAAAAATCCACCCTTCTTTTCCTTGCACAGTCAGAGAGCATCTCAATATGTTCGTAGAGCTCAGAGTTATGCCGCCTTCGGAATTCCCCATCTGCCTTTACCGGGCCTAGGATCTTCCTGAGGATTCTCCTCTCTCTGATTTCCAATTTCTCTATTAGACCCTTTCGGTTCAAGGAAAGACACTCCATGGCATACAGGGCTTCTGGTCGTAAGACTGATGTGTAGTGCTTAAGTTTCAGGTTGCGTGACAGGCATTTCTTATTGTAAGTGTTCTTAGTCAGCCGATAGGCTAGTTCTAACTTGCTGACTCTCTTGGATAATGATGCTCTTTCGGATAAGTTGGGTTCAATCCAATCGCCGAGATACTTAAATTTCTCAGTCCTCTTGATGTTTCCCTGTTCTAGTAACTCCCTATTCCAGTAACTCTTCTAGTAGTTTCTCTGTTCTCTGTTTGCTTCTCTGATGTTGGTGAAGAATTCTGTTTTCCCCAGCGACACTTGAAGACCCACTTATTCAGCCTGTTTTCTGAGGCAATTTACCTGCATTGTTGCCATCTCAAGAGAATCAGCAAACAGTGCCATGTCATCTGCAAAGGTCAGGCAATCTACAACTAGTCCATCGTTCTTACGTCCCAGGTAGATACCACTCTGAGCACCCACATTGTTCAGTTCCTTGCGCAATTCTCTCATAACCTTTTCAAGGACACAGTTGAAGAGAAATAGGGAAAGTCCATCTCCTTGTCTCACTCCAGTTTTTATTTCGAAGCTTTCTGAAATCTCGCCTCTAAATTTAACCTTGGAATGGGTGTTGGTCAAAGTTTCTAGGATGAGTCGGCGGATTTTGTTGTCTAGCCCTAGTTCTTGGAGTACTTTGTTAAGCGTTTCTCTATCAATAGAATCACAGGCCATCCTAAAATCAACAAAGGTGACGACCACCTTGCGGTTTCTCATCTTGGACCATGCAAGTACAGTGTTAAGATTGAGGATCTGTTCAACAAGGGATCGGGTCTTCCTGAAGCCCCCCTGGTATTCTCCCAATTGACTATCTAAATGATTTTCTGCCCTTGTTTGTAACGCCTTCGAGAGAATCTTGTATGTTACCGGGACGAGAGAAATTCCACGGTAGTTGTTTAGATCAGTAAAATCTCCGTTTTTGTGAAGCGGATGGATCAGAGCAGATTTCCAATCGGGTGGTAATTTCTCTGTTTCCCAGATGTCCTGGATAATCTCGGTTAGCATGCGCACGGCATTCTTTCCAGCACCTTTCCACAGTTCAGCAACGATAGAGTCCTCTCCAGTTGCCTTATTATTCTTAAGAAGTTGATTGATCTGGCCAACTTCTTACAATGAAGGGTGGCAGTGGCAAGGGTGGCAAAAAGGTGGCAGTTGTCCTTGTCGTTATAAGCCAGTTTGCCTTGTCAGTCTCTGAAGTGGAGGCTTGGCGGAGCGTATTTTCTGAGTGCCTGCTTAAAGGTTCCAAAGAAATCTCTGGAATTATTCTTAGCAAAGCTCTCTTCGATTTGGGTTACTTGGTTTTGTGTGAAAGTTCGTTTGGTTCCTCGCATTATTTTGGCTGTAGCCTTTCTTTGTTCCAAAAATTTATGCCAATTTTTCTTGGTCCTTTTAGAATTCCACTTCACCCAGGCTATCTGTCTTTGGGCTATTGCATTGTCACAGTCTTCAGTCCACCACGGATATTTCCTTCTTCTAGTGAGAGGGGCGAGTTCATTGGTCGCCTTAACAAGAGTCTCCTTCTGTTGGTCCCAGCTGTTTAGGTCTGTATTGTACAGTCTCTGACTTAGTTCTTGAGTCGTTCGACGTCAAATCTTACCATTTTGGGGGTTCTGTGTAATCTAGTGTTTCTAGGCTGGAGTCGTATTTTAATCTTTGAGAGGTAGTGGTCTGAGTCCAGATTGGCGCTTCTTAGTACCTTCACGTTTTGTATTTCCTTTTGAGATTTTCGTGAAATGTCCACATGATCTATCTGGAATTCACCCAGGCCCTGGTCGGGGAGGCGACAACTAGGGCGGTTTTCATTAACCGTCCGGGCTACCCACCCTGAATGAATGCAATATATGCGATACCGGGGTGGCGCATACTAAAAGCCAAGGTGGAATAGGGGATTTGGAATTCACCCAGGTGGGTATTAGGTGAAATCCAAGTCTACTGCTTCCTTGGCAAGTGTTTGAAGGCTTTAGACTTCATGATCAACCCAAAAGTCCTACACAGATCCACCAATCGTTCTCCGTTGCGGTTGGTTCGCTTATGCGCCGGATAATTGCCCACTATGTTTCTGTATTTTTTCTCTCTTCCCAATTGAACATTGAAGTCACCAAGCAGTATAACGGTGTGCCTCTTTGGAAGTTTAGAGATAATATCTTCTAAACGTTTGTATTTTATTGAATTATATTTAGTTTTTTCATTAATTATTGAACTTCCCCTTATTCCCGAGATTCCCGGCAAAATGAATGTATATTTCCCGTTTCCCGGGACAAAAATATCTGGGAAAAGATACCCTCTAGTTGGTACACGTGTTTTTGCGTCTCGCATCATGGTTCTTGTAGTGGCAGGGTGCAGCACGAGCTGCATAACGAACGCCTGACGATACGCAAATGCGAGGGCCGCACCGTGGACGTCCCTTCTTACGCAAAATTCAATCCAGGTACAAAAAGTGTAAAATGACGATGTAGTGCGTATTGCGTGCGGCTACGTGGACAGTAGGCCTACCACTAATTAATTTTTGGTTGCGCTGCCAAAAAGAGTATCCAAGCGTAAATGAAAAATCGATACAATTTTTAATGCCTTTCTGTAAGCACCCATAAACTTATAGAACTTAAGTATCGAAACAGATTGGATGTCGAACCTATTTTGAGAATAGAATTAACATCATTTCCTCTTAATTTGAAATTGTTAAGTGATGACATGAAACTATATGACCGTTGCCACTAAGGACAAAATATGTAAAACAAAGTTAGCTTCATTTAGTAAAGTTCTAAATGCATATACAGTCGAACTTCCTTAAGTCGAATTGCCATAGTTCATGAAAAAAAAAATCGAGTTATAGAAAATTGGAGTTATAAAAATACATAACTATAAAATGAGTAAAATACACTATATACAATTTATTCAAAGTAAATACATATGTACATATGTATATACTTATAAACAAAAAATAAATATTTACTTACTTTAATAAAAATATTGAATTGGTAAAACCATACAACATTATAGATAATCAGATAAACTTAATAAAGACGGAACAAAGCTTGAATATATAAATATACTCAACCTTTCCGGAACTCTATAATACTAATGAGTCTTTTTAAGACTACCAAAAACAGATGGCTATCCACTCAAGGTATCGGAAAGACATGATCTTAAAACTCAATGTTATTTTTATGGTTTTTGTTGAGTGCCACGAAGGTGGACTGAAAGCTATAGAATAACGGACAAATTTCATAAGAGATTTGTTTTTGGTAGTCTTAAAAAGACTCATTAGTATTATAGAGTTCCGGAAAGGTTGAGTATATTTATATATTCAAGCTTTGTTCCGTCTTTATTAAGTTTAATAAAAATACATTATTAATATGTTATATAATTATAATTAATTAAAAATAATTTTAAATTAACACATTTTGAGCGCGTATCCTAAGATATGAAACTGTGCTTCGTAGCGGGTGTAATTTTCGAGGCCTTTTTTTATCAAAACTTGGGTATTTGAACGATTGGACTTCTTATTGGACCCTGAGATACTTTTTTCTAAAAAAAAAAACCTGAAAGGGATGAAATAGGGGATGTATGAGGAACATTTTTCAAGTTTCAACATTATCAAGTTAGGGAGATGAAAATTAATATTTAGGCTTTTGGTAAGAAATTAAAAAAAATACGTATTTCATCGTTTTTATGCAATGTCATCCCTGAAGGGGGTAAAATTGATGATTTAGGTTCTTTGTAAGCTACAATACAAATTTTTGAAAAGCAATGTTTGTGAAGGTAAAACTGGCTATATTTTCAAAATTTTGAAGACAAATTTTAGGAGGTTGAGTCAGGATCGCTGATCCTGATGGTGGATGCTTCGGATGGATTCGTAATGGTGGATGCGCAGATGTACGTAAAGTTGTTGACTGTTGACGGAAGGGCAAAAAATTTATAAACAAATAAAATGTTTTGTCGTTTTTAAACTTATGTAGTAAAACCAGTCACTAATATTTTTGTAAAGTGTGGAATTTAAAAAAAAACAATCTCCCTTGTGAAGAGGCACATGAAGAGGCAAAATTGGCACATATGACATGTCAAACTTTTCTTCTTATGCGCGGCACAAACGCGGCACTGTCTCCGGAGTTTAATTTTTATGCCGCCTGTAATTAGTTTAACTAATTTATACTTTCTGGTATCCTTTGACAACCTTCCTGGAGGGTCATTCCTTCTGTGTGTAGCTGATGTACCAGGAACAGGATGCTCTTCATTCACATTTTCCGTAGACGGTTCGCTTATCCACTCTTTTGCCACATTATGTAAAAATATTTTGTATTTTTTATTACAATGAGGATTTAATATTGTAACACTCTAAAAGCATTAAATATTGCACAGTTGACAATAAACATCACAGCTCTCTTTGTCCATTTCTTCGTACGACGTACTATCGAATAATATGATAAATATTGATCGGCGCGATCTATACCTTTCATAAATTTATTGTAATCCACTACGCATATTGGTTTCCAAATTTTTTCTTTTGTCGCCCAATCAATATTATGGCTGTCTACAATATCAGCTGAATGTTTAGTCGAAATCATACGCACAGGCCTTTTTGATTGCCAACATTGTAACAAAATGTTTTGTCGCCGACGAAACATAGATTTCCCCCTATTCAATTTGGCGTTTTTTAAACAGAGGCCTTCCTCCTCTGTTTATGCGAATAGTGCCACAACTCCGAACTCTATATTTTAGAAATGTTTCAAGTGTCCACACTATTGTTATAATTGTCCATATATATGTAATGCCATAAGTTTACATATGGCTGAAGAAGATTCAAAATTGTGTGTTGCAGTCGATTTCCTTCACCACAGTATATTAGGAAATTACATATGTTTTCGCTTCACAAAAAATTCTTATGAGAATACCATATTTCGTTATTTTTGAAGCATTGTAGACTTTGAATGCAAGACGACCTCCCCATGGCATGATGCTTTTATCTAAGGACAATTCTCTCTGTGGTTTATAAACTTCTTGAAATTTGGGTAATATGTATGAAATAATGGGGCGGATTTTTTTAAGGCGATATCTATCATCTTTGTCATCGTTATTGGAAAAATGCCATGAATACCATATTTGCCTAAGTCGATCCCTGCTCATTATTTGAGGAAAAATTGGAGTTTCAATTGTTTCATCTGTCGACCAGTATTCATCCCTCGTATCCTTACGAACTCTTCCCATTAGTAGAAGCAATCCGAGCATTTTTTTAGTTTTATCACAGACACATCTTTCCACTTTACGGACTTAGCACGATCTCTAAATAAATGTTCATTCTGTGCATGGTAGCGGTTTGTTTCTGTCGCCATATATTCAAATAAATCGTCTCCAATAAATAACTGAACCACATCAATTACATTTTCTGAATTATTTGGCATCACGCCATGGTAGCGGTTTGTTTCTGTAGCCATATATTCAAATAAATCGTCTCCAACAAATAACTGAACCACATCAATTACATTTTCTGAATTATTTGGCATCACTTTGTCCTAAGAAATCTTCGATAATTGGCACATTATCACTTTCCGACCAGTCCAATACTTCACCATCACTTTCTTCGTCGCTAGAAGGTATTGGCAAGGCTTTGTTTCTTCTTGGTCGAATCAATTCTTCCTCGTCACTTTCGCTATCAAATTCGGGAATCTCTGCATCGCTTAAAATTTGCGACAAATCATCTGCATAGACATCACTATCGTAATCCATTGCAAATAAAATTATACAATTTATATATATATATATATATATATATATATATATATATATATATATATATATATATATATGTGCTTTTTTAAAAATTTTAATGAAATATTGTTGCATTGAAATAGTGGTACTACAAACTGATTTATTCTGACGAGATAGGCCGTTTATATACAGATAAATGTAGGGGAGGGTGAGAATAACAAATTGGGTTAAGACCCAAAACATGACATAAAATAAACCTTAAATACTGTGTAAATTGTAAAATGAAATAATTTAACAAATATTTATGGAACACAAAGAATGAGTGGTAATATTTTATTGCAGGGCGATATCATATCCGGATTGTAGATTGTAGATATGGTGGTGACGACTTGTACTGCGACCTTTATAGATCTATTGTACCCCACCCTCCTCCTCCAAGTGTTGGTGTACTTGCCCATTTAGAGCGCTTCCTCTAATCCTGATTCCTTTAGGAATCTCAGGATCTGGGTGGGATTTAAGGCCTGCAGCTCCTCTGTGTTCAAGCAGTGAGCCCCAAGGTACATCTGTCTCTTGCGGAGTAATGCTCCGCAGTCTTTGAACAGATGTATGGGGGCTTCCTCTGCTGAGCCACATAATCTGCATCCATCATCCTCCTCTAGGCCTAGGGCCTTGAGATGTTTCCTAAGTCTGCAGTGTCCCGTCAGGGCTCCTGTCAGAATTCTGAGCTTGTTCCTGCTTAGTTTCAGGCAAGCTTTTGTTTTCTTCTGGTTAAAAGATCCCAGCATCACTTTGGATTGCCTTAGCCCTGGAAGTTCTTTCCAGGTTTTCATCCATTTTCCTCTTGTTTCCTCATCTAAACTTTTACGGATGGTGTTCACGCTCATACCGCAAAAGGGTTCCGAACCTATAAATGGGCTATTGGATCCCTTGTTTGCTAGGTGATTAGCTTCTTCGTTTCCGTCTATACCAGTGTGTCCTGGTACCCAGTATAGCGTTACTTTATTATCCCTGCCAAAGTTGTTCAGCTTCCCCACACAGTCCCATACCAGTTTGGATCTGATGGTGTATGAGCTAATGGCCTTGATGGCTGCTTGGCTATCTGACAGGATAGCAATTCGTTTTTTGCGGTAATTCCTGTCGAGGTTAAACTGTGCACATCTTACGATTGCGTATACCTCTGCTTGGAAGATACTTGGGGATGTTCCCATGGATTCGAAGTATCTGGTACGAGGTCCAAACACTCCTGCACCAGTGCCTTCCTTTGTCTTCGAACTATCTGTATACCACTTGATGGCATTTTGCTCTATGTGGTATGCTGAGGATTCGTCGCTCCAATCGGCTTTACTACTGCACATTGCTGTGTAGTTTTTCTCGAAGTGGTATTTGCATACCATTTCGTCTTTTGGTACTTCCAGCCAGAGGATCTTGGCAGCGAGGCTGTTTCGGTCTCTGCTCCCGATTATTTTACCTCTGCCCATTCCTTCCTTGCTGAATCTTACGATCGCCGATCTGGCGGCGCTCTCCACCACAAGTTGCAGCGGAGTCAGATCCAGCAGCAGCCCCAATGCTGCTGTCGGACACGACCGCATCGCCCCCGTGATGCAGACACACGCCAGTCTTTGAATCTTCTCAAGCTGTTTCCTCATAGAGGTCAGCTTGATTCTACTTCCCCACGCAACTGCCCCATAAGTGATTGCAGGTCTCACTATCATGGTGTACATCCATCGCAGGATAGTGGGGTTACAACCCCACGTTTTTCCTGCCAGATTTCTGCACACCATTAGGGCGCGTTGGGCTTTACCTACCACTGCCTCAGCGTGTCTATTCCATAGGAGTTTGCTATCTAGTGTGATACCCAGATACCTTATCTCCTGTTGGTATTCTACTGCCTTCCCATCTATGAGTATGGGATGTAGGCAGTTTAGTTTTCTGGGTTGAGTTTCAGTCCCACTGTTTGACACCATCTACTAGTTACGTTGAGGCCTCTCTGAACAATTTTACAGAGCGTTCCCTCAAATTTCCCTCTAGCAAGTATGACTATGTCATCGGCGTAACCTTGACATTTGATGTCTAGGTTGTTTAGCCTAACCAGTAGTTCATCAACTACCAGGCTCCACATTAGCGGTGATAGTACACCTCCCTGTGGGCACCTTCGAGTTGTGGAGATCTTAATGGTGTCTTTTCCCACTTGTGTCTCCGCCGTTCTAGTTCTCAGCATTTCTCCCATCCACTTTGATCCGGATTAAATATGCTAAATAATCAATAATCTCGAAAATAAATACTAAATTCATTACTCCTTTATGGCCATATGCCCTTTTTAAGCAGGTAATAATATCTTGTCCCGCTTTTAACGCACGTACTTTTAAACGGGTACTAATACCCGGCCCGCTGATAGACAGCAGTCGGCGAGACGGGTACTAATACCCGCACCCGCCTTTAATGTGCTTCAATATATTATTTTTTGAAAAAGTCTGTAATTTTTAATTGTTTTCCATAATATATTGCACCTTGTAGGTGATCTTAGATTATATCGTCTCTTTTTGAATTACCGATTCTCGGGAGAATAATATCCTCGTAATCTTCCGAAAGCACACGCGCTAGTAAATTGTTAGTTTTGCTTTATTCGAGTTTTTGGTGATTACACATAAAATATGAAAAATAAAATGTTTGGTAATCTGCCCGAAGATTACACTATCGACGGTTTATGGTGGGCAATATCCGGCATCATAAATTTTGGAAAATACGCGGTGGTTAAAAAAATGGAGTTATAGAGATTATTTTCTATGTAAAATTTTACCATTGTACACTTTTTACTACGAGTTATGGAAACATTCGAGTTAAGGAAAATTCGAGTTATGGAAGTTAATTTATATGTAAAATGCTATCTAAACGTGTGGATTTCTAAAAATATTCGAGTTATAGAAAAATTGGAGTTACAGAAGTTCGAGTTATGGAAGTTCGACTATATTTGTTAATTTTATAATTACTTATATTTTTCTTATTTAATTATTTTGCAATGATTCTGTATGAAATAAATAAACAAATAACTTGATCTTTGTTAAAAAAAATAAATGGAATAAGTGTTTTGAAAAATAAATGGTTTATTTGTCATAAGGTGGGTCGCGAAAATTTATAAAACTTCCTTAGGGACCGCGGTCAAAAAAGTTTGGGAAAGGTCCGCCAAAAGTATTGCACCAAGCGATATGTAGAATTAATACGCGTGCGATTTAATGCACGCCATACACGCTACGGTCTACCGGAGAGGTTACCTGTGTAAGTTTGCCTGCGCATGCCAACCGTATGTCAGTAGCGTGTATGGGGACGTTCTGGTATACCGGAGCGGTCTTCAGTTCGTTTTTGTGATGGCAACGATTGAGGACGATGACTATACTATGTGATTGTACTATGAAATCTTACGCTGCACATCTGAAACCTCTTCAGTTTGGCAGGCACTGGTTTAGACAGAAATTATTTAATGAAATTTTGGATGCAACAAAATGACGAAAACCTAATATGTATTGAAAACTTTGAAATTCTGAAATGAAAAGTTTTAAAATTCGTGGATGTGTTTTAGGCAGAATTTATTTTTCAAATACAATAATTTTTTTTTTATGAAAGCGAAGAAATATTTTTAAAAACATTTTTGTTTATTGTTTTACATTGAAAAATCTGGGAAATGCATAATCAATATAAGAATATTCAGTCAATCAGTCAATATTTCAGTCAATATTCATTCATCATATCTAAGCCCAACAACTTATATACTAATACATTCAAAACCACTACATTCCAAAACACACTAGAAACAACAGACGTGACCTGCACAGGTCCACCGTCGAAAGAATTGATTTTCGATCTTGCTCCGGTCGCCTGCGCAGGTTCAAAAAGCTGCACAGGTCTATTCCCACATGCTCCGGTCTACCTAAGCAGGCAAACCTGCACAGTCTGTATAAAGAGTCTCTGGAATAGTTACATCGACGCATTATTAGAAGTCACATCGAAGTTACATCGACGCATTAATAGAGTCTCTGGAGGAGTTACATCGACGGAAGAATCTCGTCAAATTACGCCACAGATCCTCCAAAATGTAAGAGAACGTTTCGAGCGGAATTTGTATTTTTGCATGGAATTTGGTAGCGCACGATTTGATCATTTGTTAAACTAATAAAAATCTTTCTTACTTTGAATTGTGTTTTTTTTTCCTTCGTTGCAGTTTTTGTAAGGACAGGTTGTACAATTGGACTTACTTTAAACGAAGGACGCCTTTATTTGAAATTAAATAATCTCGACAAAAAATCGATAAATTCGGAAAATGTGAAACGTTTAGTATTCAGGGCAAAGAGGGCTTCCAAATGAGGTATCACTTACCCCACCGTGCCATTTGAAATTATAGTGGTTTTTGCCCCAGCGCGAAGGGGTTAAGTGATTTGGCTGCAAATTTTCTTATAAAAGGTGTCCCCTTCACAAACAAAATTGAAGTGTACGAGCGTTTATTGAAAATTAATCTTTAACTATCCGAAAATCCCTCGGTTTCGTTTTCAATGGCCCATCTAGCACATAACGTAGCCGAATTTAGGTAATATAAGTGAAATCAGTGATTGTGAGGTTATGTTATATCTGTGAAATCGGTCATTATTAATGACGATGGCCACGGCGGCTTACATGTTGGCTTTGTGGATCACGTATTGATTTCCCTTGAAGATGTGAATTAAAGTATTCTGTATATAACATAGATTATTCCGTTATTAAGCTTATACCGGACGCCTAAATAAATATATTTCTAAAATGTTTGCAATGTGCATGGAATACCGCTATTATCTTTATTAAATCTTACTAATTACCTTAATTCCTGGATGTACACGAATCGGTGCCGTTGCAGCAGACATTTTTGCAACTTTTCGCCAAGCAAGTATCTTTGTCAAACAGACGCCAGTAAAGGTTTTTCTAGGTTTAGTAATTTCCAGAAGTACCAACATAATTTTGTAAACGTACTTCAAATTCAACTTAAAAAACTGTTTTAAATTGTGATGGAAGAAACAACAAATTAGAATAGAGCTGTAATTGTTTCATAGTTTTTATGTAAAAGTTAATAATATAAGTTGTTGCTTTTTTTGGGTAAATTGTAATGTAGTGGTGACTTTACATGAAATATGTGTTACCAACTTTAATTTTCAAGGGCTACTCAGAATTTGATTTTTTTTTAGTAAATTCAAATGTAGTGATGTATGTATAACATGGGTGTAGCCAGTGGGGGGTTTTAGGGGTTCAAATCTCCCCCCGAAATATTCAAAATATAATGTAAATATGTAAAGAAAAATATAATTTTCTTTAATATTACTGTTGTTATGTTTTCTTTTTAATATTACTCTGCTTAAAACAGCATCAGAGTAGTCCGAAGTCTAGACAACGGATACTATTTGTTTTTTTATTTATGTTATAATTTTGTTAAAACTAGTTACTTGAATTGGGAATCGACATTACAATTAAAAACATTAATTGTCTTTTCTTATAGGTAAGATTTTGTTATTAGAATTTATAATATTGTTTTTAAAGAATTAATAATCTTCTTCATGTGCATATCCGATTTCGGATGTTTGCGATGAGCATGACTATTTTCACTTTATTGGTTGCTATTCTGAAGAGCTCGTTCGAAGTCCTCCCGTACCACGCCCTGAGATTCTGCAACCATGAAATTCTCCTCCGTCCAGGTCTTCGTTTTCCGTGTATCTTGCCTTGAATGATGGCTTGTAATAGGGCGTATCTGTCCTCGTTCCGCATGATGTGGCCTAGATATTGGAGCTTGCGGGTTTTGATGGTGTCCATGATCTCCTTCTCTTTCTTCATCCTGTGGAGGACTTCGATGTTTGTTACCCGGTCTTTCCAAGATATTTGCAGGATACGTCGATATAGCCACATCTCAAAGGCTTCAAGCTTTTTTGTTGTTGCATCATTTAGTGTCCAGGACTCGACTCCGTAAAGTCATATTGGGAGAATGTAGCACCTCAACATACGTACTTTGGTTTCAAGATGTAGTTCGTGATTTTTGTAGAGGTTATTCATTGTATTGAAGGCAGCTCGGGCTTTTCCAATTCCAAATTTTATCTCTTGGCTATTGTCCCAGGTTTCGTTCACAAGTGAACCTAAGTATGTTGTTTGTCTCACTCTCTCTATTTGTTGGTTGTGAACGTAGAGATTTGCATTAGCTATATTGTCTTTGCTAATGACCATGAATTTTGTTTTGTTGTTATTAATGTTAAGTCCATATTTTTCACTAGCCGCTACAATTCTGTTCATTAGTGTTTGGAGTCCTTCAAGAGAGTCAGCGAATACCATTGTGTCGTCGGCATATCGGATGTTATTCAATCTGACTCCGTTCAGTAAAATGCCTTCTTCTATGCCTTCTAGCGCTTCATTAAAGATCTGTTCGTAGTATAGATTGAACAGAATCGGAGAAATAATGCACCCCTGCCTTACCCCTCTAGCTATTTCAATGTCTTCTATTTGTTCCTCTTCAATTTTCATGGATGCGGTCTGTTTCCAGTACAAGTTAGTGATGATTTGTAGGTCTTTGGCGTCAATTCCCACTTATTTAAGGATGTCTATCATTTTGTGATGTTGCACTCGATCAAACGCTATCTGATAATCGATTAGGCATACGTAGATATCGCAGTTTACGTCTCTAGATCTTTGAAGGAGCACCTGCACTGAGAAAAGCGCTTCCCTTGTGCCTACGGCGTTGATGAATCCAAATTGATTTGCTGAGATTTGTTCTTCACATTTGTTATAAATTCTCTTGTGTATTATTTTTAGGAATATTTTGAGAAGATGACTCATGAGACTGATACTTCTATATTCCTCGCACCGTTTTGCTCCTACTTTCTTTGGTAATACGATGAATTCCGACTTCAACCACTCTTCTGGTATGCTGCCCGAGTTGTATATTTTGTTGAAGATGTTGGTAAGTATTTTGATATGTTTGTCACTTAGCAGTTTCAGGATTTCAACTTGTATATCATCCGGCCCCGCCGCCTTCCCATCTTTCATTCGTTTTATTGCTACGTCTACTTCCTCTTCCAAGATGTGCGGTCCCGTTTCTCCTTCGATGATTGGTGTTGCTATTCTCTCTTCATCTTCAAATAGTTTGTTGAGATATTCAATCCACGTTTTCTTTTTGTCTTCTAAGTTTATGATGATTTTTCCCTCGTTGTTCACCAGCTTTCCAAAGTTCTTTGTCTTGTTTTTTTTTCTAGTTCTTGTTTTGCCTGTCAGTTCTCTAATTCTTCGATGCACGTTAAAATCATCGGACAAAAAATTTATAATATTTTTCATAAATAAATTCTTTTCCCAGGTGCTAGACTCCGTGCCATTGTTTACCAAAGATGTTCAAGGGGTACGTCTTTGGTAAACAATGGCACGGAGCCTAGCACCTGGGAAGAGTGGGGTGGACAGGACTCCTTAAGCGGCCCATACACTATACAACTTGTTGTACAACCAAGTCTTCCAACGTGTTGTAACTGTAGGCCCTACACTGTCATACCAAGTCTTCCAACATTAGTTTTGAGCTGAAATTTGATCTGCACGGATCTTGTGCTAGCTGTGCTACAATAATATTTCTTGGGTACTTACGTATTAACGCCACCACCGCTATATATTGGATCGAGAGTTCGCGCTGCCGTGGGTATGTTGTCTTGATTTATATGTCCGCTTCGCGGTGGGCAACCGTTTGTCAAAGTTTAATTTTTTTTTAATTTTAAATAAAATGTAGCGGTGGTGGCGTTAATAGGTAAGTACCATTTCTTGGTCACTTAAAAAATCATTTAAATCATCTAAATATCATAATGTTGACTCGTATACATCATCAATTCCTACACCAGATTTTTAATTTTTTCCATCTTTTTCAGTTTTCTTCTATAACAAGTCCTCACATTGTTAATTCTTTTACATTACATTATCTAAAGATGCATTTTCATCAGTTTCCCTTAAATTAGTTAAAAGCTTTATAATATTTCTTCACTTTTCATTCTCAGTTATATTTGCCATTATTTTAATCACTTATGGTAATAATTAGTTTTGAAAACCTCAAAGAATATGCGTTCAAAAACTAGAAACATAATTTAAATACAACGATGTGAACAAGACAAGATCAAATGTAAACTGAGGTTGGTGGTGAAGTTGTACAACTGTCCAATCCACTGCCAGACAGATTGGCCAACATTACGTCATGCCCACAGAAAATCAAAAGTAGTTTTTTGTCCAACTAAACCATCCAACCAAAATCTGGTTGTACAACCTACACATACACTGTCCAACTTTTCGTATAACCGAACCAAGTTGTACAACAAGTTATATAGTGTATGGGCCGCTTTAGTCGTAGTGAAGGCTGAATCAGTCAAATGTTTAAACAAATCAAACAACTTGGGTAGTATCTTGGACAGTGACTTGCCACTGTCCCACGAAGAATATTCTTAAACTAAGCATGAAGGAAAATTTCGCTAAATGCACTACCCCAGGTGGTAACCAATCCACCGTCGCCTATGGTGACGTTAGCGGACCTTCGGATTCTGGGGAGTCCGCACCAACATGCTTTAAAGATAAGTCGGAGCATCCTGAAATCACCGGACGTAAACTCAGACCAAGACGGCAAAGCTTCTTAGCAACATTTAATGCCAACTCACTGCTAAAAGTGAATAAACTGAAACATTTGACTGATTCACTAACACGTCACAACATAATACTGACGGAAAGTCCTGCAGTACAGGAAACCAGATTTACGGTCGAACATGCCTTCGAGTTCCAGGGTTACAGAATCCTCAAAGGAAAAGGGTTAGCTGGCAATGGAGAAAGTACCCCACTTAGGTACAGGATTTATAATCAGTCACCGGATACTCGATTCAGTCTCTGACTTTACCTCCCCTAGTAGTCGTGTATCCATCCATCTTCTCTCTAAAATGCGCAAACAAGGGCTACAGTGTAGTCAATGTACATTAGGGTGGGTCGATTTAATTTTTTTTCTTTTTTCAAAAACGCTCAGTTAAAAAGTGCCAAATGGTGTCGTTAATTGATATGTAAAGTTTTATTTAGTTTTATTAAATTTAGTTTTATTAACTTTTTTTAGTTTTATTTAGTTTAATTTAGTTTTATCAGAGAAAGATTTAACTAAAGCAGTTTTTAGGGTTCCGTACCGAAAACGGAACCCTTATAGGATCACTTTGTCGTCCTTCTGTCAGTCTGTCTGTCTGTCTGTCCGTCTGTCTGTCTGTCAAGATCATTTTAAAGGTCACCGCGTAGAGGTAACAAGTTGAAATTTGTATCAAATACTCGGGTCTGCGGTCTCTTTCAGCTGTGAAAAAATCAAACTTGTAAGTCAACGCGATCAAAAGATATGACCGTTTATGTCGCATATTTTGCGATTTCACAAGAGAATCAAAACCTATAGGGTACTTCCCTCCCGTTAACCTAGAATCATGAAATTTGGCAAGAAGCGGTGTCTTACAGCACATGTAAAGGGAAAAATCTGAATACCGTAAATATGTAGTTTAATTACAAGAAAAATGCGAATTTACTATTAGAAACTTATGAAAATACACTAATGTGTTATTGTCAGGCTCCAGAAGCATATAGGTTGCAAACAGTTAGGTCCTCCTCGGTTAGGTCCGAAGGTTAAAAAGTATGTATCGGCACCAAGCTGTTTATTCTGAATTTTCTTTGTTTATATTCGTTATGCATTTCTTCACGTACGCTCTATATACATAATATATACAGGGTATATATTATGTCTAAGTTTTGCTTGTTTATAACCGACATGCGACATACTCAAGTCCCGTAACATCCTGTATATATTATATTTTATCTAATTTTTCTTTATAATCTACATATACTTAAATCACGTACGGCGTACGCCCTATGTTTGTTGGTAGTCAATTGCCCAAAAGCAGTCAATTGAACAACTGAATGTTAAGAGTATCGAAATAGATCTAAAAATAGTTAATATATTAGTTTATATTAGATCTTCAAATAGTTAGATCTTAATATAAGTTAGTGAATAAGTGTAATACAAAAATAAAGTTTTCTTTTTATAAGTTTAAAAATATTCGCGTTATTTAAAAAAAATACCCTGTATACCTTTATACAGGGTATATAGGTATACAGGCAAAATTGAGCAGTAAAAATAAATAATGAAGTTCCAGAACCCCTAAACACTCATAGTGAATGCATCCTCATAGGGGGATGTATGGTAATAAAATATAGGGTAGAATTCCATCGTACGACAGCGACATCTTGAGCTTATGCTTGCAGCGGTCAATTATGGGTGCATGGTCGTGATTTCAGGAGGGCCACTTGTCAACTTAACTGAATGTGCTTGCTACGTTCTCCACACAAAAAAATATACCTTACTTACAAGTTTGTACAGAACCCTCGGTGCGTGAGTCATAACTCGCACTTGGCCAGTTTTTTGAAGTCACTTTACTAATACTTCACTCAAGTAATTGATATCAGATAACTCGCGTAATAGTCTTTAGTAATGATAAGTACGAAATTGTTTGGTTAATTTAAAAGACAAAGTATGAAGGAGGGGTGGGGTGCGTGACTTCCGGATGTGTTGCGGATATGTTGCGGACTTCAAGTACTGAATCTGTGCGAAATACTAAAAATGCAGTTGATTATACTTTGCTATCGAAAACATGCGATAAATTTGGATTGCCGGACCGGGCAGGAGCAGGGCTATTGCATCAGCAGTTCTACATGCTTCGAATTCTCAAGTAATAGATAAAAGTAAGCTTCGCCGAGAACAAAACAAAGCTAGAGAAAATGTAATTTCTTTCAACTTCTTCAGGAGATTTCTGCTAAAGATATTAGTAGTGACCAAAAATACTTGTACAAAATAGTTGAAGCAATTTAAACAGGCATATTTCCTAGCGATTTAGCTAACAAAATCATCAGGCAAAATGTCCCTTGCACAATGGCTAATAGAATTCTCCATCTGTATGTTTCAATAGAAACTACAGCTGAAAATCTAATAACTCTTATGTTGCCAAGTTTTGTTCAACGTATGTTGTCAAGTTTTTGTGTACGATATGGTTTTCTATAAAAACTCACTCTAGCTACAAAAATGGATGGCGACCCTTGTCGATATTTGCCAACAACTTTAAAAGACGATATCGACCCAGTAATTCAAAGAAACAGCTATTTCGCACATCTGGAGAACTTATTGCTTGCAATGTTGACAGATCCCCAGTCGCAAGTTCGTGAATTAGCTGTACGTTCAATTTTGAAAGCTATATCAGATATTCAAAAAAAAATTGCATCTGTTTCAGTTGCCAAAGATAAACTTTAACGCATCAACATATTACGACCTTTCCAATTGGCAAAAAAATTCAACCAAAAGGAGAATATTACGCCTTCCGTGTTGAACAGACTCAGTAGAAAGAGTAGTTGAATCTGTGACCGAAGGTTCAACCACTTAATGCAATAAAACAATGATAGCGGGTGTCATCAAAGCCCAGATGGACTCTCAATGAAATTCAATGCCAAAATTCGACAGCAAAAAGATTTGGCCACTAAGTAAACCCACTTACTTTAATAATTATTCTGTATTATTTTGGTTGTAAAAATTGTTTCCTCCTTAATAAACGTATCATTACTATTGATTTAAGACTTTTATTTATAAATAGTGTTCATTGGTGTAACTTTGTGTCATACTCTTAGGCCTCTTTTAGCCATATTTGTTCATAATTTCCACGTGACTCCGGAGGCAGAAGATTAAGTCCGATTGCAAAGAAACTTTATAATCTTTTTACACTCATAATTTGGCACCGTTTTGTCACTGTGCCCGTATAAAAACGAAACTTTTTTTCTCCATATATAAGTGACCCACCCTAATGTTCATGCCCCAATCAACCAGGACAACAGACGCAATCCAGACAGAACTGATAAATTCTGGGAAGACTTAGAAGATATTATCTCTAAACTTCCAGAGAGACACACCGTCATACTGCTTGGTGACTTCAATGCTCAATTGGGAAGAGAGAAAAAATACAGAAACATAGTGGGCAATTATCCGGCGCATAAGCGAAACAACCGCAACCGAGAACGATTGATGGATCTGTGTAGGACTTTTGGGTTGATCATGAAGTCTACAGCCTTCAAACACTTGCCAAGGAAGCAAAAGACTTGGAATTCACCTAATACCGACCTGGGTGCATTCCAGATAGATCTTGTGGCCATTTCACGAAAATCTCAGAAGGAAATACAAAACGTGAAGGTACTAAGAAGCGTCAATCTGGACTCAGACCACTACCTCTCAAAGATCAAAATTAGACTCCAGCCTAGAAACAGTAGATTATACACAACCTCCAAAATGGTAAGATTTGACGTAGAGCGACTCAAGAACAGCCAAGAAGTAGGTCAGAGACTGAACAACACAGACCTAAACAGCTGGGACCAACTGAAGGAGACTCTTGTCAAGGCGGCCAATGAACTCGCCCCTCTCGCTAGAAGAAGGAAGCATCAGTGGTGGACTGAAGACTGTGACAATGCTATAGCTCAAAGACAGACATCCTGGCTGATGTGGAATTCTAAACAGACCAAGGAAAATTGGCATAAAGTTTTGGAACAAAGAATGGTTAAAGCCAAGATAATTCGAGGAACCAAGCGAATCTTCACACAAAACCAACTAACCCAAATCAAAAGAAGCTTTGCTAAGAATAATTCCAGAAATTTCTTTGGAAGCTTCAAGCTGGCACGCAGAAAATACGCTCCGCCAAGCCTCCACTTCAGAGACACAAGACAAACTGGCTTATAACGACAAGGACAACTGGCCACCTTTTTGCTCAGTACTTTAAAAATCCACTCAAATGTAACTCACCCAGCGAAGACTTCGACTATCAACAAACCACCCCAAACCCGGACTCGCTTCCCCCTTCATTGGAAGAAGTTGGCCAGATAATTCAACTTCTAAAGAATAATAAGGCAGCAGAAGAGGACTCTATCTTTGCTGAACTGTGGAAAGGTGCTGAAAACAATGCCGTGCGCAAGTTAACCTAGATCATCCAGGACATCTGGGAAACAGAGAAATTACCACCCGATTGGAAATCTGCTCTGATTCATCCGCTTCACTGAAAGGGAGATTTTACTGATCTAAACAACTACCGTGGAATTTCTCTCGTCCCGGTAACATACAAGATTCTCTCGAAGGCTTTACATACAAGGGCAGAAAATCAGTTCAATAGTCAACTGGGAGAATACCGGGGGGGCTTCAGGAAGACCCGATCCTGTATTGAACAGATGCTCAATCTTAAAACTGTACTTGCATACTCCAAGATGAGAAACCGCAAGGTGGTCGTCACCTTTGTTGATTTTAGGAAGGTCTACGATTCCATTGATAGAGAAACGCTTAACAAAGTACTCCAGGAACTAGGGCTAGACAACAAAACCTGCAGACTCATCCTAGAAACTTTGACCAACACCCATTCCAAGGTTAAATTTAGAGACGAGATTTCAGAAAGCTTCGAAATAGAAACTGTTGTGAGACAAAGAGATGGACTTTCCCCACTTCTCTTCAACTGTGTCCTTGAAAGGTTTATGAGAGAATGGCGCAAGGAACTAAACAATTTGAGTGCTCAGAGTGGTATCTGGGAAGTAAGAACGATGGACTGGTTGTAGATTGCCTGGGCTTTGCAGATGACATGGCACTGTTTGCTGATTCTCTTGAGATGGCAACATGCAGGTAAACAGGCTGCCAAAGTGGGTCTTCAAGTGTCGCTGGAGAAAACAGAATTCTTCACCAACATCAGAGAAGCAAACAGAGAGATGTTACTAGAACAGGGAAACATCAAGAGGACTGAGAAATTTAAGTATCTCTGCGGATGGATTGAACCCAACTTATCAGAAAGAACATCATTATCCAAGAGAGTCAACAAGTTAGAACTAGCCTATCGACTGTTTAAGAACACTTACAATAAGAAATGCCTATCACGCAATCTGAAACTTAAGCACTACACATCAGTCATACGACCAGAAGCCCTGTATGCCATGGAGTGTCTTTCCTTGAATCGAAGAGGTCTAGTAGAGAAATTGGAAATCAGAGGAAGGAGAATCCTCAGGAAGATCCTAGGCCCGGTAAAGGAAGATGGAGAATTCCGAAGGCGGCATAACTCTGAGCTCTACGAACATATTGAGATGCTCTATGACTGTGCAAGGAAAAGAAGGGTAGCTTTCTATGGCCACGTTGCAAGATTGCCTCCAAACCGACTAACCAACTTTCTGTTCACCTTTTGGCAAAAGAAGAAGGTTCGTTCCACTTGGTTGACAGAAACCGAGAAGGGTATTAAAGAACTGGGAATAACAGATCTCCAAAACAGAAACGCACTCTGAAGGAAGTCCGTGGATTTCAGGAAAAACCCTGTAGGAAAGGTACCCCCTGGACAGAAGAGAGAAAGGAGTTACACCGGCAGAAGGTGCGACAATACTGGGCAAAGGTCAAAGCCCAACAGTTGAACAAGCGTGGTCCAAAGTAGGCCTATTCGAAAGAAGAATTTTCTTATCATCATCTACATATACATGGACAGTAATGTTGTCATTCCTCAAAGATGATTCAAAAGTCCAAAAGTCTTTGTCAAAGACTAGATGGGAAGCACAACTACACAAGTGCACTTCTTGATAGTTATGATGGAATAATTTCTGCATTGCATCAGCTGGATTTTGATACCACAGAGAAAGGCGAAATAAGAAACCAAGCATTAAATTATAGCTAAGGACCTTCTCGATCACGTCAGCTTTCAAACACAAGTTTGGATTTACGGAACTAGACAAACATTTGTGTCAAATTGGTTGCAGATTAATTTTTTCAAGTAGGAAATGAGCTGATGATCATCAAACGCTTGAACAGATCTTCATAAATTATAGCTAAGAACCTCCTCGATCACGTCAGCTTTAAAAAAGCATTAAAATCGGTCTATTCGTTTAGGAGCTACGATTACATAAACCGTCACATATACGGACAGATGGACAGATGAGCAGACGGACAGTCGGGCAGACAGACAGACACGTGAAACGTGTAACACTCCTCTTTTTGTGTCGGGTGTTAAAAATGGAGGAGTTTGAATTTATTACTAATTTACTAATACTTGCTGGATGACTAGGCTGTGGGAGGAGATCCCCAGGTCCTACAAGGACTGTAGCACCATTAGATAATGGTGGATGCATCCAGGGTTACTTGTTGGATGAATTTCACAAAACTTGTCAATCACTGTAAGACCTCCATATTAGTCTAGATGTATGTACTATCGGATTTTGTTATCGGCGGGTATTAGGTTCCATGGTTTTGAAGAAAAAGCAAGGAAAAAAATGCCTGATATTGAATACAAGAAAATCAGATATAGAGAAGGCATATCAATGATGATGAAGATGCTTTAGGGAACCTTGAGCCTAGAGACAAGTTCAGAATGCAAACATTTATATCTGTAATGCATTAGTGTCAAGTCTGGCGCAGAGAGCTTCTGCCAAAAAGTTTCCATTTGTAACAAAATTCAAAGTCACAGAATGAGAGATTAGAGAAGGAGTTAGTGCTTTATGTCAAACATATCCCGAAGATGTGGACAAGAATCTTGTAGAAGAAGTCGAGCATTTTCATCAATATATTAGCCTATGACTATTGAATGAAGAAAATCTGAGAGAAAAGTTACAGGATGAAGAGTTAAACGAAGGAGTGACCCAAGCATTAAGCAGGGAAGAAGTAGAATATGCGCTAAAGAAAATGAAAAATGGGAAGGCAGTAGGTCCAGACCAAATCCCTATAGAAACCTGGAAAAGCGTGGGAGCCCGGAGAATTGATATCCTCTGGGATTTAATGAAGAAGATTTGGAACGGAGAAACAATGCCATATGCGTGGAGAAGTAGTATTCTTGTCCCCATATACAAAATTGTGGCAATTATAGAGGTATAAAGCTGATGTCTCACACAATAAAGACATGGGAAAGGATCATTGAGACAAGGCTGGCTGCGTCGCGAAACTGAAGCAGCGAAAGAACAGTTTGGATTTGTGCCAGGAAGAGGAACAACTGACGAAATATTTGTACTAAGGCAACTGATTGAGAGAGAGGTGCAGGCTGATTTACATATGACCTTCATTGATCTGGAGAAGTCGTATGACAGAGTGCCCAGACAAGAGATATGGAGATGTATGAGAAGTAAAGGTGTACCAAAAAAGTATGCGAGACTGGTGAAAGAAATGTACGAAGGTGTGATGACACAAGTTAAGAGCAGTGTGTGCACAACAACTGAATTCCCAGAAAGAGTTGGGCTACACCTATGCTCTCAGCCAATATCTCTTTGCCTTGATAATAGATGTGCAAGTCAAGGATGTGTGGAAAGCAGCGCCATGGTACATGATGTACGCCGACGACGTTGTACTCTGTGAACTGACCCGAGAGAAACTTCAAGAGAGGCTCGAAGAGTGGAGCTCTAGAAGAAAGGGGAATGAGGATAAGCAGGGTGAAAACTGAATATATGTGTATGCAGGAAGCTCAAGATCTATGTATTAGCCTGCGGGAAGAAGAACTGCCACCGACCAAGAAGTTTAAATATCTGGGGTCATATATTCAAAGTGATGGAGGGGTGGAGTCTGAAATACAACACAGGGTAAATAGTGGTTGGATGAACTGGAAGAAATTGAGTGGAGTACTGTGTGACAAGAAGATCAGCTGCATGAGGAAAGGAAAGCTCTACAAATCTGTGGCGAGGCCTGCTGTGCTTTATAGTGCGGAATCTTACCGAATACAAAAGCACATTTTCTGAAAATACTGATGAATATGATACTGATGATGAATACTGAAAGAAATTATTTTCTTATAGAGCAACTCAAGAGTGTTTTAAATTGACTGTATCGGCCCAATCAGTCGAAAATACTGTTGAAATATTATATTGAAATAAGGATAGACAACGAGAGGCCACTCTTTTCAAGTGAGCATGGTAATGCGGAGTTTAGGAACCCTTGTGTGTCAGAAAGTAAATTGGGGCAATTGCAGTTAATGTATTTTCTTCAAATCCTCCCCGAAACTAAACCCTGGCTACGCCCGTGATGTATAACATATACGTATATACTGTTTGTTTCTTCGGATTGTCATACCAGTTTTATTTAACAGTTAATGGACGTGCTACTAGTTAATTAAGATTCTTGTAAATGCTACTAGTTAACTAAGTTTCTTGTAAATGCTACTTGCTACTAGTTAACTAGGACTCTTATAAATAACGTTTGCGGTTAAACTGAATACTTTCCTCCGTCTGGCCTTCTCGTCTAATTTTTGTCTGTCTAGACTTGTCTATCTAGTACCTACTTGAATAATATAAATAAAACATGTGTACTATTCCCTAGCTTATCTACGCATATTTGCCATAACTAATATCCTTCGAAATAATTCACAATTTAAACGGTATGTTTTAACGAGCCACGTACCGACTGATAGCGGAAACTTGAATTAATTGGCACCGATAAGTCGGTATTGTTCCTAGTCATCGCAACATTACATGTTTACGTGCAGTTTTCGGCGACAAGGACTGCAAATATGTTCGGGAATTCCGGCAGAATTTATCCCACTTTGAGTAATGAATACATTTATCTCGAATCTCATCTTTATAGAACTTATGATCACGCCGCAATCACCAGGTAAACTTTAAAACTAATTCGGTCGAGTCTTAGCAAGATTAGACAGACGAGATTAAACAGAAAAGACGACAGACAAGACTAGACAGATAAGACTAGACAGACAAGACTAGACAGATAAGACTAGACAGGCAAGACTAGACAGACAAGACTAGACAGACAAGACTAGACAGACAAGACTAGACAGACAAGACTAGACAGACAAGACTAGACAGATAAGACTAGACAGACAAGACTAGACAGACAAGATTAGACAGACAAGACTAGACAGACAAGACTAGACAGACAAGACTAGACAGGCAAGACTAAACAGACAAGACTAGACAGACAAGACTAGACAGACAAGACTAGACAGACACGACTAGACAGACAAGACTAGACAGACAAGACTAGACAGACAAAACTAGACAGACAAGACTAAACAGACAAGACTAGACAGACAAGACTAGACAGACAAGACTAGACAGACAAGACTAGACAGACAAGACTAGACAGACAAGACTAGACAGACAAGAGTAGACAGACAAGACTAGACAGACAAGACTAGACAGACAAAACTAGACAGACAAGACAAGACAGACAAGACTAGACAGACAAGACTAGACAGACAAGACTAGACAGACAAGACTAGACAGACAAGACTAGACAGACAAGACTAGACAGACAAGACTAGACAGACAAGACTAGACAGACAAGACTAGACAGACAAGACTAGACAGACAAGACTAGACAGATAAGACTAGACAGGCAAGACTAGACAGATAAGACTAGACAGACAAGACTAGACAGACAAGACTAGACAGACAAGACTAGACAGACAAGACTAGACAGACAAGACTAGACAGACAAGACTAGACAGACAAGACTAGACAGACAAGACTAGACAGATAAGACTAGACAGACAAGACTAGACAGATAAGACTAGACAGGCAAGACTAGACAGACAAGACTAGACAGACAAGACTAGACAGACAAGACTAGACAGACAAGACTAGACAGACAAGACTAGACAGATAAGACTAGACAGACAAGACTAGACAGACAAAACTAGACAGACAAGACTAGACAGACAAGACTAGACAGACAAGACTAGACAGACAAGACTAGACAGACAAGACTAGACAGACAAGACTAGACAGACAAGACTAGACAGACAAGACTAGACAGACAAGACTAGACAGACAAGACTAAACAGACAAGACTAGACAGACAAGACTAGACAGACAAGACTAGACAGACAAGACTAGACAGACAAGACTAGACAGACAAGACTAGACAGACAAGACTAGACAGACAAGACTAGACAGACAAGACTAGACAGACAAGACTAGACAGACAAGACTAGACAGACAAGACTAGACAGACAAGACTAGACAGACAAGACTAGACAGACAAGACTAGACAGACAAGACTAGACAGACAAGACTAGACAGACAAGACTAGACAGACAAGACTTAAGACTTAAAAAATACCAAAAGCACAGGAACAGATGAAATCCCTATCTCAACGGTCAAATATGCAGCGGAAGAACTAGCAGTACCATTGGAAGAAATCATCAACAATGCTTTTAATGAAGGAGTGTACCTTAAAGTTCTGAAGGTATCAAAAACGATACCCATATTTAAAAAGGGAAGTAAGAACGATATAAATAACTATAGACCAATAAACCTAGTGTCTTCATTCTCTAAAGTATTGGAGAAATTAATATGTAGTAGACTGCTATCATTCATAGGCAAACACCGACTGTTTAATCAGCGTCAACACGGATTTATTAAAGGACGAAATTTAGAGACAGCCTGTTTCCAGTTCCTAAAAGCAGTCATTCAACACCTAGAGGAACATCGTATCCCGTGCGGAATACTCTTGGATCTCGCAAAGGCATACGACACAGTGGATCATGCTATTCTAATAAAAAAAGCATATTGTTACGGAATTAGGGGTGTTGCTCTAGACCAAATCTCACACTACCTACAAAATAGAATCCAAATAACAGAAATAGAGACATCACATGGAAAGGAGAGATCGACACCAAGGACTATAAATATGGGAATACCACAGGGTAGCATCTTGGGCCCCTTGCTTTTCCTACTGTACATTAACGACCTTCCTGAATTAAATCTTCAACACACACCAAATATGACATTGAACTATGCAGATGACACAAGTATTATTATTGGAAATAGGTCAAAAGAAACAATAGCGACAAACGTCCACACCTCAATGGAGACAATGAAAACCTGGTGTGAGGAGAACAGATTGATCCTAAATAGTGAAAAGACAATGACCATAATATTTAAAACCAACCGCGATAAAAGAACATACAATATCGATGTTCCAATTCTAAATATTAATTTTGAGCTTCAGAAGAGTGTAAAACTGCTTGGTATCCATTTCGACGACACGCTAGGATGGGCAACGCATGTAGCACAACTTGATAAAAAACTAAATAAAGGGGTGTATGCCTTGAGAATATTAAAGCAGTTCCTGAATATTGAGACACTGAAAGCAGTGTATTACGCGAACTTTCATAGCCACCTTAGGATGGGAATAATGTTCTGGGGGAGAGGGGTACAAGCAATTGACGTGTTCAAGAGACAGAAAGATGCACTAAGAACTATATTTTCCCTAAACTATCGACAATCCTGCAGAGGAAAGTTTAGAACAGCCAGGATACTAACTGCGACGGGCACTTACGTCTACGAATCGATAGTATTTTTAGCAAAAAACAAAAAACTTTTCGAAGAATTTAATTTTAAGAATCCCAAGGAAACGAGAAGCTATAACATTAATTTCAGAAAACCAAAACACAGGTTAACTATGACGCAAAAGTTACCACCCTACAGTATCATGGAGCTGTACAATATGTTACCTAAGTATATTAAATTACTCCCAACGACAAAACACCTTAAGACGGAACTTCATCGAATCCTCGTCGACATAGAACCGTACTCCGTGCAGGAATTTTGTGAACGAATAAAAATCTACCAAGAATGAAGAAGGACGTGACAAATTTCATTTAGTGAACATCAATGACCTGCGATTATATGTTATTTGTAATTATAAAAGCTGTTCAAATGTTTGCTTAGTTAATGAAATAAACTATTTGAATTTGAATTTTTGAAAATTTGACTAGACAGATAAGACTAGACAGACAAGACTAGACAGATAAGACTAGACAGGCAAGACTAGACAGACAAGACTAGACAGACAAGACTAGACAGACAAGACTAGACAGACAAGACTAGACAGACAAGACTAGACAGATAAGACTAGACAGACAAGACTAGACAGACAAGATTAGACAGACAAGACTAGACAGACAAGACTAGACAGACAAGACTAGACAGGCAAGACTAAACAGACAAGACTAGACAGACAAGACTAGACAGACAAGACTAGACAGACACGACTAGACAGACAAGACTAGACAGACAAGACTAGACAGACAAAACTAGACAGACAAGACTAAACAGACAAGACTAGACAGACAAGACTAGACAGACAAGACTAGACAGACAAGACTAGACAGACAAGACTAGACAGACAAGACTAGACAGACAAGAGTAGACAGACAAGACTAGACAGACAAGACTAGACAGACAAAACTAGACAGACAAGACTAGACAGAGAAGACTAGACAGACAAGACTAGACAGACAAGACTAGACAGACAAGACTAGACAGACAAGACTAGACAGACAAGACTAGACAGACAAGACTAGACAGACAAGACTAGACAGACAAGACTAGACAGACAAGACTAGACAGACAAGACTAGACAGACAAGACTAGACAGACAAGACTAGACAGACAAGACTAGACAGACAAGACTAGACAGACAAGACTAGACAGACAAGACTAGACAGACAAGACTAGACAGACAAGACTAGACAGACAAGACTAGACAGACAAGACTAGACAGACAAGACTAGACAGACAAGACTAGACAGACAAGACTAGACAGACAAGACTAGACAGACAAGACTAGACAGACAAGACTAGACAGACAAGACTAGACAGACAAAACTAGACAGACAAGACTAGACAGACAAGACTAGACAGACAAGACTAGACAGACAAGACTAGACAGACAAGACTAGACAGACAAGACTAGACAGACAAGACTAGACAGACAAGACTAGACAGACAAGACTAGACAGACAAGACTAGACAGACAAGACTAGACAGACAAGACTAGACAGACAAGACTAGACAGACAAGACTAGACAGACAAGACTAGACAGACAAAACTAGACAGACAAGACTAGACAGACAAGACTAGACAGACAAGACTAGACAGACAAGACTAGACAGACAAGACTAGACAGACAAGACTAGACAGACAAGACTAGACAGACAAGACTAGACAGACAAGACTAGACAGACAAGACTAGACAGACAAGACTAGACAGACAAGACTAGACAGACAAGACTAGACAGACAAGACTAGACAGACAAGACTAGACAGACAAGACTAGACAGACAAGACTAGACAGACAAGACTAGACAGACAAGACTAGACAGACAAGACTAGACAGACAAGACTAGACAGACAAGACTAGACAGACAAGACTAGACAGACAAGACTAGACAGACAAGACTAGACAGACAAGACTAGACAGACAAGACTAGACAGACAAGACTAGACAGACAAGACTAGACAGACAAGACTAGACAGACAAGACTAGACAGACAAGACTAGACAGACAAGACTAGACAGACAAGACTAGACAGACAAGACTAGACAGACAAGACTAGACAGACAAGACTAGACAGACAAGACTAGACAGACAAGACTAGACAGACAAGACTAGACAGACAAGCGGAATTTATTGTTGCAAAAGAAATTGAGATTTGTAAGAATAAAGGAAGCATTGTCGTTACAGTCGGTATAGTTTGCTGTTAGGTCAGCGATCTGAATGGTAACGGTTACGCGTTCTGTTTCCTTCTTCTTGTTCTTGCTATCGTCAAGTTCTCGGCGAGGACAGTGTAACAGTCGGTGCCGTTCCGTGCTGAAGAGCAAGCGAAGACGAGTGCGCCCGGTGCGACTAATAAATTCATTTCGCTACGATTTTCGCAGGAGAAGTGGTGGATAATTATTCAAGGTGTAATCGGCGTCGGTGAAGTGAAACGTTAAGGAACGGTGTCGGTACAAATCCCAGTTTTGTTTCGATTTTATGTGGAATGAAGTGGTCAATGTTTTTACTACGTGGGTTCGTATTAAACTTGTTTTAACTTTCCCAAGTCTAAACTAGTCATATAGTTGCCTAATAAAAACCTAGATTAGGGAATATAGACATTTCTTCTTATCCATATCTATACCATATCCATATCTTATCCAAATCTATACCATATCCATATCTTATCCATACAATTTCCTAATCTAGATTATTATGACATTTATCTAGTCTAGTCTATACAATTGTAATGACATTTATTTGTTGTCAATGCTGTCAACGGGTGGTGTTTGTGCTCCGCGATTTTTCAGAAATTTCCCAGGAAAAACTCGCCCCGCCGGTGTGAAAATGCTCACAGATCAAGGTAACCAGCCCTAGTTCAACCCAAGTGCATTTGCAACCGCCGGGAACAAACAGAACCATCGAAAAAATTTAAATTTTTCTCCGCGATTTTTCTGTATTCATTTTGACATTTCATTTCCATCGCGTACGTGATTTCAAATTCAAAATAAACATATACATTTCTAGTATTTCGGGCAGAAGGATCTTGTTGGTCGATAGCCCTTTGTATAAAGTATACAAAATATATTCTCCCTCTAGTATTGTGTTTATTGTTTGGCAAACGCCATTAACCCGCCATTAACGCCAAAAAACCTAACCTGTCTTGCCTCTGATTGTCTAGACGCAACTCTGTGGATCGAACTGTCTTGTTTATTCGGGGGTCCAGGTATTTATATTATCTCCAGGTATACTGGTCTCTCAACTGAGGTGATTATTCGGCAATTTGTTGTTTTGACTATTACCGATTCTCGCGAAAAACGTAATTATTACACAATTGACCCTAATGGTGTAGGGATTACGCCATCGGGGTGTACACGGGGATTACACCATTGACCCTAATAAAATATTTTCCGACATTCGTCCGAAAATACCTGGGTAATCCCCGTAATGGCCTCGAAAAACTAAAAATACAAATATTTCTTAATCTGGTCGAGGATTACATTACCGACCCTAATAAAATATTTTCGGAAATTGTCCGAAAATATTTGGGTAATAATTGTAATGCCCTCGAAAACTAAGAAATAAAAATGGAACGCCTCGTTGCCGCTACAGTAGATATAATGGTGACCACTTGTACTGCGACCTTTATAGATCTATTGTACCCCACCCTCTTCCTCTAACCGATGGTGTACTTACCCATTTAGATCACCTCCTCTTAACCTGATTCCTTTAGGAATTTCAGGATCTGAGTGGGATTCAAGGACTGAGTGGGATTCAACGACTGTACATCTGTCTCTTGCGGAGCAGATGTATGGGGGTTTCCTCTGCTGAACCACAGAATCTGCATCCAACATCCTCATCTAGGCCTAGGGCCTTGAAGTGTTTTCTGCAGTGTCCCGTCAGGACTTCTGTCAGAATTCTAAGCTTGTTTCTGTTTAGTTTCAGGCAAGTTTTTGTTCTTTTCTGGCTAAAAGATCCCAGCATCACTTTTGACTGCCTTAACCTTGGGTGCCTTTACCCGCTCATCCGCCCTCGGAAGAGGCCGTTGGCACATGTTACTCGGTGAAAGAACAGTTAGACCTTGTTTACCTTAATTTCATCCTGTTTAACCCTTTCGTCCATGAATGTTAATATTTAAAAAATAGAATAAACCTCATGTTTTGTAAATTTGTTGCAAAATAAACACAATATATCGACCATGAATTGAATTGTCCCGAGAGATGATTGGTCCACATACTTTATCTTATCTACTCTTCTTGTCTAATTTTGTGGAAACTTATCAAGTCTTATCATTATCTAGCCATATTCAATCTTGATCATTCTTCTCCAACATTGTCCAGTCTTCTTGAACAGACGGAACTCTGTGGATCGAACTGTCTTGTTTATTCGGGGGTCCAGGTATTTATATTATCTCCAGGTATACTGGTCCCTCATCTGGAGGCGATTATTCGGCAATTTGTTGTTTTGGCGATTACCGATTCTCGGGAAAAACATCTTGTCGTAATTTCTCCGGGGATTACACCATTGATCCTAAATAAAAGACAACCTAGATTTTACATTGTTACAGCAAAGATATACTTTTTTTATTTTTCTTGTGCAAAACAAATAAACAGTATTTATTATTCTTGTTTTGTCATTACAATTAAATTTCAAAATCCAATTTTTTTTTTGTAGATTTTAAATTATAAAAAAAAATTGTCTAAGGGGCCCCAAAATTATTTTTGGTCCTGGGCCCCGCACTTGCTAGGGACGGCCCTGTTCTTGAATATAGACTAGACTTGTTCAGACTTGTCCAGACCTTTCCAGCCTGTTATATCTTGTAAATGGTCGTTCAGTGTTAATCAGAGTTCTGTATTCTGCTCAGTGATTCAGTATCGATCATATTATCAATCATATATATTCGATCTTGTCTGATTTCGCCTTGTCTAGGCTTATTTGGTTATGATCTATTCAGGTCCAGCCTTTTAGCGTCCTGGCCTGTCTTGTCCTGTTACATATAATATACACGAAACAAATGCTCGGTATATTTTCGAAATTTCAGTGGAACATATGTGTACCATTCGGGACGAAGGAAAAAGGTACCATTTCGGGACAGTCAGGCGCAAACAGTCAGCAAGTCGACTCCAGTTCACTTCAACAGTGAGGCGGAACCAACCAACGTGTCCAGTTCAGTGCAGCCAGTGGACCGATTCACACCGTTTCAGCCAGTGGACCCAGTCAACCAGACCCAGCTAGAAGTTCAGAGAGTCAAGCAAGTTCAGTTCAGCTCTAATTCAGTTCAGTCCAGCCAGTTCAACCAGACTCAGCCAGCAGTTAGTCAACCAGACCAGTCCAGTTCAGAGAGTCCAGCTCCACTCATTCCCTCACAAGTGTTTGTATCTCTTGTACATTTGTATATATATATATATATATATATATATATATATATATATATATATATATATCGTCCATGTAAATAAATTCCTCTGCAATCCGTGAGTGATACTAATTCTACCGCGTATCGCACCTACACTACAATCTACAAAGGGCACCCTCATGCCCTCTTGAGGTGGGAAACTGCCCCTAAAGGCGGAAAATCCACTTAATGGCCAACGGCATAGGATGGATAACGCAACGAGAAACCACTCAATTAAAGATCCATTAGGATATCTCAGGCATCAGCGATTTAATCATGGATGATGTACTCTTCAGTGGAATTAACTGGAGGTAAAATGATCCCCTGATCGGATCTCCGGGTGAGAGCTGCTCAAGAGATTAAGAAATAAAGCAGATGGCTGAAGACAGAGCAGAGTAGAACCAATCTGCGGAATGAAGACCATTGTTGATGATGATGAGCCGAGGCAGACCTCCCACTCGATGGACGGATGACCTAAAGAGGATAAAGGCAAATTGGATTGCTCATGATGATGATGAGCCGAGGCAGACCTCCCACTCGATGGACGGATGACCTAAAGAGGATAAAGGCAAATTGGATTGCAACAGCCAGGGACAGAGAGAACTGGAGACGTTTAGAGGAGACCTATATCCAACAATGGACGTGAAAGGGGCTGCATGATGATGATGATGACATTTCTCTAATCTATACAATTACCAAATCTAGATTGTTATGACGGGTATTTAGTCTATATAATTTCCCAATCTAGACTGGTATGACAGTTATCTAGTCTTTACAATTACCAAATCTAGATTGTTATAACAATTATCTAGTCCAAGGGTGGCGAACCTTTTTCCGGCCGCGTGCCATTTTTTTTAATTTTCACGTTTTGAAATGCTGACGTGCCAGGTCTACTTTTACAATAGTGAAAATCAGTTACCGTATTAGCGTGAATATTTGAAATTATGCGCAAACCAATCGACGGATTTTGATAAAACGTGGTACCATTTGATATTCTTACGAGATCCCACAAATTCTCAAATTTCAAAATTGTAGCTTTGTAAATACGGCTTTCGTAAATTTTTGAAATTTATAAATTTTTGTGCATCTTTTGCAATTACGGTTAAACCAATAGACGGATTTCGATGAAACTTGGTATGAATTGATATTCTTACAAGATATCACAAATTACCAAATTTAAAAATTGTAGCTTTGTGAATACGGCTTTTGTGAATTTTTGAAATTTTTGTGCGCCTTTTGAAATTACGGGCAAACCAATTGAAGGATTTTGATAACACGTGGTAAGTTTGATATTCTTACGAGATTCCACAAATTCTCAAATTTCAAAATTGTAGCTTTGTCAATACGGCTGTCGTGAATTTTTGAAATTTGTAAATTTTTGTGCGTCTTTTGCAATCACGGATAAACCAATAGACGGATTTTGATGAAACTTGGTATGGATTGATTTTCTTACAAGATATCAAATAAATTCAAAAATTGTAGCTTTGTAAATACGGCTTTTGTGAATTTTTTAAATTTATGTGCGCCTTTTAAAATTACGGGCAAACCAATCGACGGATTTAGATAAAACGTGGTATGATTTAATATTCCTACGATATCTCACAAATTCTCAAATTTCAAAATTGTAGCTTTGTAAATACGGCCTTCGTGAATTTTTGAAATTTATTATGGATAAACCAATAGGCGGATTTTGATGAAACTTGGTATGAATTGATATTCTTACAAGATATCACAAATTACCAAATTTAAAAATTGTAGCTTTGTAAATACGGCTTTTCTGAATTTTTGAAATTTTTGTGCGCCTTTTGAAATTACGGGCAAATCAATCGAAAGATTTTGATAAAATGTGGTATGATTTGATATTCTTACGAGATCTTACAAATTAACAAATTTCAAAATTTTAGCTTTGTAGATACGGCTTTCATGAATTTATTAAATTTGTATATTTTTGTGCGTCTTTTGCAATTACGAACAAACCAATCGACGAATTTTGATGATACTTGGTATGAATTGATATCCTTACAAGATATCAAATAAATTCCAAAATTTAAAAATTATAGCTTTGTGAATTCGGCTTTCGTGAATTTTTGAAGTCTGTAAATTTTTGTGCGCCTTTTGAAATTCCGGAAAACCAATCGACGGATTTAGATAAAACGTGGTATGATTTAATATTCTTACGAGATCACACAAATTCTCAAATTTCAAAATTGTAGCTTTGTAAATACGGCCTTCGTGAATTTTTGAAATTTATTATGGATAAACCAATTGACGGATTTTGATGAAAATTGGTATGAATTGATATTCTTACAAGATATCACAAATTACCAAATTTAAAAATTGTAGCTTTGTGAATACGGCTTTTCTGAATTTTTGAAATTTCTGTGCGCCTTTTCAAACTACGGGCAAACCAATCGAAGGATTTTGATAAAATGTGGTATGATTTTATATTCTTACGAGATCTTACAAATTTCAAAATTGTAGCTTTGTAGATACGGCTTTCATGAATTTATCAAATTTGTATATTTTTGTGCGTCTTTTGCAATTACGGACAAACGAATCGACGAATTTTGATGAAACTTGGTATGAATTGATATTCTTACAAGGTATCAAATAAATTCCAAAATTTAAAAATTGTAGGTTTGTAAATTCGGCTTTCGTGAATTTTTGAAGTTTGTAAATTTTTGTGCGCCTTTTGTAATTACGGGCAAACCAATCGACGGATTTAGATAAAACGTGGTATGATTTAATATTCTTACGAGATCTCACAAATTCTCAAATTTCAAAATTGTAGCTTTGTAAATACGGCCTTCGTGAATTTTCGAAATTTATTATGGATAAACCAATAGACGGATTTTGATGAAACTTGGTATGAATTGATATTTCTACAAGATATCACAAATTACCAAATTTAAAAATTGTAGCTTTGTGAATACGGCTTTTGTGAATTTTGGAAATTTTTGTGCGCCTTTTGAAATTACATGCAAACCAATCGAAGAATTTTGATAAAACGTCTTATGATTTGATATTCTTACGAGATCTTACAAATTCACAAATTTCAAAATTATAGCTTTGTAGATACGGCTTTCATGAATTTATTGAATTTGTAAATTTTTGTGCGTCTTTTGCAATTACAGACAAACCAATCGACGAATTTTGATAAAACTTGGTATAAATTGATATCCTTACAAGTTATCAAATAAATTCCAAAATTTCAAAATTGTAGCTTTGTAAATACGGCTTTTGTGAATTTTTGCAATTTTTGTGCGCCTTTTGAAATTACGGGCAAACCAATCGAAGGATTTTGATAAAACGTGGTATGATTTAATATTCTTACGAGATCTCAGAAATTCTCAAATTTCAAAATTGTAGCTTTGTAAATACGGCCTTCGTGAATTTTTGAAATTTGTAAATTTTGTGGCGTCTTTTGCAATTACGGGCAAAACAGTTGACGGATTTTGATGAAACTTGGTATGAATTGATGTTCTTACAAGGTATCATAAATTTAAAAATTGTAGCTTGGTAAATACGGCTTTTGTGAATTTCTGAAGTTTGTAAATTTTTGTGCGCCTTTTGCGATTACGGACAAACCTTTCTACGGATTTTGATGAAACTTGGTATGATTTGATATTCTTGCGAAATCTTACAAATTCCCAAATTAAAAAATTGTAGCTTTGTAAATACGGCTTTGGTGATTTTTTTTAATTTGAAAATTTTTGTCCGCCTTTGGCAATTACGGACAAACCAATCGACGGATTTTGAACACGTCTTATAGTTTACACCAGTGGTTGCACAAAAGTGATTGAGAGACTTAAAAATTTATTTTAGAAAAGATAGTTTTAAAATTTTAGAAGCCATGCGTGAGTAATAGTTCGCGTGCCAATAAAATTTTCCTACGTGTCAGCTGTGGCACGCGTGCCATAGGTTCGCCACCACTGATCTAGTCTATAGGACTTCCGAATCTAGACTGATATGACAGTCCTCCTCGGTAGTGTAGTTGACAACATAACCGCCTTCTAATGCGGGAGACACGGGTTAGAATCCTGGTCGGGGAGGCTACAACTAGGGCGGTTTTCACTAACCGTTCGGACTACTCACCCTAAATGAATGCAAAATAATGGCATATTGGCATAATGGCATATAATTGCATTCATTTAGGGTGAGTAGTCCGAACGGTTAGCGGTTTTAGTATGTACCGGGGTGGCGCATACTAAAACCCAACGTGGAAATAGGGGGTTTAGTGAGAGCTTCCCCCAAACCACTTAAATTTAGACTGATACGACAATTATTTAGTCCAACCAATTTCCTCGTCTAGATTGTTGTGAGTGTTTTCGTTTTGCGAGTAAATTGCTTAATTCCGAAAGTTTTCATTTGGTGCTCTTAATGCACTTTTAATTGTGCAGGTGACAATTGCCGGGGCATTGTCGTCACAATGCGGTAAGAACGGCAACTGTTAAATTCATGCTTAAACGACCGAATCGAATTCGCATCGCAATTAGTGTTCGTTTGAAACAATGAACCGTTCTAAAAGTCGTCAAGGATGTAGTGCGCTCGCATACTTAACGTTGGGCATAACTGGGCTAAATCTAATAAAAATTGAAGCCGATATATCGGCTTCCGGCACTGAAAGAGTTAATTATCACATCTAACATAGACAAATCAAACCATTTACCAAATGATTCAAGAGTAATAAACTTTATTGATAATGAAAACACAATTTACAATCTCATTTGCTGAGCATTTTTAGAGAAATTCGCGTTCTCTAAAAATGCTTTGTAAATGCAAATGATATTGTAAATTGCGTTTCATTATCAATAAAGTTTATTATGTCTTAAATCATTTGGTAAATGGTTAGATTACTCTTAAATCATTAGGTAAATGGTTAATCATTTGGTAAATGGTTACTTTGAATCTCATCTGCATTTTTTCCAGATTGCAATTCCTTTTTGAAAATCACTATGAATGCGTTTCAGTTAATTGGCGAGAAATTGCAGTTATGCACTGCTTTCGTGTTGCAGTGGGCGAAGATTAGTTCACGGTAATCCTGTCTCTTAACCCACTTCTCGCGAAAGAAGTTCTCCTACATATGCGGTTATTAATTTCCGATTGAGATTAGACACGCATTTATTGGACCGCAAGGTCCATTCGTCATCTGCCGACAGGAAACGTTGGAAGAGAAACGAAGTCGAATCGAATCAAATCAAAAAGACGAATCGTCGAAAATTATTAACGAGATTCAATTAAACGTACAAGACTCACGGAGATTTCTTACATTGAAAGATTTGAATGTAACGGGTCTCACAAGCAGCACGCTACAACTTTAAGATTAATAAAATATGGAATCTTTTTATTATTTGAGCAATCAGTAGTCTATAATATGTTGGACATGTAGGCTCGATAATATTTTTTATAGGCGAATCAATAAGTGGTTTAACCTACGAAACGTTGAAGACGAAATCCGGCTAGGTTTCATAAGATTAGCAAATTGTTACGAGGGCCGGATAAAATCAAGTTGAAGGCAGAATCTGACCCGCGGGCCGCGAAATAGTGTAGATAATATGTTATATACTACAATACGATTATATGTTTATAGGCGAATCAATAAGTGGTTTAACCTACGAAACGTTGAAGACGAAATCCGGCTAGGTTTTATAAGATTAGCAAATTGTTACGAGGGCCGGATAAAATCAAGTTGAAGGCAGAATCTGACCCGCGGGCCGCGAAATAGTGTAGATAATATGTTATATACTACAATACGATTATATGTTTATAGGCGAATCAATAAGTGGTTTAACCTACGAAACGTTGAAGACGAAATCCGGCTAGGTTTTATAAGATTAGCAAATTGTTACGAGGGCCGGATAAAATCAAGTTGAAGCCAGGATCCGGCCCGCGGGCCGCGGAGAATCAATAAGTGGTTATAGGCGAATCAATAAGTGGTTTAACCTACGAAACGTTGAAAACGAAATCCGGCTAGGTTTTATAAGATTAGGTTTTTTGGGGCAGGATCCGGCCCGCGGCCCGGTGGTCTGATTCTGCCTTCAACATGATTTTATCCGGCCCTCGTAACAATTTGCTAATCTTTCTTCCGGTCTTTCTTAACATTAGTCTTCATATTACTCACAAGATAGCTTCCCCCGAACCACTTTTTGTAAAAAAAAATTGCCTGTCTAGTCTTCTTCCTAGTCCTGTCTGTCCTGTCCTGTCTATCTAGTCAATTTATTATATATTTTTTTATTGACTTCATCCAAGCACACGTCATTCAGTCGATTTATTAAACACAAAGACTTTCGACCACAACCAATTTCGGCAAATACAACAAATTTTTGAATCTACTAAATTTTCCTTGCTTTCTTATATTCGTAATATGAGGTGTGAGTGTTTTAGTTAGAAAATCCTTGAACAATTACTTTTGGGAAACGTAAAACGAATAATAAAAAGAAAATTCGCGAATTCTTTCATCCTCTTTTTAATAGCCTGGTCTTCCAACCTGTTCTTGGGCTTGATGCTAGCCTTGGAAGCTTTGTCTTTCAGATATTGCTCTATTTGTGCGATTGGGGGTTCGATTTTTGAGTTTTATTTCTCCTCGTCATTTTCCTATTATGTTATTATTATTTTTTACCATTTTTTGGATATTGTGGATACATCATATTTTGGAACATTTCTCGAACATTTCCCTCTCGTTGTCCCATCTCGGACACTCATATAGTATGGACAACACAATCTGCGCCGGTGCTCTTCCGATGTTGTGGAGGTAATCTCGGAAACAACTGTGGCCCGTGAGGACCTGAGTGAGGTAGTGTGAAACTTCCTCGTGCCGTCGAGTAGTCCAGGTGTCAATGTTCGAGATGAGGATCTTCGTCCACTGACCTTTTGTGGAGTTATTCCACTCTTCCTGCCACTCCTGAGTGAGTTTGGTATCGACCTCATGTCTAGATGTTTTGTTCTTCCTGCCTCATAACGAAAATTTCTATGTTTTGCCTGCAGTTCGATGGGATGGATACCTGCAATAACCAAAATTGCATGGGGCGATATTGTACGGTAGGCACACAGACTCGTAGGCATAGTTGGGCAAAAGTTAATTTTGAAAACAATTAACAATTAAATTGCGAGATTTAATTGCAACTAACAATTAAAATAATTAATTGTAATTGCAATATATCACAATTAACAATTAATTAATTGTTAATTGTAAAATTTTGCAATTACAATTGATTAATTGTTAATTGATTGATGCATTTTTACAGTTACAATTAACAATGAATAAATGTCGGTTAGAAGATGTTTATTATTCTCCAATGTATCACTTGCCATAATGCGTAACTGAAATAGTTATTTACATTAGAGTGTGGAAAGTTTGATTTTACTACGCGACAGCTCGTTTAGGTTCCCCATTTAGGTTCCCCGTTCCCCATTAGCTGGAACGCTGTAAAATCATTTCCGCAAGAAATTTGTATAAATATTTTTGGCCGACAATTATTATTTAAGAAACAAATAGACCCTCCGCCTCCACTTCCGGTCCCCCACCCTCGCCCCTCACTTCCGGTTCCCACCGGTTTCCCCCCCAACTTCTGTTTCCCACCCCACTTCCAGTTCCCACCTCCACTTCCGGTCCCAAAATTTTCACCACTTCCGGTTCCCACCCCCCGTTTCCGGTTGCAAATTTTTTGACAGTTCCGGTTCCCACTTCCGGTTCCGGAAGTGGGGTGGGAACCGGAAGTGTAAGTGGGAACCGGAAGTGTGGGTGTGAACCGGAAGTGGAGGTGGGAACCGGAAGTGGGGTGTTAACAGGAAATGGGAGCGAGGTGGGGACCGGAAGTGGAGGTGAAGGGTCCAGAACGAACCATCTTTCCCAACTATTAAGATTATTTACAATATTGGAAATTATTTTATTTGGCACAATGCGGGAAAGCACGGTTACAAATAAATGAGGGAAAAGTTTTTCCAATCATCAAATAGTATTAATTGTAATAATAAACAATTGATGATTAAATTAATGGTAACTAACAATTAAAATTTTAATTGCAATTAAATTAATTGTAAACCACAATTAATGGATTTAATTGCAATTGATTTCAATTGCATCTCACAATTAAACAGTTAATTCAATTAAATTAATTGCAATTGATTTAGTTGCAATAAAAATTGTAATTGTTTGATTCTACAATTAAAAATTTAATTGCATTATGCCCAACACTGCTCGTAGGTCCATTTTGGGCTCATTTAGGGGGCTCTGAAATACAGCTAATTCGATTATTCTAGCTTTGTTAAGGGCTTGTACCCATATGGGAGCTCGTAGGGCATAGCAGAGTGGGCCACAGTGCTTAGGAGCCTGCGTTTACTGTATATCTAGGTCCGCCCTAGATACAGTATTCTGTATTGGATATTAATTTGGATTTTAATTTTTCTAGTGCCGCAGTACTTTTCATGCCAATTTCCGCTGCTTTTCTGAGGTGCTCTGTAAAAGCCTTTTGTCGATTGTGAAGCCAAGGTATTTTAGAGAGTCTTCTGGTTTAATATCCACACCCATCACTTTGAAAGACATAGGAACCAACTTTCTATATCCCGTTAACAGAACCGCCACGGACTTTTCGGGCGCAAAGTGGAGGGATTTTGATGACATCCAATTAGTAATTAATTCAATGGCCATAGTACCTCTTCCATTCTTTCCCACTACAGTGAGTGCCAGGTCGTCCACAAAACCGGTTATGTTAACTCCCTCGGGTAGCTTCAGCCTGAGGACACCATCGTAGAGTACGTTCCACAGGGTTGGTCCCATTATGGATCCCTGTGGAACATCTCTATTGACGTCTTCTGACTTCTTTTTCAGTACGCAGGATGTTGCGACGATCGCAGAGGTAGCTACGTATCGTTCTTAGTAGATATGGCGGTATATTTCTTTCCGTTAATTCAACCATGATGTGCTGTCAGGCAGCCGAGTTGAAGGCATTTTTAATATCTAGCGTTATAAGCGCACATATTTTCCTGGTCCTGATAATCTTATTGTCATAGACATAATTATAAAATTATAATATTTCATAAACTTAGCTTGTCTTGTTTGATCTTGTCTCGTATTGTCTAGTCTTGTCAGGTCTTGTTTCTCCTTGTTTGGTATTGTCTAGTCCAGTCTGGTCTTGTCTGTTCTTTTTTGGTCTTATATGGTCTTATCTGATCTTGTTTGGTCTTATCTGGTCTTGTATAGTTTTGTCTGATCTTGTCTGGTTTTCTTTGAATTTGTCTAGTCTTATATGGTCTTGTCTGATCTTGTCTGATCCTGTTTGAGCTAGTCTAGTCTTGTCTGATCTTGCCGGGTCTTTTCTAGCCTGGTCTGACCTTGTCTGCTCTTTTTTGATTTTGTCAGATCTTGTCTGATCTAATCTAATCTTGTCTGGCTTTGTCTAGCCTTGTCTGGTCTTTTCTGATCTTGTCCGGTCTCATCTGATCTTGTCAACTCTTATCAAGCCTTGTGTGTCCATCTCTAATCTTATAAATTACATACTACATTTGAATATGTATATTAAGCGCATGAGATGTCCTTGACAATGAAACCTCATTTCTGGCACGAAATCATTTACAGTTACGTTCGCTCAATAAAAGATAATTGGATTGAAACGGGTAAAAAAGCGGGCGAAGGAGTAACAGCAGTTTTTTTTTTATGCAACAAAGAAATCGTGTGGATTTGATAGCCTCACCACGTTTTCTTTGAGCGCATGGATAATTTATTCGTTGTCCGTCAACGAGTTCCGCGTGTGATTATTCGAGAATCAAACTAAGACACCTGCAATTATCTGATTATTAAATTGTGATTTGGTGTTGATATCTTCTGGGCATTTTGACCAAGAGTTCGTAGATACATTCGGCCAAGAATTATTTTGCGGTGAAACTTATAATCCGTTAGACCAGTGTCTACCAAACTATATGCTGACACAATAGAAATGTCGCGAGAGGTTGCAAGATTTCATAATATATGATCTTTTATAGGGTTCATCAATTTTTATAGGGTCTTGTCGCAAAAAATGTGTGCGAAAATAAACTAGTCTGTCATAAATGACATATGTGTAGTTGATTTAGATTTGATTTAGATCAAGTTGCGACCCAAGACCAGTTGCTGTGAAAAACAAAACATCAAAATATACCTTTTCATAGTTGAAATTTTTTTGTGCGTATGTGTCAATTCAGCCATGTTTTTCGGGCGCTTCTTGACGTATAACCAGTGAAAATAACAAAATGTGCCCGAAACTTTCAAATTCCCGCCTTTTAAACATGGCGGACGCGCATGCGCTTAACTAACCGTAAATAGGTCTATTATCTAGTCTGTCATAAATGACAGATGACATAAATTGAGTTACTGAGTTACTAAGATAGTTACAGCTTGGAAACTAACTGCAAGTTTTAGCTAAAACTACCTAGTTTATATTATTAAAGAGTTTTAAGTCTTCAAACTTAAATGACATTTCCAGAAGCTTTTGTAAATGTCTTCCATTTTTCAAAACTTTTAAACTTAGTGATATTCAACTGTCGATTGCTAAATTACTAAGATAGTTACAGCTCGGAAATTAACTGCAAAGATATATTTTATTATTTTTAGCCATATAGTGAAATCTGTCAGATTGTGTAAAATTTATTGCATGAATGGACCGAATTATTGTATGGTCTGCTGACTGGTCGTGTATTCTATTTGAAATAGTCGATACGACTAGCTAGTTCGTGAAACCATCTCAAATATGTTTCTTTATCTCTTTGTTAATAGGTCTTATAATTAAGACACGTAGCTTTATACTATCATATGACAACACATGCAGTATGGAAACGTATGAGACGTCATTCGAACACAACGACACTGATGCGCTTAGCGTCAGTGCGTGAGTGTCGCTCAGCTCGAATTGCGCCTCATACGTTTCCATAGTGCATAATATACTATATATAATATACAATATATATACTATATAATATACTATATAACATACTATGTCGCCGCGTCAGTATCGCTGCTTTAGTGATGCAAGAGCCGCATTGCTCGGAAGTCTACCTTTAGGCATCTCTTGAAACGTCCAATCGGTAAGTAAGGTAGTGTAAATCTCAGTTCAACAAGTTCCTCATAAAGTTGGAGATTGTATGAGCTACACGAATTAGATGAACTACTAGAACTGCCGACAGATCATGCAATGGCTCAGTTTTAAACAATCTGACTATTCCACTATATGACTATGACATGGTAAATAAATTTCAGAATTTTCTAATCTCGCTATTCTTTACATCTTTACAATATTATGGGCACCTTCCAAGCATCCAGTGCGGATTGCACTGAATATGAATACCTCGGTGATCTAATGAGAATAAAATTACATTTATCAAATGGACAAACAATTAACACCGAAGAAGTTTATAAAGACTGGGTCAGTACGAAAGACAGAAGAAATTAAAGTCTTATTATAAATAACCTAAACTATTATTTTGCCATTTGATATTATGGTTTGCATAAATAAAAGTATAAAACAATGCGAAAATTTTTTTTTGCTCACATACGATTTTGGACCGCCCAGCAGTAACAAAAATTAGAGCGAACAAACTAAATATTAGCGTTAACATCCATGCAAGGCGCAAAATGTTATGGATTTAAAATAGTAAGAAGTTTATTGTATATTACGTTGTAAGAAGCATATTACGTACGAGCGGAACAGTTAGTACAACTCGAATTATGTACTATACTTTATCTACGACCACACTAACTTGTTTCTTCTGACACCTTCTATGTGAATGATGTGACGTTTAATGATTGTTAGGAAATCACGGAGTATATCACAATCAATGAATCAAAAAACCAATTCAATAAACCAAACAAGCAAGGTTGATTTTGAATTATTACATAACATTAATCGCGGATTGTTACATATGTGTGTGGTATGATTTATTTACATAGTCCACGAACTGTACAATAATGGGCATTTACAATTGTGATCGTAGATAAAATGTTTAACGTAACAAGATTATTGTAGAATGAGCATTCTGGCGAAAGTTTCAATTATAACAGAGTTTCAAAAAATTATTGTAATTTTAATTATTTAATATTTACGCGTAATTAATCCTGTCAAGATTAATGAACTTCTTGTATATTTTCGTACGTTTCCAGTTCGATCAAGTTCCTAGAGAAAAGAAATTACAATTTTTTTAATCACATTTTTCTTTCTACTTAGAACTAACACGCCAATATGCGTGCAGCTGATAACAAAACAACACAAGAAATATCGATTTCTTCCGACCATATTCCACAAATTTCCATTTCTATTTTTTTTCCAGTATACAATGTTACAATTAAAGATTTATAAACGAAGGAAAATGGTTATTTAAAAAAAATATATTTTATATTACTTGTATTAGTAAAGCTATGTGGCCCAATTCACGCAAAAAAGCTGATATTAAACCGATTCATAAATCTGGTGACCAGCACCTAACTACTAACTATATGCCAATCTCTAATTTCAAGCTTATTAGCTAAAATCTTTGAAAAAATCATTTATACCAGAGTAGGTATATGATTTTTGTGAGCGAAATAATTTAATTTCAATCAATCAATATGGGTTTATGAAAGGTAACGGAACGAAAGATGCTTTAGTTTTTACATCAATTTTTATATGATAAGATTGATAAGAACTTGCCAACAATTTTAGCTTCCTTAGATCCTTGCATTTGACACTGTTAAATGTTAATCACCAAATATTGTTGGACAAACTCTGGAGATGCGGAAATAGTGGTATTCCTCACTAATGGCTTGATCACACGTAACGAGTACAGTGGCGAGACAGTAAAATGTCATTCGGCCGAGAGAGTAGAGTGGGCGAGTAGGTGTTCACACGCATTAATTTTTTTGCCGGGTGAGTCAGTCAGTGATCATGATGGATAGTAAAAGGTTGATTCAAAAATGCACTAAGATGCTTATACCTCGTTTAATTGAGGAGTTAAACGAATTGTTGCGAAACGATAAGAAGCGCGTTTGGACAAGGCTTTGGATGTTGAGGAGACCCGAACTTGGAGCAAGTAACAATCTACTTTGGGAATTAGAATTAGAAGACCCAGGGGAATTTAAAGCGCTACTGAGAATGGATGTAGAACATTTTAAGACATGGATTCACTTTATATATTTGAATAAATTTAATTGTTTTTTCATTGTCCCATTTTAACGACATTTTCTTTTCTTTTTTAAAAAACATAAAACCAAAATTAATTATTAATTACATAAAGCAATACTTCATCAAAAGTTTCAGTTGTAGTATTTAAAATTAAAACAAACAAACTAGCCACCGTCACCGTACTGACAAAACGAGGAGAGTACTTGTTCAGACAAGCCGAGTGGGACAGCGAGTCAGTAGCCGGTAGGAGTGGGGGTAGCAGTATTTTGTAATAGCTTATATTTTGGGTCATTTCACACTTTGCAAGCGATCAATTTATTGTTTTTTCTCTAGTAGCATCGGACCTCCACTCGGCCTAGTAAATAAAAAGGGGTCCGAGTGACTGTCTCGCCATTTTACTGGGCCGTGTACTCGGTGACATGTTTACACGTACCGAGTACTCGGCCGAGTTTACTGTCTCGCCACTCTACTCGTTACGTGTGATCAAGGCATAAGTGAAACTAGAACGGTTAGAGTTGGGGTTCCACAAGGTACTGTACTATAGTTCCGCAACTCTTTATCCTCTAAATGATATTTTCAATGTATTACCGAATAATGCCATAGTTCCATATGCTGATGATATGGTTATTTTAAGTTCTGGAAAGAACTGGAATGAAGTTAGAAATCGACTATTTGAATGCCTTAATAAGATTGATATATGGCTCAGGGTAAATCAACTGTCACTTAAATAAATCAACTTTCATTACTTTCGGTAGTTACGCTGATAGTCTTCCCATTGATTTCAGCCTGTATATTAATCATAAACCTTTGACAAGGGTTGATAATTGTAACTACCTAGGTTTGCTTTTTGATAGACACATGAAATGGGATAATTATGCAACTGAATTGTCAAAAAACTCAAATATTTTACTTTCTTATAAACTCAATCACTTGATGATTCAGTTTTAAAAATGATCTTTTTGAAAGTGTAATTATGGCATTGCTGCTTGGGGTGGTGCATATAACAATTCTATTAAACATGTAATTACCATGCAAAACTTTAGTAATAAGAGATGCTTTTATTGTCAATGCATTCCCGTCCAGTCTTATCTGATTAGTCTTGTCTAACATGTCTTGCCTGACTAGTCTTTTAAATCAGTAGTTCAATTGTATGACAATCTATTAAATACGACAGCTGACTGTCAAATACAATTATAGTCTGTCAAATATATCAAACTATGTATGAACAAGATGTTAAAATATGTATTCACTATGTGACAAAGTATGTGTCAACTGTATGACAAGCTGTCAAATAACACAGCTAAATATGAAATATAATTACTGTCTGTCAAATATGTCAAACTATGTATGAACTAAATGTCAAAATATGTATTCACTATATGTCAAAGTATGTATGAACTATATGACAGGCTGTCAAATATGATAGCTAATTGTTAAATTGAATTACAGTCTGTCAAGCTATGTATCAACTATATGCCAAAGTCTGTATCAATTGAATGACAATCTGTCAAATACAACGGCTGACTGTCAAATATAATTACAGTCTGTCAAATAAGTCAAACTATGTATGAACTAGATGTCAAAATATGTATTAACGATTTGTCAAAGTATGTATTAACTATATTACAGTGTGTCAAATATGTCAAACTATGTATGAACTAGATGTCAACATACGTATTCACGATTAGTCATAGTATGTATTAACTATATTACAGTCTAACAACAATGTCAAACTATGTACGAACTAGATGTCAAAATATGTATTCACAATTTGTCAAAGTATGTATTAACTATATTGCAGTCTGTCAAATATGTCAAACTATGTATGAACTAGATGTCAATATATGTATTCATGATTTGTCAAAGTATGTATTAACTATATTGCAGTCTGTCAAATATGTCAAACTATGTATGAACTAGATGTCAAAATATCTATTCATGATTTGTCAAAGTATGTATTAACTATATTGCAGTCTGACAAAAATGTCAAACTATGTATGAACTAGATGTCAAAATATCTATTAACGATTTGTCAAAGTATGTATTAACTATATTACAGTGTGTCAAATATGTCAAACTATGTATGAACTAGATGTCAACATACGTATTCACGATTTGTCATAGTATGTATTAACTATATTACAGTCTGACAAAAATGTCAAACTATGTACAAACTAGATGTCAAAATATGTATTCACGATTTGTCAAAGTATGTATTTACTATATTACAGTGTGTCAAATATGTCAAACTATGTATGAACTAGATGTCAACAACATTCACGATTTGTCATAGTATGTATTAACTATATTACAGTCTGACAAAAAGGTCAAACTATGTACGAACTAGATGTCAAAATATGTATTCACGATTTGTCAAAGTATGTATTTACTATATTACAGTGTGTCAAATATGTCAAACTATGTATGAACTAGATATCAACATACGTATTCACGATTTGTCATAGTATGTATTAACTATATTAGTCTGACAAAAATGTCAAACTATGTACGAACTAGATGTCAAAATATCTATTCATGATTTGTCAAAGTATGTATTAACTATATTGCAGTCTGTCAAATATGTCAAACTATGTATGAACTAGATGTCAAAATATGTATTCATGATTTGTCAAAGCATGTATTAACTATATTGCAGTCTGTCAAATATGTCAAACTATGTATGAACTAGATGTCAAAATATGTATTCATGATTTGTCAAAGTATGTATTAACTATATTGCAATCTGTCAAATATGTCAAACTATGTATGAACTAGATGTCAAAATATCTATTAACGATTTGTCAAAGTATGTATTAACTATATTACAGTGTGTCAAATATGTCAAACTATGTATGAACTAGATGTCAACATACGTATTCACGATTTGTCATAGTATGTATTAACTATATTACAGTCTGACAAAAATGTCAAACTATGTACAAACTAGATGTCAAAATATGTATTCACGATTTGTCAAAGTATGTATTTACTATATTACAGTGTGTCAAATATGTCAAACTATGTATGAACTAGATGTCAACAACATTCACGATTTGTCATAGTATGTATTAACTATATTACAGTCTGACAAAAAGGTCAAACTATGTACGAACTAGATGTCAAAATATGTATTCACGATTTGTCAAAGTATGTATTTACTATATTACAGTGTGTCAAATATGTCAAACTATGTATGAACTAGATATCAACATACGTATTCACGATTTGTCATAGTATGTATTAACTATATTAGTCTGACAAAAATGTCAAACTATGTACGAACTAGATGTCAAAATATCTATTCATGATTTGTCAAAGTATGTATTAACTATATTGCAGTCTGTCAAATATGTCAAACTATGTATGAACTAGATGTCAAAATATGTATTCATGATTTGTCAAAGCATGTATTAACTATATTGCAGTCTGTCAAATATGTCAAACTATGTATGAACTAGATGTCAAAATATGTATTCATGATTTGTCAAAGTATGTATTAACTATATTGCAATCTGTCAAATATGTCAAACTATGTATGAACTAGATGTCAAAATATCTATTAACGATTTGTCAAAGTATGTATTAACTATATTACAGTGTGTCAAATATGTCAAACTATGTATGAACTAGATGTCAACATACGTATTCACGATTTGTCATAGTATGTATTAACTATATTACAGTCTGACAAAAATGTCAAACTATGTACAAACTAGATGTCAAAATATGTATTCACGATTTGTCAAAGTATGTATTTACTATATTACAGTGTGTCAAATATGTCAAACTATGTATGAACTAGATGTCAACAACATTCACGATTTGTCATAGTATGTATTAACTATATTACAGTCTGACAAAAAGGTCAAACTATGTACGAACTAGATGTCAAAATATGTATTCACGATTTGTCAAAGTATGTATTTACTATATTACAGTGTGTCAAATATGTCAAACTATGTATGAACTAGATATCAACATACGTATTCACGATTTGTCATAGTATGTATTAACTATATTAGTCTGACAAAAATGTCAAACTATGTACGAACTAGATGTCAAAATATCTATTCATGATTTGTCAAAGTATGTATTAACTATATTGCAGTCTGTCAAATATGTCAAACTATGTATGAACTAAATGTCAAAATATCTATTAACGATTTGTCAAAGTATGTATTAACTATATTACAGTGTGTCAAATATGTCAAACTATGTATGAACTAGATGTCAACATACGTATTCACGATTTGTCATAGTATGTATTAACTATATTACAGTCTGACAAAAATGTCAAACTATGTACAAACTAGATGTCAAAATATGTATTCATGATTTGTCAAAGTATTTATTAACTATATTGCAGTCTGTCAAATATTTCAAACTATGTATGAACTAGATGTCTAAATATGTATTCATGATTTCTCAAAGTATGTATTAACTATATTGCAATCTGTCAAATATGTCAAACTATGTATGAACTAGATGTCAAAATATGTATTAACGATTTGTCAAAGTATGTATTAACTATATTACAGTGTGTCAAATATGTCAAACTATGTATGAACTAGATGTCAACATACGTATTCACGATTTGTCATAGTATGTATTAACTATATTACAGTCTGACAAAAATGTCAAACTATGTACAAACTAGATCTCAAAATATGTATTCATGATTTGTCAAAGTATGTATTAACTATATTGCAGTCTGTCAAATATGTCAAACTATGTATGAACTAGATGTCAAAATATGTATTCATGATTTGTCAAAGTATGTATTAACTATATTGCAGTCTGTCAAATATGTCAAACTATGTATGAACTAGATGTCAAAATATGTATTCATGATTTGTCAAAGTATGTATTAACTATATTGCAGTCCTTCAAATATGTCAAACTATGTATGAACTAGATGTCAAAATATGTATTCATGATTTGTCAAAGTATGTATTAACTATATTGCAGTCTGTCAAATATGTCAAACTATGTATGAACTAGATGTCAAAATATGTATTCATGATTTGTCAAAGTATGTATTAACTATATTGCAGTCTGTCAAATATGTCAAACTATGTATGAACTAGATGTCAAAATATGTATTCATGATTTGTCAAAGTATGTATTAACTATATTGCAATCTGTCAAATATGTCAGACTATGTATGAACTAGATGTCAAAATATGTATTAACGATCTGTCAAAGTATGTATTAACTATATTACAGTGTGTCAAATATGTCAAACTATGTATGAACTAGATGTCAACATACGTATTCACGATTTGTCATAGTATGTATTAACTATATTACAGTCTGACAAAAATGTCAAACTATGTACAAACTAGATGTCAAAGTATGTATTCACGATTTGTCAAAGTATGTATTAACTATATTGCAGTCTGTCAAATATGTCAAACTATGTATGAACTAGATGTCAAAATATGTATTCACGATTTGTCAATGTATGTATTAACTATATTTCAGTCTGTCAAATATGTCAAACTATGTATGAACTAGATGTCAAAATATGTATTCACGATTTGTCAAAGTATGTATTAACTATATTGCAGTCTGTCAAATACAACAGGCTTTATGTGAAATATAATTAAAGTCTGTCAAACTATGCATCAACTATATATCAATTGTGTGACTTTCTACTATCAAGACTGTAAAAATCTTTTTCTATTTGGCGTCTGTAATTGACTCATAACAGCACTCATATGCGTGCGGTTATGGCTCGCCGAGTGCGATACAATTTTTTCAATATGTATCGGCGATTTTTTTATTTAGAAATGGCATAAAAAGGCGCAAGATGGATATATAAAAAACAATAATAGAATATAAAACTCTTTCGTAAGGCGTTTTTCAGCACTTGTCCATTAAAAAACCAAACTTGGAGGCGTGCTGTAAAATCGCGCTTACTGAACTCGTCCTTTAATATACTATTATTTACATCGATTTACTATTACGAGTTCAAAGTTGTTAATACTTCCAAAATTTAACAAAACTATAAGTACTAAAAATGCTTACTAGGTAGCAATAAAATACTTCAATAAATTACCGAATACTTTGAAAATTTTAAATTGTTCTGGTAAACAATTCGTTTTGTTCTGTTACAAAAAAAATTACTAATTGGATAAGTACCTGCCATATGGTAACTGTATAAGTTATGAAACTTTTATTATGACGGACACTTTATTTGCATGGCTCTGTATCCTATTACTTTGTTATTTTGTATTTATTTTTAATCTTAATCTTAGACTAAGAATTTAATATAATTATATATTTTGTACTGGTTCTATGTATAGGTATTCTCACACCTTTATAGAAATGTAATACCAGAAATAAATTAAAAAAATTAAAATTTCGTGTTGGCCTACTAGGGACCACGGAGCTCGTCTTAACTCTCAGCTAGGGTCTTCTGCTTTTCTTAGCACAGTTTCGATTCTCGGTTGCCTGTAATGGGATCTGCAGTTCCTCTAATTCTGATTTAACTGAGAAAATGGTTATTTATTAAATAAGTAGATAAGATTCATGTTTAAGCAGCGGATCAAATTTGCGAGTTAAAATTATCATCTTCTGGCTGTGAGTTTGCTTCCTCTCATCCGTCCATTTAGGTCTGGTAGTGCCTGTACACTTCTTGCTTGTGAGAGACAGTGAGAAGACTCCCTGCAGTATGGCCCGACGGTATTGAGTTCGGTTGTCTGTAATGGGATCTGCAGTTCCTCTCAGTCTGATTTAACTGAAAAAATGGTTATTTATTAAATAAGTAGATAAGATTGATGTTTAACCAGCGGATCAAATTCGCGAGGTCAAATTATCATCTTCTGGCTGTGAGTTTGCTTCCTCTGATCCGTCCATGTAGGTCTGGTAGTGCCTGTAGACTTCTTGCTTTTGAGAGACAGTGGGAAGACTCCCTGCAGGATGGCCTGTCGGTATAGAGTTCGCTTCTCGTTTGTCTGTAATGGGATCTGCAGTTTCTCTAACACTGATTTAACTGATAAAATGGTTATTTATTATATAAGTGGATAAAATTTATGTTTAACTAGCGGATCGTTAAATTCGCGAGTTAAACCTTAATTTTATCCGCGAGTGTAATACAAACTTTCATTCAATTTTGCTTTTGATATAACAACTTAGATTCTAAGAAAGTTCTAATTTTCGTTTTTTTTTCTCACAAAAAAATGTGAATGTCGATTAAAGAAGAATTGAAAACAATGAAAATGTCATTTTCGAATAAGTTGGTTTCGAATAATATCCCTGGAACCCTTCTTAGTATACCGTATAGCAAGTTTTTTTTTTAATGAATTCTGACGCTTAAAATGTCATTATCAACATTTAGGGCCCGTAAGTGAGTTATTTTGATGCGTTGCCATGGATACTTTTATTCCTCTAGTGCAATAAAATGTTTATTGCACTTGCATTGTTTATATTGAATAAACCACTGGTTTATTCATCCGTATCCAAGGAATTAAACATGTCTCTATAACTCAAAGCTAAAATAAAAGTGGTTATTAATATTTTTCGGGGTACAGTACATAAAAAAAGGCAAAATTAAGTTGTTGCCATATAATTTAGATCTTATGTATAAACCCTACGAATTTGATTTTAACGTCAAGCATATACGTGGTCTGTTAGAAAAGTATCCGACCTTTAGCCGGTAAAAAAAAAACTGGCATACCTGGAGCGTTGGAAACCTAATCACCCTAAAAGTAGTCTCCTTGGGACTCCACACACTTCTCCCAACGGTGCCGCCATTGTTGGAAGCATTCCGAAAAAGCCTCTTTCGGAATCGGCTTTAGCTCCGCTGTCGTTGCAACCATAATGCCCTCTCTTGTCTGAAATCGCGTTCCTCTCAATGGCCTCTTGACTTTGGGGAATAGCCAGAAGTCACAGGGGGGCATATCAGGAGAGTAAGGATCCTGTCGAACCAGAGGAGTCTGGTTTTTCGTCGTTGAGTCGTGATGGAGTCGCCAATTTCCTGATGACCGCAGCTCCAGTCGCTTGCGCCGCACAGCATCACATACGTGACGGAGGACATCACTCATTTCACTTGTCGTCATTTTACTTGCATTGAAAAACCGACGAGACCATTACACACTACGTTAATCTAACACTGCTCGACAGCAACTGACGCTATCTACAGGCTGGAAAAAATTCACGGATGCGCACGAAGGTTTAAGGTCGCCTCATGCAAGCGTGCTTGATTCAAATCCATCAGGTTTTCACAATAAAAAATTAAGTCGGATACTTTTCTAACAGACCACGTATAGTCAAATTAATTCACGTCAGCTAAATTTAACAAATAGTGATTATCTTGTGAGTAATATGAATACTAAGGATAAAATCAAGTTCAAGACAGGATGTGTCCCGCGGGAACAAAGCCAGACAAGACAAGACCCCACAACACCGGAAAAAAGCAGACAAGACCAAACAAGAACATGCAAGGTCAGACAAAACCCGACAAGACCAGACCAGAGCAAACAAGACTAGACAAGACTTGACAAAACTCCTCATAACCAGACATTACCCGACGATACGAAACAAGACCAAACCAGACCAGACAAAACCGCACAAGACCAGACCAGACAAAACCTGACAAGATCAGACTAAACCAAACAAAGCCAGATAAGACTAGACAAGTTCGTACAAGACCACACATAACCAGACAAGACCAGACACGACTAGACTCGACCAGACAAGACATAGACATATAAGATCAATACATTTCAATGACGATCAATACAGATTACAAATCAATGTAATCATACAAGACTAGACAAAAGCAGACATGACCAGACAAAACCAGACAAGACTAGAGTAGATCAAACAAGGTCCAACAAGATCAGACAAAACCAGGCAAGACCAGAGAAAACTGTTGTAATGTTAAAACTGTTGGAACTATTAAAGAGGGGTATCTATGTAGATATGACTTAACCTAATCTTATTTCCGCCAAGAACATCATTCTCGATTGGAAAAAAATCCTAGCACCTCCCTAATAATAAATGTTTTATTATTTCTCTTGTTATAGATCATGTGAGAGAGCTCAACGAACAGCAGACATGCCAGAGGCGGAGAGTCCCCTGGGCCAGTGGCCCCACAGCCTAAGTTCAACCTTAGCCTATCTGGGCTGCACGCTGGGCATATTCAACATCTCCCGCTTCGCGATCCTGTCCGTCCACTTCGGCGCCAACTTCATCTTCCAATTCCTAATCGTCACCTTCTTCGTGGGCCTGCCGCTCTTCACGCTGCAGCTGTGTCTCGGGCAGCAGCTGGGCGCCGGCGTCATCGACATGTGGAAGATTTCGCCCATGTTTCAGGGCGTCGGCGTCTCGCTGCTGTTCTTTCAAACGATGAGCGGCATCTACAGCATTATCGGTGTCAGCTGGATGTTTGTTTACTTCCGCGATTCCTTCATCACAAAGTTTGAGCGATATCGATGGGCGGAACCCTTCATCTATTATAGACTCGGTAAGTAACAGATCACATAAGAGAAACGGAAATTTACCGGACGGAAATCACACAAAAAGGGGATGAAACACATAAGGTCAAACAGGATGAGACAAAACCGAATAAAAATTGATAAGACGAAATAAAGACTAGTAACAATACCAGATAGAAACTCAGATAATATGAGCTGAGTTGGCACGACCAGACATTACCAGTAGGGAAAGATGATATGTTCTATTGCAATCCTCCCCTCCCGACCTTGACATGATCTTGACATGACCTTGACATGACCTTGATATGACTTTGACATAACCTTGACAAGACCTTGACATGAAATAAGACCAAACTTGACAAAAGCAAACAAAAACATTTGAAATCATGCAAGAGTAGCCAAGAGCCTATTAGACTTTTTGACGGTTAGTTAAGCGCAAGCGCATCCGCCAAGTTTGAAAGGCGGGAATATGAAAGTTTCGGGCACATATTTAGTTATACGTCAAAAAGTTTGGGCACTTTTTGACGTATAGCATGGCGGAAATTGACACATTTCAACTATCTAAGGTCTATTAGTTTTAATTGGTTTCATTATTTAAAGTGAAGTCTAGATGTAGCTAACTATATTAGCTAGACGACTAAAAACTATAATCTAGATCTTTAGGAAACGTTAAAACATGAAGACTCATATTACGATGTAAGATTTGACAATTGTTACGAGGGCCGGATAAAATCAAGTGGAAAGGGCGGATCCGGCCCGCGGGCCCACGGGCCTGATCAGCTCTTCAAATTGATTTTATCCGGCCCTCGTAACAATTTTCAAATCTGACTCGCAGTACATAAATTAATTTGATTACAACATTTTCATCAACCTAACATTAAAAGAGAACTAAACAAATTGTAATAATAGATCTTTGTACGGTTAGTTAAGCGCATCCGCCAAGTTTGAAAGGCGGGAATATGAAAGTTTCGGACACTTATTTAGTTATAAGTCAAAAAGTTCGGGCACTTTTTGACGTATAACATGTCAGAAATTAACACATGCGCACAAAAAAATTTCAATTATGAAAAGGTCTATGAACACGTTATACCTGACTTTACTTGAGTTAACATTTAACATAATAATGTATTTTCTAGATATTGAGGCACCTGTGAATGGCACTTATAAGTTATCCGAGACGGTACCGGATTATCTGTCGGGCATAGTTTTCCAAAGACACCACTTGGCTTCCGGAAATCCGTCGGGCACGATAAAATTCCAGCCGGCGTTCAATCTGGCGGTGGTCTGGATGATAGTGTTCGTGTCGCTGAGCAAAGGGCTGCGCTCGTACGGCAAGGTCATCTACGTCTTCACGCTGCTGCCCATTTTCGGCACGTTCGTCCTGTGCGCCAAGCTGCTTGGCATGATGCCACCCGATCTAATTAACATCGTCTTCCCGGAAACGTCGTGGAGCGAATTCTTTGTCAACTCAAAGGTAAGAAACTTTAACAAACAAGACTAGATAGAGAAGACTAGACAGCCCACACATATTCGAGTGCATCAAAGTGTTATTGGAAGGAACATTTCTGAATGATCTCATAGTTTCAAGTTTTGGGATCACAATCAGAAGATACCAGATCTGATTGCTAGTTGTCGTTAGTTGATTTAGTTCACGTTTTACGAAGTAAAACGCTATCCAGGGTGCACCACAAGGAGGCGAACTAACGTTACACCCCAGGACTAGCCAGACAAGACTTGAGATGACATGAATATCAAACAAGTTGATCAGTTGATCAATGAAAACACAAGCAAACCGTTATAATAACGTAACTTTTTATTTTAGAGTTGGTTAGCGGCATGTCAAGAGGTTTTCTTAACTTGGGGTTTGTTGGGAGCTGCCGTGATGCAAATCGCGTCGCACAACAAGAACAAGCAATTACTGCAACGAGATTCTAGTCTAATAGCTGTTATAACTATAACTGTCTTATTGTTAGTCGCGTTTCTAGCCAATACTTGTGTTCAAATTTTAAAGGCCAAGGGATACACCTATCAGCCAGATTCCTTCGGTAAGCAATAGTTAAATGGGACATGGTAAAGAATACGGGATTTTTTGATACTTAGTGTTGCGGACTTTTTACCTGGTGTAACTGTTAATCGTCTTTTGCAATCTTTAACTAAGATCCGGAAGCAAAAATTAAGCTTCTACGTTACCTGGTTCAATAAATATTCATGTTTTTGTTGAAAGTAGTTGTTGACATTTTCAAGATGACAGATAGTAGATGCGAACGCAACTAACTCGACGTTGCTTTTGACTAACTCGGCGTTGTAGTTTTTCATATGAACATGCATATAAACAAAAATAAACGTGGCAGCGTCGAGTCAGTTGCGTTCGCATCTACTATCTGTCATCTTGAAAATGTCAACAATTATTTTAAATAAAAACACGAATATTTATTGAACCAGACAACGTAGAAGCTTTATTTTTGCTTCCGGATCTTAGTTAAAGATTGCCAAAGACAATTAGCAACAGTTACACCAAATAAAAAGTCCGCAACACTAAGTTTAAAAAATCCCGTATTTTTTACCTAAACCGTTAAATGCTGTGTTGATGGCAGATCGCTAGATCCCTTTGTTTCATTCTTATGTTACAATAAATATTATCGTATTTATTATACCTTTGTGTTGATTTAGAAAAAATCTCGACGTATGCGTTTATGAGACCCGCCAAAGATCCTCTGCCGCCCAGTCTTGCTGCCACTCCAGTCAAATACATGGTCCATAATTCTTTTATTGTCGGCGAGCGGGTTTCAAGGCCAGGCATGGAATCGTCCACAGAGAGTGGATACCAAGTGAGTAAACAATTTCTAGAAAAATTCTTTAAAAGACACTAAATATTCATTTGCCAAGACAAGGCCGATTCTCATATATGCGACACTCAGCTACGCGACATCGCCTGTCAAATAATGATACATTGTTTTAAATGGGCACGTTCTCACTATGGCTACGCGACGTATCCATTTAAAACAATGTAATCATTATTTGACAGGCGATGTCGCACGACTTCGCGTAGCTTAGTGTCGCGCATATGGGACTCGACCTTAATTTGTGGACCACTGAGCCGACGCATTTATGAATTCGTCAATTTTCAAATTCAAACATTATCTTCAGGTTTTGCGGTTCGCAACCGAGTTAATCCCGGCGACGTTCGCAATTCTCGGCGCCGACCAAATCTCGCCCTTCTGGACGGTCCTCTTCTACTTCATCCTGATTCTCTTCGGCATAGCTCAACAACTGGCCATCTGGCATTGCGTCATCACGGGCATCATGGCCATCAAAGCTAAAGTCTTAAAATCCTGGGAGACAACTATAACGTTCTTCAGCTGCGCATGTGGTTTCATTCTAGGCCTACCTATGACAACAGAGGTAGTTCAAACAAATTTACCATGGATCGATATTCGATAAATCTGCGTGTTTTTGTTGGCAATATTATTTTCTTTTTTTAGTTTGGAATTTATGTAGTTTACTTCTTGGACCTGACAATCGGCGGTACGTGGTGGCTGATCCTAATAATCCTCTTGCAAATACTGGCTGTGTTCATGGTTCGAGGTAGACCATACAGTGGAGATACAATCGTCACTGCCATGTTCCATTCTAACTCGACTAGCTGTTTACTTGGTTGTGTTCCTGCCCTACTGTCCTTCACTTGGAACGTTGTCCTACCAGTTGTATTAATGGTAAGCGATCATTCTTAACGAATTTAATCATAATCAATGATATCAAAATCAATGATAAAATCAATTAGATCGGTGTTATTAAATTTTCAGCAACTCTCAAAATTTATTTCAATTTAAAACCATATAATTCTAAACCCTTTAGTAAACTGTGGGTTATTCAATTTTCTTTTCTAAGGTTTGGTGCATAACGTTCTTCAAAAATGGAAATTTCCGCGAGTTGTTCGTGTGGCACCACGGCCTTGTCTTGGAATATTGGCCCCTGTGGGCTCGCCAAGTAGGATCTCTTCTCCAGTTACTTCCGGTGCTTGCCGTACCCTTCATCGCCGTCATCCAGAGCTATAGGTACTTAAATAATGGACCAAACGATATCCTAGAAGTAAGTAAAGTAAACCAAAAAAAACTAAAATAGTAATTTTAAAACTAATTTTATGCTGCTAGGAGTACGAACGTGATAACTACGTCAGTATTAATTAAACTGTAAATAATTTGTTTAGGTGTTAATTCAATAGAATTTTCTTTCGCAGAGGATTCAATTGTTGTACCGTCCACCGATTGGGGAACACATGGACGATTTGGCGATTCAAGAAGCCGCGGCGGCTTCTTTAAACAACAACGCGCTTTCTGCTAGCACGAATCTTGCTGCTGAGGATCCCCCGCCAAAATACACGCCGCCGCCTTCTTACACCACGGCAACGGGTGCAAGAATAGCAAAAATGTTGCGGCAAAGCATCAGGAGAAGTGTCAGAAGGATCGCGAATGTTCTTGGGGAGAGCAGTGGAATGCGCAATAGAAATCCTCCACCGGCTATTCAAATACAACCTCCTCCGCCTGACTATAACGACGTTTTAGTAGAGATGAACCAGAATCCTCAAAGTGAGTTGTCTACTATTGCCACTTCCAGTACGGGTTTAACAGCGGCGGACGTGGCTTGTATTCTGCGAAGTAGCTTCAGGCGCAGTACAATCCGGAGGAACCATATTGTCAACGATCAGACTTTGAGTTCGCTGAGTGCGGAAAATTTGGTGGAATCTGCGGCTCCGATTGGTGAAACGTCTTTGGTACTCGTTGTCGAGGCCGACAAAGATGTTAATATTTCATCTGTGATATAGATTTATAGTCGATTGTTCTCGAGAAATATTTCGCGCGAATTTTGCATAAAAAGTAATCACTGTGATTATAACTTTTTTTTTATTTATTTTCCTTTTTTTTTGTAAATACTTTAACGTGTGTCTTGTGGTTTAATAGTTTTATGTTTAAACAATTCAAATGAATATGTAAATATATTTAAAGGACTGATTTTATAAAAAAAAGAAACAAATTAAAATCATCACGATTATTAATATAAGCGTTTTTAAGTTTTATATATTTTATTTCATTTCCTTGTAATCTATTTCCATAATCTGACCAGGGGGAGCTAAAAATGGGAGATACTTATATTTAAAAAAATTGGAATTCTTGTTTCAGACGTGAAAATTGGTTTTTAAATTTTTCTGTAAAAATGAAGAAACCATGAACTAACGATCGCGACAAGTTCATAAAGTTTCATAGTCTCGCAAAAATTTATCGAATTGTTTTAAAGACAATACGAGAGGTTTATTCTCCTTGATTTTGCAAGTATCACACATAGTTTTAATCTTCATTTAATTTATGATAAGATTCTGTAAATTTAAATAATTTTGAAAAAAGTTTTGGGCAAAAATAGGAAAGTACGTTTTTATAATCGCCAATATAATTCTTAGGTTTCACCAAAACAGAAAAATATTATTATTTGTTTATTCTATACAGAATTTCACGACTTTTGATATATTATATGTGAATATCCATGAGACGTTAAAATTCGCGAATTCGAAAAAGGGATTCAAAGATCGCGATCTTCGTCACCTCTCCGAGTTTTACATATTGTATATCAAAACACGCAGAATTTTACACAGATTACTCCAATATAAATCTTAAAGCAATTTAGTTTACAATAAGTCAGTTAATCTGAAAAAACTAAACAATTTTCAACACCTAAAAACACCTTGTTATATTTACAGCAATTTCTTAAAAAGGAATAAAGGTAGCGGAATTAGTATTACATTTTCTGGAAACTTAAAACATTTTGATGTACAATTTATTAATATTGTTTCAAGCAATAAGACTAGGTAGACCGTTTAAAAACGACGTTGAAATTTAGAAAATTTGTATCCAGCAAGCAATAACTGTCAAAGCAACTACTCGATTTCATTCAAACTTATCAATATTTTTCACTTGATTCATAAGTAATTAGTGTGCAAAGTTTAAATAAAATCGAGACGAAAATAAGTTATGCAAATTTTTATATTATTTGGCCCTCGTAACAATTTTTTTTCAAATCTTACTACGTTTCTAGCCATATTCCTAGTTTGTTAGCTATATTTGTTAGCTACAACAAGTTTACTAGTTATATTTACTTGCTTTATTTCTGGTGTACTAGCTATATGTATTAGATATAATAAGTTTACTAGCTCTATTTCTAGTTTACTAGCTATATTTCTAACTATAGTAAGTTTAGTAGCTATAGTAAGTTTACTAGCAATATTTAATAGTTATAGTTACTTTACTATACAAGGGCCGGCGAGAGAATGTATCTCGTCTCGACGAGTTTAGCATTGTTCTACGCATTACCCCCACATTATTCCGAACGCGTGGTGTTTAGTTGTAGGCACGTGTTGTAACTAGCGCATGTTTCTTAACTCAAACTATATAATAATACAAATGTTTCTATTTGAAAATGATCTATCCTGTAAGTAAAAAGTAAAAATGTAATGGAAATGGAAATGCAGTCAATAAACGACTTGAAAGGACTGAATTTGGCGCGCACAGTTTGGCCCTCATACCTCGGCGAAGTACAGCTGATACTCTTGGCGGCCCGAGTATAGCTCTAATAAACAATATTTTTATTATAACTGGTAAACAATATTTTTGCCGCGGCTTATAGCTATTAAGCAATATTTTTGCAAAGTTTGACCTTTCTAACTAAAAAAAAAAATATACAAAAAAGCTACAAATACAAAAAATGCAATATTTGGCAGGTACGTAATATTTGCGAGAAATTATCCCATTTATTTATTCCTGCTTATCCTTCAGTTTTCCACCAAGTCGTAATTATTAGATTTACTTTCTTCCCGTAATTTTTGTACCAAAATTGACCTGAAAATTAAAAGAAAAAAAATCATAAACATATAATAAAATATCTGATCGTGACAGAAAAACCTTGTGGCGGTAATAATTTATGGCAATAAGTATTATTTTATCACTCATGCACAATAGAACTATCTTGATAAAATGTCACTATTAAGGTCGATTCCCAAATGCGCGACACTCAGTTACGCGACGTCGTGCGATATCGCCAGTCATATAGCGATTACATTGTTTTAAGTGGGAACGTCGCATAGCTGTTGCGTAGCCATAGTGAGAACGTGCCGCTCATTTAAAACAATGTAATCATTATTTGACAGGCGTTGTCGCGTGACGTCGCGTAGCTGAGTGACGCGTATATGAGAATCAGACTACTATTAAGACTAAATATATATATATATATATATATATATATATATATATATATATATATATATATATATATATATATATATATATATATATATATATATATATATATATATAGACTAATACTAAATATAGACTAAAGGCTATTTACAATATTTACACATAACTTGCATAACGCACACAAATATTCAATGTCGCTAGGTTACATTAAAATAAACAAATAAATAAAAATGAAATGAATACAAGCACGACCTCGGTATTAAAAAAGTGACGTGAAGTGTCAGAATTTTTTCATTTTTTATTCCATTTTTTTTTTTGGATGGCACCTGAATCCCAAACTTGTAAAAAGAGCGAAAGGTTGTCAATATTACTCGAGAGCGAAAATGTACGCACGAACGAAATGAGTACGCGCATTTTCCTTTGATGGCACCAACATCCCAAACTTGTAAGATACATCCCCTCGCATGAGTAACAAAAAATATTATTTGTAACTAGGGCGAAAGGTTGTCAATATTACTCGAGAGCGAAAATGTACGTACGAACGAAATGAGTACGCGCATTTTCCTTTGATGGCACCAACATCCCAAACTTGTAAGATACATCCCCTCGCATGAGTAACAAAAAATATTATTTGTAACTAGGGCGAAAGGTTGTCAATATTACTCGAGAGCGAAAATGTACGCACGAACGAAATGAGTACGCGCATTTTCCTTTGATGGCACCAACATCCCAAACTTGTAAGATACATCCCCTCGCATGAGTAACAAAAAATATTATTTGTAACTAGGGCGAAAGGTTGTCAATATTACTCGAGAGCGAAAATGTGCGCACGAACGAAGTGAGATTAATATTGACAACCTTTCGCCCTGGTTACAAAATATATTATTATTATTTGACATTAATATGATCTTACGCCACGAAACTTTTACAGATTACAACTGAATCGGAAGATGTGTATCCCGTGTTTATAATACGTGCTAATTAATCAGTTTTGACGAGTATTCATTAAATCTATATATAAATGCGGCCAGAGTGACAAAAATGAGTTAATAGTATTAGTTTTAGTGAGATTATATACAGGGTGCTTCAAAAAAATGTATACACACTTTAAACTATTGTAGTTTTCCCGCTCTACAAGGCTAATGTTATATTTCTTCGCCAGGTGCCAGCATAATCGTCCCTCTATGTTATATTATCAGTTGGAATTTGTAATATCAACATGGGGGACGTACGTTTGAGTTTTGAAGAACGTAAGCAGGTTATTAAGTGGTACTGGAAGTTTGAGAATGTAAATGAAGTTCAAAGACAGTGGAGAAGGGAGTATGATACAGAACCACCTTCAAGATTAACAATTACACGCATACGAGACAAATTCGAAGTTCATGGAACAGTGTGTGATGTGCATAAAGGTCATTCAGGTCGGCCTCGAACAGCTACAAGTGATGAGTCATCAACGGCAGTCTTGGAACTGTTTCAACGCTCTCCTAACAAATCTTCAAGGCAAGGGGCACGTGAAAGTGATGTAAGTGCTAGCAGCGTGCTACGCATTCTGAAGAGAGGCAAGTATCGTGTTTACATTCCAAGGCTGGTGCAACAGCTAAATGACGACGATCCAGATCGAAGGTTGCAATTTTGTGAATGGATTCAGGAGATGGTGATACGTGAACCGGGATTTATGGGTAGCATCATTTGGTCGGATGAAGCCCAATTCAAACTTAATGAAACTGTCAATAGGCACAATTGTGTTTACTGGGGTGAAGAAAATCCTCACATTACAATTGAAAAAGCTGTAAATTTGCCTGGTGTAAATGTGTGGTGCGGTTTGTCTTCAAGGGGACTCATTGGACCTTTTCGATTTGAAGGCACTGTAACTGGTATTAATTACCTAACAATGCTTGCTGATTCCATATTTCCTGCCATTCGTGCATTATACGGTAATGATGATTTTTATTTTCAACAAGATGGTGCTCCGCCGCACTATCACAGGGACGTACGAGCTTACCTGGATCAAAATTTGTCGGGACAGTGGATAGGACGCAGGGGGCCAATCGAGTTTCCAGCACGCTCTCCAGTCCTTACACCACTGGATTTCTTCTTGTGGGGCACAGTAAAAGATGAGGTGTACAAACGTAAACCACGTAACCTAGACATTCTTTGGAATGAGATTCAAGCAGTGTGTAGAGAAATCTTATTGGACGTTTTGATACGATGTACAGAATCAGTGGTGACTCGTACTCAGAATTGTATTGATGCTGCAGGTCACCAATTTGAACAGTATTAACATTTGTTATTTATGTTTCATTTACATTGGACTTTCAGCTTTCTATTTTCCTGAAATTTAACTTTGTAGAACGGTAAATAAATTTTCTATGGAAGTTCAAAGTGTGTATACATTTTTTTGAAGCACCTTGTATATATATATATATATATATCCCGTCTTATAATAATAATAACAATCTTTATTGCCAACAAAAGGGAAGGCTATCGACCATAAGGTCTTTCTGCTAGGGAATACTATGCTTTAGGTATACACTATTTGAACAAAAAAAGATGATATGAGTTGCTGTGGGATGATAGTCGTCGTATTCGTTATGGGCGTCATGATGATGGGATGTCTGCGAGTACGGTGCGTTAGGTCGGGTTTGATGCATAGTGAGTCGATGATTGCTCGATGTATGTCTTTAAATTTGGTTAGTAGTTGTTCGTGTCTATCCGAGATATTTGGAATTTGGGTCAGGACGTATATGAGATCACTGGGTGGGTTGTGGAGGATGCTGTTAGGATGTCTTAATTTCGTTATTACGCGCAACGATTTGGTTTCGGCTACTCCAAATCTGTCGGTTGTTCCTTTGTGTACATTACACATTATTATATGTCCGTAGTCAAGTATAGGCTTGCATATTGATTTGTAAATTTTGGTAGCAGTTTTTATAGAGATTCCGTTGTTGCCTGAAGACAAACAACGGAGGCTTCTTTGCACAGCCTTTTTTCCGTAAAGTAGCGTCAGTCTTGAATGTAAGTCTATAGTCGTAAGTCAATCCTCCGTATTTAATGAGTGGTGTCGGAGTTATGTCCATAGTGCCTAGCTGGAGGTGAGAAGTGTAACGGGATATTCTATGGTTAGGTATAAGGAAATGGCCTTTGATGGGGTTAAAAGATAGTCTCCATTAAACCACAAGAGAGTTTTGTCTGTGATTCTTTGGAGTTGGGAAATGGTCTTTTGCAGGTTATTGTTGTTATTGGGATTACCAATAGTTCCAGGTTCTTATTGAGATATTAATATGGCAGGACATATGACGAAAGCTTAATTTGGTTAATTTTGTTGTGAAGGTTCAAATTATGGATGTCGTGGCAAAATATGTTATATACTAAGGGGAGAGCCTTGTGGGCGGCCTTGAAGAGGTGTAAATTCAGGGAATATGAATGGTTAATTCTGATACGAAGGGATTTACTTTGAAGGAAACTCTTTAATATATGGAGTAGGTAAGGAGCGATTTCAATTTATTTTATAAAGCAGTCCGGCGTGCCACACGCTGTCAAATGCTTTATTACTGTCGAGGAAAAGGGCAGCAGAGGTTTTATTATTTAGGTAGGAAGTTTGAATATTCCTGGTAAGGATAATTAGATGATAAATTGTGGAATTGAATTAAATCCGAATTGGTATTTGCGGATTTGGTTCATGACGATGTTCCATAGTCTCGACTTTAGAATTTCACCAAGCACCGGCAGAAGTGTAATGGGGAGATAACTATTGTGGTCTTTTTCGGATTTATGGATGGTTATTATAATACCTCTTTTCCAGCAATTTGGAAAATATCTTTTTCTGAGGCAGAGGTTATAAAGTTTAAGGATGTACGATTGGATATTGTGTGGGACGTTTCTTAAGGTAGACTTTCGAGCAAGGCGGCTCTGGCGTCACTAACGCAGCGACACTGACGCGGCGACATAGCGATAGTATTATGCACTATGAAAATGTATGAGGCGCCATTCGAGCGCAGCGACACTGACGCTGAGCGCGTCAATGTCGCTGCGCTCGAGTGGCGCCTCATACATTTTTCTATAGCTATTTCCATAGTGCATAATACTATCGCTATGTCGCGGCGACTTTGACGCTGCGTTAGTGACGCCAAAGCCGCATTGCTCGGAAGTCTACCTTTATAAGGAGCTTTAATGAGATCGAGACTGGGGTAGCTATTTTTACCGTGGGATAAGGCGGTTTGAAATTCGTCATTCGTTACTTCGTCTATGTACTTCGTGTCGTTGTGTAAGAAAAAGTTATTGTACCAGGATGTGATTTTGTCGAAGTTGTTTTGGTCGAAGGAAGCGGAGGTAGAAGGAGTGAACGATTTGTGGGAGTGTATGGAGAAGAGGAGGGCTTTATCGCGTGAACGGTTTGTGGAAGTGTATGGAGAAGAGAAGAGCTTTATCGGGGTCGGTTGTGTAGTGTTCGTTGTTTATTGTCATGTCTAGTATTTTGAAGACTGTGTGGTATCTTGAGACAGTTTTATATTAAGAATAACCCATTCTATGAAGCACAACTTCTTTTTACACGTCATTTATACACTATCCGCTAACAAGTACCCATTTGAAATAGACAAAAAAAAAATTTAAATGACATCAGATCGTGAGTTTAGATTCTTACCTTATGTATAACACACCAACAATTATTCCAATAATAATAATCGCAGCAGGAGCTATGAGTATATAATATAGCTGATTTATCGGCGGTTTTGTATCCGATTTTATTATATCGAATCTGGAGCAATCATCGAACCCAACAGGACATACAACTACGTATATATTCTGATCCTCTGGAAAAGGAAACGGATAGTCGAATGGATCTCCAAGCATGCTTCCATCTCGTTCATCTTTTATAACTATCTCCAGACTATTATTGTTTCTAATATCAACGGGTGTACAATTCGATTCACACCTTCCAATTTCTATTCTGCTAAAAATAAGTTATTAAACATTATCTAACAAAGAAATTTAATTGTCTTGTCTAGTTTGGTCTCGTCTAGTCTGGTCAAAAAATAATTAAATTTTTATAAATGACAACGTATTGTTTTGTATGTTCCAATCAATCTACAATCAATATATAATCTATAATCAATATAAGACATACAATCAATATCTAATCTACAGTCAATACCTGATCTACAAGCAATATATGATCTACAATTATGTTTTGTTTTCCATCTACAATCATTAAATGATTCATTTTGTAAATAAATTGTTATACTTACTAAAGAAATCCATCTCGTATATTTTTGCGGTCGTCTAATTTAATTTTGGAGCTTCCATCGGAATCCTGGTATAAATGTGGATGGTTAATTTCAAGTGGTGGTGTTGAAACGGCTTTAGAATATCGACACTGTTCTTCCGTTCCGTCAATTGCTACTTCAACACTGACTTTGTAGAGACAACGGCTTTTATAAAAATTCGCGACGTCTTCGAGGTAATGATATCTGGTTAACAGCAGAAATTTCGATATTCTTGGAATGCAGGGTACGTACATGAAACACTGTTCGCATAAATTCAATGTGGTGGAAAGATTTTTGTGAAGTTCAATGTCCCAAGTTATGTTTACATATCTTTCTTCTTCCAAGCTTGCAGACAAGGTTTTTATCCATTCTTTCCCGTTGCATGCTAATAAGTTTCAAAATATATTTTACAGGTTTAAAGTACATGATGGAATAATTTGTTAGGTATAGTTGAAGATGAAGAGTTATAGTTGAAAGGTTGTTGAGGGAGGAATAGTTGATGTGGTTGAAACAGTATGGAGAATTTGAAGGTGCACGCCACTGGCGGTGCATTCAACGCCAATACCATACAGTACATTACAAGTCCAAAAAGGACAAGAATCCATTTTAGTTGTTTTCAAAATGAATTTTATTTATTTACCTTTTTGTGCGACGATAATATAGGCGAAGCAGGCTATCAGAAGGAATAAAACTTTTTTGAAACTTTTACAACACATTTTTACACGATAATTGTTTGCGTGTTTAATGGTATAGGTTTGCGTAACTTCTGGCACCGTACAAAGGATGAATTTCCTGTTTCAAAGTAATGATTCATCCTGAGGTTAGATAACCAAGTTTGTTCCACGCTTTTTATAGATATTCGTCAATAATCATTGATTCATAGGGTTTGAAGGCTAAATATATTTTTTTTAAAATACTTAGTTATTATTTAAATATAAGTATAAGTAGAAGAAGAATGTCAATACCTCAAAAACTGATAATGTTACAGATGTAAAATTTGGTATTTAGATTCTGTTTTAAAAATAACAAGACACGTATTTCACCATTTTTTTAAAATCCTATTAAAAGGGCTGAACATTGTAGATTGAATATTTGTATAACCTATGTGTATGAAACCGAATACACCACAATAACAAACATTGCCAATTAGATTCCTCTTACAAAATAGAGAAACACGTGTTTTGCAATTTTCCGAAAATCAAGTTAGGCGGCTGTAAATGAAACATTAAAAACTGGAGATGTTACAGTTGTGAAAATTTGTGTTTAAATGCTTCTTCGCCATGGCAAACTGAGTTCCCTGCCGGATATAGTGCAATAGCAACTGCAATATTTAAGCAGAATTTACATTAACACACAATCCATTCCCCAATAAAATGTGTTCCGTCAAAAAATTAAAAGTATCATGTTTCCTTGTTAGCTTCAATAGCGACATTAATGATGTCGTTACCGAAAAAGAAATCCGTCGCGACAATATTCGCACTCTGCCACCACTTATTTCTATACCAACTGGTCACGTGACGGTTCACCTGGTCGGCATACTTCCTCAACGTGTCTTTCTTGAATACTAAATTGAAAGTGTTGGGCGTTAGTTCGGCCATCGCTGCCCACATCGGATTTGCACCTGTCGGATGTTTGTCGGCCAGAGATTTTAGAAATGCATGCAGCTCCTCCAGTTCTGTTTTATCACCCCAATATTCTATCAACGGATCCCATAACCAAGGATATTCTGAAAAAAAAGACAACACTACAAGAGAAAATATGCATTATTAGATAGATGAATGACTAGATAGATGTATGTCTAGATAGATACATTACTAAATATATGTATGACTAGATGGATGCATGTCTAGATAGATGCATGACTAGATAGTCTATCTAGTCTTAATAGACCTTTTTACAGTTAGATAAGCGCATGCGTTTCCGCCAAGTTTGAAAGGCGCGAATATTAGGGTTTCGGGCACATATTTATTTATATGTCAAAAAGTTCTGGCACTTTTTGACGTATAACATGGCGGAAATTGACACATATGCACACAAAAATTTCAATTATGAAAAGGTCTATGAACACGTTATACCTGACTTTACTTGAGTTAACATTTAACATAATAATCTATTTTCTAGATATTGAGGCACCTGTGAATGGCACTTATAAGTTATCCGAGACGGTACCGGATTATCTGTCGGGCATAGTTTTCCAAAGACACCACTTGGCTTCCGGAAATCCGTCGGGCACGATAAAATTCCAGCCGGCGTTCAATCTGGCGGTGGTCTGGATGATAGTGTTCGTGTCGCTGAGCAAAGGGCTGCGCTCGTACGGCAAGGTCATCTACGTCTTCACGCTGCTGCCCATTTTCGGCACGTTCGTCCTGTGCGCCAAGCTGCTTGGCATGATGCCACCCGATCTAATCAACATCGTCTTTCCGGAAACGTCGTGGAGCGAATTCTTTGTCAACTCAAAGGTAAGAAAATTTAACGAACAAGACCAGATAGAGAAGACTAGACAGCCCACACATATTCGAGTGCATCAAAGTGTTATTGGAAGGAACATTTCTGAATGATCTCATAGTTTCAAGTTTTGGGATCACAATCAGAAGATACCAGATCTGATTGCTAGTTGTCGTTAGTTCATTTAGTTCACGTTTTACGAAGTAAAACGCTATCCAGGGTGCACCACAAGGAGGCGAACTAACGTTACACCCCAGGACTAGACAGACAAGACTTGAGATGATATGAATATCAAACTAACTTTGAAGCTTCGAATACAATATCATCGAAAAACTCAAAAAATATAAGTTTTAATTTCACTAATTGGTCAAATCTTTAAGTTGATCAGTTGATCAATGAAAACACAAGCAAACCGTTATAATAACGTAACGTTTTTTATTTTAGAGTTGGTTGGCGGCATGTCAAGAGGTTTTCTTAACATGGGGTTTGTTGGGAGCTGCCGTGATGCAAATCGCGTCGCACAACAAGAACAAGCAATTACTGCAACGAGATTCTAGTCTAATAGCTGTTATAACTATAACTGTCTTATTGTTAGTCGCGTTTCTAGCCAATACTTGTGTTCAAATCTTGAAGGCCAAGCGATACACCTACCAGCCAGATTCCTTCGGTAAGCAATAGTTAAATGGGACATGGTAAAGAATACGGGATTTTCTGAAACTTAGTGTTGCGGACTTTTTACCTGGTGTAACTGTTAATCATCTTTTGCACTCTTTAACTAAGATCCGGAAGCAAAAATTAAGCTTCTACGTTACCTGGTTCAATAAATATTCATGTTTTTGTTGAAAGTAGTTGTTGACAATTTCAAGATGACAGATAGTAGATCCGAACGCAACTAACTCGACGTTGCTTTTGACTAACTCGGCGTTGTAGTTTTTCATATGAACATGCATATAAACAAAAATAAACGTGGCAGCGTCGAGTCAGTTGAGTTCGCATCTACTATCTGTCATCTTTGAAAATGTCAACAATTATTTTAAATAAAAACAAGAATATTTATTGAACCAGACAACGTAGAAGCTTAATTTTTGCTTCCGGATCTTAGTTAAAGATTGCCAAAGACAATTAGCAACAGTTACACCAAATAAAAAGTCCGCAACAGTAAGTTTAAAAAAATCCCGAATTTTTTACCTAAGCCGATACATGCTGTGTTGATGGCAGATCGCTAGATCCCTTTGTTTCATTCTTATGTTACAATAAATATTATGGTATTTATTATACCTTTGTGTTGATTTAGAAAAAATCTCGACGTATGCGTTTATGAGACCCGCCAAAGATCTTCTGCCGCCCAGTCTTGCCGCCACTCCAGTCAAATACATGATCCATAATTCTTTTATTGTCGGCGAGCGGGTTTCAAGGCCGCGCATGGATTCGTCCACAGAGAGTGGATACCAAGTGAGTAAACTGTTTCTAGAAAAATTCTTTAAAAGACACTAAATATTCATTAGACAAGACAAGGCCGATTCTCATATACGCGACACTCAGCTACGCGACATCGCCTGTCAAATAATGATACATTGTTTTAAATGGGCACGTTCTCACTATGGCTACGCGACGTATCCATTTAAAACAATGTAATCATTATTTGACAATCGATGTCGCACGACTTCGCGTAGCTTAGTGTCGCGCATATGGGACTCGACCTTAATTTGTGGACCACTGAGCCGACGAATTTATGAAATCGTCAATTTTCAAATTAAAACATTATCTTCAGGTTTTGCGGTTCGCAACCGAATTAATTCCGGCGACGTTCGCAATTCTCGGCGCCGACCAAATCTCGCCCTTCTGGACGGTCCTCTTCTACTTCATCCTGATTCTCTTCGGCATAGCTCAACAACTGGCCATCTGCGTTGCGTCATCACGGGCATCTTGGCCATCAAAGCGAGTCTTAAAATCCTGGGAGACAACAATAACGTTCTTAAGCTGCGCTTGTGGTTTCATTCTAGGCCTACCTATGACAACAGAGGTAGTTCAAACAAATTTACCATGGATCGATATTCGATAAATCTGCGTGTTTTTTGTTGGCAATATTATTTTCTTTTTTTAGTTTGGAATTGATGTAGTTTACTTCTTGGACCTGACTATCGGCGGTACGTGGTGGCTGCTCCTAATAATCCTCTTGCAAATACTGGCTGTGTTCATGGTTCGAGGTAGACCATACAGTGGAGATACAATCGTCACTGCCATGTTCCATTCCAACTCGACTAGCTGTTTACTTGGTTGTGTTCCTGCCCTACTGTCCTTCACTTGGAACGATATCCTACCAGTGGTATTAATGGTAAGCGATCATTCTTAACGAATTTAATCATAATCAATGATATCAAAATCAATGATATACAATAATCAATTAGATCGGTGCTATTAAATTTTCAGCAACTCTCGAAATTTATTTCAATTTAAAATCATATCATTCTAAACCCTTTACTAATCTGTGGGTTATTAAATTTTCTTTTCTAAGGTTTGGTGCATAACGTTCTTCAAAAATGGAAATTTCCGCGAGTTGTTCGTGTGGCACCACGGCCTTGTCTTGGAATATTGGCCCCTGTGGGCTCGCCAAGTAGGATCTCTTCTCCAGTTACTTCCGGTGCTTGCCGTACCCTTCATCGCCGTCATACAGAGCTATAGGTACTTAAATAATGGACCAAACGATATCCTAGAAGTAAGTAAAGTAAACCAAAAAAAACTAAAATAGTAATTTTAAAACTAAGTTAGTGCTGCTAGGAGTACGAACGTGATGACTACGTCAGAATTAATAAAACTGTAAATAATTTGTTTAGGTGTTAATTCAATAGAATTTTCTTTCGCAGAGGATGCAATTGTTGTACCGTCCACCGATTGGGGAACACATGGACGATTTGGCGATTCAAGAAGCCGCGGCGGCTTCTTTAAACAACAACGCGCTTTCTGCTAGCACGAATCTTGCTGCTGAGGATCCCCCGCCAAAATACACGCCGCCGCCTTCTTACACCACGGCAACGGGTGCAAGAATAGCAAAAATGTTGCGGCAAAGCATCAGGAGAAGTGTCAGAAGGATCGCGAATGTTCTTGGGGAGAGCAGTGGAATGCGTAATAGAAATCCTCCTCCGGCTATTCAAATACAACCTCCTCCGCCTGACTATAACGACGTTTTAGTAGAGATGAACCAGAATCCTCAAAGTGAGTTGTCTACTATTGCCACTTCCAGTACGGGTTTAACAGCGGCGGACGTGGCTTGTATTCTGCGAAGTAGCTTCAGGCGCAGTACAATCCGGAGGAACCATATTGTCAACGATCAGACTTTGAGTTCGCTGAGTGCGGAAAATTTGGTGGAATCTGCGGCTCCGATTGGTGAAACGTCTTTGGTACTCGTGGTCGAGGCCGACAAAGATGTTAATATTTCATCTGTGATATAGATTTATAGTCGATTGTTCTCGAGAAATATTTCGCGCGAATTTTGCATAAAAAGTAATCACTGTGATTATAACTTTTTTTTTATTTATTTTCCTTTTTTTTGTAAATACTTTAACGTGTGTCTTGTGGTTTAATAGTTTTATGTTTAAACAATTCAAATGAATATGTAAATATATTTAAAGGACTGATTTTATAAAAAAAAAAGAAACAAATTAAAATCATCACGATTATTAATATAAGCGTTTTTAAGTTTTATATATTTTATTTCATTTCCTTGTAATCTATTTTCATAATCTGACCAGGGGGAGCAAAAAATGCGGGATACTTATATTTTAAAAAAATTGGAGATTTTACAGACGTGAAAATTGGTATTTAAATTTTTCTGTAAAAATGAAGAAACCTTCAACGATGGCGACAAGTTCATAAAGTTTCATAGTCTCGCAAAAATTTATCGAATTGTTTTAAAGACAATACGAGAGGTTTATTCTCCTTGTTTTTGCAAGTATCACACATAGTTTTAATCTTCATTTAATTTATGATAAGATTCAGTAAATTTAAATAATTTTGAAAAAAGTTATGGGCAAAAATAGGAAAGTACGTTTTTATAATCGCCAATATAATTCTTAGGTTTCACCAAAACGGAAAAATATTATTATTTGTTTATTCTATACAGAATTTCACGACTTTTAATATATTATATGTGAATATCCATGAGATCTTAAAATTCGCGAATTCGAAAAAGAGATTCAAAGATCGCGATTTTCGTCACCTCTCCGAGTTTTACATATTGTATATCAAAACACTCAGAATTTTACACAGATTACTCCAATATAAATCTTAAAGCAATTTAGTTTACAATAAGTCAGTTAATCTGAAACAATTTTCAACACCTAAAAACACCTTGTTATATTTACAGCGATTTCTTAAAAAGGAATAAAAGGAGCGGAATTAGTTTTACATTTTCTAGAAACTTTTGATGTACAATTTATTAATATTGTTTCAAGCAATAAGACTAGGTAGACCGTTTAAAAACGAAGTTGAAATTTAGAAAATTTGTCTCCAGCAAGCAATAACTGTCAAACCAACTACTTGATTTCATTCAAACTTATCAATATTTTTCGCTTGATTCATAAGTAATAAGTTTGCAAAGTTTGAATAAAATCGAGACGAAAATAAGTTATGTTTAAGTTATATTTTTATAAGTTTAGTAGTTATATTTACTTGCTTTATTTCTGGTTTACTAGCTATATGTACTGGATATATTAAGTTTAGTAGCTCTATTTCCAGTTTACTAGCTATATTTCTAACTATAGTAGGTTTACTAGCTATAGTGAGTTTACTAGCAATATTTATTAGCTATAGTTAGTTTACCAAACAAGGGCCGGCGAGAGAATGCATCTCGTCTCGACGAGTTTTGCATTGTTCTGCGCATACCCCCACATTATTCCGAGCGCGCGGTGTTTAGTCGGCACGTGTTCTAACTAGCGCATGTTTCTTAACGCAAGCTATATAATTATACAAATGTTTCTCTTTGAAAATATTCTATTCGGTAAGTAAAAAGTAAAAATGTAGTAGAAATAGTATTATTAAGTAGTAAGTAGTAGTAGAAATAATAAGGAGACATAGTAAGTAATATAGTAGTAGTAGTAAGTAGAAATTCAGTCAATAAAGGACTTCGACCGGACCTCGGAAAGGACCTCGGCGCAGTCTCTCGGCGGCCCGAGTATAGCTCTAGTAAAAAATATTTTTATCATAGCTGGTAAACAATATTTTTATAGACGCGGCTTATAGCTATTAAGCAATATTTTTGCAAAGTTTGCCCTTTCTAAAAAAAATACAAAAGCTACAAATACAAAGAATGCAATATTTGGCGGGTACGTAATATTTGCGAAAAATTATCCCATTTATTTTTTCCTGCTTATCCTTTGGTTTTCCACCATGTCGTAATTATTAGAATTATTTTCTTCCCGTATTTTTTTTACCAAAATTGACCTGAAAATTAAAAGAAAAAAAAATCATAAAAAATCAGAACATGTAATAAAATATCTGATCGTGACAGAAACACCTTGTAGCGGTAATAATTTTTGGCAATAAGTATTATTCTATCACTCACACACAATAGTTTCTTGGTGCACGTTTTTTAGTGCGATAAAATATCACTATTAGTCTATTTACACATAACTTGGATAACGCACGCAAATATTCAATATCGCTAGGTTACATTAAAATAAACAAAAAAATAAAAATAAAATTAATACAATCAAGACCTCGGTATTAAAAAAGTGACGTGTCAGAATTTTTGATTCCATTTTTTATGGATGGCACCTGAATCCCAAACTTGTAAGATACATCCCCTCGCATGAGTAATAAAACATATTATTTGTAACTAGGGCGAAAGGTTATCAATATTACTCGAGAGCGAAAATGTGCGCACAAACGAAATTAGTGTACGCATTTTTATTTGATGGCACCAGCATCCCAAACTTGTAAGATACATCCCCTTGCATGAGTAACAAAAAATATTATTTGTAACTAGGGCGAAAGGTTGTCAATATTAATCGAGAACGAAGTGATTGTCAATATTAATCGAGAGCGAAAATGTGCGCACGAACGAAGTAAGCATTTTCGCTCTCGATTAATATTGACAACCTTTCGCCCTAGTTACAAAATAAATTATTATTATTTGACATTAATATGATCTTACGCCACGAAATTTTTACAGATTATAACTGAATCGGAAGATGTGTATCCCGTGTCTACAATACGTGTTAATTAATCAGTTTTGACGAGTATTCATTAAATCTATATATAAATGCGGCGAGAGTTACAAAAATGAGTTAATAGTATTAGTTTTAGTGAGATATATATATATATATATATATATATATATATATATATATATATATATATATATATATCTCACTAAAACTAATACTGTACAAAAAAAGAAGATATGAGTTGCTGTGGGATGATAGTCGTCGTATTCGTCATGGGCGTCATATAATGATGGGATGTCTGCGATTACGGTGCGTTAGGTCGGGTTTGATGCATAGTGAGTCGATGATTGCTCGATGTATGTCTTTAAATTTGGTTAGTAGTTTTTCGTGTCTATCCGAGATATTTGGAATTTGGGTCAGGAAGTATATGAGATCATTGAGTAGGTTGTGGAGGATGCTGTTAGGATGTCTTAATTTCGTTATTAAGCGCAACGATTTGGTTTCGGCTACTCCCAATCTGTCGGTTGTTCCTTTGTGTACATTACACATTATTATATGTCCGTAGTCAAGTATAAGCCTGCATATTGATTTGTAAATTTTGGTAGCAGTTTTTATAGAGATTCCGTTGTTGCCGGAAGACAAACAACGGAGGCTTCTTTGCACAGCCTTTTTTCCGTAAAGTAGCGTCAGTCTTGAATGTAATTCTATAGTCGGAAGTCAATCCTCGGTATTTAATGAGTGGTGTCGGAGTTATGTCCATAGTGCCTAGCTGGAGGTGAGAAGTGTTACGGGATATTCTATGGTTAGGTATAAGGAAATGGCATTTGATAGGGTTAAAAGATAGTCTCCATTAAACCACAAGAGAGTTTTGTCTGTGATTCTTTGGAGTTGGGCAATGGTCTTTTGCAGGTTATTGTTGTTATTGGGATTACCAATAGTTACAGGTTCTTATTGAGATATTAATATGGCAGGGCATATGACGAAAGCTTAATTTAGTTAATTTTGTTGTGAAGGTTCAAATTATGGATGTCGTGGCAAAATATGTTATATACTAAGGGGGAGAGCCTTGTGGGCGGGCTTGAAGAGGTGTAAATTCAGGGAATATGAATGGTTAATTCTGATACGAAGGGATTTACTTTGAAGGAAACTCTTTAATATATGGAGTAGATAAGGAGAGATTTGAATTTATTTTATAAAGCAGTCCGGCGTGCCACACGCTGTCAAATGCTTTATTACTGTCGAGGAAAAGGGCAGCAGAGGTTTTATTATTTAGGTAGGAAGTTTGAATATTCCTGGTAAGGATTATTAGATGATAATTTGTGGAATTGAATTAAATCCGAATTGGTATTTGCGGAAGTGGTTTATGACGATGTTCCATATTCTCGACTTTAGAATGTGTTCTAGGATTTCACCAAGCACCGGCAGAAGTGTAATGGGGAGATAACTATTGTGGTCTTGTCCGGATTTATGGATGGTTATTATAATACCTCTTTTCCAGCAATTTGGAAAATATCTTTTTCTGAGGCAGAGGTTATAAAGTTTAAAGATGTACGATTGGATATTGTGTGGGACGTTTCTTAAGGTAGACTTCCGAGCAAGGCGGCTCTGGCGTCACTAACGCAGCGACACTGACGCGGCGACATAGCGATAGTATTATGCACTATGAAAAAGTATGAGGCGCCATTCGAGCGCAGCGACACTGACGCTGAGCGCGTCAATGTCGCTGCGCTCGAGTGGCGCCTCATACATTTTCATATAGCTATTTCCATAGTGCATAATAATATCGCTATGTCGCGGCGGCTTTAACGCTGCGTTAGTGACGCCAGAGCCGCATTGCTCGGAAGTCTATCTTTATAAGGAGCTTTAATGAGATCGGGACTGGGGTAGCTATTTTTACCGTAGGATAATGCGGTTTGAAATTCGTCATTCGTTACTTCGTCTATGTACTTCGTGTCGTTGTGTAAGAAAAAGTTATTGTACCAGGATGTGACTTTGTCGAAGTTGTTTTGGTCGAAGGAAGCGGAGGTAGAAGGAGTGAACGATTTGTGGAAGTCTATGGAAAGGAGGAGGGCTTTATCGCGTGAACGATTTGTGGAAGTGCATGGAGAAGAGAAGAGTTTTTTATATCGGGATCGGTTGTGTAGTGTTCGTTGTTTATTGTCATCTCTAGTATTTTGAAGACTGTGGTATCTTGAGACCGTTTAATATTAATAATAACACATTCTATGAAGCACGGCTTCTTTTTACACGTCTTTTATAAACTATCCACTACTAAGTACCCATTTGAAATAGACAGCATAAAGATTTTTTAAATTAGATCAAATCGTGAGTTTAGATTTTTACCTTGTGTATAGCACACCAACAATTATTCCAATAATAATAATCGCAACAGGAGCTATGAGTATATAATATAGCTGATTTATCGGCGGATTTGTATCCGGTTTTATTATATCGAATCTGGAGCAGTTATCGAACCCAACAGGACATACAACTACGTATATATTCTGATCCTCTGGAAAAGGAAACGGATAGTCGAATGGATCTCCAAGTATGCTTCCATCTCGTGTATATTGTATAACTCTCTCCAGACTATTATTGTTTCTAATATCAACGAGTGTACAATTCGTTTCACACCTGCCAATTTCTATTGTGCTAAAAATAAGTTATTAAACATTATCTAACAAAGAAATTTAGTCTTGTCTAGTTTGGTCTCGTCTGGTCAAAAAATAATTAGCCTTTATAAATGACAACGTATTGTTTTATATGTTCCAATCAATCTACAATCAATATATAATCTAGAATCAATATAAGACCTACAAACAATACATGATCTACAAACAATATATGATCTACAATTATGTTTTGTTGTCCATCTACAATCAATATGTGATCTACAATCAATAAATGATTCCGTTTGTAATTAAATTGTTATACTTACTAAAGAAATCCATCTCGTATATTTTTGCGGTCGTCTAATTTAATTTTGGAGCTTCCATCGGAATCCCGGTATAAATGTGGATGGTTTATTTCAAGTGGTGGTGTTAAAACGATTTTAGAATATCGACACTGTTCTTCCGTTCCGTTAAATACTGCTTGAACACTGACTTTGTAGAGACAACGGCTTTTATAAAAAATCGCGACGTCTTCGAGGTAATTTTTTCTGGTCAACCAGACAAATTTCGATATTATTGGAATGCAGGGTACGTACATGAAACACTGTTCGCATAAATTCAATGTGGTGTAAAGATTTTTGTGAAGTTCAATGTCCCAAGTTATGTTTACATATCTTTCTTCTTCCAAGCTTGCAGACAAGGTGCTTAACCATTTCTTCCCGTTGCATGCTAATAAGTTTCAAAATATATTTTACAGGTTTAAAATACATGATGGAATAATTGATGAGGTATAGTTGAAGATGAAGAGCTTTAGTTGAAAGGTTGTGGAGAGTGGAATAGTTGAGTTGGTTGGAATACCATGGAGAATTTAAGGTGCACGCCACCGGTGGTGCCTTCAACGCCAAGATCATGCAGTACATTACAAGTCCAAAAAGGACAAGAATCTGTTATAGTTGTTTTCAATATGAATTGTATTTATTTACCTCTTCGTGCGACGATAATATAGGCGAAGGCTATCAGAAGGAATAAAACTTTTTTGAATCTTTTACAACACATTTTTACACGATGATTGTTTTCGTGTTCTATGGTATAGGTTTGCGTAGCTTCTGGCACCGCATACAAAGGATGAATTTAATGTTTCAAAGTAATGATTCATCCTGAGGTTAGATACCCTAATTTATTCCCCGCTTTTTATAAATATCGTTGATTCTTGAAGCTTTTTATAGATATCCTTATCAATGATTCATAGGGTTTAAATGCTAAATATATTTTTTTTAAATACTTAGTTTTTACTTAAATATAAGTATAAGTAGAAGAAGAATGTCTATATCTCAAAAACTAAAAATGTTACAGATGTGAAATTTGGTATTTAGATTCTGTTTTAAAAATAAAAAAGACACGTATTAAACCATTTTTAAAAAATTCTATTAAAAGGGCCGAAAACTGTAGATTGTATAACCTATATGTATGAAACCGAATACACCACAATAACAAACATTGCCAATTAGATTCCTCTTACAAAATAGAGAAACACGTGTTTTGCAATTTTCCGAAAATCGAGTTAGGCGGCTGTAAATGAAACATTAAAAACTGGAGATGTTACAGTTGTGAAAATTGGTGTTTAAATGCTTCTTCGCCATTGCAAACAGAGTTCCCTGCCGGATATAGTGCAATAGCAACTGCAATATTTAAGCAGAATTTACATTAACACACAATCCATTCCCCAATAAAATTTATTCCGTCAAAAAATTAAAAGTATCATGTTTCCTTGTTAGCTTCAATAGCGACATTAATGATGTCGTTACCGAAAAAGAAATCCGTCGCGACAATATTCGCACTCTTCCACCACTTATTTCTATACCAACTGGTCACGTGACGGTTCACCTGGTCGGCATACTTCCTCAACGTGTCTTTCTTGAATACTAAATTGAAAGTGTTGGGCGTTAGTTCGGCCATCGCTGCCCACATCGGATTTGCACCGGTCGGATGTTTGTCGGCCAGAGATTCTAGAAATGCATGCAGCTCCTCCAGTTCTGTTTTATCACCCCAATATTCTATCAACGGATCCCATAACCAAGGATATTCTGAAAAAAAAAAGAGAAAATAACACTACAAGAGAAAATATGCATTATTAGATAGATGAAGGACTAGATAGATGTATGTCTAGATAGATGCATTACTAAATATATGTATGACTAGATGGATGCATGTCTAGATAGATGCATGACTAGATAGTCTATCTAGTCTTAATAGACCTTTTTACGGTTAGATAAGCGCATGCGTTTCCTCCAAGTTTGAAAGGCGCGAATATTAAGGTTTCGGGCACATATTTAGTTATATGTCAAAAAGTTCTGGAAGTTCTTTTTGACGTATAACATGGCGAAAATTGACACATGTGCACAAAAAAATTTCAACTATAAAAAGATCTATTGTTGGTCGATTAAAAGCAAAATGTCTTACCATCTACAATATCTTGTTGTGCGTAAGAAACAATCAAATTCTTTTTATAATACCAGATTTCTTGGAAAGTGGGTCCTCTTTTGGCCTTGGCCTTCAGATTGGGCCAAAGTATAAAATCTCCCAGAGTGTCGTAGATTATTTTCACTAATTTCTTGTGTGTATTGGTGCTCAGCGGTATAGGAAATCTATGAAAATGTAAGACTACCACTTCCTGCGGACTGATTTTCAAAAATGTCCTCAGCTGATCTAGCAGCGGCTGCAGGTATCCAAGCGGAATTAAGTCATGATTTATTGTGAATCTGTTATTTAAGAGAAATGTTAGTCTTTCTAGAAAGTGGTATAAGTCAAAATTTTATTATTTAAGGATTTATATTTATATACGGCGCATAGTTAAGGTTTACGTTTGATTCAATTTTAATAATATTGTTGAATCAATTCGGATGTTGAATCAATTTTTAATAACACTAAAGACCGATTCTCATATACGCGACACTCGGCTACGCGACGTCACGCGACATCTCCTGTCAAATAATGATTACATTATTTAAAATGGGGACGTTCTCACTATGGCTACGCGACGTGACCATTTAAAATGTAATCATTATTTGGTCTGAAAATGAACTTCTCCAAAACGAAGATCATGACAAATCTCGTCATGAGCGAAAGTATAAACATCGATAACACCGAAATCGAATGGGTCGAAAAATATATGTACCTGGGCCACGAGGTAAGAATATCTAGAGACAATCAAACATGCGAGCTGCACAGAAGAATCGGCCTAGGATGGGCGGTCTATAGGAAATATGATGTGAACTTTCGATAATAGGCGGCCTATGGAAAGTTAGAACATGTCTTCAAGAGCGAACTCCCCATCTGCCAGGAAAGAAAAGTGTTCGACCAATGCGTTCTGCCAGTGCTCACATATGGCGCAGAAACACTCACCTTAACGACGACATCCGCGAAAAACTCAAAGTAGCACAACGCAAGATGGAAAGGTCAATGATTGGATTGAGTTTGAGAGACCACGTCACAAACCAGGACCTGCGGCGAAGAATCGGGGTGAAAGACATCGTCGAGCAAATAACCACATTGAAGTGGAATTGGGCGGGACAATGACAGTGGAATTGGGCCGACAAACATCCGACCGGTGTAAATCCGATGTGGGCAGCGATGGCCGAACTAACGCCCAACACTTTCAATTTAGTATTCAAGAAAGACACGTTGAGGAAGTATGCCGACCAGGTGAACCGTCACGTGACCAGTTGGTATAGAAATAAGTGGTGGAAGAGTGCGAATATTGTCGCGACGGATTTCTTTTTCGGAAACGACATCATTAATGTGGCCAGAACGGGCGACGACAGGTGGACAAAGAGGTTGTTGGAATGGAGGCCTCGCACCGATAAGCGAAACAGAGGAAGACCATCTACACGTTGGACAGCTGAGCTGAAAAGAATCGCAAATAATTGGATCCAGACAGGCCAAGATAGAAATGGGTGGAGGGCCATGAGGGAGGCCTATGTCCAGCAGTGGACTTTCTAAGGGCTGGTTGATGAATCATTATTTGACTAGCAATGTCGCACGACGTCGCTCGTGTCGCGTATATGGGAATCGACCTTAACACGGCACAGTGACCTGCCAGTCTGTTTAAAAATGAAAGTTTTCGATTAGTGCGTATTGCTAGTGACTACCTACGCCACTTAAATCGGAACATTGACCATCTCATCCGCATAAAAGCTCCTTGCACATTGCAAGATGGAAACATCGATGCTCGGCGTCTCGCTACGAGACCATATCAAAAACGAAGACCTACGCCGAACAACAGGAGTCACAGATGTAGTGCGCATTACAAGGAGGGTCACCTGGCCCAAATGTCAGATGGACCAAGAGACTCCTGGAGTGGAGACCAAGAGCAGATAGGCGAAACAGAGGAAGACCCCCCACATGGTCGATTGATGATATCAAGAGAACAGGGGGAGCCTGGATGAGAGAGGCCCAAGACAGGAAGAAATGGGGAGACAGTAGACGCAGAGGGCTGTATGATGACTGATCTATTTTTTGCTCATAAATTCCTGCGTTAAAAAGAAAAGATCGATTTGTAATTCTATTTGAGAGTTTTCAAAAGTCGAATTCATTATTCACGAGCTCAATTTTTTTTTTAAATAATATTATTATTCATCTGAAGTACTACGCGTCGACGAGTCGCTAATCCAATTATATTATGCCAGGGGAATTTAACACAATTTGAAATGGCAAAGCGAACATTAAATAGCAATTTTCGCATCCCTAACATCTCCAAATTTTGATATCCCTCATTTGCAACCCACGTAGAATAGGGTTGAGAACGAATCACATTCGAAATAGTTTAATAATTATTTCGATGGACTTATAGACTTATTACTCTTAAAAAAAAGCGATAACATTGTCTTACAAAACTTTTTGATTGTTGCACGAAAAAATTGTGCTGCATGTAATAACAATGAATCTGTATACAATAACCTATTACTTTTTTGTTGAAAAAAAAAACATTGTGCCAGTCAACCGATAATTGTTTCATATCATTTAACATTTACTTTACTTACTCAGGAGTAACAAACCCGTAATGTCCCACGCGAAAATCAAGAAATCTAATTCCGTAAACGAGCTGTTGCCATACGGAGACCTCCTGGTTCATCGCTTGCATTTGAAATATTTTTCCTTTCCCCAAATACGAGCCGGAATTGTGAGTGCCTGGTATCATTATCTCCCCAATCCTTTTATCCGCGATTTTATCACTGTCAAAATATGAAAAGTTATTAAAACTTTGTTCTCGGCAAACACAAGAAAAGATTATACAAACCTCCTAATAATTTTTGAGCACTAAAGAAAACTATATCTACATCTACATTAAATATCTACATCTATATCTTTATCTGCATCTACATCTACATCTGCATCTACATCTATATCTATATCTACATCTACATCTACATCTACATCTATATCTGCATCTACATCTATATCTATATCTGCATCTACATCTACATCTACATCTGCATCTACATCTACATCTATATCTATATCTATATCTATATCTATATCTATATCTATATCTATATCTATATCTATATCTATATCTACATCTACATCTACATTGACAACTACATAATTTGTAATTCTTCTTATGTGTGCCGTACTCTTGTGAGAGTGTAGGCGACCTCTCGCGCATAGTTGTGGAACGTATCGTCGCACTAATATGCGAGACCTAGCAGTTTATCGCCGATTCCGAACGGCACTATTTAAGAGGTTTTCTTGACCGGTGTGAAACTGGCAATAACTTTCAGCAATAAAAATTTTGCTTAAAATTTTTATTTCAAAAGGCTATAACTTTCTTATTGATTTATTTATTGTGGAAATGATGTTGGAAAATTTTGGAAAATAATACACTTAATATGAATATTTATTGATCTTTAATATGATTATTATGCCTACGTGTAAAAAGAAAATTAAATTTTGTTGGAATATTTTATGAGGTGACTTACTGTGCAACAGTTCTGTGAAGAAAATTTTGAAAAATCCCTATCAGTAAGAAAGTTATAGCCTTTTGAAATAAAAATTTTACACAAAATTTTTATTGCTGAAAGTTATTGCCAGTTTCACACCGGTGTTTTCTTGGCATAATTACTCGTGGTAGTTTGCCATTGCTTGCCACGAGGTGGCCACAGCATAGTTCCGTGAAAAATTGCACGGTTTGTCCGGGGATCACTCGGGATCTCAGGTATAGCGAGCGGATGCGTTCACCACTACACCACTGTGACCACATCATTTGTAATAAAACGTCTCGTCATAATTTGTTAACCTAACCTAACATAGCCTAACCTAGTATCATTCATCCAGGTCGGATTGGCACTAAAGCAATCTACATCGAGTAGTTGTCCATTGGACCAGGAAGCTATCCAGAATCGAAGACACTGTTTGCCGCTCGGCAAGCTTTCTTTGTCCTCATCATATTTCAACTCTTCGGGTAAATCCAGCTCACCGAAACTTATTTCCGTTCGATGGTAGCCCGGAAAATCTGTTGCGTTTAGTCTTAATAGCTCTTCGTTATACTGAAACAGAGATATTTGAATAAACCTAAACAGGTAAAACACCAATTTTCGCATCTCTAACATCTCCAATTTTTTCTATACAAGTATTCCTCATTTGTTGTATTAGTTATCTAGGGACTACAGATTCCCTTGTGAGAAGAATTTTAGTTTCTCTAGAGTCTAGAGAAACTAAAATTCTTCTCTTCTGTCTAGAGTTTAGACATAAGAGAGCTTCTAAGGAATTGAAATACAGACTCAAACTGTTCAAATTCCCCAACAAATTTGACGCTCATTCGACATCAGTTTTAATTTGATTTACTGCACAATTACACGAAATCTAAATCGATCAATACTGAGTTAAATAACGTTGATTAGATATAAGGCAGTCTCTACTGGAAGCCCTAAATCAGTGTTTCTCAAACTTATTTGTTTCATCGCCCACCTGTGATATGCTAAAGTTAATAACGCCCCGCAAATCACGAATTTTTATTATAAAACAAAGAAAATACTTCAATATTCACTAGAAATCTAGCAAGAGCCCATTTTTTAAATTTTGATTCTAAAAGTAAATAATACTAAATTACATTAAGATTATGCTAAACAGTTACTTAACAACACAGCATGCTAAAATTGACCAGAGTAGTACCTTCTCCTTGACGATGTCACTAAAACTGTGCGAAATATACAGATATAAATGCACCGTGTGGTTCACAAATTGCAACGTTTGCATTCCGTCTTAAGACTGCGCAGACAAAATGTTGTTCAAAACGAAGGGTCTGGACCGGCCTTAATACTGAACACGGAACAATTTTGTTGAACGTATTTGTTTGTTCTAAATTAACAGAAATACATTATACAGCTCGTAATACCTACCGCCCCCTATATCGCCCCTGGCTACCTACCGCCCCCTATATCGCCCCCTGGCTACCTAGCGACCCCCAAAACAACATCATCGCCCATTGGGGGGCGATATCGCCCACTTTGAGAAATGCTGCCCTAAATCAAGGATGTCCAAACTATTTGTTTCCCTGAGCCAAACTGGAAGAAGTCATCAAGATTTGGCACACAAGAATGGCTTTATTCAGTACGTCTTCATCATTCACACATTTCTAAGTATTTGAAAATATTTCCACACCAAAAGTTAAATATTGGATTTGCAATATAGGATTTCCAAGATTTTGCAATATACACATATGAAGGGCACAGGGGAAAACCCACAGAAGTCCATTTTTTGTCTATATTAAACTGGTGCTGCTATATGTTAGTATAAGAAGTGTACTTTAATTTACACTGTATAAGATGGAGGAAAAGCACTTTAGTCCCTATAAATCTGACATTATAAAATAGATATTCAAGGAAGAAGCAATGTAAACTCTAACTTTAAATTTCGTTTTTCTCAAAACGAATCTAGGTGGACATGCGTGGTTTTTCCCCTGTACCCTTCATATGTAATGTATGGAAGTGTGAAACTTCTTTATTAGTTTATGAAATAAATAAATTAAAAAAGGTTTTGATTTCCACATGTGGCCCGCGGGCCATAGATTGGACATCCCTGCTCTAAATTACAAATCGTGATAATCTCAACTATTAAAATCTAATATTGCTTATTTTTAAACCATCGCTATTAGAAAACCAAACGTTTTAGAAATACCGTTTGTGAACAAACTATACATTTTCTACTTCAAATTGGGGAACAAACAACTTTAAATTGGGAAAAAACTATTTCAAATTGGGAACAAACAACTTCAAATTGGGAACAAACAATTTCAAATTGGGACAAACAACTTTGTTCCCAATTTGAAATTGTTTGTTTCCAATTTGAAGTTGAAAAGGTATAGTTTAAATTATAGTAAATTATACATCCAACCTATTACTTACTCCTTCTTCTAGAACAACAGATTTGTGCAATGTGATAAAATCTGGTGTTACATCCTCAGTATTGTTACAATCTGTTACCCAATTCATTTCGACCATATTTTCCCGCAACGATGAAACGGTCACGAAGACTTTACCACAATCCCGGAAACCTGAAATTATTGAAATCATATCAGAAAAGACTAAACTAAGCAAACAATAGTAGAGAGACAAAACTAAACAGAGATTAGTAATCCACGAAAAAGGACCTTGATTCTACGCTAGAGGCGATAAGAGATCTAAAACTATTTGATTTTAGGAGGTGTTCACTCGATTTTGCTCGAAATAAATTGAGGTTGAAAGATGAGAATGAGATTGAGTTCAAAAATAATTTGTTGAAAGAAAATTGAAAGAAAGGAAAAAAGAAAGGAAATGAAATGAAAATTGAGAGAAAGATTAAATGATGAGATGCGAGTGAAGAAATAATGAGATGCGAGCTAAAGGACCTTCTGGTCAATAGCCCTTTGTATAAATTATACAATAAATATATTCTCTCTCTCACTAATTAGATGAAATTATATAGAGCTATAACATTTTCTTACCAAGTTTTCCATCTATGCAATAAATCATCTGCAGTATTACAGTAATCCAAATTAACGGTTGCATTGTTTAAACAATAACTCGTTCGATAATAATTTATCGTGTGTGTGGTGTGTTATTTGTGAAGGAGAGTATTTAAAAAGATCAACGAGTTAAATGGTTTGGTTGTGAATGCGTCACCGAGTAATTTACAAACAATTTTTGTGAGCTACATTCAAACTGTGCTGCGGATCAGCCATCGTAGTTTTATAGTGGAGGTTTATCTTTATGCTGATATTTCGCCCACAGATTTGCAACAATTAAATAATGGGTCTCACGAAACACAATTTCCATCAGCACAGACGATTGGACGGTTTATATCAAATGCGTTTGACCCGAAACCAGAAAATTTCGATAAAATCTAATAAATTGTGTAAGTTTGTATCAATAAAAACTTGAAACAGGAAAACATGATTGTGAAAGTAATTTAGATCTGAAATTAATTATTATTATGTTTTCTTGGTTGCATATAAGTTGTATGTGTCCTTTAGTTAAGCGAAATTAATTGAAAATTGCATACTTAAATCAAAATTAAAAGACAGACAAAGAGGCGGAATTAATTTAAACTTGCAGAAATTGTTTTTGGTTGGTTTTGGTAATATAACTGGAAGATTTCAGATTTTTAAACTTAAAATTGAGGGTTTTGGAAAAAAATTAGATTTTATGATTTTGCAAAAATCAAGAAATTTGGAAATTCATAACGGACTTTTCCTAGTCTATATTCATCCCTTCTCCGGTGTTAAGCAAAATATTCTGACAATATTTTGCTTAACAAAATTAAACGAGACCAAAACAACATTTTGGTCTCGTTGTTTGAATACTCTCTCATCATCGGAGACTTCAATGTTAATAAAAACAAAGCCCGTCACATCCTTTAGAATCCTTCATTACTTCATTTACAGTCCTTCATTAGTACTTTCATAACACCCGCTTCGTACACAGACTCCTTTCAATCCTACCTTTATAATGCCCCAGAATAATGATACCACCCCAGACCTCATACTCCATACCTAACGTGACCATTTTTTTCGTTAGAATGCGACACCCGCACTTTTTTGGTATTTTACTAGCGTTTATTAGAAAAGGATTAAACAAAAACTGAATAACCCTAAGTATCAATGAAGCTCATTAGATGATTTGTTGATGTTAGTCGTGGTAATAGAAATGGCTTTCAATTCTGCGACACTTACTGCGTGTTGTCACTTGTCCATATTTTATTTATTAGAGAAAAAACTCTATCGACTGGTGCGTTACTTCCCAGCAGACACATAGCGTACTCAATAATTATACGACAGTTCATACAGTTAAGGTTGCTAACACTGAAATACTGGAATAATTCCACCCACCGGTTTTCAGCAGGAGCATTCTCAGCATTCCAGCCATAGTTCATTTTTTTAAGAATGCAGTAACTAGAAACCTAATTTACACTATGACAAATGTTCAATCTAGTTACAAAATTTGGCGCTAAATTCAAATATAGTTTCTTGAAAATAAAATTGGTAATTTATTATATGATGGGTGGCTCAATTAGTCAAGCACTTGGCTCTCGAGTCAGAGAGTGTGGGTTCGAATCCCACACAGAACTAAAGCAGTTTAATTAAAAGCTAATGCAGCCATCACTCAATTCCCCAACCCGGCTTAGGCAACCGTGGGGTTTCAACTGCCTGAACCCTTCTCTGGTAAAAATGTTGCCGTTCGGATTCGACGTTAAACCACATATTCAATCTTCCCCATAGTTCCCAAAGTTCCGCATATTCAATCTTTAGTGCTGAGGTAGGAAAAGTGGCAGAGAAGAGGCCGGTGCTGCTCCAGCAGTAGGGACATAAAAGGCTGATGAGGTGACGTGAATTTATTATTGATTTCATTGAATATCTAATTATAATTGATTAAATACTCCAAATGGCAACAATAGTAATAAAATACAAACAAATAAATGGAGAAAAACGCAAAAAATATAAATGATACAAACAGATCAGATGATAATTGTGAATTTACACGGCAGCCATTGACAACTAACAGCTGGAAAAGTGTGTGAAAGGAAAGAGGTTGAGATGGAGAAGTAATATCGTCGGTGTTCGGACCGTGTCTCTCTAAATTTTCCGATTTCCAAACTTAATACAGGCCGGTTAGATCACTTACCTGATTGGGCTGCCCGCGTCTCCGCCACGTGGAATCGTCCTTCCGGCGCTTCGTCTAAGGGAGGGAAATGGGAATAAAAGGGTAAAGGAATGCCCTTAAATTGGCGTCCTTGGAACGTCCGGCTCCGCTTTTAGCCCTTGGGCTTGTGATCACCCCTGGTTAGTTTGGATGGGAATTCGAATTATGCACATGTGCCCGTTTGCGTGGATTTCGCTTCTTTCGTTCGCACTCGCCGAGCGTGTTTTGTCGACTCTACGCAGCTAACTGATTAATTTAATCTATTCGCGAAAAAGATCGCTAAATCGCGCTACTTCGACACCGATCGATACACCTGTTTCCCCGTCTATCGATTGGAGCCGAAGTTAATCCAAATAAATGAATTGAAAAATCTGGACGCGCCAAATTGGCGCGAACAGTCGGTGTGAACTTGTGAAACTCTGTGAAAAGTGTGTGAACTCCTCGATTTAAGCCAATCAGATAACAAGGTCAAATAAGCCCTATCTTCCCTGTACTGCATTCTTAAAAAAAATGGACTATAGTGATTTTCATCTCCAATGTAGTTTGAAATTAGCGAAAACTCGTCGAATACTTCCGTATCTTTGCTGCTGCTAATAAATCTCTGTGTGTTCAGCAAATCCATCTCTGTACTACCCACGTGGGTATTTTTGACAAATTTACCCATTCTAACACTTCTAGTTCTACGTTAAATTGACACCACAGCTCCGTATTCCTGCTAAGTATTCTTTACCCGTTTTATAAAGACCGGTTCAGACGCTCCTTTTTGCACAACCTTTTCTCTGCGCAGTCTTAAGACGGAATGAAAACGTTGCAATTTGTAGAGCGTCTACACGGTGCAGATTTATCTGTATGTGTATTTCGCGCAGTTTTAGTGAAATCGTCATGTAGGAGGTTACTAGTCTGGTCATTTTTGAACAAAATGAATCGGAAAACGTAGCTACCGTCTACATGCGCCGATTTGTCTGCACAGTTCATGGATATCTATGCTCTTTAGCTCAGTTATCAACTGTATCGTCTCCGCGCAGTTTTCAAAACTGCTCAGTTTTCTTATCTACACGCAACGTTTTATCTGCAACGTGTTGAACTGCACAGACAAAAGGTTGTGCAGTTCAACACGTTGCAGATAAAACGTTGCGTGTAGATAGGAAAACTGCGCAGTTTTTAAAACTACGCGGAAACGGTACAGTTGCAGCGATAACTGAGCTAAAGACCATATATATCCATGAACTGTGCAGACAATTCGGCGTATGTAGACGGTAGCTACATGCTACCGTCTACGTTTTCCGGTTCATTTTGTTCAAAAATGACCAGACTACATGACGATTTACTCCTACATGACGATTTCACTAAAACTTTACGAAATACACAGACATATCTGCACCGTGTAGACGCTCTACAAATTGCAACGTTTTCATTCCGTCTTAAGACTGCGCAGACAAAAGATTGTGCAAAACGGAGCGTCTGGATCGACCTTAAAACTCAGACGCCTTAGTTTTTATATTCTGCTGATCAACTGCAGTGTCGGTTTCTTGTAAGTTTACTAAAACATTTTGGACAGTGTGAGGCAGATAAAGCCAATCCTCCAAAAGCCAGGTTATCTCGGATCAATTTCAGACACGTATTGTCCCTCGATTTTCAACATGGTTTAGTAGAAAGTTGCTTCCCGTGCATGCAAAAAATGTAATCACAATTCAAAGCTGGGATTTTCGAAATACATTTTCAAAATATTTGGGCATTTGTCGATGCTCAGAAAATAGCTTTCTACAAAGTCTGGAACATTTTTAGAACTCTCTCAAGCGCGGGCATCAACGCAAGCCCTCGTGTTTTATTGTAGCCCTGCGGTTTGTGATACTCTGTGTCAGTTGAATCCCAGAACTCTTGCAAAGCTCGATCGCTGTAGATGTAGAAAAAAACCGGCCAAGTGCGAGTGTGACTCGCGCACCGAGGGTTCCGTACAAACTTGTAAGTAAGGTATCTTTAGGAGGACCTAACTGTATGCAACCCATATGCTTCTGGTGCCTGACAATACCACGCAACACATTTGTGTATTTTCATAAGTTTCTAATATTTATATATCTATAATAATTTCTATCATAAGTAAATTCGCATTTTTCTTGTAATTAAACTACATATTTACGGTTTTCAGATTTTTATATGTGCTGTAAGACACCGCTTCTTGCCAAATTTCATGATTCTAGGTCAACGGGAAGTACCCTATAGGTTTTGATTCCCTTGTGAAATCGCAAAATATGCGACATAAACGGTCATATCTTTTGATCGCTCTGACTTATAAGTTTGATTTTTTCACAGCTGAAAGAGACCGCAGACCCGAGTATTTGATACAAATTTCAACTTGTTACCTCTACGCGTTCCTGAGAAAAATGGTCTTGACAGACAGACAGACGGACGGACAGACAGACAGACAGACAGACGGACAACAAAGTGATCCTATAAGGGTTCCGTTTTCGGTATGGTACCCTAAAAAGAATAAATTTTCATGATGCATTCGAAGTCAACACGGACTCCACATCCAAAACCAATGAGCTGTCTTCCGTGTGATTTGTTTAATTTTGCGTAAACAATATTAATTTGTATTTTCTCCACAAGATTCAAAAAAATTCTTATTCATATCATTGCAAGACAATACTTCCGTTAAATAATATTTCACCTGGCTGTTCTCGAAACTCTAAAACCTTGACTTTGATGCCTTCTTATGGTTAAAATAGCGGATTAAAACTGGGAGTAATTTTATCGAGTCAAGGTTTGAAGCATCTTTTAATAAAATAATGCGGTGTGCTTAATAACGCGAAGGTCCTCTTTCAATTCATCGTTTGCCCTAGAGGCCAACACATTTACAACAATAGTCTGAGATTTTGTACAAGCACATCTAAATTTTTGTTCAAAATATGTTTGAATTAAATAAGAAGCACAGTCATTTGAGCGAAAGCTCAAGCCTACTTCATATAGAAGTAGGCATCGGTTCTTTTAAAAAACGCATGCATTGACGAGCTTGAGGCCTTAGCTTGATCGGAAAGCCTTTAGCATTTTTTTTTCGATTCTAAATGTTTCTTGTTATCGCTGGCTAATACTAAAATCAGTACGACACTTTTCGCATGTAACGTTTGCTGTAGATGTACCATTCCTTTGTTTTATAAACGCATACTTGTTTTGCAAAATAATATTAAAGGTACACTGTACACTGGCGTTTAGGCATTTATGTTATGGTACAATGGTAACTTAGAACTTAAAGCTCCGCGTTTTGTTGTTAACTGAGTGAGTGCAGCATTTATCACGCTTTCGCGCGTTATTAATTCTCTCTCTCTCTCTCGCTATCATCGCCCACCGCGTTTACACCCTAGTAGATTAGATTAGATTAGATTCCCGACTTCCTCTAAGGGTTTGGCGCACGTCAACCTTAAGGCTTATTGTGCTGTCGGTTGATATCAAACTTGCAGTCCGACGTCTGTGTCACTGACTAGTTTCCTTAGTTTTCCTACAAGTTTGGGTTCCCATGTGGTTTGTTGGTTCCAGTCGAGCTGGTGTCGCATTCGTTCTAAGGCAGGGCATTCGAAGAGTACGTGGTTTGCTGTTTCATCTTCCTCTCCGCAGAGTCTACATAAAGGTTCGTCTCGGTAGATTTTTACTTTATGCATGAATTCTCTAAATCCGCCAGTGCCTGTTAGTAAACTAACTATCTGCTTCGTGTGAGCTTTGTTTAGTTTTAACAGGTCCTTTGCTATATTGGGATTAGGTGAGTCTATTAGCTTCCTGCAATGGGTTGCTTTATCATAGGAGTTCCATCTGAGTTTGTGTTTATTTTTCATCCAATCATTGATGGATGCTCTGGCGCAGGCTTTTTCTATACCTATGCTCGGTTCGGGACCAACTAGTTTCTTGCGGGCACCTTGTTTTGCTAGGTCGTCTGCATGTTCGTTTCCCTCTATACCACTATGCCCGCGAACCCAGATGATTTTTACTGTGTTCTGTTGGCCTAGTGTATGTAGTATTTCTTTGCATTCTTTTATGATTCTTGATTTTGTACTGCAGGCCTCTAGTGCTTTTAGCGCTGCTTGACTATCAGATATAAAATAAATGTTTCTGTTCCGATATTTTTGTCTGTGGCATTCAGTAGCACCCAATAGTAATGCGTGTACTTCTGCTTGGAATATCGTGCAGTGTTCGCCTAGGCTGGCTGATTCCCTAATTTTGGGATTTTTGCTGTACAGGCCCGATCCGGCCCTTCCTTCAAACATTGAACCATCCGTGTAAAAGATTATGTTCTTGTTCGTAGGGGTGGGAAGCTGGTCCGGTTTCCAGCTTGGATCTATGTGTACGGTGAATGATTTTTCGAAATGGAATGACTTGTTGGTACTGTCGGTTCTCATTTCCATCAACGGTATTCTGACTGCCGTCATGATTTTCGTATGCCCGATCCTACTGGCTGCGATCCATTGACCCGCGCATTGTAGTCGGTATGCCGCCATTCTTGCTTCTCCTTTTAGAAAGATGTCTAATGGCGGTGTATCTAGTATCACTTCTAATGCTAATCCAGAGGTAGCTCTAAAGGCTCCTGTGGTGCATAGATTCGCTAGATGTTGTATCCTGCTTAATTTTGCAACAGCAGTTGATTGTTGTAGTTTAGGCCACCAGGTTACTATGCTGTAGGTTAGTATTGGTCGAACTATAGTTTTGTATAGCCAGTGAGTCAGTTCCGGTTTGAGACCCCATGTGCTACCTATGGCTCGTTTACTTATCATCAGCGTTTGTTTGCATCTGGAGATTGTCTTGTTCATGTGGGGATTCCATGTTAGTTTGGAATCTAGTGTAAGTCCTAGGTATTTGACTTCGTTGCTCCATTGAACAGGTTTCCCAAATATTGAGATATTGGTTTGGTTTGTGATTTTCTTCCTATTTGTGAAAGGGATCAGGGTGGCTTTCGCAGGGTTGATTCTTAGGTCTCCTGTCGAACACCAGGTCTCTGTAATATTCAAGGCTGCCTTCATGATTTCTTCAACCGTTCTTTGGTGTTTACCTTGAATCAGTATGACGATATCATCGGCATATCCTTGAGTGAAGAACCCTCTTTTGTTAAGGGTGATTAGTAGCTCGTCGACTGTTAGGCACCACAAAAGTGGTGACAGTACGCCGCCTTGGGGGCAACCTCTTGTTGTTGACATGGTTATCTCTTCTTCCAGTAGTTTAACTTTTACAGTTCTGCTGTTAAGCATCGACATGTTATCATGTTATCTACGTGGTGATTGACCATTGCGTTTTCTATTGAGATGTAAGATGTGTTATCGAAGGCTCCTTCTATATCTAAGAAAGCACCTAGGGCAACTTCTTTGTTCTCCAAAGTTTTCTCAATTTTACTTACTAACTGGTGTAACGCTGTTTCGCATGACTTTCCTGTTTGGTAAGCGTGTTGGTATGTATGAAGCGGAGATCTAATCAGCGCTTCTTCTCTCCAATGTCTGTCTATCAGTCTTTCTAAGGTTTTTAGAAAGAATGATGTCAGGCTGATTGGTCTATAGGATTTAGCTTCGGCATAGCTAGATTTGCCTGGTTTTGGGATAAATACCACTCTTGTCTCTCTCCAGGTTAATGGAACATGTCCTAGTGCTAGACTTGCTCTAAATAGGTCCTTAAGAGGGTGGAGTATGATATTCATGCCTTTCTGAAGCATTATTGGATATATGCTATCTGTTCCAGGAGATTTGTAGGGGCTGAAGAGTAACACCCTAGTAAGTAGATACCTACCTCCCCGCGAAAGCGGGACGTTTTTGCCCTCGCTGAGGACAGTGGAACAGACGGCCTAAAAGCGGGACTGTCCCGCCCAAATCGGAACGTATGGTCACGTTATCCATACCTCCAACTTTACGAACTCCATTGTCTATATAACCCTCTCCCCAGACCTTGGTTCCGATCACCTAGCTATTGCCTTTTCCATTTTACTTGACCATACCCCTCCTCCCCAACAGCATCCAATTAAAATTAACCTAAAAAAAAACCAACATTCCCAAACTCAGCTCCAAAATGACAGAATACATTAATTCCGTAGACACTAACAATCATTCCCTAATAGCAGAGGCGGAGCCAGACTCGATTTTCAGTAAGGGCAATCAGTGTTGTAGCTTAGAAAAACATAAGTTTAGGCAAGACCGTTTACTTGCCCTAGGAAATTTTTCGTTAACATTATCAGTGTTAACATTTATATCTTGATGTACTTATTCATTCGATCATCATTCTTGTGCGCAACCAAGTTTTTAATCTTCGCAAAGACGAAAAAGATCTTTCAGCAGTTGCAACACTTACTGGTAGGCTTGCAAAAATGAGCAGCAATGCAGGAATGATTGAAAAAAATTTCTGGTCGCATTTATCAATGACTTCCATCACATCAGTAGGATAATGATTCTCTATTCTTTCCCAATTTTTATAATTAAATCCCCACCGAAACTCCCATTCTCCCAGCAACATTAGCTCAACCTGAAATTGTTGATACCCCAAAAGTGAATGATATTTTTTGGATAATATCTTTTGCCACAATAAATCTGAATTATTTTCTTTGTTTGTAAATACATTGGGCATGAGGTTATTTATCTCATAACATTCCAATGACTGTTAAGAGAAACGTGATTTTATATCAATAATTTTATGTTTTAGAAGTGGAATATACAAATATTTTCTATAATAGTCTTCTGGGTTATTGTCTGGATAATTTTCTCCGTTTTGTTGTCTCTTCACAAGACGAGGCAAACGTATTTCAGCATCAATTTCGGAAACTAAAGCGGAAATCATAAATTAAAAATGCTCATTTTCGTCTCTAGATGTGAAAATATTTTTATCGCTAGAATGAAAAAATGTCACTTTCATGTAGGGTAAGCCGTGGAAAAAATGCCATTTTCACATATATCAGTAGAAAAATGTCTTTTCAGAGTTTTTTCTCTTATTCTCTAATATCTGTATTGTATCATTTGAGATGCCTTCCTTAAACACATCTGAGGCGACTGTAATAATCTACTCAACAGTGCAGTTTTCAATATATCAGTGATTGCTACAAGAGGTATAATAAAATCAAATTGAGATAATGACGCTAAAAGTGAAGTGGCCGCAGAACTGCTGTTATCATTCCAGGATGAAATAATTTGTAATGCTTCCATTATTTTAAACAAAGCAATTTGGAATTGTAGAAACGAATCATGTCTCTCAACCCATCGCGTTTCACATTAAAATCGTTTTAAAATCAAATTTCTTTTTGCTGTTAGATTAAAAAATGCTATGGCAGATTTAATTCTTCCAACAGCATTTCTGATAGTATTAACTTTATTGGATTTAGATATTGAATTATTCAATGCATGATTAAAACAATGACATCTAGAAGCAGTTATGGCAGAACACAGAATGTCTGTAACTGCCCCTGCTACTTCAGCAGACATAACACTACAACTATCTGTTCCAATCCCAACACAATTGTTAATATCTAAGTCTAAACCATTTATTAATTTCACAACAATTTCTCCAACAACTTTTCCATTTAGCTTTGGTTCTGAACTGCCTGTGTCATGCTCTACTTAGATGTGCATCTACAAATGCAATAAAGTCTTCCCTAATAACATTTTTATACACATAGCGAAAACTCACAGACATTTGTTCGATATGAGACATATTTCGACAATAATTTCATCAAAAATCGCACAAAATTTAGCATTTATTAATTCGAGATATAATTGTTTTATGAATTTCTTTTCCACAGTATTTAATCAATTCATTTTGAGTAGACTTGGATATATACGTTGCTTGCGATGAAGTATATTTTAAATGATCTTGCATAATATTATCTCCCAATTGAACTAGAAATTGAAAAAGTTCTCTAAAGTTTCCTGCATTTCCATTAAATTTTAAATCCATTAAAGACCCATCATATCGATGGCCACATAAAGGAATATTTTGTTTTCTCAAAAATATGATTAATTCAATTTTGGGTCATGAAGTCTTGCACGGTTTTCTTCAATTTCCTTCCATCGCATTTGATTTCATTGATTTGATATTTCTCTGTCAGAAGAATGATAAGTTTAAAGAAAACATTTACCTTTCAGAACATTATCTTTTTTTTTGAGAAAAGGTTTAGTTACAATATAAAATACACAGTGTAACCAAACACATTTTCCTTCCACTTTCCCCTGGAAACACCATAGTATTACTTCAGGGAAAAGCTGTGTTGACTATCTTTCCTCTCTATTTTTTCCGTTCACCTTTTTGGTCGTTTTCTTTAGTTTTCATTATTTCTGTTAAATTTCTTGTTATAGTTCTCCATGTTGCCTCAGCAGTTACTCTTTCGCCTATGCTTTTCGTCATTTTTTTTCCTTTGCACTTCCCATCTTGGACAATCAAAGACCGTATGGTCCTCCCCACAGTATTAACCGCCCGCCGTTTCTGCTAGTTTGAACCTTTTAAGGTAGTGGCCAAAACATCCAGGCATCATAAATACTTATGTCAGGTAATAGTCCACTTGCTCACACAATAGCACACCATGCTCCCGGTTTATCCAATTTTTAATATTTGGTATGAGCCATCGCGTCCATTCCGCCTTTCCCTTCTAGTTCTCCCATCGTTTCTGCCACAGGTTAGTTATCTGTGTCCTGATCTCTGATGCGGATGGTTCCTTGCTTGTATTTTCCAGGCTTCTATATCTTCCTTCCACTATTAGATCGACGGGTGGGCTTCCCACAACCACTCGCAGTGCATCGCTAGATTCAGTGCGGTATGGGCAACAGTATTGGTACATCCAGTATTTTTCGCTGGATACGTTCTAAAATTTGATTATATTTTTTCTTTGCCATGACCTTTCGCCATTCAGGTGCATCATAGAGTATGATGGAGTAAACTACCGATGCGATCAGCCACCGAACAATTGTTTAACAAACAAAATATAAGTTTTCATAACTATGAAAAGATAAATCTAACCATCCGCCGTAAAAGTTCACTTAACACAGGGGTCAAGGCTGCCGTTTACCCACACCAACAACTCTTATAATATATTTAGATCTAAAAAAGGAACACCTAGCAGAACTGGCTTTCTATAATGTATAAGAATTGAATAATTCCTCCCATTTTCTTTGGCATTAACAGATATGTATTTAGTTATATGGGTATTTCTCTCATAATTTAACTTCTCGTTTCGAAGGACTATACAAAATAATTATTTCTTAATCCATATTAAAACGCTCAGTGTGTTTCCTACTCGCTCTCCACTCCGTAAATCTATGCAGCGGACGAATACAAATCGGAATTTGCATGAGCGTACTGAATAATATATTGCTAACTTTTTAAAACTTTTTTTAGAGGTAGCATAAAGCAAATACATGATGTAATATTTATTTTCTATAAATGTATATATTTGTCTTGTTTTGTAAATATTTTTAAAAATTAAAAAATTAAGTTATTATATTCTCAGTCCGGGCAATTGCCCTCATTGCCCCTCGCTGGATCCGCCACTGCCTAACAGACAGAGATGACTTCCAGGACAAACTAACGGGCTTAATAACAGAACACTCTCCTAAATCCAAAATCAATTTCCCAACTATTAACTTCTCCCGTACACATTACTGCTGATTAAACATAAAAGAAAACTATACAGACAATACAACAGGACGGACAGGAAGATGATCATACCTGAAATTAACAGACTTAGCATAGACTTTCACCAACTATTAAATCAATATCGTACCAATAAGTGTCTATCTGTGTGCTAGGAAATTGAAGATGACAAAGGCGGATACTTCTGGTATAAAACTCTCACGATGGTCCCCTTTAGCAGAAAGAGGAAGCTGAATTTGAAAGCTCCGACCATTGACGGTCAGACGTTAGAGTTTTCCGAGGAGGTGAAATATCTAGGAGTAACCTTGGATAAGAAACTCACTTGGAACTTGGAACATCTGAACAAAACGCTCTCAAAAGCCAAAGCGGCCTTTTGGATCTGCCGTAAGCTTTTTGGGAAAACATGGGGATTAAAACCCAAAAACGTCCTATGGTCTTACACAGCAGTGGCAAGACCGATTATCACCTACGGTTCACTCGTATGGTGGTACAAAACAAAAGAAAAAAAGACTCAATAAAGCATGCTACAAAAGCTTAAACGGCTCGCGAGCTTGGGTATAACAGTAGCGATGCAAACCACTCCAACCACAGCAATGGAAGTTTTGTTGGATCTACTCCCACTGCACAAACAGGTAGAAAAAGGTCTTCTCAGTGCTCTGAGACTAATAAGGTGTACATCGCCTATTCAGAAACACATGAAAATAAGGGAACAAATCGGAAAGGAATTTCTGAAGCATCCCTGGGACACGATGTCTACAGAATGCGACTTTGACGAAACCGTTTAAGTGGTTATTAATGACCGCCATAGCAGTGTTCAAAGAATCGAACATCTGAAACACAAAGCGTCCATGTGGTACACCAACGCATCAAAAACTGCTAAGTGTACAGGAATTGGCATATGCAGCCGGAGTCACAGGGAGCCCACGGCATTGGCCCAGGCTCCCACGGTACTACAGGCTGAAAATATAGTAATTGAAAGATGCGCACAAATCTGCCTAAAGAAACGTCTTAAAAGAGTGCAAATCTACATCCTAACGGACAGCCAGGTAGCTAGGAAATTTAAAAGTCCTCAACTTTAATTCCAAGTTAACCTGGAACTGTAAACAAACCCTAAAGCAACTGGTGAAAGGTAACAGACTCACGCTAGTGTGGTCAGCAGGTCAGCAGGGCATATATGAGAACGAAATGGCCGACGCACTCGCCAAACGCGGGACCGAGGATCCCTTATTTGGCCCGGAGACAACTTGTTGGCTTACAAAGGCCCACGTAAGGCAAGGGGCTAAAAAATGGGAAAAAGAGCAAAAACAAACCTACTGGAAGAACACACCAGTACAGAGGCAAGCTAAAATGCTCATAAACTATTTTGCTGCAAAAACGCAGCAGATGCAAAGCTTCTCTAGTGAAGAGAAATCAGAACTTTGGTAGGCATACTCACAGGAGACTGTCCAGTGAGATATGACCTACACAAAATGAGAAAGATAGAGGAAATTGCCTGTAAATTATGTGAATCAGACCAAGAAACCGCTGAACACATAATGTGCACTTGTCTAGCGCTAGCGCACATAAGGCTTGCCCACTTCGGGGTCGCAAGAATGACCACCTTGGAGCTGAGTAGCAAACCTCTCAGGAATATCTTAGACTTCGTTCACGAAGTTGAATTCCTGGGAGAATAACTTTTATAGGGTCAAGCACAATAGATCAAGTTGGTCCTTGTCGCCCCTACAATATAACATATTTTGCCACGACATAGATCTTGAAACTCACTGTTATACTGAATCAAACAATCATTGTAGTCATGTAAAAAATGTGGATAAAATGCATTGGTATTTAAAAAGATTTAGGTATTAAATAGGTACTACACCACGAGGTGAAGTAACTTATAGGATAACATACAATAGGAGCTATAATAATTAGGTATTAATAAATATTAGGTAGATTCCCCAAAAACCATTTATTCCCAAGTAATATAGACATTGATTTGTCTATAAGTTTTCCTTGTTACCCTCGATTGCAATATTGATAATATCGTTTCCGAAAAAGAAATCCGTGGCGACAATATTCGCACCCTTATACCAACCGTTTCTGTACCAATCGGTCACATAACGATTCACCTGATCAGCATACTTTCGCAGCGTCACTCTCTTGAAAATGACGTTTACAGTGTTTGGCGTCAGTTCGGCCATTGCAGCCCACATCGGATTCGAACCGGTCGGATGCCTGTTCATTACAGATTCTAGATATTTATTCAGATCGTTCGGCTTTTGCTTATCACCCCAAAATTGTTTCAACGGATTCCACACCCACGCATAATCTGAAATATTTTATATTTACATTCTCCAAACTCCACACAAACAAACACATCTATTAACACATTTAATACCACACTAATTCAGATAATTGGGTTGTTTTCAGCCTTATACTCAATATATACATCTAGATCTATATCTAATGTAATAATAAATGTAATGTAATAAAAATAATGTTCAATATAAATATATATGTATCTAGTGCCTGACTTTGCCGTTCACCGGCAATCCTCGCGGCGCTCTAAACAAGTGCCGGTCACCGGTGACCACTATGGCATTCAACGTGTTAAGTATGTTCAATGAATGGTTTTCCGAAAAAAAAACTATTTTGTGAGAATGTATAGCTGAGTTATGGGTTTATTCCACAATGTATAGCTGTGTTATAGGTATATTCGACAAGATTATCCAGACAACTCTAGACCGATACAAAACTAAATTGACAAATAGTAATTAACCAGAATAAGACAAGAAGGGTATAAAATTAACAAAGAATAAGGAAAAAAAAACAAGCGACAAATAGGCATAACTAGACTTACCAATCTAGTCACGTAATACTTCTTCAATGCTTTTCATGACATACCTTTAGCAAAATCTCGTTCTCCGTAACAAACAATCAAATTCTTTTTACTGTCCCAGATTTCTTGAAGAGTGGGTCCTCCTTTGGTGTTGAATTTTTGATCGGGCGGTAGTATAAAATCGCCCAGTCGGCCGTAAATGATTTTCAGTAATTTCTTATGTCCCTCGGTACTGCCGGACGGTGGAATAGGAAATCTGTGAAAATCTAACACCACTACTTCCTTCGGACTGATTCGCAGAAACGTCTTCAGTTCGTCTAGCAGCGGCTGCAGATCTCCAAGCGGAAAGATGTCATGATTTATCGTGAATCTATTGGTTAAGAAGAATATTAGAAGAACATTTAGAATATTCTTTGTGGAGAATGAGTGCTCTTTGTTTTGACTTTAGGTCAAGATTTGTGGAGTGAGGCGAAACTGAAATGTAAACATCATTTAATAATTAAATAACTGAACTTGTTGGTGTTGTGAATAATCGACCGAAATGTTTTTAACTCACTTCTGAAAACCGTAATACCCCACACGAAAATCGATATATCTGATTCCGTGAACGAGCTGCTGCCATATTGAAACCTCCTGGTTCATCACATACGACTGAAATATTTTGCCTTTGGCCAAATATGAGCCTGCATTGTGAGTGCCTGGTATCATTAGGTTGCCGATTCTTTTATCCTTTATATGATCACTATCAAATCAAAAAAATTACTTAAACTTTAATTAGATTCACAGATACTATAGACAGAAAAGATAAAAGTTAACAGATAATATTAGATAAACTAGAATAGAGTGGTAAGTCTTGACGGACTATATATACTTCCTAAGGAATAAAATATCTTCAAATCAAACCTATTCAAAATGGTAAATATATAATACGAACGTAAGAGATAAAATACCTTTAAATTGTACCTAATGTCACTCATCCAGGACGGATTAATGCTAAAACAGTCTAAATCTAGTAATGTTCGATTTAACCAGGAAGCTATCCAGAATCGCTGGCACTGTTTACCGTTCGGCAAACTATTCCTTTTGTCATAATATTTCAACGTTTCAGGCAACTCTACATTTCCGAAATCTATACCGGTTTTGTAATACCCCGTATTTGTTCCGATATTTAGTTTGAATAGTGCCTTCTCATACTGAAACAAGACAACATTTAGACATATTCATATTTAACGAGAGTTGAAGCTAACTTGATAGATTATTCCAACTTTTCAAAGCGGAATATAACTTGAATATATAAATATATTCAACCTTTCTCTAACTCTATAATATCTCTATAATAAACTCTATATATCTAATCTATAAACTCTATAATATTATTAGTTAGTTAATATAAGTCTTTTTAGAATCATTTCAAAAGAGCAAAGCTGCACTGATGTAGTTTGGGTGGTGACGACTTGTACTGCGACCTTCGTAGATTTATTCTTCCCCTGATGATAAGCTGCACTGATGAAAGATAGATCTCGAAACGCATCTGCAGGTGGCAATTCACATGGGTTAAATGGAAAGATGTGATCTTAAAACAATGTTATTTATCTGCTTCTTGTTTAGTGACATGAAAGTGGACTGAGAACTAGTAAATAGCATACAAATATCTATTACGTTTCAATATGAGATTTGTTTTTTTAGTCTTAGAGAGATTTAATTATGTTATAGAGTTACGGAAAGGTTGAATATATTCAAGGTATATTCCGCTGTAATAAGTTGGTATGATTGTATCTGTAATTAGTTTGGTTTCAACCCAATATTCAATGATAGATTATTGAATCGCACATTTGTACTCACCCCTCTTTGGGTGACATCCTTATCATGCAATGTGATAACGTTCGGCTTTATTTTATTTTTATTACAAGTGGTCACCCAATTTATTTCCAGCTTATTATCCAACGCAGAAATGGTCAAGAAGACTTTACCACAATCTCTGAAACCTGAAATTGCAACATTTTGTGAACTGAGCGTTATATTCAGTGCCGTCTTAGACCATGCCGGGGCCCTTGGAAATTGAGGCCCTGTTGGAATGTAAAAAAAGTGAATGACAAAAACATGTTTCTGCTCTTATGATATTATGTTTATTATGGTTAATTGGTACAAATCAAATATACATATGTTATTAATTAGATAAATATGCTCTTGGTTTGAAATGGTTACGATTATTACGATACTTTCTTTCGGGATTTCTGAACTGCAAAATCTTCTATTATATCTTCAAAGTCTATTTTATTAAGGATATCACTTTCTATGCAAATAATTTACAAATTATTTAATCGTTCTTGTAACTTAGTTGTCCGTAATACTTTTATATTTTCTTTCTTCTTCTTCTTCTATAGCTCTACAGCCCTGGGTGGGCTTTGGCTTGAGTTACAACATCCTTCCATCTCTCCCTGCTGTTAACCAATTTCAGCCAGTTTCTCACACCTAATATCTGTAGGTCGTCGATGCAATCATCTCACCATCGCTTGCGTGGTCTACCCGAGCTCTTCTTTCATGTGGACTCCAGTTCGTCAGTATTTTCGGTCCTAGGGTGCTTTCCATACGCATAACATGTCCAAACCTTTGTAACCGTAGTGCCTTTACATGCCTTACGATGTCCGCTCCTCCAATTAGTCTGTCCAGTTCATGGTTAATTCTGCATCTCCATGTATCACAGTTTCCCTGTACGGGGCCAAAGGCTTCTTTCGCAAACTCGTGGTGTAGATATGGTCCATGTTTCACACGCGTATGTCATGACGGGTCTAATGAGTGTGTTATAGATCTTTAACTTTGATTTGACACTTAGAAGCTTCTCTCCCAGTAGCTTCTTATTCGCGTAATAAGCTCTCTTTCCTGCTACAATTCTCGCACTGATTTCTTCGCTGATTCTGCTGTCGTTAGTTATTTTCGACCCTAGGTAAGAGAAGAGAAGTTCTGACTTCTTCGAAATTAAATGCGTTGACTTGTAATGACTCTGGCCAGGGTGTTGAATCCCTGGTACTTGGTTTTATTCACGTTTATTACTAGTCCGGCTACGCTAGATTTCTGTTCTAAAGAGGCAGTAGCTTCTTTTAGGCTTTCTGCTGTTCGTGCTGATATAATTATATCATCGGCATATGCGCATAGCTGCTGTGATTTTGTGTGGCCTGTTATGTGCAGGTTTCTAATAACTGATTCAAGAACAAAGTTGAATAGCATAGCAGATAGCGCATCACCTTGCCTGACCCCTGTCCTGATGTCGAATTCGTCCGTGAGTTTGGATGCTACTAATACTTGAGCACGTGTATTGATTAGAGTTAAGTTTATCATTCTTATAAGTTTTTGAGGAATTCCAAGGGCAAGTAACTGGTACAATAATTCTTCTCTAGACACGCCATCAAAAGCTTGTTTGTAGTCAACAAACAGGTGGAACAAAGTTATGTTATGCTCAAAACATTTTTCAAGCATTTGCCTTATTAGATGTATTTGGTCCGTTGTTGATCGATTCCTTCGAAAACCTCCTTGGTGGTCCCCAAGTATCTCCTCTTCATATATTGATAGTCCATTGTATATTACGCTGGATAATATTTTGTACGTGGTGTTGAGAAATACCTCTGCAATTGGAACATTCTTTCTAGTGTATGGGAAAAAGAATGCCTTTTCTCCAGTCACTTGGCATAATCTCTTCATTCCACACCCTGACAATAAGTTTATGGATCCTTTCCCACAGTGGTGCACCTCCATTTTTCAGAAGTTCTGTGGGAATTGTATCACTTCCTGGAGATTTATTGTTTTTAAGATTGTGTATTATCTGTGTAACTTCCTCATAGCTCGGTTCGAGGATTTCGGGTTGTGCTTCATGGTGCCATACGATTTCCTTTTCTCTTTCACCTCTTTGGATTTCAGTGGAGAGTAGCTCGCTAAAGTGTTCATGCCATCTTTTGAGTATTTTGTCATCCTCGGTTAGTATTGCTCCGTTTTTATCTAAACACGCGATGGTTCTAGGTTGAAAAGCCGTTGTTTGCTGTTGTACTGCCTTATAAAATTTCCTGCATTGTTTATTTACATTGTATTTTTCTAGTTCTTCCACTTGTTTATTTAACATTATTTTCTTTTTTGCTTTGCAAAGTTTTGAAGCTATTCTCCTGAGGTGCTCGTAGTTAGCTCTGTTGGCTCGGGTTCCACTTTGTAGTACCTTTTTCCGTGCTTCATTTTTAACGAGTAGGGCTGCCCTGCATTCGTTATCAAACCATGAGTTTCTGACTTTTATCTGTTTTCCTATTTTCAGGTTCAAGTATACTCGTCTTTATATGTTGCTATTCTTGTTCAACACCAGTGTTTGCATTATTTGCTAGTAATCTACTCGTAATATATTGTTTATACTCGTTTTGTTTAAATTCCTTTCTAAGAGCACCCGTATTCCATTTGTTTGTTCTGGTATTGGTTTTCAGTGCGTTGGAGGTTTTCTGTTTTATTAGGACTCTCAGTAAGAAGTGATCTGAGTCACAGTTGGCTCCTCGAAGCGTTCTGACATCTGTGACCATGGTAGCTCTGCGTTTGTTAACCAGGACGTGGTCTATTTGTTTCACTGCTCTGCCACCGGACATTGTCCACGTCCCTATATGTATTTTTTGTGTGGAAAACACGTACTGCTAATTCTCAAGTTGGTGCTCGCTGCAAGACGACATAGTCTTTCTCCATTGCGAGTTGGAAAACTGTTGTTCTTTACCTATTTTAGCATTAAAATCTCCCATTAGTATTAATGCATCGTGTTCAGACGAACTTTCGCATATGTTTAAGAGCTGATCGAAGAAAAGCTCTTTTACTTCATCCTCACCAACTTCTGTTTGCTAGCTATAACCCGCGAGCGAAGCCGCGGGGTATAGTCTGCTATACTAGCTATAACCCGCGAGCGAAGCCGCAGGGTATAGTCTGCTATACTAGCTATAACCCGCGAGCGAAGCCGCGGGGTATAGTCTGCTATACTAGCTATAACTCGCGAGCGAAGCCGCAGGGTATAGTCTGCTATACTAACTATAACCCGCGAGCGAAGCCGCGGGGTATAGTCTGTTATACTAGATATAGCCCGCGAGCGAAGCCGCGGGGTATAGCCTGCTATACTAGCTATAACCCGCGAGCGAAGCCGCGGGGTATAGTCTGCTATACTAGCTATAACTCGCGAGCGAAGGCGCGGGGTATAGTCTGCTATACTAGCTATAACCCGAGAGCGAAGCGGCGGGGTATAATCTGCTATACTAGATATAGCCCGCGAGCGAAGCCGCGGGGTATAGCCTGCTACACTAGCTATAACCCGAGAGCGAAGCCGTGGGGTATAGTCTGCTATACTAGCTATAACTATTTTATTTTCTTTACCTGTGAAAATGATCGCTCTTCACTACAATTGGTAACCATTAAGCAAAGGAAGAGTCTTGGTCTAGTAGCAACTTCAACATTTGTAAAAGTTTCTTCTAATTTATCAGATTTTATTAATTTATGTAAGGTTGAGATACTCAAATCCGCTGATTCCTTTGCTATGTTCTTTAAATACTCCCTTAAATGAAAACATTCTGATTTGAGCTCATCTGCATTAATGTCTTCGTGATAGAATTCTTCAAATTCATTGCATTTTTCTGTCAACTCGTCAGAATTGATTGTTATTAATTGACAAAGAAAACTAAACCTATCGTCAATTTCTTGGTATGTGCTGCCGAACGATTTTTTAAATGTGCATATAATTATAGGAATAAATCTACATTAGGGCATCCAAAACACCGATAAAATTTAAAAAACCGGTTTTCGGTTTTTCGTAGAGTAAAAAACCGGTTAACCGGTTAAAATCCGGTTTTAGTATAAAAATAAATAAATTGGGTATAACTATTTAAAACTTAATTGCACATAGTGTATTTTGTTTCCGTGTTTTCGTTTACTTTTTGGAATGTTTTCCATACTCCTGACTTTTTGTCGTTGTTCATATTTGGGCTAAAATTAAATTTTATAGGAGTTATGTATTCAATTTTCACTATTCATTAAATATATTATTTGAAAGAACATTTTAAATTAAAATAAGAGAGAGGAAGTTTAAAGTCCTTTCAAACTAAGGTCAATTTCGTACCTAAAAAGACGATTTTTTGCTCTATTTTTCTCCGTTGGGGTTTTTTAGTCTTGGAAGGTTAGGTTGTGCGAAATCGTGCTTGCAGGTCCACCGGTTTGAATTCCTTCAGTCTCCTTGTGATTAATTCTCGGACCAGCAAGCTAAGTGCCAGCGCATTTGGATGGTTTTCACTTTTCGTAGTGAGTGCATAGCTTTTGGGCTATGTTTTTGACTGTGTCGGTTCCCAGGAATTTATGTAGCATTGGTTACATACCACGCAGCATTCGCTAGGGTTCTCGGTGTTTTGGATTGGAATCTTTGTAGGATCTCTATATTGGAGTTGCTGGCCGTTCCCAGAGCTGAATATGCTAGGTTATAGCAGGGATAGCTTGGATTTCTTTCCTATAAGCCAGTACATTTTTCAGCTGTACATCCAGTTGCTTCCTGATATGGTTCGCCCAGATTAGCCTGCGTTCTAGGAGCATTTACTTCTAAAGGCGATTTTGAACTTTGAAGGAACAATTCAAATTTTGAAAGGACAAATTAAAAACGCTAAATAGGTCAAATTTGAAATTATCACATGAAAAGAAAAAGAAAAAGGTTTTTGTTATATTGTTCGAAATTGTTCGTTGATCTGGGGCAACAAGACAAGCAATTGCAAATATATGTCAAGATCAAGGATTCAACTAGACAAGAATCCGTATCTGTCTTGCGGCTTTGATTATTTCAATGCTTTCATCATTTTTGGACGATTAAAAAATATTTAATTTCGTGGTTTGCTCTATGAAAAAAAATGCATTTATAGGAGGTTTTCTTGTGTAAAATATTGCTGGGAATCCGTAACTGGTTGAATTTTGGCAAAATTTCTTCTAATTGTAAGGTTGCTTTCATTTCTTTTGGAGTTATTTACTGCTCTTACGTTTTATATGAGTACAAATAAATATACAATATAATACTTCATGAATAACACTAGAAAAATAAAATTATTTTCAACTTAAAAAAAAAATTTTAAATAAAAACCGACTTTCGGTTTTACGAGAAAAACCCGGTTTTACGGTTTCGTAGATTTTAACAGAAAACCCGGTTAACCGGGTTCGGTTTTAGTCGGTTTGGATGCCCTAATTTTTATGGATTTTTTTTGCCATTCAACTGTACAGATTCTGATGATCCTTCAAAAAAAGTGACGAGTGTACTGCGAATTCTTTTTTATTCAGACTTATCTTTATAGTCCGCCTTTGGATTTTTTGTTCGATTCGTACTAATCGAATTTATTGCGTGCGTTATTGACATAACGCACGATCAGAGATGCGTAAAATTTCGTTGCAACGTCCATGGTGATAGTGCTATTCTGTAAACTTAAGCTTGTTTTATTATTACATAATTACATTATTATTATTACATAATTCCCAAAAGATCATTCCAGATCTCCGTTAAAAGAATAGTATTCAACTTTTCCATTTTTTTTGCTAGCTTTTGGGCTTCGTTTCTTGTTTCTCCTGGTTGATTGATGTCACTTGCAGTTGAGGACAAAGCTTCAGAAATATTTAAATAACCATTTTGTAAGGCATTAATAGCATTAGCACGTGCAGACCATCTAGTATTCGGAAGAGACTTCAGGACTTTATTTTCATAATTTTCCATCGTTTGGTCAAAGCCGAGAAAAAATTGAATAATTTTTGGTTAAACTGAAAATACTACTAAATTTAGCGAATGTGTCGCACATGGGACAAAAATTGCAAATTTATATTTTTCTTTTATTCTCGACTGAACACCAGAATACTTTCCAGCCATATTTGATGCATTATCTTAACTCTGCCCCCATTAATCTTTTATATTAATATCAAGGCTTTAAAAAAAGTTTAAAATAGTATCTGCTATGTATTCTGCATTATCCATCGAGAAAACCTGCAAAAATCTCTCAATAAGCTCTCCGTCTTTTACGTATCTAACGATGAAGGTCAGTTGGTCAACGTGATCTCTCTCACGTTGAGCAACTGACTGGTGTAGAATCCACGCTTATAGAGTAGTATTTTGATGATTTTATTTCGTTAACAATTGATTTTTAAAACTTGCTGTGCTTCTTCTTCTTCTTTCGAATAGGCCTACTTTGGACCACGCTTGTTCAACTGTTGGGCTTTGATCTTTGCCCAGTATTATCGCATCTTCTGTCGGTGTAACTCCTTTCTCTCTTCTGTCCAGGGGGTACCTTTCCTTCGAGGTTTTTCCTGGAATCCACGGACTTTCTTCAGGGTGCGTCTCACAAACTGCGTCTGTTTTTGAGATCTGTTATTCCCAGTTCTTTAATATCCTTCTCGGTCTCTGTCAACCAAGTGGTACGAAGCTTCTTGTTTTGCCAGAAGGTGAACAGACGGTTGGTTAGTCGGTTTGGAGGTAATCTTGCAATGTGTCCATAGAAAGCTACCCTTCTTTTCCTTGCACAGTCAGAGAACATCACAATATGTTCGTAGAGCTCAGAGTTATGCCGTCTTCGGAATTCGCCATCTTCCTTTACCGGGCCTAGGATCTTCCTGAGGATTCTCCTCTCTCTGATTTCCAATTTCTCTATAAGACCTCTTCGGTTCAAGGAAAGACACTCCATGGCATATAGGGCTTCTGGTCGTAAGACTGATTTGTAGTGCTTAAGTTTCAAGTTGCGTGACAGGCATTTCTTATTGTAAGTGTTCTTAGTCAGCCGATAGGCTAGTTCTAACTTGCTGACTCTCTTGGATAATGATGCTCTTTCTGATAAGTTGGGTTCAATCCATTCGCCGAGATATTTAAATTTTTCAGTTCTCTTGAATTTTCCTGTTCTAGTAACATCTCTCTGTTTGCTTCTCTAATGTTGGTGAAGAATTCTGTTTTCTCCAGCGACACTTGAAGACCCACTTTGGCAGCCTGTTTTCTGAGGCAGTTTACCTGCATTGTTGCCATCTCAAGAGAATCAGCAAACAGTGCCATGTCATCTGCAAAGGCCAGGCAATCTACAACCAGTCCATCGTTCTTACGTCCCAGGTAGATACCACTCTGAGCACCCAAATTGTTCAGTTCGTTGCGCCATTCTCTCATAACCTTTTCAAGGACATAGTTGAAGAGAAATGGGGAAAGTCCATCTCCTTGTCTCACTCCAGTTTTTATTTCGAAGCTTTCTGAAATCTCGCCTCTAAATTTAACCTTGGAATGGGTGTTGGTCAAAGTTTCTAGGATTAGTCTGCGGGTTTTGTTGTCTAGTGCTAGTTCCTGGAGTACTTTGTTAAGCGTTTCTCTATCGATGGAATCGTAGGCCTTCCTAAAATCAACAAAGGTGACCACCTTGCGGTTTCTCATCTTGGAGTATGCAAGTACAGTTTTAAGGTTGAGGATCTGTTCAACACAGGATCGGGTCTTCCTGAAGCCCCCCCTGGTATTCTCCTAGTTGACTATCCAACTGATTTTCTGCCCTTGTTTGTAACGTCTTCGAGAGAATCTTGTATGTTACCGGGACGAGAGAAATTCTTAAGTTATTTAAATAACTTGCTGTGCTATTATATTAATAAACTCATTACAAATATTTGCAAACAAATATGATGTAATTCTTTTCCACGATTTCCGCACTTTCGTATATGATCAGCAAGAAAAGGATCAAATTCACTAATCAGTTCTAAGCATCCCAAATAATTCCCGTTATTTTGAGACCACAATATCTCATTATCACCACGAAAAGCAAGACCTCTAGAAGCTAAAAATTTCACTACTGCGACAATTCTTCTAAGTACATTCTTCCAATAATTGACTTCTGTTTTATATTGGGACAGCAACTTGTCAACTCGTCCCATAGTTTTGCTTCTTGCGACATAATTTATCATAAATTGCCTGTGATGTAAACTGTTCTCATACTCAAGTAATAAGTTACTTATATGCTTCCAATCGTTATATCCATTCGGAGAACTCAAATTATGTCCAGCAGTAGTATTAAATAGACGGCAGCAGTAACAGTACACATATACACTGCCGAGCATAAAATTAGGGTCACTCTGTAATTTGAAGTTATTTTAAAAAATTTTAGTTTTTTACGTGTTTTTTCGGTTGTAACAGTTTACTAACTGATTGCTTAAATAAAACAAAAGGTTTTTCTTTTTCAAAGTTTATTGAAAATAATGAAAATGAACAATTTTAACTTGATATGCTAAGTAATGAAAATGAACAAGTTTACTTTGATATGTTTTTGTTGAAACAAAAGAAAGTTTAAGGACAGCATAGCATTTGTTTCTGTGGTGTCGTCTGTCTGTTGTAAATTGTTGTCATTGCTAGTGTTTTGCAATGAGCATAAATCCCGTTGCGCCACAAATTGTGGCGGCTTTAGAAGACGGTCGCGTTCAGCGCGAAACTGCAAGAAAGGTTGGTGTAAGTCTCTCGAGTGTACAGCGAGTATGGCGGCGGTTGGAAGAGACAGGTCTGCTCACTCGAGGACCTTGTTCAGGCCGAGGCAAAACTCCAACAGCTAAGGATAACCGCTTTCTCGTTTCTAGTGCTTTGAGAAACCGAACAGTCACAGCAGTTTCCCTTCGAAATCACCTGCAAGAAGTGAGAAATGTAAACATAAGTGAGTGGGCAGTTAGGAGACGACTTTATGCTGTTGGATTATCTTCTCGAACTAGAGCTACTGGACTGCCACTTTCCCGTGCACACCGGATTGCGAGGTTGAATTTTGCACGAGAACACTTGACTTGGACAATAGCGGATTGGAGACGCGTATTGTTTTTCGATGAACCGCAATTCTGTCTTACGGGCTCAGTTAGACATGTAAGAGTGTGGTGACGATAAGGCGAGAGATATGCTCAAGCGTGTAATGCCGAGCGACTACCATTTGGCGGAGGATCACTTATGGCATAGGGAGGCATATCTTTTGACACTCGCACGGAGTTAGTCTTTGTCGAGAATGGGACGTTGACTGCGCATAAGTATCTGACAGAGGTTCTAGAAGACCATGTTTTACCATTCATGGTTATTCTTGGAGACGACGCAACATTTATGCATGATAACGCACGGCCCCACACTGCTCGGATAGTTACTGAGTCTCTTGACGAGTGTGAAATCACGCGATTTGTTTGGCCAGCTCGCAGTCCAGATTTAAATCCAATTGACTATATTTGGTATGACATGGGAAAACTTTTACGGAGACATGTGCCGGCCCCCAGAAATTCTAGAGAGCTTCGCGACATACTGGTGCAAGAATGGGACAATCTTCCGCAGAACGTGATCCAAAATCTAATACAGAGCATGACACGTCGTTTGCAAGCTGTTGTCACTGCCAGAGGAGGGAATACACACTACTGAAGTCCTTAAACTTTCTTTTGTTTCAACAAAAGCATATGAATGTAAAGTTGTTCATTTTCATTACTTAGCATATCAAATTAAAATTGTTCATTTTCATTACTTTCAATAAACTTTGAAAAAGAAAAACCTTTTGTTTTATTCAAGCAATCAATTAGTAAACTGTTACAACCGAAAAAACACGTAAAAAACTAAAAATTTCTAAAATAACTTCAAATTATGGAGTGACCCTAATTTTATGCTCGGCAGTGTATCTTCGATGGTGAATAAAGGAGCCCTTTTCTTTCTAGGGACTCACCATTCGTCAATTTACGGGTGAAATTTGATTGTGGTGTTATTTTTAGTCAAGTATCTACTTTTTGTTATACCGCTTGAATCTGGAAAACTTGTAGAAATTTCGGAGAAGTCACAATTTTTATTTTGGAAAAACTCTGGCCCTTTTCGAATCCAAATATCGCGTAATTATCTTCTGTTAAAATTACATCACAGTACGTACCAGGATCAGGTGATACCTTTCCAAGCTTGTAGTTATTAACTCACAGTAGCTTGAAATAGAGGGTTCAGCATCTGATGTGTGTTGGTCATTTTTGTGACATGTAGGATCTTTTTCCTGTTGATATTCAGAAGTATTTCGATGTTGAGGTGATGAAGGTGAAGAATTAGTCAGCCTATTTGCTCCTTCAAACGTAAAAAATGAAGTGTTTCGGAAGTTTATTGGTTACTTCTTTTTGAGCTACAACTTTTTTTCTTTTTTCTGAAGTAGGTTTATATAGGTTCGAAACGAACACGTCAACACTTCTATTATCAACTCACTTCTAACACTTCCATTACTTTGGTATCTTGGTGGCAAGAAAGATGGATTTAAACTGAAGATAATTATATATTGTTAAGAGCAGGAAGGTTTACTCACCGTTTCTATTTACCTGCCCCCACTAATAACCAAAGAATTCCAACCCCAAGTGCACGTAGTTGTTTCTATATTTAATATTTACAACTACAGAAAACAAATACTTATATCTAAAATTTAAATATTACATTGTTTACAAACGCATTTAAAACCATTAGTGGTCACAAACAGTTGCAAGTACCTAGCGGTCATAAAACAGCCCCAAAACGCATTCAGAACCATTAGTGCGCCACGACCAGATGTTAGGACCTATTGGTCGCTTTATCGTAATCTTAGTATAATATGTAAATATTTAATTTTAAGAACCTAGAGATAAAGAAACTAAAAATTTAAATAAATTTAAGACACAATAAAAATAGAATTGTTGGATCAAAACAAAATCACGCCACTTTCGGGAATTCTCCAACCATAGATAATGCCGACTTAGATAATGTCGAAATGCGGTACTACATACTTCCTACTTTTGTCGGGTTATATCTTATGGAAGGGCTTATGGCAGGGCTTATGGAAGATTTAAGGGCTTATGGAAGATTTAAGGACTTATGGAAGATTGAGAAATTCTTGTTAATTTCTTGAATAAGTCCTTTTGTTCTCCATTCTGTTCCATTTCTGTACATTTGTATTTAATGTGTAATATTTTGAATTTGTAATTTAATCAGATTGTATATTTCTTTGTATGGAGGACAATAAATGATTTAATAATAATAATAATATATACGTAAAATAGAAAAAAAAACTTGTATAGTGTAAGCGAATGTTATCGGCCTTTCGGGGCCCCCCTGACGAGGGGAACGTGCCCCGTGTGCCCTTATTGTAGACGGTTCTCTTTTTCTAAAGAAGTCGGTAGCGATGATCTCATCTAATTCGCATAATAATACGTTAGTGTGAAAAATCAGTGTCTGTGTAAAACTAGTTTTCTGTCGTAGCGTGAAAATATTGACTCAACTTAATTATTTCCGTGCGGGATTTACACTCATTAATTCATGGAATTTGTTTAACACACTTTTTTTATCGTCATTGTCCACTTTATCTAGTTCAAGTTAATTACTTTTATATCACCCAACATGGAGACAAAACGGAGTAAAAAGACAAAACTCGATACCGTACAGACAAAACTAGGCATAGAAAATTAGACGTTCAAGACTAGAAAAGCAAGGCTAGACAAGTAAGATTGGTCTAATATTGGTCACTCTGACAAGATTAGACAACAGAAGAAGGCAACATTAGACAAAACTAGACAGACAAGACTATACAGACTAGACTAGACACACAAGACTAGACAGACAAGACTAGACAGACAAGACTAGACAGACAAGACTAGACAGACTAGACTAGACACACAAGACTAGACAGACAAGACTAGACAGACAAGACTAGACAGACAAGACAAGACAGACAAGACTAGACAGAGAAGACTAGACAGAGAAGACTAGACAGACAAGACTAGACAGACAAGACTAGACAGACAAGACTAGACAGACAAGACTAGACAGACAAGACTAGACAGACAAGACTAGACAGACAAGACTAGACAGACAAGACTAGACAGACAAGACTAGACAGACAAGACTAGACAGACAAGACTAGACAGACAAGACTAGACAGACAAGACTAGACAGACAAGACTAGACAGACAAGACTAGACAGACAAGACTAGACAGACAAGACTAGACAGACAAGACTAGACAGACAAGACTAGACAGACAAGACTGGACAGACAAGACTAGACAGACAAGACTAGACAGACAAGACTAGACAGACAAGACTAGACAGACAAGACTAGACAGACAAGACTAGACAGACAAGACTAGACAGACAAGACTAGACAGACAAGACTAGACAGACAAGACTAGACAGACAAGACTAGACAGACAAGACTAGACAGACAAGACTAGACAGACAAGACTAGACAGACAAGACTAGACAGACAAGACTAGACAGACAAGACTAGACAGACAAGACTAGACAGACAAGACTAGACAGACAAGACTAGACAGACAAGACTAGACAGACAAGACTAGACAGACAAGACTAGACAGACAAGACTAGACAGACAAGACTAGACAGACAAGACTAGACAGACAAGACTAGACAGACAAGACTAGACAGACAAGACTAGACAGACAAGACTAGACAGACAAGACTAGACAGACAAGACTAGACAGACAAGACTAGACAGACAAGACTAGACAGACAAGACTAGACAGACAAGACTAGACAGACAAGACTAGACAGACAAGACTAGACAGACAAGACTAGACAGACAAGACTAGACAGACAAGACTAGACAGACAAGACTAGACAGACAAGACTAGACAGACAAGACTAGACAGGCAAGACTAGACAGACAAGACTAGACAGACAAGACTAGACAGACAAGACTAGACAGACAAGACTAGACAGACAAGACTAGACAGACAAGACTAGACAGACAAGACTAGACAGACAAGACTAGACAGACAAGACTAGACAGACAAGACTAGACAGACAAGACTAGACAGACAAGACTAGACAGACAAGACTAGACAGACAAGACTAGACAGACAAGACTAGACAGACAAGACTAGACAGACAAGACTAGACAGACAAGACTAGACAGACAAGACTAGACAGACAAGACTAGACAGACAAGACTAGACAGACAAGACTAGACAGACAAGACTAGACAGACAAGACTAGACAGACAAGACTAGACAGACAAGACTAGACAGACAAGACTAGACAGACAAGACTAGACAGACAAGACTAGACAGACAAGACTAGACAGACAAGACTAGACAGACAAGACTAGACAGACAAGACTAGACAGACAAGACTAGACAGACAAGACTAGACAGACAAGACTAGACAGACAAGACTAGACAGACAAGACTAGACAGACAAGACTAGACAGACAAGACTAGACAGACAAGACTAGACAGACAAGACTAGACAGACAAGACTAGACAGACAAGACTAGACAGACAAGACTAGACAGACAAGACTAGACAGACAAGACTAGACAGACAAGACTAGACAGACAAGACTAGACAGACAAGACTAGACAGACAAGACTAGACAGACAAGACTAGAAAGACAAGACTAGACAGACAAGACTAGGCCGACAAGACTAGACAGACAAGACTAGACAGACAAGACTAGACAGACAAGACTAGACAGACAAGACTAGACAGACAAGACTAGACAGACAAGACTAGACAGACAAGACTAGACAGACAAGACTAGACAGACAAGACTAGACAGACAAGACTAGACAGACAAGACTAGACAGACAAGACTAGACAGACAAGACTAGACAGACAAGACTAGACAGACAAGACTAAACAAACAAGACTAGATGGACTAGACTTAACGATTTTTCAAACTTGAGACGAGGTATATGGTGGCGGGTACTTTATAAACGACGTGTAAATTACAGTCTCCCGGCTCTCCACAGCCGAGAGACTGTAATTTACACGTCGTTTATAAACTACCCGCTAATCACATATTATGTATAGACAAACAAGACTAGACAGACAAAACTAAACAGGAAAGACCAGACAGACAAGACTAGACAGACAAGATTAGACGGACTAGACAGAGGAGTCAGAGAAGACTAGACAGACAAGAATAGACAGACTAGACGGACTAGACATAGGAGACAGACAAGACTAGACAGACAAGCCTAGACAGACAAGACTAGACGGACTAGACTTAACCATTTTTAAAACTTGGGACGAGGTATATGGTGGCGGGTACTTTATAAACGACGTGTAAATTACAGTCTGCCGACTCGCCACAGCCGAGCTCGGCTGTGTCGAGACGGGAGACTGCAATTTACACGTCGTTTATAAACTACCCGTTAACCACATATTATGTATAGACAGACAAGACTAGACAAAGAAAACTAAACAGACAAGACCAGACAGACAAGACTACACAGACTAAACAGACAAGAATAGACAGACTAGACGGAGTAGATAGAGGAGACAGACAAGACTACACACAAGACTAAAGAGACAAGACTAGACGGACAAGTCTAGACAGACAAGACTTAAGTAGACTATAAATGGATTGTAAAGGAATAAAAGATAAGGAAATATAGAGAGATTAATATGTAATTGATATGTGAAATTTTCTTACCCAATTTATTGCCAATGCTAAAAACGGTTTGTAAAATGAGAGTAACCCAAACTAACGCTTCCATTGTTGTAAATGCACACCACAAAAGACTTATGTTTAAAAATTACTGCATCCTGAAATAGCTCGTTCTCAATAAATTAGCTATTGATTTAGCAAGAGCTGAAGAATTGAAAATGCTGCAAATGCGTCACCGTCAACAATATTCAACGTATTTCTACCACTTCTATTAGCTATAGTTAAACTGTGATTGAGAGACTGCGACAAGCGTTCAAACTGTACTACAAAACGTGCTGTGAATCACATTTACACGATCCATCGCAACTTTATAATGGAAATTTAACTTTATGTTTATATTGTCGCCCACAGTCGCCAAACATTGCTAACAATTAAATAATGCGACGCATGCAACAATAATTAACATCACCGCAGAACATTCGACGTGTCAACATCGCGTGCGATTGACCCAAAACACGGATAATTTCCAAACAAATTATATTCAAACAACTCTCAATTCTCAATTTATGTCTAGTCTTGTCTAGAAATTCCTATTAAAATATTGTGATATGATTGGATGTTTGTATTAAAAAAAACAATCTTTCATGTGCTAATCTTTGCAAATTTATTGCGTTTTGTTAAGATTTGATTCAGTTATCGCATGCGTACATTTTATTCAATTTGACAATATCTATGTCACTCAATCCAATCCTTTGTCCAATTTTCGCATTTGGATCCTGCAATAAAAAAACAAGTGTGACATGATCTATTGACTCCAAAACGTTCGTATGAGTTGAATTTCAAGCAGGACAAGGAACAGAACGAGGGACAAAGAACAAAACACATGACAAAGAAAGGAATAAAGGATAAAGAACAAAATACAACAAAGGACTAAAAACAGAACACAACAAAGGACAAAGAACAGAATAAAGGACAAAGTGCACAAGGGACTAAAAACAGAACTGAACAATGGACAAAGAACAGAACAAAGGACAATGAACAGAACAAAGGACAAAGAAGAGAATAAAGGACAAAGGGTACAACAAACGACTAAAAATAGAACAGAACAAAGAACAGACCAAAGGATAAGGTACAACAGAAAAAAAGTATAAAAAAAAACGGCCAAGGGCGAGTTGTGACTCGCGCACCGAGGGTTCCCTACAAACTTGTAAGTAAGGTATCTTTAGGAGGACCTAACTGTATGCAACCCATATGCTTCTGGTGTCTGACAATACCACGCAACACATTAGTGTATTTTCATAAGTTTCTAATAGTAAATTCGCATTTTTCTTGTAATTAAACTACATATTTACGGCTTTCAGATTTTTCCCTTTACATGTGCTGTAAGACACCGCTTCAGACAGACAGACAGACAGACAGACAGACAGACAGACCGACAGATGGACAACAAAGTGATCCTATAAGGGTTCCTTTTTTGGTACGGAACCCTAAAAACAGAATAAAGGACAAGGGACACAACAAAGGACTTAAAACAGAACCGAACAAAGTGCAAAGAACATAACAAAGGATTAAGAACCGAACAAAGAACAGAACAAAGGATAAAGAAAACAATAAAGGACAAAGCACAGAGCAAAAGATAAAGAACAGAACAAAAGACAAGGAACAGAATAGAGGACAAAGGGCACAACAAAAGACTAAAAACAAAACAGGACAAGGAACGGAACAAATAACAGAACAAAGGACAAAGAACAGAATAAAGGACAAAGAACATAACACACGATAAAGAACAGAACAAAGAACAAAAACAAAATAAAGGAGAAAGGGCATAACAAAGGACTAAAAACAGAACAAAGGAACATAATAAAGGATAAAGAACAGAACAAAGGACGAGGAACATAGGGGTCATCCATTAATCGCATGATGTTTTTTAGAAACTTATCAAACCCCCCCTCCCCCCTGGTGATACGTGGTGAGGTTTAAGGTTACCGCCCCCCACCCTTCCCCCTACCCAACATCACGTGTATCTTTTTGGTACAAAGCATCTAAAAAAAAATCAGAATATTATTTTTAACACAGGTATAATCTGATAGAATATAAGAAAAATTTCTATCACCCGAACAATTTGTCGCTGGTGTACATAGCCATGCGAACTGCTATATATAAGTTTGGATAAACAATGCAAAATAAGTTTTGCAAATTCTGTTTTCGCAGGAACGAAGATTTTTCAGTTATGCAAAATCTGGTTTTACTAAAATTATTTCAGAAGAACGGTGGCATTGGAAATGTATTCATTCTTGAATTAAGTCAGTCTCTAAATCATTACCATACATTTCTTCCAAGAAAAGGACTTTTACTGTAAGGGTTGATGATGAAAATTCACCCATTTTGGTCAAAAATGAAAACTTTTCATTGAACCGATTGTAGGCCTCCTGTTGATTTTTAAATCGGATATGAGTCTATCAATAAGGACGAGAAATGTATTAACCCTGAAAGTATCACTTGTAATCATTCATTTCTTAATCGCGTGTTTCAGCATATATTTTTTTCCTTTTCGGTTGTCTTTTTCCCATGTCTTTTGTTTACAGCTTCGACACGCTTAATTCCATAGCCTTTTCTTCAAAAAGCTTAAAATTCTCTCATTCAGCTACGAAAAACTTGCAAAGGGATTCGTAAAGATCGGTAACAGTGATTACATCTACGGTAAAAGCCTGAATTTAGAATAGAAGAAGCCCCATTTGAATATTCACTTTGTTTATTCTTCAAAAAAAAAACGAACCACACAACAGCCATTACCGCTGTTTCCGGTTTTTCTAAATTTAAAAGTATTGTAATCATCCTTGATTGATTCCAAAGTTTTAAGAACTCCGTGCCAAGAAACTGTCAAACTTTTAGATGCGTCCTCTATAGCTTACCAACGTGTCAAATTTACTCTCTTTAGCGTTTTCCCTTTCCCAATTTCAGTCATTAACTTTTGCCAGCGTTGTGCCGAATTTATAAAAATCTTAATTTCCAAAATCATACAATAATTTCCGTTATTCAGATCACTGAACTTTTCATTTTTCCCTCTATAGCACACAACCGAAGAAAAATTAATACATATAAGAAATTTCATGACTTAATCAACAGAGGCGGCTTTTCTTTTCGGCGGCTTTTTCGTTTGTATCGCCGCTCTATATCTGTCTCTCTCAGACTCAATGCCACTATGCGGCGTATGCCCTTAACAGCTCGGCTCCGTCGCTCCTGCATCGGACCAACCACTACTAGGCAAATTGTAGAAAAAAATAATTTAACAATACGTGGTGAAAGATATTACATGTTGAATTATTTGTGTGGACCTAATAACATTTACATTAAGGTATATAAAATTTAATCTTTTAACTGGCAGAGAGTCGCGCTCCGCTTTTCGGTTTAAAAATCGCGCATTCAACGAAAAAATAAATACACATGATATCTCACTACACCCCTCCACCCCTCGTGATGTTTCGTGATGTTTCACAAACCCCCTCACTCCCTTTCTAGCCTCACGTGATTAATGGACGACCCCATAAGAAAGGAAAAAAGACCAGAACAGAACTTATTACTTAAAAATCCAATTAAAGTGTTGGCCCTCTAATTGAGTTATTAAATGAATTTGAATTATGAAACAACTCATAATTAGATGAAATAATGATACCAATGTATGTATCTTCTTAATGCGCTCGTCGAATAGCCAAAAATGTAACTACCCTAGTTTATATATTAATTTTGAAGCTAAAAAAACACCTTGTTCATTTCTGATTAAATCATTTCTGTACAGTAGAAGACATATATCTAAAAGATGTTTCATTTACCTTTGGGACGATCGTCTTGGCACCGTTAGCGGAGAAAGCGTACGGGGAGTAATGCATAACACTCGCGTAATCGTACGTCTCTCCGTACTCGGTGACATAGCGATTGGAATATTTCTTGAAGTTCCCGTCCTTGCCTTCCGTGATATTCTCCCAGATGATGGTGACATAATCGTCTCGGCTCGGGGAGCTCTGCTGGTGGTAGAATCCGAAAGCGTGCAGGAACTCGTGGAGGATTGTGGCGCGCCGGAAACATCCTTTCCCCAGCGAACGCGATTGCAAGTTTAATCGTTGTTCGCCGGCCTGACGACCGACGGACGACCAGCAACCTGTATCTTCATTCTGGGCAAATATTCGTTTCAAATGATTTTATTAAGGCCTAAATATGATAGCTTTAGATTATAGCTGACATTTATAAATACTCCTAATAATAGTCAAAACAGTCAACAAACTCAAATGCTATAAGTATAGCAAACCGGCAATGATTTTATATAACTTGCGTAAACGTCGGATAGTTTGCTAACTGTTTTGACTGCAAAAACAACAAACTTAACATTTTTTGACAACAAACTTATTGTTTAAGGTATTGTTAAGGTATAAGGAGTATTTCTTAATAGACCCTTTAACGTTTAGTTAAGCGCATGGACGTCCGTCATGATTAAAAGGCGAGAATATGAGAGTTTCGGGAACATTTTCTTGTTATCACTGGTGATATGTTAAAAAAGTGCCCGAAAACATGGCGGAAATTGACACATGCGCACAAAAAAATTTCAACTATGAAAATAGTTTATTAAAGGAAGAGTTCAGTAAGCGTGATTTTACAGCACGCGTCCAAGTTTGGAAAAAAACGAGCGTAGCGAGGAGTTTTCTAATGGACAAGTGCTCAAAACGCCTTACGGACGAGTTTTTTATAGTATTTTTTCTATTTTGCGCCCTTTTATGACAATTCTAAACAAAAAAATCGCTGATATACATTGAGAAAATTGTATCGCACTCGGCGAGCCATAACCGCACGCATATGAGTGCTGTTATGAGTCCATTACAGACGCAAAATAGAAAAAGTCTATTGCAGCTGTAATCTAAATTTATCAACTGGTTGGGAGAAAAATTAAAATCGTCGATAGATTGGTTATTTACTTTGACTAATACGTTTAATTGCATTTTGAGTCTGTATTCCCTGTCCAAATGTATACTTACAGTGATATAAACATAGTTCCCATCTAGTTCTCCCTTTGGCTTAGTCTTAACGCAACTGATTTCTTCGAAAACTTTTAGAGTTTCGACAATGTAATCCCGTTGTTCTTCAGCTAAATATAATAAACAAGAAAATATATGAACTAGAAAACTTTTATAAAAGAAAAAGATTAAACATAAAACTCAGTTTTTGTGAACCAATTCTGGCCGAGAACAAGTTTCAAGCAAGTTTCGTACAGAAAAGTTGGTTCTTAAAATCGGTGAAAATTATTTTGGAACCTGTGATATTTGTCATTTGAACATTTCCTGCATTCATTTTATGATAGAATTTTCATAAAATTTTCTTTTTATTACTCATGCGCGAAAAGTACTTCTTGACGTCGATTATTTAATACGAAAAATGTCACATTTCGTTGTATTTCCATATAACCTGGGTAACACACGCAAATACAAACACAATCAAGACCGCGATATTAAAAAAGTAAAAAATCATTTCAAAATAATAAAAATTAAAGAAAACGTTTTAAAATGAGTGTAAATTCTATGGTGATACCGGAGACTGAGGAGAGTTCTTATGATGAATCTACACCACCGAAGACAATTGAAAAAGCAAATTCTTCAGTTTTTGTTCCATTTTCTTGAAGGGCCCCTGGATCCCAAACTTGTAAGACACATCCGACGCATGAGTAATAAAATATATTGTCTGTAACACGAGCGAAATTGTCAATTTCCCTCTCGAGCGTATGTGCGTACTCACTTCGTTCATGCGCACAATTTCGCTATCGCGAAAAATTGACAACCTTTCACCCTAGTTACAAAATATACTATTTATTAATTTAATTAATAAATAGTAAGTAATAAATAGTTATTTAATTAATAAGTTTTGATTTAAAATATTTGGAGATTTAATCATAAATTAATCGTTGTGTACTTACTGACTGCGTCGTCGAAGACATATGGGATAGTGTTATCTGGCCATCTGTACACCTCCGACAAGAGTCCATTTCGTTCCATCTCGTTTAGTATAATATCCCCTTCGAATTGTCCACTAAGTTCCCAAACATCTTGTTTGTCTCCTTCCTCCCAGTTCGCCAATTTCTCAGCTAATCAAAATCATTTTCAAACAATATTCCCGTAAAACAAATTCATATTTATATTATAAATAGTAGTTTATGATGCAAGTGTGTGAAGAAGGGCTTTTGTGCATGAGTTTGTTACAGTATTTTAATAGCTTATATTTTGGGTACATTTCACACTTTGCAAGCGATCAATTTATTGTCTTTTCTCTAGTAGCATCGGACCTTAAAACCACCAAAGACAATAAATTTTGATCGCTTTCAAAGTGTGAAATGTACCCAAAATATAAGCTATATTATTATTATATCACGAGCCGGAAGCGAGTGTTTTAATCGCAATGAGTGCATAAAAACCGTTCTTCACACACGCGTATCATTCACATTATTTTACCTACGGAGCATATTAAAATACTGTTGAATCTACAAAAAATAATTATTTCTCACTGATAATATTGAAAAAATGTAATTTTGAAAAACAAAATATAGTCGAACTTCCATAATTTGAACTTCTATAACTCCATTTTTTCTATAACTCTTCTATAACTTTTTTAGAAATTCATACGTTTAGATAGCATTTTACATATAAAATAACTTCCATAACTTGATTTTTCTTAACTCAAATTTTTCCATAACTCGTAGTAAAAATTTGTACAATGGTAAAATTTTACATAGAAAATAATATCTATAACTCCATTTTTTTTTAACCGTTGCGTACTTTCCAAAATTTATGGTGTCGGATATTGCTTATCATAAACCGTATCTAGTTTGTTATAATAAAGGTGCTACATTGTTACGAAATTTTAGCGTTTAAACTCATTCTTTCTTCTTACCTCTGCAGTTACAATTGCAAATATGAGTGTCCAGAGAAGAAAACTCAATGCGATGTCGTTATCTGACAAAGTGAGCTTGATAAGTGAAGTTGACAAAGGTATTAAAGAGAAAAAAGTGATTGCTCAAGACTTTGCAATTCCTCCAAGTAGACTTTCTTCAATTATAAGAAACCGCGAAGAAATTTTGAACAAAGCCGAAAATGGTGCAACTTGTGCAACTGGTGCAAACGTTTGAAAAAGTGTACCAACGAAGACGAAGATAAAGCTACTTTGGAATGGTTTAAAATTGCGCGGGATAAAAATGTGCCTATGCCTGGACCAATTATTAGAGAAATGGCTCTTTATTTTGCTTTTGCTGAGAGTCTGGGACACACTGATTCTGTCTGAAGACAAAAGCGTAGGACATTGATGTTCAGCAAGCAACCATAAAATATTGTTTCAGAAAGGCTGGATTTAAAAAACAAAGCGAAACAAACTGGAGTGAAGAAGATGATCTCTTCTGTCAGAATTGAAGTCCGCGTATGATAAGGTGACCACATTTTCATTGAGACAAAGCGGGACAACAGCGGGACAAAGTGGAACAAATGGGATGGGATGAAATATATATATATATATATATATATATATATATATATAAACCTCAAATACAATACCTCGCGAAAACCTCAAATACAACATATATATGTTGTATTTGAGGTTTTCGCGAATAGATACCTGTGTTGTATTGTTTTCTCGGCGTTGATACTGAGGGTTGGCTCTGAAAAGAACCGGATTCTCGACGTTTCGGCAAACTAACATTCGCCATTCTCAAGAGATATATGCGTCCGTGCGGGTCAACCGTTACACGCATACTGAGAGTTCGTTCGTGCGATGCGACTACTTATAGCTGTCTGGCTTCGGGTCATGCGCGTTGTGTGCGGTGCTTCGGTTCGGTTGTTTGTTTGTCTTGTTCGTCGTACATGAGTCTGGGGTGTCTGGGATTGCATTTTGAGGGTGGATATGATCGGTCGCCATGCTGGGGGCAGTCTCAAGGAATCGTCTCTCGTGTTCATGCAGTAGTCTCGTTGATGTATCTCTATGGCTTCTCTGAATACTCGTGACATTTTCGTGGTATATTCGTTAGCCACGAAATGTCACGAGTATACAGAGAAGCCATAGAGATAGAAAAACGAGACTACTGCATGAACACGAGAGACGATTCCTTGAGACTGCCCCCAGCATGGCGAAAACAAAATATGTTGTTCTTTTACAGTCATCTTTTTGATCCTAGTGTATACTGCAATAGATTCGGATAATTTAATAAAGTCGTGAAATTTCTCATTATTGGTCAAATTATTTTTTAAGCATAATATAGATTTTAAAATTTAATGTTCAACTGTGTTTTTTCTGTTTCTCATTTCAAAACAAATTTCAATTCTCATTTTCAAGCTAATAATATTCCTTATCAAAATATTTTGATAATATTATTCTGTTTAAAATTAAGGAATAACTCCATCCACTTTTTGTATGTTTCCACATTTGCAGCCAACCAACAATTAACTTTTTCATCAGTAACGTAACTTTACCAATAACTCCAAATCAAAATGATCATTTTCGCAAATATGAATCTTCGGAAAATGTTTACTAATGTATTCAAAAGATTTTTTAACATATTCCCATAAAATCTCCATTTTTAATGTCACCCAATGAAATTTTCAGAACAAGGTGCCTTTAAACGACGGATTTTCTGAATTTAGTCAGAAATTTTTATAATAACTGCTTGGAATATCTTGAAGAATGGACATTTCAATTCGAGGATATTCAATATTTTCATTTGATGACATTAAAAAAGGAGATTTTATATGAATATGTGAAAAAATATTATATATTACATTACATTAAAAATAAGAAATTCAGTTATTTTCTTAAAAGCGGGACACTTATAAAAATCGGCGGGACGCGGGACAGGCCTCCAAAAAGTGGGACTGTCCCGCCAAAATCGAGACGTGTGGTCACCCTAGCGTATGACATATATAATCAGCATAACGTGGATAATACCGTGTCTATTAATGATTATTTATCTGTAGATGAAGATATGGATAACAAGATTTCAAAACGCGAAGATGAAGATGTCTTATCTAGCAGCGAAACAGTGTCCATTCTACCCACCAACAAAGAAATGCGTAATTATTTAAATATGAGTAGCGAATATCTGTGTTCTAAAGACAATCTTCCAGACGAAGTGTACCGCTCATTATCTACTTTGGAGAACTTTGCAGATAGAGAACTTTTTAATGGAAAACAAATAAATATTACTGACTTTTAAAAATATATATATATTAATTATAATTATTTTTATTTAATTATAATTATTTAATTATATTTAATTATAACATTATATTGATAATGTATATTTCTTTTTTGATTATAAATACTTACATATGTACACATTTACTTGAATAAATTGTGTAAAGTGAAGTAGTTATGTAGCTTTGTAGTTATGTATTTCTCTAACTCGAATTTTCTATAACTCCAATTTTTTTTCGTGAACTATGGTACTTCGACTAAGGGAAGTTCGACTGTACTTCAAATCACTGACACAATAAGTTTGGAACGTTCATCGCCAATTTTGAAATTGCTAACTAGTGACGGGAACACTATTTGGTCGTTGTTGATGTAATCAAGATTAACCTAGATTTAATCTAGATTAGGTTATGGTTAGGTTAAGTTATATTAGAGCCAGATAAATACAGACCGAGAGGCCGAGACATCTCAATTCAAAATAAGAAAAAATAATTAAATTTTAATATACGTCAGAAAATTTATTTTCACTACGTCTATGTTTTTTGTTTAGTGAAGCGAGTTGTTGCCATAGTAACGAGAAACAGAAATCGTTTAATAATAAAACTCCATTTGATTTACATTGGATTTTTATGCACGATATATGGACCGTTTATTTTGAAAGTGGTGTAAGTCCATTTTCTCTTGTTTCGAAAAAATTAAAGTTTAACATATTCGATAATTATAAAATTTAGGCAAATTATATGAAGTCTAGAAATGTTTCTACTGTTTTATCAATATGTAATTTGGTTATATAAATTTGTTTTATGCGTATTTTACTAAACTGATGTATAGTTACGGGCTGCAAATGGACTTACACCACTTTCAAAATTAGGCAATTGTAAAAATCGTTTAATTTAAATTTTGAAAAATCAAATATCACTTAAAATACAATTCAAATTAATCCAATTTTATTTACAAATAATGACACGACAAAAATAGAATATAGAAGTATTTTTTATTTTAGACGCTAATTACATTGCTAAAATTACAAGATATTGATAGTATTTACTTATGCGCTGCATGTGGCAGTGTTTCGAAATATGCATGATGCACCAGAGGTATATAAGGTAAGAACTGCTTCATGTCTTTATATTTTTCATAAGTAATAAGCCTGGCATCTTGGTGCAAAAGGGCGAGGGCGATTTTTTCAAATTTTAGCGGTCTTCTAGGACGTGTAGGTAATAATAAATTTATAGTTTTAAATTATTTGTCCTTCATAGATGTTTTATATAAAATAGTGTATGGTGCACTTTTGAGAAACATCATCCAACATATTTGCAACCAATTTGCCTGTTCTCCATTAGTGTTTTTTCTTATCTGTATTTTTAATCGCATTTTTAAGAGTTTTTATTGAAACGAAATTGTAAAATGAATTTATCATGTCTACATTGTGTTATTTATTACATGCTGGCATTATTTGGTGTGTACATAAAATTCTTTTTTCGCAATGCCATTACTATGATGCCAAAATCTGCATCGTTTGGAAGGTACGAATGCCCCGAGAGTATAAATTTGTGATCAATTTTGTCAATGTTATTTTCCAACGACTGGACAACCTTCAACCACTCATGGCATCAATGCCATTTGTAAATTTAGATTTTGCCCAGTACACATGTCACTGTAGGCCACTGCCTCCCAAACTTTTTGATGTCGCGGCTCCCCTGCAACTCATATCGATAAACCATGACCCCCTAATTTTTGTTTTAAATTGGGTTAATTAAAAAAGTTGTGTATACATATACAGTGTGTCCGCGGTTTGGGGTACCCAATAGGGAAAAAATCTTTTTTTTTTTTCATTTTACGACCAAAAGTCATTCTTTATAAAAAGTTCTGCTTGTCGAGAAAATGAATTTCCAATAAGAAAATTTTAGCTCAAATGTACAGGGTTGCGTGTTTGGGCCGTTTTTAAGAAGTCAAATGATGTGCAAAGTGAAATATGAAGCATGAAAAAAATTTTTACAAATAAGCAAAAAATAATAATAATTAGCATTAATTACATTAATGTTGGAAAATGTAATAGATTACATTTAATGTGATGGATGTGTTTGAATATTATTACACAACAAAATTAGATCTGGCGTTATAAGTTTGTGAAATTGATATTCTAAAATAATTTTCTAATGATTCTGTTGATAGGCATGATCTATGCTTGTTCTTAATTAATAACATAGTTGAAAATGCCGATTCGCCGTGGTACGTTGTTGCAATCGGAACCAGAATATTTAATGCTGAGTGAGTTAATGAGGGATATTCGTTTTGCCGATTTATCCAAAATTCTGAAATATCTAAATTATGAAATTTATATTTTCCAGAAAATTCCAATGCGAGCATTGATCTCAAGTCAATTAACACTTATGTCAATACCCAGTAGTTACTACGTTGTTCAATACCCGGGTACCCGTGTACCCGCATGGGTTTTTCATTCAATAAAATAATTTTAATACCCGGAGACTTTCACATTACAACTCGTGATTACCCATAGAGTATTCCACTACCCGAAAAACCCTATTTCAATAAATATAACCGCCGGGTGGGCGAAGTATGGGATCAAAATATGGTGGATAAGCGACGCCAAAAATTCATATCCATTGAAAGATCAAATTTACACTGGCAAAATAACAACTGGCCGTGAAATAAATGAAGGCGAAAGAGTGGAAGAGAGTAAAAGATTTAGCTGCAAAATATAAAGGATCCGGAAGAAATATTACAATGGATATTTTTTTTTACTACTTTACCTTTAGCAAATCATGTATTGTATGGAACCTAACAATTGTAGGAACATTAAAAAAAAAATCCATTCTAGTATACATGCTAGCATCTAAAGATATTCGTAAAGAATTCTCTTCTCCATTTGGGTTTCATGAAAAAGTTACTCTATGCTCTTATGTTCCTAAAAAAAGAAATTTGTTATACTTATATCTACGATGCACTCAGATTTACAGCGAAGACTAAAAAAGAAACCAGAAATTGTTCAGTATTATAATAAACCAAAAATTGGTGTGGATATTATGGATAAGATGTTGTTAAGATTTTGGATATCGCCTGTCTTGCCAGGTATATCATTTATCATCTAAACAACGTATTTTTACGAAAATTAAGTGAAGAATTATGTATGACAGCTAATCAAGAACGATCTCAAAATATGCAAAATATGAGAAATTTCACCACTAGGATTGCCATAGGAAGCATATATGGAAAACCAATAGATCCTACAAGCAGGCCAACAACATTAAGTGAGCCAGGCGAGTCTACTGAACAGAGAGATTCCACTGGACGAAAAATTGTTGTAGGATCATGTCATATTTGTTACCAGGATGTTTATAAAAAAAGGAGAAGAAGCGCGAAAAAAGTCGTGTAAAGAATGTAACAAACGAGTTTGCGATGAACATTCAAAAGCAATTGTAAAATGTGACGCATGTTGACAATAATAAATTGAATATTAAAATATTTTATGTATAATTTATAATAAGTTTTATAATAAAATTAATTAAAAGTTAAATAAATCCGTTTATTTATATATTAAGAAATATTTTTTATACGTAGAAATAAGTTTAATTATTTATTTATATATGGGTACCCGGGTATTGAACAACGGGGTATTTGACTTTAAGTCCAAACAGTTTATATATTTTTTTGCACATTTTATTATTTATGTATATGAATCGATGTCAATAGACTCAAATAACGAGGATCTGAAAGGATTTGATGATTTTTCGTTAAATAAAAAAGTTATGTAAGTAAGAACATGCAAAAGGGTACCCGTGTACCCGGGTATTGACATAAGTGTTAATTGCTCCTGTAATTTCCAGGGAAGATGATCAGATTGTAAATTTTTACTAAATGGTGTTATTATCCAGTCATGTTCTTTAGTTTGATTTAAATTTGGAACATACCTTTGAAAGAAGTTCATTGATTCTGTTACGATATTTGTTTTAAGTTCTGTTGTGCAACGATATGTTATTTTCTTCAAGAAATTTATACAAAACAATAATAATAATGAAAAATATTTATATATATACATATATATATATATACATATATATATATATATATATATATATATATATATATATATATATATATATATAATAAAATAAAAACATGCTTGTGTTTCCTTGTGCTAAGCTCTTGGCCCATGACGACAATCACATTTTGAAAGGCTTGTGGCTTATTGTTAAAAAATATTAAATTAGTACTTTTTCCCTGAAGAGGATTCACTTCATTATTTAAAAAAAAAATCTGCTAAATACGAAATTAGACACATCCACGAAATTTACTGCTTTGTTTTACGCGTAAAAGTAAGGTTACATTAATATTCTCGGCAATGCAATATATTTCTCTTTTAATTGTATTATTGAGCACAGGATTTTTTTAAGGGGTTCGGCTACTTCTAAACCATAAACTGTTTCACAAATTTTTATCGCTGCTGCTAAAACAAGATCTTCGACAATGGTATGAGGGTTTTTTGCTTTTGCGATAAGTATAGTATATTTTACAGCAAGAGATGAAAGAAAAGAAAAGAAATGGCGTTTTTTTTTGTGAGGTGGGAGTTTGCTCACGAGTTAGCAATCACACCGAACCAGAAAAAAACTCTTTCATCTCGAGTAGTAAATGCAATTTTTTCTAATGATTTCGGTTGTAGAATCCATAATTCGACTTTAATAAATCCAAGGGGTGTAAGGTTTAGTGTTGTAGAGGTAGTACCTTTCACCAAATACGGTCGTAACTAACGTCTATGATGGAAGTTAGTAGGCGGTGACTGGACCTCACAAGACTACCAATTCTCACTTGTGGCTCCCCGTGCCACACCCCGGGCAACTGCATCGACCTGCAGGCTAAACCAAGTGAGGATAGTCAGTTATGACGAACCGAGTAGCGTCTGACCCAGAATGGGCAGCTACAAACAGCGTCTGTTCCCAGATTGGGCGGCTGAAATCAAATCAAGTAAGGCAACGGGAAACCACCTTGATCATCTTTTCCCAGGAAACCACTATGGCGAGAAACATAAATAAGACGGCCCCTAGTCCCGGGCAGCCCTTAAATGGGCAAGGGGTGCTAAGAATCCCTCGGCTCAAAGTAGTGAAATCAAAGTTGCGTATCTGTACATGGAACGTGAGAACCCTGTTTCAAGCTGGAAAGCTCGATAATTTGGTTCAGGAGATGAAGAAAATGAACATACACATAATGGGTATAAGCGAACACCGTTGGCCAGGCTGCGGATCATGCCAACATGAGCACGGCACACTATATTACTCAGGTAGTGATGACAACGACCAAAACCATCGAGGCGGCGTTGGCATCTTTGTTGCAACAGAATACACAAAATATGTCAAGAATTTTGTAGCAATATCCAACCGGATATGCTTACTGTAAATGGCCTGCAAACCATTCAATATCAATTTTATTCAGGTTTATGCTCCAACTGCTGAGAAGAGGTATGACATGGAAGTGGAAAATTTATATGAGCTAATTGATTCCACATCGAAGACTTTAAAGAGCGATACTGTTATTATTATATTGGGAGATTTTAATGCCAAAATTGGGCAAGGACAACGCAAAGATATAGTTGGTACTTTTGGGCTTGATAGCTCCAACGAGAGAGGCGACTCTACGAGTTTTGTCAGGACTCAGGGATGATAATTGCTAACACGTTTTTCGATCTACCCAAACTAAGACTTTATACTTGGCAAGCCCCACACAGTGAACTAAATAACTCAGCACCAATTAGAAATCAAATCGACTACCTACTGATAAATAGGCGTTTTAAAAATATAATAAAAAATACCAAAACTCACCCTGGGGCTGACATTGGCTCGGATCATAATCCCCTGGGCTGACATTGGCTCGGATCATAATCCCCTTGTGGCTGAACTGTCGTTAAACCTAAAAGCTAAAAAGCAAACACACCCAGCTAGAGCAGTTGATGTAACGAGGCTAAATAACCCTGAAGTCAGACACATTGTTGCCGAAGAAATAAATAACAAGTTAACAAGTTTGCAGGAGAACCAGCTCCAAGATATAGAGCCTCTTTGGAATAACATCAAGAATATCATTGTGGACACGTGTAAATTACATCTCCGCGTAACTTTTAAATCCAAAAACAAGTGGATGACAGATCACATTCTAACCCTTATGGAGCAGCGAAGACTGGCAAAGAACAGACCCGACAAATATAAAAAAATACAAAAGGTCATAAGATGGGAGATCAAAGAAGCCAAGCAGAAATGAATGAAACGGGAATGTGCAGAAATAGAAGACCTCTGCTCCAAACATGATACTTTTAATATGTACAGAAAAGTAAAGGAAGTAGCTGGAATCCACAGGAAGAGAACGACTATGTCACTTACAAATGATAGTAATCAACTAATTTTGGAGGAACAAGAACTAAAAAACACATGGACAAGTTATATAGAGGCCAACTTCAAAGATCATAGAGCTGATGCGGTATACGTGCATGTGGGCATGGGACCAACTATTCTTAAATCTGAGGTGATACATGCATTCTCTATAGCAAAAAATAGGAAAGCATCTGGCCCTGACAACATTCCGACCGAAGCTCTAAAGCTCATTACAGAGGAAAATATTGGCTTGGTAGTTAAACTGTTTCATAGTATCTATGAGACAGGTGACATTCCATCTGACTGGTTATCATCAACCTTTATTGCTCTACCAAAAAAACATCAGCCAAAAAAATGTGGTGATTATCGCTTAATCAGCCTCATGTCCCACATGCTCAAAGCATTCCTACGGATCATTCACGCACGCATCCGACGTAAATGTGAGGAAGATCTTGATGATTCTCAATTTGGCTTCAGAAACGCTTTCGGAACGCGTGAAGCACTTTTCGGTATGAACCTTCTCCTCCAAAAATGTCGCGATCAGCGAAAAGATGTTTTTGCATGCTTTATCGATTACGAAAAAGCCTTTGACCGCATACTGCACGATAAACTTATAGATATACTACATGGGGTTGGAATAGATGATAGAGATATCCGCATAATTAAAAATCTATACTGGAATCAAACGGCACAGGTAAAAATAGGCAATATTAAAACAGACCGTATTGAGATACAACGTGGAGTAAGGCATACTGTCGCCCTTACTATTCAACCTATACTCTGATAGAATATTTAAGGAAGCATTGGAAGCAATATCACACCTCGGCATCAAAATAAATGGAGAGCCAATAACAACAATCAGGTATGCTGAGGATACAGTGATTTTAGCAAACACAATCGAGGGACTACAGTTGCTTACAAACAAAAGGTCTAAAAATCAATATAGGAAAGACCAAATTTATGATATTCAGCAGGCAACCGCACAATGGCACTACCCTAGAACTTAATGGAAGCCAAATAGAACGTGTCTCTAAGTTTCAATACCTTGGTAGTATTATTACAGAGGATCTAAACCCGGACTGCGAGATAAAGTGCCGAATAGAGATTGCTCGGGCAACTTTTAATAATATGAGATCCTTTCTTTGCAATGACAACCTGAATCTGAAGCTAAGACAACGCATGGTTGAATGCTATGTATGGTCGGTATTGCTGTACGGAGTAGAGACGTGGACTCTGAAGGTCAGGACGATGAACCAACTGGAGGCATTCGAAATGTGGCTTCACAGAAGAATGCTTCGTATTCCGTGGACACAATATGTTACAAACGAGAATGTACTACGAAGAGCAAACATCGAAAGGCAACTTTTGACGACCGTAAAATGCCGAAAGACATCATATCTTGGACATATTTTGAGAGGTGATAAATATCGTCTATTACAGCTCATACTAAAGGGCAAGATTGAGGGGCGCCGTGGAGTTGGAAGAAAGCGACAGTCGTGGATAAGAAATATACGGGACTGGACCGGCAAAAGAAGGGCTGGTGAACTCTTTCGCTTGGCGGAGGACCGTACAGCTTTTGCCATGGTGATCGCCAACGTCAGGGAGACCAGACAAGGCACATGAAAGAAGAAGAAGAAATCCAATTCGAAGCGAACTGTCAGAACTGTCAAAACAAATTTAATTGTTAGTTTGACCGTTTCCACGGTAACATTTTGCATTCTCATAGAAGGTGATACTTTTAAAATCAAATGTCCTAATTTTATTTCGGTTTTTTAAATAGTTTCAGGCTCGTTTTACGTTTGTACATAAAATATTTCATTGAAATTGATGTAATTAATAAGAATGTAATTAAGTCCATGCAAATTTGGTTAGTTTAGTGTTTTAATCGAGAAAATTATAAATTTAAAATGCTCATTTTCGTCTATAAACGAGAACATATTTTCATCCCTAGAATGAAAAAATGTCACTTTCATGTAGGGCAAGCCGTGGAAAAAATGCCATTTTCACATATATCAGCAATTTTAAAAGAAGCTTTCACTAATTTGTCATTAAGTTTTGTCTGTTTTGAAAAAAGTTAATTTGACGTTTTAAATCTCTAGCTTTCCTTTCAAAGAACTCATTGGTTTATTTTTAAATTCACTATGGATGATATTTAATTGTCTAAAAAGTAGTCTTGGTCACATAGCATCATTTGCCAATGTTTTTAAACAAATTATACAAAAGCGGTTTTTCTTCATTTTCGCCTGAGGACAGAAAACCAAATAATTTTAAATACGCAGTATTTTTTATTTAGTGGTTTATTATTTAGTGGAAAAATTTACTTTTCGCACCAACTGCAACGCGTTAAAATGCTTGATTAAAAAAAAATTAAATCAGTACGGCTATATAAGCAGTATAAATAATAATCGTTTTAAAATTTCAATATTTTAATGGAGTTTATAATTTTAATTGAAGTATTTTGCCTATTTGATAGTTAAACTTATTCAACGAAGATATATTTATTTGTTATATTCGCGGCTCTTCGCGGCCCCCTTTCGAGTAGGCCCCGGCCCCTTAAGGGGCCGCGGCCCACCACTTTGGGAAGCACTGCTATAGGCAATAACATGGCAATGGGTTGTTACATTTTCTAAATGTCTCAAACAGCAACAGTAACTCTTGACACATATAAAACAAATGTAAAATAACAGGCTACTAATCGGCAAGCATCGATATATCTGCCAAGTGGACTTACACCACTTTCATAATTGATGATTACCCAATTTCATTTACTGACCAATTTTATATTGTACAAAACATGGGAATTTTTTAAGAAATTAAATACTAACTAGTTATACATGACAAATTTACATTAAATTAAGCATGAATTAAGTGATATCTCATTTTTTTTCAAACATGGACTTACACCACTTTCAAAATAAACGACCCATATATACAATAATTTACTTATTAATGGTACATATTGGCGTGCGAGTAGATAAAAAGTTTTTTCGTTTTTCCTTGAAGATTCAAACAATAATTTATACAAAGTTACAACTAAAATTTATGTATGATTATGTATGATTATGTTTGAACTAAATGTATCCTCATTTTCACCTGATAATTAGAATTAATGATTTAAAATCAATTCTTAATCAGCTGTAATTTAATATGCAATCAGCATTAATAATATTTAATTCCTTATAATTACCTTCTTGAGGTGAAACCTTTCTAATTACCGACGCTGAACAGGCAGCAATTACTGTTAGCAAAATGAAGACCTTGGCCATTCTGAACGATTGGTGTTTGATGAAAACAGAAGCGCCGAAGCTTTTATAGGTAATGATAGAAGGTAGGTTATCGCGTAATCCAACGATTTTAAACTGAATAATTACGATAAGAGTTGAAATTTAAATTAGTTCGATTTGGGGCAAAGAGCGATATCTTTGTAAATGGTTTTAGATTAGTTTACGCTTTCCCGGTGTTCAATATCATGCAAACTTATTTTAAAGAATATTTTATTTTAAAAATCTCCATATTTATCATAAAAGTTAGTCTTGCTTATTGTTCAATAGACAAAATTAGACAGACAAGAATAGGCGGATAAGACTAAACGGACTAGATTAAACGCACAAGACTAGACTAAAAAGTCTAGACGGACAAGACTAGACCCACAAGGCTAGACTAACAATAATAGACCGAAAAGGCTAGATTGACAAGACTAGACAAAAAAAACTAGACTAGGCGAACAAGATTAGACAGCCTATTTGTTTGATTATTCATATGTGTGCATATGAAAGTCAGCATTCATTCCGTCGAGCTCGACACTATGCTGGCTGCGTTTCTTAATCTACTGATGCCAAGATATATTATCAGTTTATATCAGATTGATCTTTTTTTAACTAAACTGACTGTCGTGGTTTAGTCTGGTTACTTTTTTCGCATTATTGTCGAAGGTAAGCCACTACTCTTTAGTCTTTTTTGGGGGATTTCCCCATTTTGGCGACCCTCCCCCCATTTTGCTGAAATTAAAGCAAGGAAAATAATGTTCAATTTTGGTTTTCTTTTATATTAATATATCATTATATTATATTTGTTCTATACATATGTTCCTTTCTTGTATGTACTAAAAATTAAAGAATTTATTTGTTTATTCACTTTTTTTTATTTACTGGGGGCCCCACCTCAATATATATGCCCGGGGCCTCAAAATCCAAACGACGGCGTTGAGACTAGCTCCAGAGTTTTTCTCCACGAGACGTGTTCCGCAGTGTCGTTTTCACCACACTTGCATAACGGAGATTCCCTCCTCCCAAATCTGTGAAGATACGCCCCGAAGTTACCATGGCCAGTTATTAGTTGAACCGAGTGGTGTGAGCTTTAAAGCGTTAAAGCTTTTCCAGGCTGTGATGGATGGTATAAACGTCTTGGTCCACAATCCTGTTTTAGCAGTCCACCATCTATCCTGCCAGAGTTCCTCAGTGTTCCCTGAAATTCGATTTAAGTGCTTGCCTAGGCAATCTGCTATAAGCGATGGGGAGATCTTCCATGTCTGCTGCAAGTTTGGCGACCCAGTGCCATCGGAGCTTGATCCTCTTCGATACACGAGCAGCTATTTTCCAGGTTTCCATTAACAATTCACTGGACGAATTCATGTGCTTCAATGCGTCAAGAACGGAGCGGCTTTCACATAAAATAGAGCAAGAGCAGTTGGATTGCACTTCCACATAACGCAAGGCGTGTTGTATGGCTATAAGCTCCGCCTGGAAGATAGAGCAGTAATACTCTAGTCTAATCTGCTTATAATATACCTCTTCTCCGCCAAAGTAGACTACAAAGGCAGCCTCTGTACGACTGTTGGATTTTGAACCGTCCGTATACACCCGAAGTTGGAGGACATTCGTATATGTTAATTGGTATTTGACCTATGACAGCATCGAAGGGTGGAGAAATGCCAGAAGTGAGTGTTGATGGCAGGTTCGAAATCAGCTGAGGTTAGACCTAAGCCCAAGACGTCTCTTATTAATAAATCATCTGCACTGGAATGCGAGATCTAAAGTGGCAACTGTTTTAGGCGGATGTCAACCGGAAGAATACCGGAAATCACGCAGGCCGCTTCATTGGAGACTATGCGATATGCCTTGGCTGCTCGGATAGTAGTGAAGCACTGTACTCCCAATAGCTTAAGCTTTCCTTTAACACCGCAAGACCAAGGTGCCAAATAGGAGCTCCATACAGTAACGCTGGTTCAACCGCACCATAATATATGTCTACAATTTTTGCTCTCCCTAGACACCATTCCTTCTTCACAGCAAAACCCAATCTTTGACTAAATTGTTACACCTTACCACATGCAAACTTTATGTGTTCCTTAAAGTTCAGGGATCTATCAATTATGACACCCAAAAACTTGAGATGATGTTGGCATTTTATCTTTGTGTTCCCAAGAGTGAAAAATGGACTTCTCTGTCTTAATGATCTGCCGAGGAATAGGGCTTCAGTCTTTTTTGAATTGAAATTTAGTCGACTATTGTTGACCATTGTTGAACATCGGCTGACCATTGTTGAAGACTTGCCAAAATAGGTGATTTCCTTTAGTCCCACAATGCTGTTACTTCCGCAAAGCAGAAGAGTGTCATCGGCATAGGCTATGATTTCGCATTCTTCGGGTAAATTTCTTTCAAAAATGGTGCCATAGAGAATGTTCCAAAAACGTGGTCCAGATTTCGACCCCTGCGGACAGCCTTTTGTGACGCTTTTTCAAATTGCATTCCTGGTTCAACAATAATAGCTTTGCGATCTGCATAATAGCTTCTAGCTAATTTGATGGGGTTATCAGGACAATCCTTCTCAATTAGCCTGCTAATAACAAGCGCCCACCATGCATTATCAAATGCCCCACTAATATCTAGTGCGATGGCTGAGCAATATTTCTTGTTTTTTATTGCTTCCTCCCGTATGTACCCAACGGCTGTTGAAATAGCTTGGACTGTTCCAGTTCGCTTTCTGAAGCCGAATTGGTTTTTGGGAATGAGATTGTATTTATAGAAAAAGTGCTCGATTGTTGAGATAAGCAGAGAATCTAACACCTTTCCAGCAACCGGAAGTAAACTGATTGGCCTGAAATCCTTCGTGGATAAAGCCGGTTTATTAGGTTTGGGAATAATCTTTATCAACTGTTCCTTCCAGCAAGATGGAAAAATCGATTTATTTAAGCACTCGTTGTACAGCAATTCAAAAATTTTGGGTGCAGAATATTAAAGGCAACTAATACAATGTCTGATGATATACCGTCCAGACCAGGAGCCTTCTTTGGGCTTATTCCGCATAGTATGCGTTCCATTTCGAAAATAGTAAACGGTGTATAATCTGGTCAACAAGATTAGACAGACAAGACGGATAAAACTCGACCACCTGGGTCAACCGAACTAGACTAGATTGTCAAGATATTCCGCGAATGGTGCTACAAATCTGATGGATCAGCGAATTTTTTTATTTATTAACAGAATTTTTATTTATTAACAGAATAACATTTTTGCAAAGTTTCAACATTTTTGTCATATTAATGGTAATTTTAAAAATCACAAATTTTCTTTTAAATCTGACGATCCATTGGATTTCTTTATTTCTTTCAGAATTGTATGAAACTTGCAATTAATTGTGGTTAAACGGACAGTCAAAAAAGATTCGACAGGCAAGACGAGATAGACTAGCCCAGGGATGGCGAACCTATGACCCACGGGGTCAAATACTGACCCACGCAGGCTTCTTAAGTGACCCGGGCTTTGATTTTAGAACTTTTAGAATGTTCAACTTTTAGAATGTTCAATAACGCAACAATTTTTATTATTTTCTTACTAAAGTTTCTCAACCACAAAGGTATGAATATCAAATACATCTATAAAAAAATCGGTACTTACGTACTAACGCCACCGCAGTTACAGATTTGAACAAAATGGATGGTTAGTTTAGGTTATAACGGAGCAGGTAAATCCAGACCAAATATCGCGCGGTAGCTCGACCTCTCGATCGGAAATAAGAAAAAATATTGAATAAGCGTTAGATTAGGTTATATTAGAGCAGATAAATCCAGACCACATATCGCACGGTATGGCGACCTATTATTTTATCTATTGGCTGCGGTGACAAATTATTAAATTATAAACATGTTTTTTAGTTGTAACCCTGTGATATGGCTGTGGTACGAACGATAAAAACAAACGATAAAAAACGATAAAAATCCCAAATCATACTAAACAGAATAAATTTGATAAATATTGTGTGATTGAAGCACGGGCGTAGTCAGGGTTTAGTTTCGGGGGAGGTTTGGAAAATATGTTCTACACCCCCACACCCTCCCCCCGAAACTAAACCCTGCCTACGCCCGTGTAAGAAAATAAGAATGAAATAACTCAGTAACATTGAATATTCATGCCAAAATTAAATTTTAGAAAACGTCGCAAATTTTAATGTTTATTTGATGTGGAACCAAAATAACGAGTTCACAAAAGGAACGAGTTCAAGTTTTATTTTGTTCTAACGAATGAATGACATTTGAAGATTTTCCCTTTTTCAAAAAGAACAAAATTGCAGTTTAAAAACAAAATTATGATTTAAAAGGACAAAATTCAGATTTGAAAATTTCGCCGCTTCAGATTTAAAAATTTTACTTGAGATTTGAAAATTTTGCTTTAGATTTGAAAATTTAACTCCTAAATAGAACATTTTGCTTGTAAATTTAATATTTTGCTTGTAAATTTTAAATGTTGCTTATAAACTGAACATTTTGCATCTAAATTTGAAAATTTTGCTTCTAAATTTTAGTTCTAAATTGAGAATTTTGCTTCTAAATTGTGTTTCAGATTTGAAAATTTTGCTTCTATATTTAACATGTTGCTTCTAAATTTTAAATTTTGTTTCAGATTTTAAAATTTTGCTTCTAAACTTAACATTTTGCTTCTAAATTGAAAATTTTGCTTTTAAATTTTGGTTCAGATTTTTAAATTTTGCTTCTAAATTGAACATTTTGCTTCTAAACTTTAAATTTTGCTTCCAAATTGAACAATTTGTTTCTAAATTGAAAATTTTGCTCCTAAATTTCCTTCAAAGTTGAACATTTTGCTTCTAAATTTTAAATTTTGCTAATAAATATTTTGCTTTTGAATTGAAAATTTTGCTTCTAAATTTTGGTTTAGATTTGAAAATTTTGCTTCTAAATTGTGCTTTGGATTTGAAAATTTTGCTTCTAAATTTTGGTTCAGATTTGAAATTTAGCTTCTAAATTGAACATTTTGCTTCTAAACTTTAAATTTTGCTTATAAATTGAACAATTTGTTTCTGAATTGAAAATTTTGCTCCTAAATTTCTTTCAAAGTTGAACATTTTGCTTCTAAATTTTGCTTTTCAATTGAAAATTTTGCTTCTAAATTTTGGTTCAGATTTGAAGCTCCTATATAGCTCCTATATAGAACATTTTGCTTAAAATTTAAAATTTTGCTTGGAAATTTTGCATGTTGCTTATAAACTGAACATTTTGCTTCTAAATTTGAAAGTTATGCTTCTAAATTTTGTTTCTAAATTGAAAATTTTGCTTCTAAATTTTGTTTCAGATTTGAAAATTTTGCTTCTAAATTTTGGTTCAGAATTACAAATTTTGCTTCGAAAGTTAACATTTTGCTTCTAAATTGAAAATTTGGCTTTTAAGTTTTGGTTCGATTTAAAAATTTAGCTTCTAAATTGAACATTTTGCTTCTAAACTTTAAATTTTGCTTATAAATTGAACAATTTGTTTCTAAATTGAAAATTTTGCTCCTAAATTTCTTTAAAAGTTGAACATTTTGCTTCTATATTTTAAATTTTGCTTATAAATATTTTGCTTTTCAATTAAAAATTTTGCTTCTAAATTTTGTTTCAGATTTGAAAATTTTGCTTCTAAATTTTGATCAGATTTGAAAATTTTGCTTCTAAATTGTGCTTTAGATTTGAAAATTTTGCTTCTAAATTTTGGTTCATATTTGAAATTTAGCTTCTAAATTGAACATTTTGCTTCTAAACTTTAAATTTTGCTTATAAATTGAACAATTTGTTTCTGAATTGAAAATTTTGCTCCTAAATTTCTTTCAAAGTTGAACATTTTGCTTCTAAATTTTGCTTATAAATATTTTGCTTTTCAATTGAAAATTTTGCTTCTAAATTTTGTTTCAGATTTGAAAATTTTGCTTTTAAATTTTGTTTCAGATTTGAAAATTTTGCTTCTAAATTTTGGTTCAGAATTACAAATTTTGCTTCGAAAGTCAACATTTTGCTTCTAAATTGAAAATTTAGCTTTTAAATTTTGGTTCAGATTTAAAAATTTAGCTTCTAAATTGAACATTTTGCTTCTAAACTTTAAATTTTGCTTATAAATTGAACAATTTGTTTCTAAATTGAAAATTTTGCTCCTAAATTTCTTTAAAAGTTGAACATTTTGCTTCTAAATTTTAAATTTTGCTTATAAATATTTTGCTTTTCAATTAAAAATTTTGCTTCTAAATTTTGTTTCAGATTTGAAAATTTTGCTTCTAAATTTTGATCAGATTTGAAAATTTTGCTTCTAAATTGTGCTTTAGATTTGAAAATTTTGCTTCTAAATTTTGGTTCAGATTTAAAAATGTTGCTTCTAAATTTAACATGTTGCTTCTAATTTTTAAATTTTGCTTCAGATTTTAAAATATTGCTTCTAAACTTAACATTTTGCTTCTAAATTGAAAATTTTGCTTTTAAATTTTGGTTCAGATTTGAAAATTTAGCTTCTAAATTGAACAATTTGCTTCTAAATTTTAAATTTTGCTTAAAAATTGCACATTTTGCTTCTAAATTCTGCTTCTAAATTGAACATGTTGCTTATAAATTGAACAATTTGTTTCTAAATTGAAAATTTTACTCCTAAATTTTCCTTCAAAGTTAAACATTTTCTTTCTAAATTCTGCTTATAAATATTTTGCTTTTAAATTGAAAATTTTGCTTTTAAATTTTGGTTCAGATTTGAAAATTTTGCTTAAAAGTTTTGGTTTCGTAGGGGGGTTTCAAGAAATGCACCAATTTGCTTTCTAAAATTGAAACACAAGGGTTCCTAAACTCCACATCTACCTTGCTCTCTTGAAGTTAGTCGTCTCTACTCGTCCCTCCTGATTTCAATATAATGTTGCATATTTCGGGGGGGGGTTTGAACCCCCAAAACAGGGTTTTTTTTTCTGGCTACGCCCATGGATTGAAGAGAATGAAAAGACAAGAGATGGGTGTGTAATTTCTAATGAAAAAGTTACTTTACGTACATATTATGTAAAGAGTTGCATTCTAATCTCGCTTTTTCAACAGATAAGGAAAAAAACATATTCTTCACAAAAGAAAAACGGGCATCATTTTTTAAGTTTTTGATCCCAAAATAGTAATTTGTGATAAAAGAGTGTGAAGAAGGACCCATTGCGATTAAACTTCGCTACTCATGCACAAAACCTGCACCTTTCACACACGTGTGTAATACATTATTTTATCTACGTAGCATGTTAAAATACTGTTGAATCTAAAAATAAATTAATATTTATTACCGCTAATAATACTTCAAATCACTGGCATAATAAAGTTAGAACGTTCAGCCCATCGGTGGCAAAAATTGTTAACTAGTGCGCACAGTGACGGGAACACTATTTGTTCCCATCACCTAGATCAGGGGTCTCCAAACTACGGCCCGAGGGCCACACCCGGCCCGCGGACAGATTTTGTCCGGTCCGCGGAGAGCTAGCATACTTGAAAACTCCTTTTAGAGAACATATTTTTTATAGCAAATTAAATTTAGTTTACTGAAGTATTCTAATTTTATGTTGAATAATTATTAATATGACATCTACATTGATATGGTCATGGGCTAACTACTCATAACATTGTTGTAGGCTTATTGTTATTGTTTTTGTGATAAGTTGGATAAAGAAACACATAATTGTAATGAGTAAAGACATGTATAATATGCAGAAAATTTAACTTCAGTATATAATAACAAACAAATTATTGAAATGAATCCAACTAACATTTTATACATTTTAAATAAAAACATAACTTATAACAAGCATAATGACATATGAAATACTAATGAGATTTATGTAATTGAGATTTTCCACTGACAATAGTTTGTAGTTGTGGACTAATTTTACTTGTACCAATTATTAAAAGAGATTTAAGATGCTCATCAGTTAATTTAGATCTGTAAACATTTTTTGTGTACTTCATTTTGGAGAAGGTCTTCTCACACAAATAAGTAGTACCAAAAACAGAAAACAGCCCACGAGCAAATTTATGCAAATTATCAAATTGTGTCAGTGGAAAACTCATATAAAATTCCAACAAAGATGAGTTTTGATATTTGTTCTTAATTATATCACTGCACTGTAGATCAATCATTTCCATTTGAAGTTCCGGGGCTAGTGTTTCAATGCCAGTATCAAAAGGATTCTGAAAAATCTTAATTTGATTCGCAGTGGCATGAAAGTCCGAGAAACGAGTATCAAAATTTATTTTCAAAGCACTCAAAGTTTCGATTGAAAAATCGATAGGAAACCTAGTCTCGTAGAAACTTCGTAGTTGTGATTGAAACAGTATCAATTTCTTCCGGAATGATTTGATATTAGTGACTAAATCAGGAAGATGCTGGTTTTCTCCTTGCAATCTCAAATTCAGTTCGTTCACATGTTTTGTCAAATCAACATAGAATGCTAACTTCCACAGCCATGCGTTGTTTTGTAATTCAGTAAGAGGGCGATGCTTTTCATTCAAAAAATTTTCGATCACTGCTCGCAATTCAAAAAAGCGCTGAAGGATTTTCCCACAACTAAGCCAACGTACGGCAGTATGAAAAGGTAAGTCATTTTCTCCAATCTCTTCAATAAATTGCCGGAATAGTCGGTGATTCAGCCCAAAAGATCTGATAAAATTAGCAGTTGATATGACTGGTTTCAGAACTTCAGACATATCCAAACATTTTCCGCACAAAGACTGTTGATGAATGATACAATGTAAGACTAATGGTTTTGAACCACCGTCATTTTCTACAGCCTTTGACACAAGAGCGACCACTCCTTTATCTTTCCCACTCATGTTTTTGCCTCCATCAGTTGTAATACATTTCAAGTTTTTCCATCAAAGGTTCTTTTGATTAATGGCCATTTCAACTCCTTTAAAAATATCTGTACCTGTAGTTGTCCCATGAATACTATACATATCAAGAAGTTCTTCATGCACTTCATAGCTTTTATCTACTCCTCGAATATAAATCAACACCTGAGCAGTATTTGACACATCCGTTGACCCATCCAAGGCCAAAGAAAACCACTCAACCTGTTCATTTTTGTCCAACAGTTGAGAGGATATATTTTCAGCGATGTTTTCTACCCTTCGAGCCACAGTGTTTGCTGACATACTGACAGTTTTTAATAAATTTATCTTTTCAGGGCACATTTCTTCGGCTACTGCAATTATGCATTCTTTGATCATTTCTCCATCGGTGAATGGTTTTCCACGTTTTGCAATTTCAAGAGCCACACGAAAGCTGGCACGAGTTGCAGCCTCTTGTTCAGTTTTGAGTTTTGTAAATGAAGATTGCTGCGATTTAAATCCGCGCTTCATAGCTTCGAATTTTTCTGTCCGCAAACTTCCTGTATATTTTGAGTAATTTTGAAAAAGTTTTGTTTCATAATGACGTTTAATGTTATATTCCTTGAGAACGGCTATGCTTTCATTGCAAATCAAACACAGCGCCTTGTTACTGGACTCAATTACGAAATACTGAATGTTCCACTGATCTTTGAATTTTCTGCATTCACTATCAATTTTTCGCTTCTTTTCCATACTACTAAATCACACACAAAAGCAACAATTCAAATCAAAATACTGTTACAAAGATGTCTTAAACTTAAACACGCACAAACACGTTTTAAGGAGGTACGCACTATTTTATTTCACAACAGTGTCATAGGAACTGACTTGTGGTTGCGCCACTAGCCTTCTTATATATTTTAATTACTGCCATCTAGAAGTGAGTGGAAGACACCAGAACTTTCTCGAACCAACGAGATTATTCTGTACGTGCTATTAGCGCCATCTGTTAGCGATACTACCTATTTCCGCTTGTGTCTACCAGATGTCGTGTCACGTTACTCCTCATGGCTCGTACTCTACGACTAATCTAGAAATTACAGATAATGACAGGAAAATTAATAATATGCAGTGTTGCCGTTTTGCGGACTTTAGTCCGATTTGCAGCCTTTTTTAAACGTTGCGTACTTTTTCGGACTTTCTTTTTCATCATTGGACTATTTCACTTTTTACCACCGGCAACAATGATAATATGGTTTTGGCCCTCGGAACTTACTGGAGTAATCAGTATGGCCCTAAGGCTGGAAAGTTTGGAGACCCCTGACCTAGATCATAACATTACAAGCTAATTTTCCATTTCAGCAGTTTCAAGCAAGTTTTCCATTTCATTACTCGTCACGCGAAACTTTCAGAAAGGGTTTTTGTACAACAAGCATTTTTAGAATGTAGTGGTACTTTATTTCCAGATTTTAACGACTTGATTAACACATTGCAGTCCGTTGTCGTAGTAGTACGTTATACTTTATTTGAAACCTATGCCTAGTTGACGATGTGATGCGTTCTTTTCATTAAATCCAAGTTTCCGTCAACCGTTATTGACCCATGATACAAAAAAAACAATATGTATCATTTTATAATTTTGACTATACATTTTTTAACATATTATGATATTTCTTTTGATTAAAATTAATTAGTTCTGTTTCTTTAATTACTATGATTTTTGGTTTCAAATATCATTTAATAATAGTTTACATCAATATTTAGAGTTGTGTATATAGCGTTTATATTATTTAACTTTTGAGTAATCTTGCATTCTGAGTTTTCAAGTTCTTCGAATAAAGCCGATTGAAGAAATTCTGTTTCTTCGAAAGGAACGGAATTGGAAAATCGATTTTCCTTGTAAAAATCATCTTTGGTTTTGTGGAAAAAATTAAGTTTTTTTCTCAATTATCGGGAAAACGCTTACGTGGACTTTGTACAAGTCCAAGGAGGATTGATTTTCAGAAAAATCTTTACCTACAATTTGGATCAGACCACGAAGAACAGAAAACGTTATTGGAAGACATATTTAAATATTTTCCCGGATTTTGACTATACCTAGATATAGACCAGTGTTTCTCAAACTTATTTGTCTCATCGCCCACCTTTGATATGCTAAAGTTAATAGCGCCACCCAAATCTATCGTATCATATATGTTTTTTTTTTCTGTTTCTACAGTAAAAGTATTTTGAAAGTTTATAGGATATTACAAATTCTTCAGTTCTATCGAAATTTTTATTATAAAACGAAAATACTTAAATATTCACTAGAAATCTAGCAACGTTGAAAGTAAAATTTATATACCAAGAATACACGCGCTAGTGATGACAAGCCGCAATTTCTTGACCTTTGTTAAGTTGGCAGGACCAACGAGGAAAAAAATTAAAATAAAAAAAAAACACAAAAGAGGAAAAAAACACATAATAATCCGCTTTTTATCCGCAAACGATTGTAAAAAAAAAAACCCGCACTTTTTCCCACACATTTCCCGGGAAAATGGGGTCCCACTAACTTAACGGAAAGTTAACGGGAACCATAAGGCGTAGTCAGGATTTAGTTTCGCGGGCGTTTTAAGATCAGGATTTAGTTTCGGGGGGGTTGGGGTGTGGGTTTAAGAAAATACAGTATCAGAAATGCACCAATTTACTTTCTAAAACTGACATGCAAGGATTCCTAAACTTCACATCTACCATGCTCTCTTGAAGAGAGTCGTCTCTACTCGTCTCTTTATTTCAATATAACATTTATGTATATTTTTTTTGCATATTTCGGTGGGGGTTTGAAAATAATTATTTTGAGGAAATAAATGCACTGCAATTTTCCGCGATTTATCCGCAAACGAATGCCTCGAGAAAAAAAATCAGCGCTTTTCATTTCCTGGGAAAATTAGTAAAAGTTTTTGTTTTTGCGTAGCCAATTCGCCACATAAGCCGCGCGGATCTCCTGCTTTCTTTATTATTCCTATTGGTCCGTTCAAACACGCATCGGTGCCTAAATGCTAGGCCTTTCAAAGATGCGGGCAGCATGCTAGGTCCTTTCAAAGGTGCACGCGGCATGTTAAGGCACTTTCAAAGACGCAAGCGGCATGTTAGAACTTTTCAAATATGAAATGTTCTTATTGGTAGTCATCCTTCCACCTACGGTGGGGTGAGAGGTCAGTGTAGTTAGTGGAGATATTGTATTCGGGTACGCATGTAATATATGCTCATGTAAACAAATTTTGACTGATTTTAGTTTTACACTATTTTCTTCGGCTTACTAAGTAATTTTGCAGATTTGTCGTTTAGTAAAGTCTTTAAAACACAAAGCCGGAAACCGCAAAAAAACAAAGCCGGAAAATGTACTTTTCCACCCTGGAAAATCAGACCCTAAAAATCATAATTGTTAGGAAAAAAATCACCGAAATTATCCGCTTTTTATCCACAAACAAATTCCGCGGGGAAAAAAACCCGCATTTTCCCGGGAAATGAAAAGTGCTGCATTTTTTTTTCACTTGGTTTTCGGATAAAAAGCGGATAATTCCGGTGCATTTAATTCCTCGAAATAATTATTTTTAGGGTGGGTTCCGCTAGCTCTGTTAAGTTAGTGGACCCCATCTTCCCGGGCAATGGGAAGTGCGGGATTTTTTTTTGTTACAATCGTTTGCGGATAAAAAGCGGATTATTATGTGAGTCGCGGATTTTTTTCCGCGTTGGTCCTGCCAACTTAACAGAAGTAATTTCTTGTAACATCGTCATTCAAAATAAATTGTAAAAAGTTTAGGTCTCAGAACCTATTTAGATTAATAATAAATTATTTCTTAAATAATTAGTAACAATAATTGTGATAGTTTTTGAAATATTTCAAATAAAAATGAACATGCGGGGATCCCTGTAGAAAGAAAAATTTGTGAAAAGAAAATGAGGGTTTCTAATTTTTACAGAAATAAAATTATATAATTATTTTTTCAAAAACTTGAAGAGTTGACAGATGTTTTTATCAAGGTAGTAGATTTGGGCAAGACATTAAAAGGTGGTAGATCTACCGAAAAGTTCGTAGAGTTATGCTCGCCATACACGCTACCGTTTACCGGAGAAGTTACATGTGCAGGTTTGCCTGCCCAGGTCAACCGTACACAAGAAACTGCACAGGTCTATTCCCACACACGCTCCGGTCTACCTACGCAGGCAAACCTGCACAGGTAGACCTCTCCGGTGGACCGTTGTGTGTATGGCGGGCATTAGAACGCTGGCTGTGTGTGCGTGCGTGCGATTATCGATACTCGACCAGCAGCGAATTGCAGACGAGCGTGGCCGGTTGTCCAATACTGAACACGGAACAATTTTGTTGAACGTATTTGTTTATTAACAGAAATTCATTGTATAGCTCGTGATACCTACCACCCCCTATATCACCCCCTGGCTACATACCGCCCCCTATATCGCCCGCAGGCCACCTAGCGACCCTTTAAACGACGTCATCGCCCACTGGGGGCGATATCGACCACTTTGGGAAACGTTGATATATACTAAACCTTGGGAAACTGAAAAAGTTGTTTAGTTCTTAATTCCTTTTTGAGTATTTTAAAAACTAAAGCTAGAATTTTGCACTGTGTTTTTTTCGCTCTTCCCAATTGGTGTTTGGACGGGAAATCGCGAATTAAAAAAAATGGGTTTAGGGAGCTGTTAACGGTCGGATATTTCATTTGGATCCTGAGTAGAGGAACAGGAGGAAAGTTTGGAGTCACGGAAAACCTCGATTTTGGAAAATTTGCCATTTGCTCTTTGCTTTTGGAAAAACTAGGGATGTTTAAGCGTATAAATGAGTTACCATTAAGTCGGAATTAAATATCGAATACTAGAATTAGAAAGAGACATTTTTTAGCAAATATATAAGGACTTAAATTATGCAACAATCCAGGGTTTAATTCTGGGGGGGGTTGGGGGGTTTGTTTAAAGAATTTACAATAACAAAAATGCGCCAATTTACTTTCTAAAACTGACACTTAAGATCTATAAACTCCACATTTACCATGCTCTCTCGAAGAGTGCCGTTTCTACTCGTCTCTCCTTATTTCAATATAATATTTAAGGGATTTAATTAATATTTTGGATATTTCGGGAGGTGTTTGAACTCTCCCCACTTCCTTCCCCCACAATTTTTTTTTGACTTCGACCTTTATTTTTTGCTCTTCACTTCGAAAGTAGAAATTGTAAAACAAGAAGAAAACTTGAATTTTGTAAAAGCCTTTAAAAGTGAGAACAAAAAAAGTAGTCTTGACCTCCCTCCTGTTTTCCAAGTGATGCCAGTGACTTGCTAACCCACCAGCTAGTACGAAAAATATAATTTGACCCACTACTACAAAATTTACAACCCACTACAAAATTTTACCCACTACTCAAAAAGGTTCGCCATTCCTGGAGTAATCTATACTCGTACCGGCGAGAGAATGTATCTTGTCTCGACGAGTATAGCATTGTAAATAACCCACATTATTTCGAGTGCGCGGCGTTTAGTTACCCGTGTTTGAAAAACTGACGCATATTTCTTAGCTCAAACTAACCTGGGCGTACCTCGGCGCATCCCTTGACCCTCATACCTCGGCGCAGTACAGCTGCATTCTCTCGCCGGTACGAGTATAGATAGGCCAAATCTCACGCATCAGACCAAATAATCCCAAACTGAACATATAATCATAGGCAACCAAGAATTCGCCGATCTGAAAACACCGGCAAGACTAAACTTACATCTCTCATCTGTACTAAATATCGTGGACTCTATATTGTAGACTATATAAGCTCTAGTAAATTGGTAAAATTAAACAAATAAGATAAACATTCAAAATGAAAAATAAAACTGACATAATTTGACAGTGTGAATTTGCCTCATGTCCATTGCTGTTTCTCGATTTGAATGCAACAGCTGATTGTGTTGGTTGATTCCAGGTTGATTCAAACAAGAGACAAGTATCTGACAAGTATCTAAAGATTCAAACAATTTGAGGCGTAGATCAGTAAGGTTTGTTGGAGAGCAATGGATTATCGTTTGCAAGAATTACATGAGAGTTTCGACTCGGCATCGTGGAAAAGCGTCGAAAATATTATCGGCAATTTAACCACCTTGCTATCAAAGGAAATTGAATCAATAGGTATCTATCTATTTTGATTATTATGAATAATTAATGTTATTGATGTAATTAAAAATGAATTAAATATGAAATATGAATAATGTAATTAAATGGGAATTAAGATGAATTTTTTATTACATTTCATTATTGTAAAACTTCTTTTACAGCAGTTGTAGACATCCTACTGCGTACCTTTACTGTAACATATATATTTCAATGGAAATTAAAAAAAAAGCAGACTAAATGTATAGTAAACTTAATAAAGTCGGAACACAGCCTGAATATATAAATATATTCAACCTTTCCGGAGCTCTATAATGAGTCTTTTTAGGACTACCAAAAAGACTCAGTATTACAGAGCTGCGGAAAGGTTGTTTATATATTCAGGACTGTGTTCTGACTTTATTAAGTTTATATGATTATATATAATGTAGTATGGTTTTACCAATTCTAAATGTATAGTTATTATTATATATATGTTGGTTGTTTGGGGTTGCAGAAATTCTGGTGTGCACCTTTAGCACGAGCTTTAGGTTTTCTATGTGCACGGTATATTTGACATCTGTCAGAATTTTTGAGAGCAACCAATAACAGTAGACCAAATGTCCAAGGTATGCAGATCATAGTTGAAAGACCACATGAGAAATACAGTAGCGCCATATTTGCGAAACCAAATATAAAAATCTTATCATCAGATCACATGGAACAGTCCAACATAGAAATTCTAACTATTGAACTGAAGAATTGCACAGTCACTTCCATTTATAAGCCCCCGGCGAAACCATTCATCTTCCAAGATCCTACAAATTTTGACAATCAAAAATCAAAAATTATTGTGGGTGACTTTAATAGTCATAGCACTACCTGGGGCTATAAAGAAAATAATGATGATGGTGAGAGCGTGGAAACATGGGCAGAAGCTAAAGGGTTAGAAGTCATTCATGACCCAAAACTTCGATATTCCTTCAACAGTGGCAGATGGAGTAAAGGATACAACCCGGACCTAATTTTTGTAAGTGAAAACATAAAACAACAGACCTTCAAGCGAATTTGCAACCACATACCACGATCACAACATCACCCTATACTATGTGAAACTATGTCGAGGATAAGATACAACAACGTACCCTTTCAAAGGAGATTCAATTTCCAAAAAGCAAACTGGCTCAAATTCTCGGAAGAAGTTGACACCAAAGTGAAGACTGCAGAATATTACGGAAAGTTTGTAGAAATAGTTAAGCAAACGTCGAGGAAATTTATTCCCAGAGGCTGCAGAACAAGACACATCCCAGGTCTAACCCCAGAACTGTCTGAACAATTTAAAAAATACACAGAACTATATAATGATGACCCATTTAATGAAAAAACAATTGAAAAAGGAGACCTGTTGATAAAAGAAATATCAAACACTAAAAGAACATACTGGCACTCCCTTATAAGCTCCACCGACATGAAGCATAGCAGCCAGAAAGCCTGGGGATTAATAAAAAAACTTGATTGTGATCCCTCTCTCTCTCCAATGGCGCTACAGCCCGAAGCGAGCCCTGGCCTCCACCAAACGTTGTCTCCAGCGTTCCCTTTCCTCTGCCGTAGCCCGCCAGTTCCGCACCCCCAGCATCTCTCTCGCATCCCTTTTCACACTTTCCTCCCATCTCGCCCTTGGCCTGCCCGCTTTCCTTCTACCTTCCGGCACTCTGAGTATTTGTCTCGGCACTGCTGTTGGAGCCATCCGGCACACATGTCCCGCCCATCTTAGCCTGCTTAGTTTTATGTGGGATACCACATCTGGGCTTTTGTATAACTGATATAGTTCGAAGTTCATCCTAATTCTCCAGCCCTCTTCGCTGTTAATTGCCCCATAAATTTTCCTCAGGATCTTTCGCTCAAAAATCTCCAGCATCTTTTCCGATTTCTGGGTCAGCGTCCATGCTTCGCTTCCATATGTGAGGATGGGTCGTATGATTGCTTTATATATATTACACTTCGTTTGTCTGCTAGCTAGCTTCGAGTTAAGGATGGATTTAAGAGTGAAGTATGCCCTGTTGGCCTGCATGATTCTATGTTGTACTTCCACCCCTTCGTCGTTCTGATCCGTGACGGTTGATCCCAGATATTTAAAGTTGTTGACGACTTCTACAGTGTACTCTCCCATATCCAGATTATTTACTGCGTGTACTGGCGCTCCCGGTCTTACCATCATTACTTTTGTTTTATCCTTGTTTATTGACAGACCTATCTCCTTGGCTCTCTTCTCCATTTTACCGTAAGCATCTTTCATTGCCGTTAGCGATCTACCGATGATGTTTAGGTCGTCTGCATAGCCCAAAAGTTGCGTGGATTTATTGTAGATGGTACCGTTGCATTCTATCTGAGCTTTCCTTATAGCTTTTTCGAGCGCGATGTTAAATAATATGGGTGATAGACTGTCTCCTTGTCTCAGACCTGTAATGGTTTCAAACTTGTGCGATGTCGTTTTTTGGATACCGACTTGGTTAAAAGTCTTTTTTAACGTACAATTTACCAATTTAATGATCTTTTGTGGTATCTCGAATTCTTCCATTGTCTTCATGAGTGTTCTTCTATCGATAGTATCATACGCTTGTTTAAAGTCTACGAAGACCTGGTATGTGCTGATGTTCATTTCCCATGTCTTTTCTAGTATTTGTCTGAGTGTAAACATTTGGTCAGTCGTCGACTTTCCTTTCCGGAAACCTGTCTGATACTGTCCTATAATGCTCTCTGCGTACGGTTGGAGTCTTCGTCCGATTATCCATGACAGCACCTTGTAGGCCGTGTTAAGAAGAGTTATACCACGATAGTTCTTGCACTCCAGTTTGTTTCCTTTCTTATAGATAGGGCATATCTTCCCCTCCCGCCATTCCTCGGGTATCTCTTCTGTCCTCCAGATTCTTCCTATCAGCTGGTGTAAAGCACAGTTCAGAGCGTCTCCTCCCATTTTGATCATTTCAGATGGTATCATGTCCGGTCCCGGTGCTTTGTGGTTCTTTAGTGCCTTTATCGCCTCGCTTATTTCTCTTTGTGATGGTTCGTTATCTTCTCTCAGATCTCTTACTTCTGGTGTGTGAATTGGGTCGTCTTCAGCTGTTTGTCCGGTTAATTCCACTCGTAGTGAGGTATTCAGGAGTTCGTTAAAATATTCCGCCCATCTACCTACCACTTTACTTTCTTCAGCCAGTAAGGTGCCCTCTTTACTGTTGATTATTGTTGCTCTGGGCTGAAATCCATTTTGCAGGTTGTTCACTATCTTGTAGCATTCTCTAATTTCGTGTTTCTCTTGGTGGTGTCCTGTCTGTGCCACCTGGTCGTTAAAATGGGCCCGTTTCTTCTTCCGAAATAATTTGGATGCTTCCTTTCTTTGCTTGTTGTATTCAGCTTGTTTGGCTCTCGTGGGTCTCTGCAAATTCTCTGCCCTAGCTTTCTGTTGTTTCTCGCGTGCTTCTTCACACTCTGCATCGTACCATTGGTTTCGTTTTTTCCTATGGACTTTCCCGAGAGCCTCCTCTGCCGATTCCTTAATCCCCTTTGCAATTTCCGTCCATTGTTCTTCAATACTATGATTTTCCGTCAACACTCCTAGTTTTTCGGCGATCTTTTCTTCGTATCGTTGCCTTACCCTGGTTAAGTTCAGTTTTTCCACATCCCATTTTTCTATTCCGCTGTTTGCTGGCTTTTTCGAGTTGGCTAGCCTTTGTTTTAATTTAATCCTCACCAGGTAATGGTCCGAGTTGCAGTCTGCCCCTTTGCAGCTTCTGACGTCCTGTATGCTGGACATAAATCTTGTGTTTATTAAGACATGGTCTATTTGATTGAGTGTCCTTCTGTCTGGTGATCTCCATGTCATCTTGTGGATGTCATCCATCAATACCAAAAGTGCTGGGACCTGTAACAGCAAATCAGGTGGCACACCTATTACTCTTGAATGGGAAAATTACAAAAAATAAAGCAACGACTCAAAGACTAAAGTGTAGAGAGAAAGACAAGGAATCAGAACAGGGAATATTGAAAGAAAATTTCTCAGTACATGAACTTCAAAAAGCCATTGACGAACTTAAAAACCGGAAAGCTGCCGTTATACACATATATTCTGAATATATGTGTATAATATACACATATATTCTGAACAAATTAAGAATTTAGGACAAACCAAAAAATGGATCCTAGATCTATTCAATGGTATTTTACTTACGCACTTGATACCCAAAATTTGGAGAAGAACTTAGATTAGATTATCGCACTATTGAAACCAGGAAAATCCCCAGATGACCCAAAAAAATTCCACCCAATTTCCCTGCTCTGTCACCTCTATAAACTCTTCGAGAGATTGATATTCAATCAACTAAAAGTCTATATTGATGATAAGCTTATTAGGGACCAAGGTGGATTTAGACCAGATAGATCTTGTACTGGACAAGTCTAGACCTTACGCAACACATTGAAAACAGGTTTGAAGAAAAAAAAGATCACTGGTGTTACTTTTATCGACTTGTCTGCGGCATACGATACAATCAATCATAACATACTATTATCAAAACTACAAAAATTAACCTCGGATAGCACACTAGTTAAGACAATAGAAATTATACTCCGAAACAGGCGATATTTTGTAACACTTGGGGAAAAAAATAGTAGGTGGAGGAGTCAAAAAAAATGTCTTACCCCAATGTTTTATCTCCAACCTTGTTCAATATATACACTAATGACCAACCTATACTATCCTCCTTAGGAATCAGACATTTTATTTATGCCGATGACACAGCCATGGCAGTCCAAGGTGAAAATTTTGAGGTGGTTGAGAATGCACTGGAAAGTTCATTACAGCTAGTAGGTGATTACTACGACTCAAATTATTTGAGACCAAACACCTCTATGACACAAGTCTGTGCTTTCCATCTCCATAATAGGCTAGCCAATCAAAAATTGAATATTACATGGAAAGGTGTCGATATTGAACACACACCTTATCCATTATCATTACATATAAAAAGCACTGCAAAAATATAAAATCAAAAATTATTGCAAGGAACAGTTTACTGAAAAAACTTATAGTATCAAACTGGGAAGCAAATGCCCAAACACTCAGAGTGTCTGCATTAGCACTATGCTTCTCTGTAGGAGAGCATGCAAGCGCTGTGTGGTGTAGATCCACCCACGCGAAAAAGGTTGACGTGGCATTGAATGAATCTTGCCGCTTGATAACTGGGTGCCTAAAGAGCACACCTCTCCACAAAGTCTTCCCAATCGCAGGCATCGCACCTCCAAACATTCAACGAACAATTAATGCAGACCAAACTCGAAACTGACAGTTGACATATTCTACATGGCAAGAATACACACAGGTCAAGATTAAAATCAAGAAAGAGTTTTATGAAATGCACAAATACCTTAGCGAACTCCCCCCAACAAGCCCAAATGGATGCCTGGAAACTAACCGTAGGCCATATTGAAGATGATCAGATTTCACCAGCAGAACACCTTCCTGCAGGATATAACCTCGATTGGCCTGCCTGGAGAACACTCAATAGACCAAGAACGGGAGTAGGAAGATCAAAAGACAATCTAAAGAAGTGGGGTGTAATGCCAAAGACACAAAATGCGACTGCAGAGACGAACATACCATGAGCCACCTATTGATCTGTCCAAACTGCCCTACAACATGCACTACTTCGGATCTCCTAACAGTGACAAAAAATGCAATCAATGTGGTGCAACATTGGGAAGGGAAAATTTAATAATTAGTAACTAACCAAATATGACCTTACTTATAGTAGTAAGAATAGCCAATTCATCTGTGATTTATATATTTTATTTTTATTTTACTTTATTTGATTTTATACTGACTCATGTTCTATTTATATTTATGCTTATTTAATTTTAGACTCATGTTTATATTTATGCTTTATATTTATATGTGGTTGTTTGACACGAATATAATAATAATTATATATATGTATATATATATATATACATATAGTATATGTATATATATATATACATATACTATATATACATATAGTATATGTATATATATATATACATATACTATATACATGACATTGTATCTTTATTCACAAAAGTACCGGTCCCTGAGGCCTTAAACATCATAAGATCAAAATTAAAACCAGAAAAGTATGTATCAGATCTAGCAGAACATTGTTTAAAGAATACATACTTTAGATACGATGGTCAAATATACAAACAAGTCCTAGGAGCACCAATGGGTTCACCTCTATCCCCAGTAATAGCCAACATATTTCTTACAGATTTTGAGGAAAAGGCAATCTCATCAGCCACACTTAAACCTACACTCTGGTTAAGATATGTTGACGACACATTTGTAATCTGGCCCCACGGCAGACCAGAGCTGGACAAATTCCTTAACCATCTTAACTCCCAACACGACCAAATTAAATTCACAATGGAGATAGAAAAGCATCAACAACTTCCTTTCTTGGATGTCTTGGTACAGAAGAAACCTGACGGCACTTTGAGCCACACTGTGTACCGGAAACAACATTCAAAAACAACTAGCATCTGTAGTCAACACTCTTACCACCCGATCCAAAAGACTAGCCGACCAGCTTAACTTACCGAAAGAATTGAGGAACTTACGAGAAGCTCTTTCTTCAAATGGATATCCAAACAGCTTAATATCCAGAGCTTTCCGTCATACAGAGAACAGTAGCCAAAGAACTGAAGAACGCCAGAGACCCGTTAGCACAGCATACCTACCATATGTTCATGGATCAACTGACAAAATCGCCAGAATACTTAAAAGACACAACATCGACACCATTTTCAAACCTAATCAGAAAATATCCTCCATGCTACGCAGCGTTAAAGACACCATCCCGTTAGAATCCCATGGAATTTACGAAATACCTTGCGGAACATGTGAACGGACCTACATTGGACGTACCAATAGAAAAATATCTGCTAGGATTCAAGAACATGTAGTTTCAATCAGACACAGAGACAAAGTTTCATCGGCACTTGTACAACACACAAACACTGGTCACTGGATGGACTTTAGAAATTCAAGGACTGTTGCACAGATTAGCCACGAAATGTCACGAGTATACAGAGAAGCCATAGAGATAGAAAAACGAGACTACTGCATGAACACGAGAGACGATTCCTTGAGACTGTCCCCAGCATGGCGACCGATCATATCCACCCTCAAAATGCAATCCCAGACACCCCAGATTCATGTACGACCAACAAAACAAACAAACAACCGAATCGAAGCATCCATGGTCATGGCTAATTCACCATTAGCATGGCTAATTTTTAATAAAGCCGAAACTAGTAGGTAATAATAGTTATTATTATTTCTTGAAGAAAATAAATATAAACAAAAATTTAAAAAAAATTATATCAAACTTCAAGATGGTCAAACACAAATATTGTAAAAAGTTTAACTTCAATTATTTGAATAATATTACATCGGTAACGTCACATTGCTTTAATGTTATCGTGTTTTACAATTACCTAAGTTTATTGTATATATATGTTTATTGTATGTATGATAAAAGACCTAAACAAAGCAACAGAAAAAGTTGGATTCAAAATAAACATCACTAAAACGAAAATCATGGCGAACGACAAAAACGTAACACTTAAAGTCGACATAGGAAACGAGAGCATAGAGGTGGTAGACGAAGACGTATACCTTGGTCAGCTTATTTCATTCGCACAAGATGCCCAGAATAAGGAGATAGACCGTAGGATAAAACTAGGATGGGCGGCATATGGAAACCTAAAAAACGTATTTAAATCTAAAAACTACCCGCAATCCCTAAAAACAAAGGTTTTTAACCAGTGTGTACTACCAACACTGCCATATGCATCAGAAACATGGACATTGACCGATAATGGAATGGAGAAAATGAGAGTAACCCAGCGAGCGATGGAAAGATCTATGTTGGGACTAACCAGAAGACATCTCAAAACAAATGCATGGATACGAAATAAAACACGAGTAATCGATATAAGCCAATACATAGCAAAACTAAAATGGTCCTGGGCTGGGCATGTGATGCGAAGAGAGGATGGAAGATGCACAAAAAAAAATACAGAATGGAGACCGAGAACTAGAAAACGAAATCCAGGCCGACTTAGAACTAGATGGAGGGACGATATCGTAAAAGTAAGAGGAGGACAATGGACAAGAGATACCGCAGATCGCAGTCAATGGAATCAGATAGGGAGGCGTATATCCAGCAATGGAGTACTTAAACGCTGCTTATGATGATGATGATGATTGTATATAGTTTTTATTCCTTAAAGTTTCGAACTTAATATCGAAAAAAATAAATAAAGACGTGACCGAAGCTCGTCAGCCATAAGAACCTGTGTATAAGAATTGAAAAAACATCTCTTTTTTTTCGGTTAAACTATATGGTGGATCATTTTCAAATTTTGAGACGACATAAATAAAGTATTGATCTGCATGCTTAAAAAAGTTTCAAAGCTTAAAATTATATACAATATTTAACATGGGATTCGCTCGAACCTCCTTAAAAAAATGTTCCTGTGAATAAAACTACGAAATGTCAAAAATTACATCTCAATAAAATGTCTAATGTCAGAGATTGAGAAACGTAAAATTTGTTGAAATGTTAAAAACATGCCTGTGGGTAAAACTACGAATTTAAAAAATGACATGTCAATAAACTCTCTGTCAGAAATCGAGAAACGGAAAATATGTTTATTGTAATTTTGAACATGTAAAAAACACATATCCCTGTGGATAAAACTAAGATATTCCAAAATTTAAAAAAATAACATTATGTCAATAATATGCCCAATGTCAGAAATTGAGTAATGAAGAATGTGTAGTAATGTTGAACAATAGTTTCATAATGTTGAACAATGTTAAAACAAAGAAATTCGGCTATGTGAAAAATGACATTATGTCAATGAATGATAATGATAAAAAATATGTAATAGACCTTTTTACGATTAGTTAACCGCATGCGCATCCGGAAAGTTTGAAAGGCGGGAATAAGAAAGTTTCGGGCTCGTATATAGTTATACGTCAAAAATTCGGGCAATTTTGACGTATAATATGGCGGAAATTGACGCATGCGCACAAAAAAAATTGAACTAGGAAAAGGTCTATTGAACAGTAACTTAAAACAAAATTGTGGATGAAACGAAAACATTAAAAACAAGAAATTCTTAACAAAATGTCAAAATGAATTTGGTCAATAAACAACATAATTCTAAAAATGACTAATATGTTGTAATGTTTGTGTAGAAAATAACAGAACATCAAAAATGACATGATGCCCATAAACTACAAAAAATGTAGTTGTAATTTATGTAAATTATGCGTTGTTAAGTAAAATGTCATTAATGACGTCAATCAAAATTGAGCTGTAATGAATGCGCTATAATATGAAATATCATTAATGACGTTAATCAAAATTGAGCTGTAAAGTATGAATTGCTATGTAATAGTAGTTTATGATACAAGTGTGCGAAGAAGGGCTTTTGTGCATGAGCTGCGAAGTTTAAAGCACGAGCCGAAGGCGAGTGGTTTAAGCGCGATGAGTGTACAAAAGCGTTTCACACACATGTGCCATACATTGTTTTAATTGAAATTTTAATGTGAAATGTCATCAATCTAAATTAAGTTGCAAAGTATGCAATGTAAAATGTCATTAATGACGTCAATCAAAATTGAGCTGTAAAGTATGAATTGCTATGTAATAGTAGTTTATGATACAGGTGCGTGAAGAAAGGTTTTTGTGCATCAGTTGCGAAGTTTAAAGCACGAGCCGAGGGCGAGTGGTTTAATGCACAAAAGCCTTTCACACACATGTGCCATACATTATTTTATCTACGAAGCATATTAAAATACTGTTGAATTTACAAAGAAAATAATTGTTTCTTACTGATAATATTTTAAAAATTGCAATTTTGACAGATAACAAACTTCAAATCACTGACACAATAAGGTTAGAACAAAAAATTGCTAACTAGTAAAAACGCACAGTAACGGGAACACTATTTGGTCGTTGTCCATGAGTAGGGAAAGATTTTTTCCTTTTAGGCCCCCGACCTCCACTGACTTTGACACTGGCGGTTTCGATTTTGAATTTTCCCGCGCAGAGTTCAGGAACTGGAAATGGGGCGGCCCGATATGGGAAACCGGAAACAGAAGTCGGAACTGGAAATGGAAGTCTAAACTAGACCTCACACCTAGCGTGTGGTTACATTAAAGTGACCACACGTCCCGATTTTGGCGGGACAGTCCCGCTTTTTGGATGACAGTCCCGCGTCCCGCCGATTTTTAAAAATGTCCCGCTTTTTAGAAAATATATTCATTTCTTATTTTAAATGTACCTACTGATAAACCTACTATATAAAATAAGATTTTTTCACATATTCCCATAAAAACAAATGAAATTTTATAATATTCTCCAATTGAACTGTCCATTCTTCAAAATATTGCAAGCAGTTATTATAAAAAAATTCATAGTTTTTTCAGAAAATCCGGTCGTATAATTTATCTCTCATCAGTATAGCTTAGCTTTTATGTTTGTGAAACAGGTGTAAACCCATTGTTGTTCATAGAAGCAAAGCTGTACTGATGAGAAGAAAAAAATAATTAGACCAATTCATTTGAGAAATTTCAGTACATTTTAATAATGATCCGAGTATTCATTCGGGTCAAAAATTTGACCGTAAAAGAAAATCATATTTTTTTTTTTTAATTAAAAAATTTAAATTAATTAAAAATCATAATTTTCAAATTATTGTTTTTTATAAATATTTTTATAGTTAGCAATAATTAATAATAAATACATTTTTGTATATTTATAGACAAGTATATTAATGTATACAATAATAGTAGTTTATGATACAAGTGTGTGAAGAAGGGTTTTTATGCATGAGGTGCGAGTTTTTGTGTAAAAAAAATTACTCGCAATGAGTGCACGTCAGAAAATTTATTTTCACTAAGTCTATGTTTTTTGTTTAGTTACGCAAGTTGTTGCCATTGTAATAACAAACGGAAAACGTTTAATAATGAAACTCCATTTGATTTACATTGGATTTTTACGCACAATTTGGTTACCTTTACACACGATTATAATAATGGCTTCCTTCACATGCAATAATATATTAGAGCAGGCATGAGCAACCTTTTTTGGAACTATAACTAAATTACCATTATTTGTTCGAGTAAGGGGGCTACACAAAGTAAGGCGGGTATATTGGTCACGTTTATTAAAATTTGAGGCAGTAGAGTAGTTTTCATAGCACAGGCACTGTATGCGGCTCGCGGGCCGCAGGTTATCTGTATTAGAGTCCCTGTATTAGAGTGTTCATTTTGATGGTTGAGTAGATAAAATATATATTTTGTAATTATTGGTCTGCTTTCATAACTAAATTATAATTCTCATTTCATCCCATTTGTCCCGCTTTGTCCCGCTGAAAATGTGGTCACTTTAGGTTACATAGACCTCACATGTGGGACTACATAGACGTCACACCCAGCGTGGGGTTACATAGACCCCACACTCTGTGAATCTGTGAAAAACCGGAAGTGGAAACCGGAATCGGGAGTCGGATCCGGAAGTGTCAAGGCCAATGGGGGTGGAGGCCTAGAAGGAACCATCAAGTAGGGAATTTCGATGTAATCTAGGTTTACCTAGATTTAATCTAGATTAGATTATGGTTAGGTTATGTTATATTAGAGCCAGATAAATCCAGACTGATAGGCCGGGACTTCTTGATTCAAAATAAGAAAAATTAATTCAATTTTAATACACGTCTGAACGTGACGCTAGTTGTTGCCATAGTAACAACAAACATAAATCATTTAATAATGAAACTCTATTTGATTTATATTGGATTTTTACGCACGATTTGGATACTTTTACATACGATTATAATAATGGCATCCTTCACATACAATAATGTATTTACTAATGTGTACATTTTGTGTGTGAGTAGATAAAATTATTTTAAGTGAAGAAGATATTATGAAATTTGCAAACATTTATTAGTTGCAGTATGACCTACGTGTCATCAAAGTTTCAACTCTGTGAATAATTGTGAAAATTATGAATTGTGAAATAATTATAACTAGATTAACCTTTAGTTGCCCAGGTCTGTCCAAAGCTGACTTGCTTTGAACTGTACTTTCCAAGAACTTAAAAGTACCGTCGGTCAACAAAGGGTTAAACGCCGTAAAATCGAAACAGTAAACACAGAGTTCGAGAAAAAGGTACGATTGGACGTATAGCCGTCAAAAAATCCGTTTCTTACACCAGCAAACAAGCAGACTTAATTTTGCTAAAGAGCATGTAAACTGGACCATTGATAAGGGAAAATCGGTTATATGGACTGACGAGTCGAAGTTCTTGAGATGTCTAGAATTAATTTGATGAAGTGGAATCTAATCAACATTAGATGCTACTTGCTGAATGATTCCGTGTATTTGTTAAATAATTGTGACTAGATTAATTCATTGAGATTAATATTAATTATTAATTCATGGAGATTAATGTTATCGAGTTTCAAATTTGAGATTTCTAGAATAAAGTTGACGATTCGGGATCTAATATTGCTGCTTGCTGAATAAATTGCGAATTTGAATGGAGTTGAAATATTGAAACGTTTTATTTACTTTCAGGGCCACTAATTGTGTCGATATTCGACGAGACTTACGGAATTTTGGCGTTCATCCGAAAGTCTGTCAGCAGTGGTGAAAAGAAAAGCGAAATTCCAACGGCAGCAGCCATCGAGTTAATACACACGCTGGTCTTGAACCTCCCCAAAGAACTCGACGAGCACATGCTTGCGATATCAGTAGCGTGTTTGTCGGTCGTTAAAATCAACACTTCGGCGAAATTAACGCAAAAGGCGTTGCTAGTCCTCCAATTGATCGTCGAAGATGAGGGTTTTAGAGAAAATGTTATGTATGAAGACGAGATCAGAGATATTTTTGATACTATTTATAGATTGTTAAAATATAAATCGACAACTACAGGTAAGAAAAGTGTTTTATTAAATTTGCAATGAGTAAAAATAACGATAAAATGTTTTGAAATTTTTTAAATATTTTATGTCGCAAAAATAAATTGCAAATAAATCGCAAAGATATCTTGCTATAAATAATACAATAGTTTGTCTGATTGTATTTTTCTGTTTTAATTTTGTTCTGCCTTTTCTAATTAAATTTTTGGAAAATGGTAATGCGCCTAATTCTAATCAGGAATTTTTAAAGAGGAATTTAAATACCAATTTTCACATCACAGCTCTTTTAACTAGATTTTCGGAAAATGGTAAAACGCGGTTTTCTCTATTCGGTAAGAAGGAGGTAGACCTTAGGGGAGATTTGAAAATTGTTACGAGGGCCGGATAAAATCAAGTTGAAGGCAGGATCCGGTCCGCGGGCCGGATCCTGCATTCAACTTGATTTAATCCGGCCCTCGTTATAATTTTCAAATCTTATTAAACCTAGCCGTGTATGTAGACTTTTACGTTTCTATTTTCAATTTGAAATTGTAATTATAAACTATCACTCAAATGTCGGCTGTCAACTGTCAGATCTACAAATGATGATAATTTTTTTGAATAATTATTTTCTACCTCTTTTAACTGAACTTTTAGAAAATGGTAATACACCCTTTTCTTAATTTTTTGAAGAATTTTAAGAAGAATCTTAAGGAAAAAAAATTTAAGAAAGAAAATTTAAAGAAGAATGCGGTCCGCGGGCCGGATCCTGACTTTAACTTGATTTTATCCGGCCCTCGTAACAATTTTCAAATTTTATTAAACCTAGCCGTGTATGTAGACTTTCACGTTTCTATTTTCAATTTGCATTTGAAATTGTAATTATAAACTATCACTGAAATGTCAGCTGTCAACTGTCAGATCTACAAATGAAGATTATTTTTTTAAATAAATCTTTTCTACCTCTTTTAACTGAACTTTTAGAAAATGGTAATACACCCTTTTCTTCATTTTTAAAGAAGAATTTAAATACCAATTTTCACATCTCTAGCATATCCAGTTTTTGAGATGTGTCCCACATTTTAAGCCCCCTTAACTAGATTTTCGGAAATTCGCGGTTTTCTTTATTTGGTAAGATGGAAGTAGACCTTAAGGAAGATCTGAAAATTGTTACGAGGGCCGGATAAAATCATGTTGAAGGCAGGATCCGGCCTGCGGATCCGCGGGTTCATTATCTTCGGTTTTCGAAGTCCGTTATCTAGGTTTTGACTTCCGCACATAACGTAAGATAACATCAGGAATAGGCACGATCCATCGCTTACAATTGTTCAATAGTATTTGTAGTCTTCAAACCATTTATATTTCTATTTAAAATTTGCATTTGAAATTCTCATCATAAATTTAAATTTTAGCTGTCAACTGTCAGATCTGCAAATAAGCATTATTTTTTAAATAATTATTTTCTATTTCTTTCAACTAAATGTTTGGAAAATGATAACACACCCATTTCTACATTTTTAAAGCAGAATTTAAATACCAATTTTCACATCTCTAACACCTCCAGTTTTTGGGATATGTGTCCCGCATTTTCAGCCCTCTTACCAATATTTTCGAAAAATGGTAACGCGTTTTTTTTTATAAACGTTCAATTTTCACATCTCTATCATCTCCAGTTTTTGAGATATGTGTCCTACATTTAAAACCCTCTTAACTGATTTTACGGAAAATGATAAAACGCGGTTTTTTTTTCTCTATTTGGTAAGAAGGAGGTAGACCTTAAAAAAGATTTGAAAATTGTTACGAGGGCCGGAATAAATCAAGTTGAAGGCAGGATCCGGCCCGCGGGCCTTCAAAAAACCTGCCTTCAACTTGATTTTATCCGTCCCTCGTAACAATTTTCAAATCTTAATAAACCTAGCCGTGTATGTAGACTTCGTCTTCATGGTTTCGTAGATTAAGCGGTTTGAGATATGCAACGACACTTAAATGTTAGGTATCAACTGACAGAATGGCAAATAAGCATTATTTTTTAAATAATTCTTTTCTACTTCTTTTAACTGAATTTTTGGAAAAACCCATTTCTTCATTTGTAAAGAATTTAAATACCAATTTGCAACCCTCTAAGCAACATTTTCGAAAAATGGTAAATCGCGTTTATTTATGTTTCTATTTTCAATTTGAAATAGTAATTATAAACTATCACTCAAAAGTCAGCTGTCAACTGTCAAATCTACAAATGAAGATTATTTTTTTAAATAATTTCTTTCTACCTCTTTTAACTGAACTTTTAGAAAATGGTAGAATGGTAAAATGGTAAATTAGAGATAGGTATCTCTTCATTTTTAAAGAAGAAAATTTTCACATCTCTAACATCTCCAGTTTTTGATATAAATTTGCAGCCCGTTTAGCTAGATTTTCAGAAAAAAATAAAACCTGTTTTTGTCCATTTTGTAAGAGGAATCTAAATTGTTACTATTGCGACATTTTGGTTTCAAAAATATAGGTTATAAAAATATTCAACACCCAATTTTCAGCCCCCTAAATCAGATTTAAAGAAAATGGCGAAACACGTGTGTGTTTTTTTTCAAAACTAATCTTAATACCAAATTTCACATCTGTAACATCTTCCGTTTCTGAGATATGTGTCCTACATTTAAAGCCCTTTTAACTGGTTTTATTACTAGATTATTTGGTAGTAAGGAGGTAGACCTTAAGGAAGATTTGAAAATTGTTACGGGGGCCGGATAAAATCAAGTTGAAGGCACAGCACATCCTATATTTTCTAATTATGTTCTATTGGTTTCAGTTACCGAAAGATATTTAGATTTAATTGGATCCATAGTCCAGTATTATCCCCAGTTAATAGAAGATGAATTCGAACTGCAAGCGTACTTAATAAAACTCCTCACTGCCTCCATGCGAGAACGCGTGCTGCCTATGCAAACTGTAACGGGAATATTCTCGTGCTTTAAGAAATTTTTGATTAGCTTCCCGTTGAATCCCTGTAGTAAACAGACTTTATATGAAGCGCTGAAGCGCTACTCTCAATTCGACGATACAGCTCATAGGAAAACCATGCATAGAACTGCATTAAACTTGTTAGAGCAACACATGGAGAAATTTTTTTATTACATTTTCGATGAGAGAGAATTGTGGGCTTCACGTTTTAGACGTTGGCTAGACTCTAGCAACGCTGAAGATTTAAAAGCTGGTTATGCAGCTTTATACGCCTTTTATAAAGAGATGGGTCTTACCCTTCAAACACCTAGCCTAGAGAATCAAAATACGTTAAGGAAACTATTAATTACGTTTCGAGCCGATGTTATGGATAAGAGCAAGATGAAGTTGTCTGTTAAAGTATTGGGGTATTTATGCCCCGCATTGAAAGTCAATTTGCCCGAAAAACTAAGCAGTCTTTTATTATTGTTGGTGAATAGAGTTGAGTATACCTTCCTGCGAGATATCGACTCCTGTGCAGAGTTTTTAGATATATTGCCCGATTTCATTCAAACGCTCTCCGTTTACTGTAAACACTTGCAGGATTTAAGTCCGTATCACGCAGAATCCCTGCAGAGAGTATCTATTTTAATGATAAGATTATTTCCTAAGGTTTCTAACGCTCACCATGGCATGGTTATCAATTCGCTTATCAAAACTTTTTCTTGCATAAACCATTGCCGAGGATATACCTTAAAAGCCTTTCTCCAAGAAGTTGTGTATCAAGGAATATTATGGACATGCTCTCACAATATAATAGAAGAAGTTGGAAGTAGCGAAACCACTTACCAAACATTCCTTCCTCTATGGAAAGGTCTACTAGCCGATGGAAACTTGCAGAAGGCGTTATTTAAAGAACTAATTAAAGTGCTTTTAATTCAAATAATGAAACTTAAATTGGAGGTGGAACGCGTGGATGAGACTTCGGCGTCAATGGATCCAGCTTTGATATACAAAGCAGTTCATCCTCCGGATCAAATAATTTTCGTGAATCTTGTGAATCTGTATGTAGAGCTGTTGGATAGTTCTCCGCCGAAACTTTTCAAGGAATGTTTTCCGTTTTACACGAAACACGTGTTGAAACATTCGGAGAGACACCCGTTAATCAGCGGCTTTTATAAATTGCTCGCTGTTGCTTTGAAAATATCCGATAAATTAAATTATTTTGCAACGCGTTCCGAGCTTAGTGCTACTTATGAGAATGTTATCAAGCGCATAATACCGAAGATTAAACGACACAAAGGCGACTTGCAACTCTCTCTTATCCAAGTTGTTTTGGCCGCACCAACTCTTCTTATAAATGATATTAACGCGGATTATACCCCAATTTTCGTGACGGTTTTTGCCGTGGGTCGTACCAATCTCGAATTTGCAGAATTAGGCGTTGAAACTCTGCAAAAGTGGCTGCGAGATATGCCACAGCATAAAACTGAACTCATGAAGTTGTTGCCTATGCTAGATACTTTCTTATGCACACAGGCGACAGTTGGTGTCGCAACGCCTAGTTTAGAAACGAGGAAGAGTTTAAAATCTCTGCATAAACGAAAGGTAGTTGTAGATATTGAGTCGCCGTTGATAAGATTGCAGCGTAAAATATTAAGTTTTATTGGCGAAATGAGCAGCGAAATGTGTTATGAATTTGTCAAGTGTGATTTAGGGCAGACGATATGGGAGGAGAAAGCTATATTGAAGCTGGATTTGCCTTACACCGATCACAGAATCAAGTTGTATTTAGACAAATTCGTTCCAAGGACGTTGGAACTCGCCATTTTCTGCAGCAATCGGAAAATTAAGTTTACCGCGTGCGAATTGTTTCATTCGCTCGTTGTCATTTTCTTGGGAGAAAAAAGTAAGTCGTTTATTTGCATTCTTCTATAATTTTACCTGCTGTCATTTTAGCTACATCGAAGAAGCTGTTTGAAAAAATAGCGCACGGCGTCTTGGTTTTGGGATGCGATGAAGATTTAGATGTTCAAAAACTCTTCTCTCCTCTTTGCATGCAATTAATGCATTACTATTCCTCCAAGGGACTATTCACCAGCATTGAAACTGATATTATTTTGGAAACATTATTTGTAAGTATATAATTAACCTACTCCAATATCCGTTTAATGAACTAGCAATAGCTTGCGCCTTCATCATCTTCAATGGCCACACAACCCTATAGTAGGGTCTCGACCTTCTCCAGCTTCTTCCGCCATTCATTCCTGTCTCTGGTCTGCATCGTCCAGTTCGGTGCACCTATCTTTCGTGCGTGTTCACTTACACCATCCTTCCAGCGCAGCTATGGCCTTGTAGATTGTAGATATGGTGGTAACGACTTGTACTGCGACCTTTATAGATCTATTATACCCCACCCTCCTCCTCCAAGTGTTGGTGTACTTACCCATTTAGAGCGCCTCCTCTAATCCTGATTCCTTTAGGAATTTCAGGATCTGGGTGGGATTCAAGGCCTGCAGCTCCGCTGTGTTCAAGCAATCCCAAGCAGCCCCAAGGTACATCTGTCTCTTGTGGAGTAATGCTCCTTGGGGGCTGTCTCTGCTGAGCCACAGAATCTGCATCTGTCATACTCCTCTAGGCGTAGGGCCTTGAGATGTTTCCTAAGTCTGCAGTGTCCCGTCAGGACTCCTGTCAGAATTCTAAGCTTGTTCCTGCTTAGTTTCAGACAAGCTTTTGTTCTCTTCTGGTTAAAAGATCCCAGCATCACTTTGGATTGCCTTAGTCCTGGAAGCTCTTTTCAGGTTTTCATCCATTTTCCTCTTGTTTCTTCATCTAAACTTTTGTGGATGGCGTTCACACTCATGCCGCAAAAGGGTTCCGGACCTATAAAGGGGCTACTGGATCCCTTGTTTGCTAGGTGATCGGCTTCTTCGTTTCCGTCTATACCAGTGTGTACTGGTACCCAGTATAGCGTTACTTTATTATCCCTTCCAAGCTTGTTCAGCTTCCCCACACAGTCCCATACCAGTTTGGATCTGATGGTGTTTGAGTTGATGGCTGCTTGGCTGTCTGACAGGGTAGCAATTCGTTTTTTGCGATAATTCCTGTCGAGGTTAAACTGTGCACATCTTTCGATTGCGTGTACCTCTGCTTGGAAGATACTTGGGGATGTTCCCACGGATTCGAAGTACCTGGTACGAGGTCCAAACACTCCTGCACCAATACTACCTGCCTTTGTCTTCGAACCATCTGTATACCACTTGATGGCATTTTGCTCTATGTGGTATGCTGAGGATTCGTCGCTCCAATCGGCTTTACTACTACACATTGCTGTGTACTTTTTCTCGAAGTGGTATTTGCATACCATTTCTTCTTTTGGTAGTTCCAGCCAGGGGATCTTGGCAGCGAGGCTGTTTCGGTCTCTCCTCCCGATTATTTTACCTCTGCCCATTTCTTCCTTGCTGAACCTTACGATCGCCGATCTGGCGGCGCTTTCCACCACAAGGTGCAGCGGAGTCAGATCCAGAAGCAGCTCCAATGCTGCTGTCGGACACGACCCCATCGCCCCCATGATGCAGACCCACGCCAGTCTTTGAATCTTCTCAAGCTGTTTCCTCATAGAGGCCAGCTTGATTCTACTTCCCTACGCAACTGCCCCATACGTGATTGCAGGTCTCACTATCATGGTGTACATCAATCGCAGGATAGTGAGGTTGCAACCCCACGTTTTTCCTGCCAGATCTCTGCACACCATTAGGGCGCGTTTAGCTTTACCTACCGCTACCTCAGCGTGTCTATTCCATAGGAGTTTGCTATCTAGTGTGATACCCAGATGCCTTATCTCCTGTTGGTATTCTACTGCCTTCCCATCTATGAGTATGGGATGTAGGCAGTTTAGTTTTCTCCTTCTAGTAAATGGTATCACCGTGGTTTTGCTCGGGTTGAGTCTCAGTCCCAGTGTTTGACACCATCTACTAGTTACTTTGAGGCCTCTCTGAACAATTTCACAGAGCGTTCCCTCAAATTTCCCTTGGCCGTTATGACTATGTCATTGGCGTAACCTTAACATTTGATGTCTAGGTCGTTTAGCCTAACCAGTAGTTCATCAACTACCAGGCTCCACATTAGCGGTGATAGTACACCTCCCTGTGGGCACCCTCGAGTTGTGGAGATCTTAATGTTGTCTCTTCCCACTTTTGTCTCCGCTGTTCTAGTTCTCAGCATTTCTCCCATCCACTTTGAGATAGTGCTGTCGATATTCCTTCTTTCGAGGGCCGCCTTGACAGCCTCGTGTGAGGTGTTGTCAAAATCTCCCTCTATATCCAAGAAGGCACGTATCGCTACTTCCTTTGTCTCTAGTGCTGCTTCTATTTCGTTTGTCAGCTTATACAGGGCGGTTTCTGTGGATTTCCCTGCTCTGTAAGCATGCTGACTCCTGTGTAGTGGTGTACCTACCAGCACCATAGTCCTAAGGTAATTATCAATCACCTTCTCCATTGTCTTTAACATAAAAGGTGTTAGACTAATGGGTCTAAATGACTTTGGTTGAGTGGTGTCTTTCTTCCCCACCTTCGATATAAATACCACCTTAGCCCTTCTCCATAGCTCCGTTATATATCCGAGCGCTAAACTACTTCTAAAGATATTTATAAGATGCGGCATTAGTTCTCTCTCTCCCTTTTGTAGGAAGGCAGGAACTAGTGCGTCCATACCTGGGGGCTTAAAAGGCTGGAAAGTGCCGATAGCCCATTTGATTCGGTTTTCCGTACAGATGGACGCTGCCCTCCTCCAGTCGGCCCCACTTGGTTTCCGTGGTTGCATCAAGCCCTCGGTCTCCCTGTATCCTCTACATCCCGGAAAATGGGTTTCTAGTAGGAGGAGAGCTCTTTGCTCTTCATCCTCCGTGAAGGTCCCATCCGGTTTCTTGAGAGTGGTTGTCATTTCCATTCTATCCTTCGCTTGTGCTTTGTGCAGTCTAGCTGCCACGGGGGTGGGTTCTATGTTTTCACAGAAGGTCCTAAAGTTTTCCCTTTTTGCCCTTCTGATCTCTTTGGGCTTTGGCCTTAAGCTTTGACCTTACTCGCCCTCTTGTCGCTTGCGCCTTAGCTTGATATAAAAATGAACTTGTTATAGCTTGGAGGCTTCGTTCGCTATAATAATAAAATAGCTATAGCTCGTGGCCTCACTGGCTGTAATATATAAGGTTTTAAGGTTTTTTTAAGATATCAGAAAATGTAAAACTAATTCCGCTACTTTTATTCCATTTATTAGGCGGTTGAAAAATGTTTGGTTTTTTAAGATTGCCTGACTTATCGTAAACTAAATTGCATAATGATATATATTAACGTAATATGTGTAAAATTCTGCGTGTTTTGATATACAACATGCAAAAATCGTAGAGTTGTCGAAAATCGCGATATTTTGGAACGAAATTCCTTTAGGGAGGTCGCGGTAGGAGTGCTTCGGCAGAAAACGTTATGTTACGTTATACGCCTATCTCTTTCTCTCAGTGTATATTTGTATACCGCGCGCTCTCTCTTTCTTTCTCAGTGTATATTTTTATAATGGGTGCTCTCTCTGTTTTTTTCGCAGAGTGACAGACGAGCGTGGTCGGTTTATTGGACACTCCTGATCTAAATCAAATACTCAACTACTCATGGTATCTGTCATTTATGACAGAGTAGATTATTTTCGCACAACATTTTTTGCGACTGCAAGTTTTGATGTAATATAATAATCTCGTCTATACACTAAATAATTGGTGGATTTTAGTCTAAATCTACAGACTAACTGCTTGCGTGGCGAAATTTGCAAACTTTTTCTCACATTTTGGTGTCTCAAATAAATGAAAGAAAAAAATTGTCGGTTTTGTTTTGGGCCGCATTGGAACTTGTCTTGCGGCCCGCGGGCAAGTTCCAATGCGGTCCAAAACAAAACCGAGAATTTTTTCTTTCATTTATCAAATTGACGCTTTTGTTTCGGACTGCATTTCAACTTATCTTGTCCCAGTTTGACAATTTGTTTTTTCATTTATTTACTAAATTTTGGACCGCATTGCAATTTGTCAGCATGAGGCTCCGTTTGAGTTTGTTCATTAAATTAAACGTTCTATTTTATGCCGCATTGCGACCGAAGTTTGAACACCCCTGACCTAAATCAAATACTCGACCACGTCATCTGCCATATATGAAATATTTTCGCAAATCCTTTAACATCCATGAGGACGATAGGCTTTATGTTAAGTACTTAGTTCACTCGCCTTTCATAGTTGCCAATAAAATAGATACAGTCTAAACATTCGACGACAAAAACTTTAGTCTTGTGATTACGCTGCGAAATCGACTTTGTCTCCCCCAGGAGAGATCGGTGGGGTTGCAAAAGTTCTCGAAACAGAAGGGGTCAGAGGCGATGTCCACGGTGGTTGTTGTTGACGATGATTTCAGAAGACAGCAGCGATCCCAGCCAATCGTCGGTTTCCATGGGCACGTTGGACTTGTTGTTGGTCTGAGGCGGTGCGCCGAGCTCGATGAGTTGCGTGTCCATCGTCTCAAGCGTATCCAAAGTATTTAACAGATCGGCGGCGTCTAATCCAAGAGCCGATTCTGGCGTTTCATTGATTGGGTAAGGCGGTTCTGCTAAACAAAGTTTGGAGTTAAAGGATCTTGAGCCGCACTTGCCGGCAGTTTCCCGTTCTTTATTAAAATCTCAAGCACGTCGTCGAATGTTTGACTCTTTACGTTCTTTTTAATCATTATCAGCTTTGGCTCCACAACCCATTATGGGTCTTGGCCTCATCTAGAATTTTTTTCCATTCCAATCTATTCTGGGCTTCAGCTTTCCATCCGGTCATCTTCATTGCTATTAGATTCTGCTGCACTTGGTCCAGATATCTTGTTTTTAGTCTGCCCCGTGTCCTTTTCCCTACTGGTCTTTGTCGTGTAATAAGTATTGCTGGCTCTGAATCCTTCATTCGCTCGATATGTCCTATCTATCTTAATTTAGCAATTTTTATAGTACGAACTACATCCGTGTGTTTCTAAAGGTGCTACAGCTCATGGTTGTATCGCCGTCTCCATTCTCCGTTTTCCTGTACGCCTTTATATATGTGTCTTAGAATCTTTCTTTCGAAACATCCCAAAATTCTTTCTTCCTCCTTGGTTAGGGTCCAGGTTTCGTCTGCGTATATTAGTACAGGTCTTATTAGGCTTCTATAGATTTCGCAATTGGTTCTTCTGGATATCCTCCTTTTTAATAGCTTATTCGTAAATCGGCGGAGGAGGTTTTTCTTCCGCCGCTTCAACCACTATCGAGTTAATAAAATTCGGCAAGGAATTGTTATTCTTCAGCTTATTCCTCCCTTGCAACAAATGGTTCAAAACCAACGCGGCGTCGCTCCGATTCAACACCAAGTTCCCCATTAAATTCTTCTGATTCTGAAACGCACGTATTGTTGCTGCTGGATCTTCGCCTGTTGCTCGCTCTGCAACATCTGCTGCATCTGTATGTCCATCGATTGCTGCTGCTGCTTAGCATGGAGATGCTTCTTCAGCGCCAAACACTGCGTTTTGGGCTCAGCCCTGGTAGCGTTAACTCCCTCTGCAACTCCTCAATCTTCCTCTGCTGATTCCGAACTAATTCCTCTTGCGTTTTCAAATCGCATTGGAGAATTTTACTTTGCGGGTCCATCTCCATGTGTTCTTGATCGTCGGCCAAGCTGTGAGAACCGACGTCCAATCCGTCGTTCAATCAACATATTTGCGTGCACTTTCATTATTTTAATAATAATTCAAAAAGAGAAGTTGTTCGATTCTTAAATGCGCGAGGAACTTCGTTCCTGACGGGGAGTCCCCTGATCTCATACGTTTTTTTTTTATAAGCAACCAATTTATAATTTCTTGAATTTCTTGAATTTTTAGTTCATCTACTGAATTTATTAAAACTTTACAACAATTCATGTATTCATATATCGCTAAACGTTCCTGCAAAAATTCGTGCTAATCGTTTCCAATTTGGCAAATACCTAAAATTTTTGAAATTATTTAACGCGATTTTTCGTTTCGCATTACCGACACAACATTTTGCAATGTTAGGTTAGGTTACTCACTCAGTTACTCCCTTACATTTATATACCTATATAGATTATATTTTTTTCAGGAGGGCATATCAAATCCGAATGATGTAAAATTGCGAGACTTCTGCGGCCAGTGTCTAAAAGAATTCGTTTTGTGGACGAACAAGCAACATTCGAAAACCAATAATTTGGATAAAATAATCGACACATTAAAGTATTTCAGCCTCCACCCTGACCCTTCGAAACGTCTGGGAGCCGCGCTGATTTTTAACAACATCTATGTAGAACTCCGCGAAAACGAAGATTATTTAAACCTTTATTGGCTCGATTTATTGCTCACGTTTATAAACAGCGCCGAAATGTTGCAAGAAGATGATTACGTGGACCAAGTGTACTTATGTTTAGACAGATTAATGCGAGTTCTTCTGGAAAAGTCTGATTTTTTCGAAGGCAAGATGAGGAATCGTAAGATACCAACAGAACTCAAAACAGGAAGCTTAGAAGACGTCGGCGAATTTTTATTGAAGAAGACAAGTTCCATTAATGCGTATTGCAGAAGAAAAAGTATGGAGTTGTTTGTTAAACTGGATATCGCAGTTACGATTGTTGAGAATAATTCTGAGATGTTTTTCGGAGAATACGCGCATTATTTGAAAACGAAGGAGAATGTTCAAGATTGTAGCAGTAAAAATGAAATTTGCAAATGGTTAGAAAGCATTAAATGTCTATTGGAAGGTTTTACTTTTGTTCTAGATAACAAATTACTTAGCGTTATTGATTACACCTCTACTAAAATTTCCAATAAACTTGAAAATCTTATGAAATACATTCTTTCATCGGCCACACCAGACGAGCTTAAATCAAAAAGCGATTTCGTTTTCGAAAGTTTGATGCAATTGTATTCCGCGATTCTTCAACATTCCAACCCTGAAAACTTTGTAACTAAAACATTCTACAGATTTATTTCCACGCATATCTTTAACTTAAATTCAATTGAACCTACATTTATCGATTTGTTTATAATAAAAACTACAGAAACACAAAAACAGGAATTTATAACGGCTTTAAGAGACGTTATACTCGATATAAAGAATCCACCATTTGGAACAACAAGAATAAATTTCGCTTCGAAGCCGCAAAAAGATTTAATCCGAGGACTGTTAACGTTACAAACAACAAAATTGGCTGGAGAAATAGATCTGTGCGAATTCCATAAAGGCGATTTGCAAAAACATTTGACTACCCAATTGAATGATAACTTGGAATATTTCGAATTGCTGTTGCAATTATCTGGAAGCAAAGAATTCGCTGAAATATTTGCAATCATTTCCAATCATGAGATTTACGTTCATCCGGAAACTGAAAAGCCCCTTTGTTTCGGCTACCATGTCTTCAAAACCTTCCAACACATTTTAACTGAAATTATTTTGAAACATTTCGAAGATTATCTCTCGATAGCTTTCGGAACCGCTATGCCTATCGTAAATGTTTACTACATAATCATCGATACTCTAAGCAGTGAAAACAAAGAACATTTTGAGGGTGTAGTCGAGGGCATAAGTAACCATTGGAAGAGATTTCAAACGTTGTTCGATGAAGATTTTGGCTTGCCTGTTGAACTGATTGGTAAACTAAATAGAATTGGTAAAATTCGCAGCGAAGTGTTATTTGATTGGGCCATGGTTAGAACTGGAGATGTGAAACGAATTGCGGATGAAGAAAAAAATAGTTTTTTTAATCATATGGTGCAAATTGTTGGTTCCGTTGCTCCTGCGGGGAAACACGATAAGTTAAGGTAAACTAAATATTTATTATGTTTTAGTAATATGAAGGTTAATGTTAATATTAAGAAAGATTTGAAAATGGTTGGGAAGGATAAAATTAAGTTGGATATTTATAAAAGACAGATAAACGGACGGAATTAATTGAAACTTGCATAAATTGTTAGTTTTAGTAATAATTGTGGAAGATTTCAGATTTTTAAAATTGAGGGTTTTTTCGTAAGTTTTTGCATAAATCGAGAAATTTGGAAATTCAAAACAGATATTCAAACAGACGGAATTAATTGAAACTTGTAGAAATTGTTTGAGTTAGTTTTAGTAATAATTGTGCAAAATTTCAAATTTTTAAACTTAAAATTGAGGGTTTTGGAAAAATAATGGAATTTCAAGTTTTTGCATAAATTGGGAAATTTGGACATTCGTAACAAACATACAAACAGACGGAAATAATTGAAACTTTCAGAAATTGTTTGCGTTAGTTTTAGTAATGATAGTGCAAAATTTCAAATTTTTAAACTTAAAATTGAGGGTTTTGGAAAAATAATAGAATTTCAAGTTTTTGCATAAATTGGGAAATTTGGAAATTCGTAACAAACAGACGGAAATAATTGAAACTTTCAGAAATTTTTTGCGTTATTTTTAGTAGTAATTGTGCAAAATTTCAAAATTTTCAACATAAAATTGAGGGTTTTAGAAAAATAATCGGATTTAAAATTTTTGTATAAATCGAGAAATTTGGAAATTCGTAACAAACAGACGGAAATAATTTAAACTTTCAGAAATTGTTTGCGTTAGTTTTAGTAGTAATTGTGCAAAATTTCAAAATGTTCAACATAAAATTGAGGGTTTTGGAAAAATAATAGGATGTCAAGTTTTTGCATAAATCAAGAAATTTAGAAATTCGTAACAGACATACAAACAGACGGAATTAATTGAAACTTGTAGAAATTGTTTGAGTTAGTTTTAGTAATAATTGTGCAAAATTTCAAATTTTTAAACTTAAAATTGAGGGTTTTGGAAAAATAATGGAATTTCAAGTTTTTGCATAAATTGGGAAATTTGGAAATTCGTAACAAACATACAAACAGACGGAAATAATAGAAACTTTCAGAAATTGTTTGCGTTAGTTTTAGTAATGATAGTGCAAAATTTCAAATTTTTAAACTTAAAATTGAGGGTTTTAGAAAAATAATCCGATTTAAAATGTTTTCCATAAATCGGGAAATTTGGAAATTCGTAACAGACATACAAACAGACGGAAATAATTGAAACTTTCAGAAATTGTTTGCGTTAGTTTTAGTAATAATTGTGCAAAATTTCAAATTTGTAAACTTAAAATTGAGGGTTTTAGAAAAATAATCGGATTTAAAATTTTTGTATAAATCGAGAAATTTGGAAATTCGTAACAGACATACAAACAGACGGAAATAATTGAAACTTTCAGAATTTGTTTGCGTTAGATTTAGTAATAATTGTGCAAAATTTCAAAATTTTCAACATAAAATTGAGGGTTTTGGAAAAATAATAGGATGTCAAGTTTTTGCATAAATCGAGAAATTTAGAAATTCGTAACAGACATACAAACAGACGGAATTAATTGAAACTTGTAGAAATTGTTTGAGTTAGTTTTAGTAATAATTGTGCAAAATTTCAAATTTTTAAACTTAAAATTGAGGGTTTTGGAAAAATAATGGAATTTCAAGTTTTTGCATAAATTGGGAAATTTGGAAATTCGTAACAAACATACAAACAGACGGAAATAATTGAAACTTTCAGAAATTGTTTGCGTTAGTTTTAGTAATAATTGTGCAAAATTTCAGATTTTTAAACTTAAAATTGAGGGTTTTATAAAAATAATCGGATTTAAAATTTTTGTATATATCGAGAAATTCCTAACAGACCTACAAACAGACGGAAATAATAGAAACTTTTAGAAATTGTTTGCGTTAGTTTTAGTAATAATTGTGCAAAATTTCAAAATTTTCAATATAAAATTGAGGGTTTTATAAAAATAATCGGATTTAAATTTTTTGTATAAATCGAGAAATTTGGAAATTCGTAACAGACATACAAATAGACGGAAATAATTGAAACTTTCAGAAATTGTTTGCGTTAGTTTTAGTAATAATTGTGCAAAATTTCAGATTTTTAAACTTAAAATTGAGGTTTTAGAAAAATAATCGGATTTAAAATTTTTGTATAAATCGAGAAATTCCTAACAGACCTACAAACAGACGGAAATAATTGAAACTTTTAGAAATTGTTTGCGTTAGTTTTAGTAATAATTGTGCAAAATTTCAAAATTTTCAACATAAAATTGAGGGTTTTGGAAAAATAATAGGATGTCAAGTTTTTGCATAAATCGAGAAATTTAGAAATTCGTAACAGACATACAAACAGACGGATTAATTGAAACTTGTAGAAATTGTTTGAGTTAGTTTTAGTAATAATTGTGCAAAATTTCAAATTTTTAAACTTAAAATTGAGGGTTTTAGAAAAATAATGGAATTTCAAGTTTTTGCATAAATTGGGAAATTTGTAACAAACATACAAACAGACGGAAATAATTGAAACTTTCAGAAATTGTTTGCGTTATTTTTAATAATGATAGTGCAAAATTTAATATTGAGGGTTTTAGAAAAATAATTAGATTTAAAATTTTTGCATAAATCGAGAAATTTGGAAATTCGTAACAGCCATACAAACAGACGGAAATAATAGAAACTTTCAGAAATTGTTTGCGTTAGTTTTAGTAATGATTGTGCAAAATTTCAAATTTTTAAACTTAAAATTGAGGGTTTTGGAAAAATAATGGAATTTCAAGTTTTTGCATAAATTGGGAAATTTGTAACAAACATACAAACAGACGGAAATAATAGAAACTTTCAGAAATTGTTTGCGTTAGTTTTAGTAATAATTGTGCAAAATTTTAAATTTTTAAACTCAAAATTGAGGGTTTTGGAAAAATAATGGAATTTCAAGTTTTTGCATAAATTGGGAAATTTGTAACAAACATACAAACAGACGGAAATAATAGAAACTTTCAGAAATTGTTTGCGTTAGTTTTAGTAATAATTGTGCAAAATTTCAAATTTTAAATTGAGGGTTTTAGAAAAATAATCGGATCTAAAATTTTTGTATAAATCGAGAAATTTGGAAATTCGTAACAGACATACAAACAGACGAAAATAATAGAAAATTTCAGAAATTCTTTGCGTTAGTTTTAGAAATAATTGTGCAAAATTTCAAATTTTTAAACTTAAAATTGAGGGTTTTGGAAAAATAATGGAATTTCAAGTTTTTGCATAAATTGGGAAATTTGTAACAAACATACAAACAGACGGAGGAAATAATAGAAACTTTCAGAAATTGTTTGCGTTAGTTTTAGTAATAATTGTGCAAAATTTCAAATTTTTAAACTTAAAATTGAGGGTTTTGGAAAAATAATGGAATTTCAAGTTTTTGCATAAATTGGGAAATTTGTAACAAACATACAAACAGACGGAAATAATTGAAACTTTCAGAAATTGTTTGCGTTAGTTTTAGTAATAATTGTGCAAAATTTTAAATTTTTAAACTCAAAATTGAGGGTTTTGGAAAAATAATGGAATTTCAAGTTTTTGCATAAATTGGGAAATTTGTAACAAACATACAAACAGACGGAGGAAATAATAGAAACTTTCAGAAATTGTTTGCGTTAGTTTTAGTAATAATTGTGCAAAATTTCAAATTTTTAAACTTAAAATTGAGGGTTTTAGAAAAATAATCCGATTTAAATTTTTTTGCTTAAATCGAGAAATTTTGAAATTCGTAACAGACATACAAACAGACGGAAATAATTGAAACTTTCAGAAATTGTTTGCGTTAGTTTTAGTAATAAATGTGCAAAATTTCAAAATTTTCAACATAAAATTGAGGGTTTTGGAAAAATATTGAGATTTCAAATTTTTTGCATAAATCGAGAAATTTGTAACAGATGGACAAACAGACGGAATCAATTCAAACTTGCAGAATTTTTTTTTGTTTCTTTTAATTATAATTGTGCAAGAGTTCAGATTTTTAAATTAAAAACTGAAGGTTTTATAAAAAAACTCAAATTTCAAATTTTTGCAAAAATCAAGAAATTTGGAAATTCGTAAGAGACGGAATTATTTGAAATTTGCAGAATTTTTTTGTGTTAGTTTTTGTAATAATTGTACAAAATTTCGGATTTTTTAACTAAAAATTCAGCATTTTAGAAAAAAAAATGGGTTTCAAATTTTTGCATACAATTAACGTCAGTTCGTACAAAATTTTCAACAATTAAATTGATGTAAAGATAATTTCTATTGTTCTCAAATTACAATTTTTAATTATTTTAGGCGTTTTTAAAATTATAAAAATGCTTGCGCCAAACTAATACTATAAACACATAATATCGCACAAACGTTTTCGAACCTTCTAAAGGTCGATTCCCATATGCGCCACACTCAGCTACGCGACGTCGTGCGATCTCGCCTGTCAAATAATGATTACATTGTTTTAAATGGACACCGTCGCCATAGTGAGAACGTGCCCATTTAAAACAATGTAATCATTATTTGACATCATATATCATCAATATATCATCTAGAAAAACAAAAAATATATCATCTAGAAAAACACAGAAGAGCAAACAACATAATTTTACACGGAATAAAGGAAAGTGAAACATCACCTGCTAATCTTATGTAAATAGTGAAAGAGAAAATCAAAGAGGAACTAAATATCACAGTCGAAGGTAGAAACATAAAATGCAGAATTGGCAAAAACGTCATGAAAAATGAAAAGGGCCCATACTCTCTATCATTCGTTAATAACTGGATGAAAACTGACATTGTGAGGAACAAAAAAAGTTTAAAAATGCTTATGCTTCGGAAGACTATCCAAAGGAGGTCCTTGACAAGAGGAAAGAATTACAGCCAAAACTTGAAGAGGAACGGGAGAAGGGGAATTATGCATTTATAAACTACGATAAACTAATTATCAAAGAAGGTAGACCAGGAAATGAGAAACGTAAGAGAGACCAGTCATTCTCTCCTAATGCAACAGAACAGCCTCGTAAACAACAGACCACAATACAAACAAATAGACTAAACGCATTCGATGTGATGAGGAATAGAAGCAACTCCCTCTGAAACCTCGACTCCAGAACGAAAAGCATAGGATAACGTCATCAGCCACCGGAACAAAACAAGTACGCAAGAACTAAAGAACACTAAAAACTTAACATTCCCCAACCCAATTGGTCATTGTGGGGAATCAGACTGTCACCCTCCACTTAATAACAAAAAAGACACCAATGTAGTAAAAACCCTGAAAGTATGCACTTATAATGTATGATCACTGTCATCTACAGAAAAGTACCTAGAACTATAACACGCTCTACAAAACATTAAATGTGATGTTTTAGGACTCTCAGAAGTTCGAAAAATGGGCTGCCAAATTGAAGAACATCAGGATTACATTTTCTGCTATATTGGACAAACTAAAGGCCTACATGGAGTGGGGTTTCTAATTAAGAAAAAGTATAAAACTAACATAATTAACTTTAAAGGAATCTCCGAAATAGTAGCACTTCTACAATTAAAATTTGAATGTTTTCCGATTTCAATCATTCAAGCCTATGCACCTACGGAGAGATCACCCGTAGACGAAATTGATCAGTTTTAGAAAGACATCGAAACTGCACATGCACTAACTGGGGAAAGAGTTATAGCGATGGGAGACTTCAATGCGAAAATAGGAAGTCCTAAAACAAAACATTATCCAGTCAATATGGTTTTGGAGTCAATAACAACAGAGGAGACCGTCTTATAAAGTATGCTTTTGAATATAAATTGTCGATAATGAACACATTTTTTAAGAAAAAAGAGAATCACAGATGGACGTGGATATCACCTGATCAAAAAACGAAATTGACTTTATAATGACAAACAAGCCCAAACTAATAACAAATATTGAAGTACTAAGCACACAGTTTCCTTCTGATCACAGGCTATTAAGAGCAAGAAGTCTGTTAAGTCTCCCAATAAAAAGCAGAAAAAACTTGGGAACATCACTCAATATTCCAAAAACGGACATCGAAATCAAAAACTACATCACAAATTTACAAACAAGGATAAACAAAAAAGAAGAAAAAACCAATATCCAAACCTACTACAACTTCTTGGAAGAAAGCATAACACACAGCCTGAAATCATGTAAAGAAACTAAACTAGAACAACACAAAATATTCAACGAAGAAACAAACCGATTAATTAAAAGACGCACTGAGTTAATACATACAAAGAATAAAAACAAAGATATGAAAAAGGAACTTTAGGATTTATAAAGAGGCTAATAGATCGATCAGGAAGGACTACAGCAAACATAGACAAGAAGTCATCAACAACTTTAGAAGTATCAAAAAAGCCCACAAAGAATTAACTACACACAAAACATGGATACAAAAACTTGAGCATAACTCAGAAGAAACAAAATCAAGAAAAGACGTTGTAAACCATGCAACAAACTTCTACAAGGACCTATACCGAAAAAGAAACAACAACGAGATCGAAATTGTAGACAAACACCCAACTAATAACATCAAACAAATTGAAAACTTTGAAGTTTATGAACACATAAAACGGTTAAAATCTGAAAAGAGCCCTGGCCCAGATGGACTAAGTAATGAAGTTCTTAAAATAGGAGCACCTATCTTAACTCAACACCTATCGCAGCTATTGAACATGGTATTGGATACAGAAACCGTTCCAAGTCAATGGTGTAATTCGGACATAATTCTACTTTTCAAAAAAGGCAACCCGCTGGAAACAGGTAACTATAGACCCATAAGTCTTCTAGCAAGTACATATAAACTGTTTTCATCAATATTTTAAAAAAGAATAGCACAAGAAATTGATAAACTTCAGCCAAAAGAACAAGCAGGCTTCAGGCTTTGTATATACACATTTATATACACATTAGTATTATACACATATACGCACAGTATTTTTATATACACATTTTATACATTTTTTTTCTTTTATAACATATTTTATTTGTATATTTATATTGACACGTTCTACACTGCAAGGTATTATTGAATAAAGATAATAATAATAATCAGATCAGGATTCAGCACAATGGACCACATACAGACTCTGGAGCAAATTATAGAAAAATATCGAGAGTATAATAGACCTCTGTATGTGGCCTTCGTAGACTATAGCATAGCCTTCGATAGCATCAGCCACTGTTCAATCTGGAATGCACTGCAACATTCAAAAGTGGATAAAAAATATATTAACATCCTGAAATATATTTATACAAACAGTACGAGCAAGGTTAAGCTAGAAGTCAGAGGAAGTGAAATAAACATTGAACGAGGTGTCAGGCAAGGTGACCCTTAGTCACCAAAGCTCTTCATTGAAGTGCTTGAAAATATATTTCGAAAATTAGATTGGTCTAAGAAAGGAGTGCAAGTCAATGGACGATACCTAAACCATCTAAGATTCGCTGACGACATAGTCATAATAGCCGAAACCTCTAGGGATCTGGAGGAAATGATGAGGTCACTGGATCATGAAAGCTCAGAAATTAGTTTAGAAATGAACGCGAGCAAAACAAAGATAATGACCAACAACCAAAAAAGACCTATTGTAATAAAAGGAAATAGTATGGAATATGTCAACAGTTATATTTATTTGGGAAAGCAGTTATCATTCAATAAGTCCAGCAATGAAGAAGAAGTAACACAAAGAATCAACATAACGTGGAAAAAATTCTGGTCACTGAGAGAAATTTTAAAAGGAAATTACAGTAAAGACAATATTTGATACATGTCTCGTACCATGCTTACTTTATGGCTGCCAGACTTGGGTTTATACCAATAAAGTCAAACAAAAAATTAAATGGACCCAAACTGCTATGGAAAGGAGTATGTTGAAGCTCAGGAAAATAGACAAAGTGAAAAATAAACATATCAGACAAAAAACAAAAATAATTGATGCTCTCACACATGCACTTAGACTAAAGTGGAGGTGGGCTGGACACATCACACGCTACTCGGATAAAAGATGAACCATAGAAACCACACAATGGAAGGGTCCACAGGGAAAGAGGAAGGTTGGAAGACCTATAAGACGGTGGGCTGATGACATTATTCAGGTGTCAGGAAACGACTAGACAAATATAAGCAAGGACAGGGATTTGTGGAAAAAGCTGGAGGAGGCCTTTACCCAAAAGGAGTCCATATTTCAATTTCAATGAAAGAAGACTAAACGTACTAATATACAATAAGTAGATTTACTAATACCCTACTAACAACATTTCAAATGTACCTAGAAATATGGAATAAGCGGCTTTATTATTATTATTATTAATCATTATTTGACAGGCGATGTTGCGTGTCGTCGCGTAGCTGAATGTCGCGTATATGAAAATCGGCCTTTATTCGTCATACTGAGTGAAAATACCCATTCTATTTCCGCAAGGAAGAAAAATTAATTTTACATTTTTATTTGTAGAGAATCGTTGGATATTTTGTGGCGACAATGTAAATCGACGCAAGAACTCGATGTTGTTGGCACAACACTAACAATTTCCAAGCTTTTCGAAGCAGTTCGAATATCAAATTCCGTCGAGATTTTAAGATTTGCTCTTCGCGTTTACGCAACTACGGAGCACAACGTGGAAGTGAAGGAAGTTTACACGTTATCACTGAATAACAGCAACAAAACATCGAATCCCTTGAAAAAAGAAATAATCGAAGACATTTTTTGTATGACACAAAATACAAATTTCGGTCGAGCATCCCGCATTGTCCTATCCAAATACTTAGCGCATCTAATTCAAACTGTTCCCCATCAGATGTTCGAAGAATTCTTCACAGAACATATTGCCGAGTTTCTGAATAGTTTTCAAAGCGCTCCTTCAACAAAAGAGGAATACACGAAGAGAATAACATACTTCATATTGATCGAAACGTTGTGCTTTAGAATCGACCAGAGCAAATTTATTTCGAAAACATGTCCAATTACCAAAGCTGCAATACCTGAGCCACTAAAAACCGGCACAGAACTGCTAAGAGCCCTAATAAAAATTTCAAGAGATATCTCCAAGCAAACCCTTCCAAGCAATGGAAAGTTTAAAAAATCCTTCCGACTATATCAATGTTTTGCATATAACGCACTGATTTGCGTCATTTGCAACACTCAAACCACCATGGATTATTACAAAATGCTATTTAAAAATAACGAAAATAATCTATGGTCTAAGATTATTGATGTAAATGCCGACTATACCTTCCAACTGGATGTGGATCAAAAACCGAAATATTTGCAAAAATTTCTTAATATTCGCAGTGAAAATCCCGTGGAACTTGCCGGCAAATATTTAGAATCTCAACACCTTTTCGATAGCACTTTAAACGAAGACATTTGCCGGTACGATTTCAGCACTATAACGGTGAGAAGCGAAGGATCAGTCTCAAAAGTGAGTGTGCAGTTTTACGAGGAGGATCTCAACAAGCACGAGTGCATGGAGACGATGTGCGGGCTCATCAAACACATGGCCGCTAAAAACTTAATGCCGGCTAACAAAGTTCCTGCCTGGGTCCAAGATTTAAAGCAGCTTTTGTTGGACGGTGCAACTAATCGCAACATCAAGTACTTCTTCGGGCAGCTGTTCGTAAACAACGCCGAGGAGCTGAGGGTTTACAGAAGTACATTGATCGGGCCAATATTAAAATTGGCTAGTTCTCTGGGTTCTATAAACTCGTTGTTTCATGATTTGGTAAGTGAAATCTAATTATTATTGATTAATTTAAGATTGGTTTATATTCTATTAGCTATAGCCATAGTTATATTTATATTAGACAAATTAATTTATTGCTGTAAATTTAAGTCTATATTTGTAGTTTTGTCTGTCCATTCTTGTCTGTCCAGTTTGTGTTCCCAGTCTTGTCTGTCCAGTCTTGTCAGTCCACCCTTGCATGTCCATTCTTGTCTGTTCGCTCTTGTCCATTCTTGTCTGTCTAGTTTGCATTAGTTAAGTAGACGAGATTTCTAATCTAATCAATCCTCTGGTGTTAAATATTTTATTTTTTAGATGTACCTTATTGATGTGTGGTCAGATGTGGAAATAACCGACGAAGACAAAGAACATGCGTCAGAGTTAATAAAATTCTTGATGCAGAATGCGTATGACGAGACTCGTGCGAAATTCAAGAAAAATTTGCAGTTTTTAAAAGTTCTCGTGGAGAAATGGAAAGATCGTTTCGTCGTGCCTTACGAGGTGGTACTGCAGAAACTGAATTGCTTGTCAACATCTAAAGAACTGGAATTGGGCATCCAAATTACGAACATTCTTCTGATAAATAACATTCCTCCTTGGAAAAATACCATGAAAGATCTCGCGACGGCTCTCAAGAATACTATGTCTAGCAGCCATCGGAATATTTACACTTTCGGCGCTGAGACTCTCGGTCTAACGTTAAACTTCGTCGAAAAACACGAAGAATTTAAAAAGAATTTCGTAAGGATTTATAAAATAATTCTTGACCATTTGAAAGTCAGTGTTCCTAAAGATTCGGTGTTTGATTGCCTTGAAGGGATCGGGAAATATTTTCCACAAATTTGCGACGAATACATGTCGGTTCTTCTTTCCAAAGACTTTTTGTCCATCCAGGGACCTCTAAAATGCACTTACTTGAAAATCTATTACGGTCGTGTTGAGAAATTTCAAGAATTGAACGGTTTCTCTAAAATTGAAATTAAAGAACTACTTTCCGATTACAACGAAGACGTGCAAATTATAACTCTCGAGGTGATAAGTAAATCCATGGAATATTTGTGTGTGAATGAACTTGGATTGATCAGAATTATCATCAAGGAATTGAAGAGTTTATCGAAGCATAAATCAACTACCTGCAGAAACATAATTTACGAAATTTTAATTTTCTTTTACAAGAGATTCAGCGCATCCAACGAAGAAGAAGATTTAGTAAATCTTTGTAAGGAAGTTTTGTTGAACGGACTTAAAGAAAACGAAGACGAGTTGCAAATGCAGATATTTAATTTTTGGCGAGAAAATCCCGCAGTTCCAAAAGACTTGAATCACAGACTGACGTACTTCCTATCAAACATGTTCTATACTTCAACCCAAGACATATTTTTAGCATACAACTCAAGAATCTTACTCGACGTTTTTATAAACTCAAGGGAATATGATGAGAATATCTACACAAATGCTTTAATACCAAACACTCAGTACGAAGACTGCGAGTTTGTAACAAACTGGGGAAGTCAAACAATGTGTCCAATATTCGCATCGCAAAAGTCTGGGTTTATTAAAGCCACACAAGAACCTGTTTTTCAACCCACCCTGGCTTCAAAGCGTTCTGGTTACATGTTAACTCAGCCCGATCAAGGTTCCATTCCAGGCAGCTTCGTCGATCCTAATTTAGTTAAGATTTCGGGAAGATATAAACTAGGCGAAAGATTTTTGAAAAATAAACAGGAAGTTAGCAAAAGCCACGCTTACCGGGAGATTAGGAAGATCGAAAATAAGAAAGTGATTCGGAAAGATTTAAGTGTGAGAAATGAAAAGGAAATTAAGGTTTATAGGTCTTATAGATCTGGCGATTTTCCTGATATTCAAATCAAATTGTCGGCGGTTTTAAAACCGCTTGAGGTATTAGCCAAAGTAAGTTTCTACTATATTAGTTTTAGTCGGATAAAGGGTGACAAATTAAGAGTGTCCTGATTTTAAACTGCAATTATCAAAAAATGAAATTAGTCAAATGCTTAATCCTAAATGTACAATTAATACTTGAAAATTACATCGATTAGATTTGCTCCGTTTGCTTCGATGCATGACTGAAATCGATGCAACAATGAACGCTTGCACGCTGGCACATTTCTGACGAAATCTCACTAATAGCTTGTCGAATGTTTCGTTTTAAATCTTCCAGGGTTTCACGACGGTTCTGATAAACTTAACATGACGCCTTAAGAAATAATCTAGTGCCGACAAATCCGGAGCGAGGAAGCCACAACTGATCCCACGCTGAGAAATCAGACGACCAGCAAAGAACTCTCGTAATACTCCCATAGATATGTTGAATACAAAAGGCCTTGCACCATCTTGCTGATACCAAATATCGTTTATTGGTAATCAGAGTTGAACGATGGCATTGAGTTTCGGTCTATTGGAAGAAGTTTTCGGGCATTTGTAACCCGAAAGAGTAAATCTTTCTTTAAAAATGTTCCTACCGATTCACGTGAAATTCCTACTTGCTGCGATAAACATCGCACGGATTGTTTTTGTTAAGTAAAAATAGGACACTCTTAATTTGTCACCCTTTATATTAAATTTCTGACAAAATGAAGTTTTTTCATATTTGCTCATTACACCAGTAATTAATCCATTTTATAAATTGAAATCATTTTATTTTATACATTTTTAGGATGACGTAAATATCTGTAAACTTCTCTACTGTTCGCTATTCGATTCAGCGTACGAGATTTCGAAGCAGAACCAAGAAACGAACGTGTTTTTCACAGAAATTAGCGCCGCGATTAATAATATATTCAAGACGAATACGGAATTCGACGCCGGACTAATTAATTGCCTCCTGCACGTCGCCATAAAGTACGTGAAGTACTTTAGTTTCAACCCCGACGTTATCGCGTCAGTTTCGCTGAATAGCGGATTGATGTCTTTAGGATGTTTATTGCTCGAGGAATATTTACTCGAGGAAACTTACAGCAATGAGCCACCAAAGAACAAGAAGATCAAAGGACCTACGAACGATTTGGAAACTTTACACTGGATTAAATTAGCTGAGTAAGTTTTAATCTGTTAAAATTACTAATTTAATAATAACACGTTACAAATTTAAATGTTTGTGACTTATTTTTAAAATAGAATATGTTAAAGTGTGAAGAGTTTGTTTACAAATATCATAATATTTGTTGTCTATTAGCGAAGTTTCCGTTAACATTGTCAATTTTAAATAAAATAAATTAAAAAAATATTTCAATTTAAAGTTCTAAATACAACAACCGGTATAAACATGACTGCAAGCGGAGCGAAATTGTTAATATTTATTTATAAATTAGAAGAGCAAATATTTTTTTAAATTTTAACCCAAATAAAATTAATATTGAATCAAATTTACATAAGGTTCTGTTCGTTCGCAATAATTTTACAGACCAGCGAAATATTTTATTAAAAAAATATCAATTGTGTTTTTTGTAAACAAATTTTGTGCTTTCTTCTTCTTCGTTCGAATAGGCCTACTTTGGACCACGTTTGTTCAACTGTTGGGCTTTGATTTTTGCCCAGTATTGTCGCATCTTCTGCCAGTGTAACTCCTTTCTCTCTTCTGTCCAGGGTACCTTTCCTTCGAGGTTTTTCCTGAAATCCACGGACTTCCTTTAGGGTGCGTCTCACAGACTGTCTGTTTTTGGGATCTGTTATTCCCAGTTCTTTAATATCCTTCTCGGTCTCTGTCAACCAAGTGGTACGAAGCTTCTTGTTTTGCCAGAAGGTGAACAGACAGTTGGTTAGTCGATTTGAAGGCAATCTTGCAATGTGGCCATAGAAAGCTACCCTTCTTTTCCTTGCACAGTCAGAGAGCATCTCAATATGTTCGTAGAGCTCAGAGTTATGCCGTCTTCGGAATTACCCATCTAAAGTTACCGGGCCTAGGATCTTCCTGAGGATTCTCCTCTCTCTGATTTCCAATTTCTCTATTAGACCCCTTCGGTTCAAGGAAAGACACTCCATGGTATATAGGGCTTCTGGTCGTAAGACTCATGTGTAGTGCTTAAGTTTCAGGTTGCGTGACAGGCATTTCTTATTGTAAGTGTTCTTAGTCAGCCGATAGGCTAGTTCTAACTTGCTGACTCTCTTGGATAATGATGCTCTTTCTGATAAGTTGGGTTCAATCCATTCGCCGAGATACTTAAATTTCTCAGTCCTCTTGATGTTTCCCTGTTCTAGTAACATCTCTCTGCTTCTCTAATGTTGGTGAAGAATTCTGTTTTCTCCAGTGACACTTAAAGACCCACTTTGGCAGCCTGTTTTCTGAGACAGTTTACCTGCATTGTTGCCATCTCAAGAGAATCAGCAAACAGTGCCATGTTATCTGCAAAGGCCAGGCAATCTACAACCAGTCCATCGTTCTTACGTCCCAGGTAGATAGCACTCTGAGCACCCAAATTGTTCAGTTCCTTGCGCCATTCTCTCATAACCTTTTCTAGGACACAGTTGAAGAGAAGTGGGGAAAGTCCATCTCCTTGTCTCACTCCAGTTTTTATTTCGAAGCTTTCTGAAATCTCGCCTCTAAATTTAACTTTGGAATGGGTGTTGGTCAAAGTTTCTAGGATTAGTCTACGGGTTTTGTTGTCTAGTGCTAGTTCCTGGAGTATTTTGTTAAGCGTTTCTCTATCGATGGAATCGTAAGCCTTCCTAAAATGAACAAAGGTTTTTTGACCACCTTGCGGTTTCTCATCTTGGAGTATGCAAGTACAGTTTTAAGGTTGAGGATCTGTTCAACACAGGATCGGGTCTTCCGGAGGCCCCCCTGGTATTCTCCCAGTTGACTATCCAAATGATTTTCTGCCCTTGTTAGTAACGCCTTCGAGAGAATCTTGTATGTTACCGGGACGAGAGAAATTCCACAGTAGTTGTTTAGATCCGTAAAATCTCTCTTTTTGTGAAGCGGATGGATCAGAGCAGATTTCCAATTGGGTGGTAATTTATCTGTTTCCTAGATGTCCTGGATGATCTCGGTTAGCTTGCGCACGGCATTGTTTCCAGCACCTTTCCACAGTTCAGTAACGATAGAGTCATCTCCAGCTGCCATATTATTCTTAAGAAGTTGAATGATCTGGCCAACTTCTTCCAATGAAGGGGGAAGCGAGTCCGGGTTTGGTGTGGTTTGTTTATAGTCGAAGTCTTCGCTGGGTGGGTCACAGTTGAGTAGATTTTTAAAGTACTGAGCCAAAAGGTGGCAGTTGTCCTTGTCGTTATAAGCCAGTTTGCCTTGTGAGTCTCTGAAGTGGAGGCTTGGTGGAGCGTATTGTACCTGCTTAAAGGTTCCAAAGAAATCTCTGGAATTATTCTTAGCAAAGCTCTCTTCGATTTGGGTTAGTTGGTTTTGTATGAAGGTTCGCTTGGTTCGTCGAATTATCTTGGCTGTAACCTTTCTTTGTTCCAAAAATTTTTGCCAATTTTCCTTGGTCTTTTTAGAATTCCACTTCAGCCAGGCTATCTGTCTTTGGGCTATTGTGTTTTTTATTTTCTATTGCTATTATTTGCTATCTAAATTTTGTGCTTTATTATTTTGTGCTATTTTAAGCTTTGTAAAATAGTTATGTATTATACAAGTGGATAAAATTAAGGTTTTTTCGCCCCGTATGGTACACATGTGTTCCACGAAAATATCAAATCACCCGAAAATTGAATTATAATTTGTACTCTTATGGAACATTTACCTGCCATTAGTTTATCATATTATATGTACCAACACTTATTGTAGTAAATAATAACAGACAATAGAGGACAAGACAAGACTGGACCAGAATAGATCAGAGCAGACAAACAGATAAAACTAGGCAAGGCAAGACCAGACAAGACCGAATATATATATATGATTGACAAGATTGGACAAATCTATACAAGACAATAATATACTGAACAAGACTAGGCAAATCTGGACAAAAACAGACAACTCTGGATAAGACTAGCAAATATTCAACACTGTTAAAAAATTGGACCGAATTTTGGACCAAATTTGGTCTGTTGGGCCACATTTTAATTTTGGTAAACAAATTAAGAAAACCAGTTATACTATTTCTGCAATATTATTTACGTTCGGGGACGAAAGGATTAACCAACGGATCGTTAAATTCACGAGTTCAACCTTAATTTTATCCGCAAGTCTAATACAAACTTTTATTCAATTTTGCTTTTGATTTAACAATGAGTTATATTCAAAGAAAATTTTCATTTTCCGTGTTTTTTTCTACGAGAGGCAAGTCGTGATAAAATTGTTGATCGTACCTCAATTTTGTTTAGAAGTTGTTTCAATAATTTTTGTTTTATTATCTAAAAATGGACATATCAGAAGAGTTATTGTTAAATGGTGACGCAATTGCGAAATGATTACTCCCGCATAAATCAAGAGAAAGATTTCTCTATAATTTACAATATATTTATATAATAATTTCTCTACAATTCTATATAAAAAAATTATAACAAAATTTGCGAAAAACCGGAGAACCGTGCATATAAGTAGGGCGTGCAAGTCGCAAGGTAAATTATTAGAATTTTGTAAAACCGTTATAATCGGTAAAACATTTTTTTACATTAGTTCTAATTTCTGCCACGGCTTATATGCACATAACTCCGGTTTAGCCCAGTATTTGTGATTGGCTATTAAAGAAAAATATCAGCGAAGTTACCGAGACTTAAAATGTTACAATTGTCAACATTTAGGGTTATGTCTACCGAGCCCGGAAGTGAGTTATTTTGATGCGTTGCCATGGATACTTTTATTGCTCTAGTGCAATAAAATTTTTATTGCACTAGTGAATCAAATTTGTATTGCACTAGTGAATTGCACTGCTTTATTGATCCGTATCCAAGGAATTAAACATGACTTTATAAGTCAAAATTGAATAAATATGATTAACAATAAAATTAAAATTTAAAAAAAATTGCAATTTTCAACAGTAAAAAATATTTTTCCCTCCTGCAGAAATACGAAATCGACTAATTCTAGCGAAATTTTTAGCTAATTAGATTTTTTTTTGTACTTGTTTTTCATAAGCATAAACACTTGACAGCTTTTGAAAATTTTAGCAAATATGAACACGAACTTGGCATTGATAAATATATATTTTTTCTATTTTGCGTCTGTAATGGACTCATAACAGCACTCATATACGTGCGGTTATGGCTCGCCGAGTGCGATACAATTTTCTCAATATGTATCGGCGATTTTTTTATTTAGAAAATGCATAAAAGGGCGCAAAATAGAAAAAATACTATAAAAAAACTCTTTCGTACTGCTAAGGCGTTCTTCAGCACTTGTCCATTAGAAAACTCCTCGCTACGCTCGTCGTTTCCCAAACTTGAACGCGTGCTGTAATATCGCGCTTACTGAACTCAAACGAAAAACTCTTCTTGAACATGAACTCTTACGAACATAACTACATAAAGAAATTATGCAAATTTGAAATTTTTTGTGAAAGTTGCAAATCGGTAAATTTTAAAATCTGTAACTATTGGTCTAGTACGCATACGGCTCTTTTATTTAAGTTGTGTGGCTCTTCAACCCGTCCAAAATATACTAGGAGGGCCATTGAAAACGAAACAGAGGGATATTCTTTCAGATAGTTAAAGATTAATTTTCAAAAAGCGCTCAGACAGGTTATCTTTATTTGTGAGGGGGACACCTTTTACAAGAAATTTTTTAGCAAAATCACTTAACCCATTGGCGCTGGGACCACAACCCTTATAATTTTAAATAGCACGGTGGGGTAAGTGATAAATCATTTGAAAGCCCTTTTTGCCCTGAATACTAAACGGTTAACATTTTCTAAATTTATCGATTTGTTGTCGAGATTATTTAATTTCAAGTTACGAACGCGTTTCGTTTATGTCGTTGAAAGCAAGTCCAATTGTTCAATCTGTTCCTAAAAAACTGCAATAATGAAAGAAATAAAACACAATTCAACGCCAGAAAAGATTTTTATTAGTTTAACAAATTTTCAAATTGTGTGCCACCTAATTCCATACAAAAATACAAATTCCGCTCGAAACACTCTTCTCTTCTCTTACATTTTGGAGGATCTGTGGCCTAATTTAACGGCATTCCTCAATAATCGACGTAACTCTTCCAGAGACTCTGGTTCTTTTGCATAAATTCTACTCTTTAGATGTCCCCCAAAAAAAAAGACCAGAGGACTTAAATCAGGTGAGCGTGCCGACCATTCCATAGCACCTCTTCGTCCATTCCATTGTCCCGGGAAAAATCTGTCCAGAAACTCCCGAACGGCTTACGTATAATTTGGTGGCGCCCCATCAAAAATCAATTGGTCTTCTAATTAACGATCACCGTTTTCTTTCAACGATATAAACGAAAAACGTGTTCATAACTTGAAATTAAATAATCTCGAAAACAAATCGAGAAAATGTTTAGTATTCAGGGCTAAACGGGCTTTCAAATGAGGTATAAGGTATGAGGTACTTACCCCACCATGCCATTTAAAATTATAGGGGTTGTGGTCCCAGTGCGAAGGGGTTAAGTGATTTAGCTACAAATTTACTTGTAAAAGGTGTCCCCCTCACAAACAAAATTGACGTGTCCGAGCGTTTTTTGCAAAACCATCTTTAACTATCCGAAAAACCCTATGTTTCGTTTTCAATGGCCCTTAAATTGTATATTTAAACTTAATAAAGACGGAACAAAGCTTGAATATATAAATATACTCAACCTTTCCGGAACTCTATAATACTAATGAGTCTTTTTAGGACTACCAAAAACAAATCTCTTATGAAATTTGTCAGTTATTCTATAGCTTTCAGTCCACCTTCGTGGCACTCAACAAAAACCATAAAAATAACATTGATTTTTAAGATCATGTCTTTCCGATACCTTGAGTGGATAGCCATCTGTGGACGCGTTTCGAGATCTATCTCTCATCAGCACATTTATTTAAGTTTATTGAAACAAATTTAATTTTCATTTATTAAAGTAGATTCCGCAAATTTGATTTATCTGCAAAGATAATTCAGGATTCTCTCAAAATGACAAGGAATGTGAAATCACAGCAGTTTTCTGATTTAAAATTCTCGCTTGTATTTTTTTTACTGTGTGGTAGAGATGAGCATGGGATCTCATCGACACATCCCATCGTCCTATGGGATGGGATGAGTGTTATGAATGCGTAGGATTGGATGGGATGGGACGACAATTTTGTATGGGACGGAGTGGGACGAGGTTTGATAATCTAATACAGTGGTTCACAAAGTGGGTCCGCGGCACCATGGGGCGCCGCGATCGAATGCCTGGGGTGCCGCAGCAACAATGAAGTAATGTAAAAAAATGTTAAAATTGTTTCTAACAGCTGCTTGGTTTCATCCAAATTACTGTACCGTACATAAAGTTGAAGAAATCTTCAAACGCCGCACTTATCTCTTCAGGCAGGGCCACCCACTCATGGTTGAGAGAATTTTGAAAAATGAAATTGAAAACTGAAAGTTGCATTTTAGGTCCAGACATGGCCAAGATTGATACTGTGCAGCTGTCAAATACCATATAAGCAAGAGAAATTACATAATTTTAGAGTCTGTAGAGAACGAGCTTTTAAGAAGGTTGAATTTTTTTTAGTTTAAAGCTTGACGAAAGTACCGACGTTGTGGGACTTGCTGTTTTTCTTGTGTTTGTAAGGTATTCATTCGAAATGCAAATAGAAGAAACATTTTTGACGAGGGAATTGCTTGAAACTTACACCACTCACAAGGAAATTTTCAAACCGTTTTTAGAGTAGCTTTGCCGCGAAATTTTTGTAGCCGGACAACGGTGCCGCGAGATTTTTTAGCTCGATAAGGATGCCGCGGCAAAAAAGTTTGAGAACCACTGATCTAGTAAATCTAGTTCGTGTATAATTAATTGCTTATCGTGCCAATATGTACATTTTTCATATTATGTCCAGCCCTGGAGATTTTTGTCATAACGATGTAGTTTCTGAAAAGTCTTACAATACTCTAGCGACGAAAAAGAGTTAATCATTGCCAGATAAAGAAATGACGAAATTAAATTTAAACTAATTATCGTCTAAACCAGGGGTCTCCAAACTTTCCAGCTTTAGGGCCGTACTGATTACTCCAGTAAGTTCCGAGGGCCAAAACCATATTATGATTGTTGCCGGTGGTAAAAAGTGAAATAGTCCACTGATGAAAAAAAAACTCCGAAAAAGTACGCAACGTTTAAAAAGGCTGCAAATCGGACTAAAGTCCGCAAAACGGCAACACTGCATATTATTAATTTTCCTGTCATTATCTGTAATTTCTAGATTAGTCGTAGAGTACGAGCCATGATGAGTAACGTGACACGACATCTGGTGGACACAAGCGGAAATAGGTAGTACCTTCTATCGCTAACAGATGGCGCTAATAGCACGTACAGAATAATCTCGTTGGTTCGAGAAAGTTCTGGTGTCTTCCACTCGCTTCTAGATGGCAGTAATTGGAATATATAAGAAGGCTAGTGCCGCAACCACAAGTCAGTTCCTATGACACTGTTGTGAAATAAAATAGTGCGTACCTCCTTAAAACGTGTTTGTGCGTGTTTAAGTTTAAGACATCTTTGTAACAGTATTTTGATTTGAATTGTTGCTTTTGTGTGTGATTAGTAGTATGGAAAAGAAGCGAAAAATTGATAGTGAATGCAGAAAATTCAAAGATCAGTGGAACATTCAGTATTTCGTAATTGAGTCCAGTAACAAGGCGCTATGTTTGATTTGCAATGAAAGCATAGCCGTTCTCAAGGAATATAACATTAAACGTCATTATGAAACAAAACATTTTCAAAATTACTCAAAATATACAGGAAGTTTGTGGACAGAAAAATTCGAAGCTATGAAGCGCGGATTGAAATCGCAGCAATCTTCATTTACAAAACTCAAAACTGAACAAGAGGCTGCAACTCGTGCCAGCTTTCGTGTGGCTCTTGAAATTGCAAAACGTGGAAAACCATTCACCGATGGAGAAATGATCAAAGAATGCATAATTGCAGTAGCCGAAGAAATGTGCCCTGAAAAGGTAAATTTATTAAAAACTGTCAGTATGTCAGCAAACACTGTGGCTCGAAGGGTAGAAAACAACAGGGTCACAAAACGCTGAAAATATATCCTCTCAACTGTTCGACAAAAATGGACATGGTGAGTGGTTTTCTTTGGCCTTGGATGAGTCAACGGATGTGTCAGATACTGATCAGGTGTTGATTTATATTCGAGGAGTAGATAAAAGCTATGAAGTGCATGAAGAACTTCTTGATATGTATTCATGGCACAACTACTGGTACAGATATTTTTAAAGGAGTTGAAATGGCCATTAATCAAAAGAACCTTCGATGGAAAAACTTGAAATGTATTACAACTGATGGAGACAAAAACATGAGTAGGAAAGATAAAGGAGTGGTCGCTCTTGTGTCAAAGGCTGTAGAAAATGACGGTTGTTTAAAACCATTAGTCTTACATTGTATCATTCATCAACAGTCTTTGTGCGGAAAATGTTTGGATATGTCTGAAGTTCTGAAACCAGTCATATCAACTGTTAATTTTATCAGATCTTTTGGGCTGAATCACCGACTATTCCGACAATTTTTTGAAGAGATTGGAGAAAATGACTTACCTTATCATACAGCCGTACGTTGGCTTAGTTGTGGGAAAGTCCTTCAGCGCTTTTTTGAACTTTTTTGAAATTTTTTTGAATGAGAAGCATCGCCCTCTTACTGAATTACAAAACAACGCATGGCTGTGGAAGTTAGCATTCTATGTTGATTTGACAAAACATGTGAACGAACTGAATTTGAGATTGCAAGGAGAAAACCAGCATCTTCCTGATTTATACACTAATATCAAATCATTCCGGAAGAAATTGATACTGTTTCAATCACAACTACGAAGTAAATGTTTTTCACATTTTAAAACATGTGAAATATTCAGCCACACCACTGAGACTGAGTTTCCTATCGATTGTGCAATCGAAACATTGAGTGCTTTGAAAATAAATTTTGATACTCGTTTCTCGGACTTTGATGCCATTGCGAATCAAATTAAGATTTTTCAGAATCCTTTTGATACTGACATTGAAACCCTAGCCCCGGAACTTCAAATGGAAATGATTGATCTACAGTGCAGTGATATAATTAAGAACAAATATCAAAACCCATCTTTGTTGGGATTTTATAAGAGTCTTCCACTGACACAATTTGATAATTTGCATAAATTTGCTCGTGCGCTGTTTTCTGTTTTTGGTACTACTTATTTGTGTGAGAAGACCTTCTCCAAAGTGAAGTACACAAAAAATGTTTACAAATCTAAATTAACTGATGAACATCTTAAATCTCTTTTAATAATTGGTACAAGTAAAATTAGTCCACAACTACAAACTATTGTCAGTGGAAAATCTCAATTACATAAATCTCATTAGTATTTCATATGTCATTATGCTTGTTATAAGTTATGTTTTTATTTAAAATGTATAAAATGTTAGTTGGATTCATTTCAATAATTTGTTAGTTATTATATACTGAAGTTAAATTTTCTGCATATTATACATGTCTTTACTCATTACAATTCTGTGTTTCTTTATCCAACTTATCACAAAAACAATAACAATAAGCCTACAACAATGTTATGAGTAGTTAGCCCATGACCATATCAATGTAGATGTCATATTAATAATTATTCAACATAAAATTAGAATATCCTCATTAAACTAAATTTAATTTGCTATATATGTTCTCTAAAAGGAGTTTTCAAGTATGCTAGCTCTCGGCGGGCCTGACAAAATCTGTCCGCGGGCCGGATGTGGCCCTCGGGCCGTAGTTAGGAGACCCCTGGTCTAAACTGAATAGAAAGTCTGCTGTATGTGAAAATTGCTATGAATGGGACGGACCTCACGACCGGGATTGAATTGGATGTGATGGGACGAAAATTTTAGGTTTGTGGAATGGGACAGTGGGACGAAAATGTAATAGGATGGGACAATGACAGGGATCCGTCCCACAGGATGGGATCTGGAACGAGAAACACGTCCCATGCTCAACTCTAGCGTGTGATGTACCCAGTAAGGGTACCCATGAAGAATTCCTAACTTTGTTGAAGAATGCCTAACATTTTCCTCATAATTAGATTCTGTGACATAAAATAATGATGCAAATAAAATTATATATCAATTAGCTGAAGAATCCCGCTACAAAACGTTGGTAGAGCTCAATTTGAACTTCATTTACTAGATTTGAAATCGGAAGAAGTATTTCAATATATACTTCAAAATTTTGTTTATATACCATGTATAAATGTACTAAAGAAACTAACAGTTGACAGCAAGTGGATCTTTCAGAATCACACACGGAAGATCAACTTACATTTGAAACATGGAATAGCCTTCATTAAACTTACAATTACTTATTGGTGAAATTTGGATTCTTCACAATTTCGGAAAGGTACACATATTATTGTGAACAGAATTTTAACCATAAAAGTAAAATAAAAACTCAGCCCAACGAGGATAGCTTTGAAAGTTGTTAAAAAAAACTAAAAATACGAATAATAAACTAAATAAATATTTTGAAACTAAAAATACGAATAATAAACTAAATAAAACGAATAATAAAACTGAAAATAAACTCTAACTATGAACCCGGTAAAAACATATCTGTGCATCAATTCACTCACAAAAAGGTCACTAATGTTTGTATTCATTTTTATTAAATTGCTTGCCTTGCTTTTTTTTTAATGAAGTGAATATCAGTGAATATATAGAATTTGCTAATTGAGATGATCTGCAGTACTTTTTATGCTATCGTCCCTGCAGCTCTTCTGAAGATTTGTTAAATTTTATTCAAATAAAATGGTGCCGAATGAAAGTTTCTGACTCCTGGTCTAGTAAGTTGAAACTTTGCAAAAAATATTATTAAGAAAATTAAGATTTTTTTATAACATTCTGTTCGTTTACATATATTTTATAAACCTGTTGAATTATTATTTATTGTGAAAAATGTTGGGTTCTTAGAACCCACAATTTTTTTGCATAAATATTACTAATTGCATAAATATTAGTAATAACAAAATTAAGAAGTTTCATAAGATTCTGTTCGAATGTAATAATTTTACAGACCAGCCACATATTTAATAAAAAAAAAACAATTAACAATTTGTAAAAACGCAGTTCGTGAAAGATTCGAAACCCATGTCACAAAAAAACAAAAGACGCGAGACAACTAAAGTAACTGCGCATGACCACACTGAAACACCACGCTTGATGTGATTGGTTCAATTTAAATTGCGGGTATTTTAAATGTCATTTATGCCAGGGGTGGAGACCCCTGGCATAAATGCCTTTTTTCAACTTTCCAGCCTTAGGGCCATATACTGATTACTAACGAATTAACAATTTGTAAAATCTAAAGTTTTTTGTCCACAAAGTTAAAACTTCAAGCAAAATTCTTAATAATAAAATAGAAAAAAAATCTGCAGGTTTCATAATTCTCTGGGTTTAGCAACTTTATATCATTTTTGCAAGAAAAAAATGTGCGGTTCCTTGCAAACATTTCAATACCTTATAAAAATAAATATATTAGGAACCTTCAAACACTTGGTAAACATACACCAACTTCAATTTATGATTACGCAGAAACACAAATAACTCCCTAACATCCCTCAGCAGAAAAACACGGAAATCGTCTAATTCTAGCGAAATTTTTAACTAATTAGAATTTCTGTGCAAAAACTTACTTGTTCTTCAAGCATAAACAAAAACTCTTGAAAACAAAAAAACTCTTAACAGCTTTTGAAAACTTTGCCAAACAGCAACACGAACTTGGCTTGCAATGACTAACGGAGAATTGAACCGAAGCAGCGCCACCTGCTGTCAATTTGGCAACTATAAAAAAATATTTCATTTTAATTCAGTTATAAAATTCAAATTACAGCAATTCCACGATGCAATGAAAGAAACTTAAAAATCTTATTTGAATTAAACGTGTTATTAGAGTTCTGATAATATTTCTGATTATATCTATTGAGAACATTAATGGCGTCATACCTGGTTTGAGTAGCTAACCGAGATTTTCATAAATATATAACAAATTATCATTTAGCAGTCATAAATCGATGTTTTAAACGTTTAGCAAGTTGTTGGGAAATGAATTGTGCGAATATTTTGAAAAATTTCTAGTGAAAAACTTACGTTTTGCGGAAGAATTTGCAGTTCGTGAAAGATTCGAAACCAATGTCACAAAAAACAAAAGACGCGAGACAACTAAAGTAACTGCGCATGACCACACTGAAACACCACGCTTGATGTGATTGGTTCAATTTAAATTGCGGGTATTTTAAATGTCATTTATGCGAAAAATTTTATATTTTTTTGTAAAAATTGCAAATTGGGAAATTTTTAAATCTGTAATTGTTGGTTTAGTAAATTGAAACTTTGCAAAAAATATTATTAACAAATAGGATGGTTGTGACTGTGGATGGTGTATGACTTATGTGGTAATTTATACTTGCATTGCATTGAACAATTGTTCTTTCCACAAATATCTTTCAAATGTTTTTACCATACTTATAATATGTAAAAATGTTATATAACTTCTTATTCACAGTTATATAAATTTCTACACATATCACAACTCGAGTTTTGAAAAATGACATTTAACCGTCCAAACTTGAGTTGTGATATATGTAGAAATTTATATAACTGTGAATAAAAAGTTATATAACATTTTTACATATTATAAGTGTGGCAAAGACATAGTGATTTTTTAAATTCAATGTAAATTATTAACAAAATTATTATAATTGCATTCTTATTTAATATATTTTACAAACCTCTTGAATTATCATTTTTTGTAAAAAACGGAAGATTCCTAAAATCCGTAATTTTTAGTCTAAAATAGGTGTCGGCAACTGGTAAAGAGCCATTTTATTAATAAGATATCTTATAGGAGAGTCGCAGGGATGATAGTATAAAATGATATGTGTTTCTTTGCCATGCGAAGCCTCGTGCAATCCAACACAGTGTCGAGAGTATCAAAGCAAATGATTACGCAAAAACACAAATAACTATTGTTTCCCTTTGCAAAAATAAAACGCGAAAATCATCTAATTCTAGGGAAATTTTTAATTAATTAGAATTTCTGTGCAAAAACTTACTTGTTCTTCATGCATAAACACTCTTGACAGCTTTTGAAAACTTTAGCAAACATGAACACGAACTTGGGTTCGAATGTCAAGCGGAGAATTGAACTGAAACAGTTTAGCAACTATAAAAAGAAAAAATGTTATTTTATTTGAATTCGGATATAAAATTCAAATTGAAGCAATTGCACGTTGAAATGAAAAAAGCCCAAATCGCAAAAATCGTATTTGAATTAAACGTGTTATTAGAGTTCTGATAATATTTTCAAGTGAAAACAGTAATGGCGTCACGGCTGGTTTGAGTGACTAACTGAGATTTTCAGAAATATATAGCAAATTGTCATTTAGCAGCGATAATTCGATGTTTTAAACGTTTGGCAAGTTGTTGGGAAATTAATTTTGCGAATATTTTATAAAATTTCTGGTAAAAAACTTACGCTTTGTGGAAGAATTTGCAGTTCGTGAAAGATTCGAAGCCAATGACACGAAAAACAAAAGACGCGATACAACTAAAGTAACTGCACATGACCACAACGAAACACCACGCTGGATGTGATTGGTCTATTTAAATTGCGGGTATTTTAAATGTCATTAATGCAAGAAATTTTATAACCAATTTTTTTCGCGAATTAAGAAATTTTAAGATATACATATATATATATATATATATATATATATATATATATATATATATATATATATTGTGATAAACAGATATGTCGATGCAATTACCATTGGCTGAGGCAGGTCAACCGTTATATTAACATTATTTTTTTATTTTTCATAATTGTTTTCATTATAATTTTTGATAATTATTAATTATTTAACTAAATTTAATAAAAGTTTAATTTGAATTTAAAAAAGTTTAATTTGAATTTAAAAAAGGATAATTTGAATTTAAAAAGGTTTAATTTGAAATTGAAAAGGTTTAATTAGAAGTTAAAAACCTATATATATATATATATATATATATATATATATTTATATATATATATATATATATATATATATATATATATATATATATATATACGTTGTATTTGAGGTTTTCGCGGATAGATACCTGTGTTGTATTGTTTTCTCGGGGATTCCGCGTTGATGCTGAGGGTTGGCTCTGAAAAGAACCGGATTCTCGACGTTTCGGCGAACTAACATTCGCCATTCTCAAGAGATATTTGCGTCCGTACGGGTCAACCGTTAGACGCATACTGAGAGCTCGTTCGTGCGATGCGACTACTTATAGCTGTCTGGCTTCGGGTCATGCGTGTTGTGTGCTTCGGTTCGGTTGTTTGTTTGTTTTGTTGGTCGTACATGAGTCTGGGGTGTCTGGTATTGCATTTTGAGGGTGGATATGATCGGTCGCCATGCTGGGGGCAGTCTCAAGGAATCGTCTCTCGTGTTCATGCAGTAGTCTCGTTTTTCTATCTCTCTGGCTTCTCTGTATACTCGTGACATTTCGTGGCTAATCTGTGCAACAGTCCTTGAATTTCTAAAGTCCATCCAGTGACCGGTGTTTGTGTGTTGGACAAGTGCCGATGAAACTTTGTCTGTGTCTGATTGAAACTACATGTTCTTGAATCCTAGCAGATATTTTTCTATTGGTACGTCCAATGTAGGTTCGTTCACATGTTCCGCAAGGTATTTCGTAAATTCCATGGGATTCTAACGGGTTGGTGTCTTTAACGCTGCGTAGCATGGAGGATATTTTCTGGTTAGGTTTGAAAATGTTGTCGATGTTGTGTCACACGATGTTGTGACACAGAGACAAAGTTTCATCGGCACTTGTCCAACACACAAACACCGGTCACTGGATGGACTTCAAGGACTCTTGCACAGATTAGCCACGAAATGTCACGAGTATACAGAGAAGCCATAGAGATAGAAAAACGAGACTACTGCATGAACACGAGAGACGATTCCTTGAGACTGCCCCCAGCATGGCGACCGATCATATCCACCCTCAAAATGCAATCCCAGACACCCCAGACTCATGTACGACCAACAAAACAAACAAACAACCGATAGTATTCTGGCGATTTTGTCAGTTGATCCATGAACATATGGTAGGTATGCTGTGCTAACGGGTTTCTGGCGTTCTTCAGTTCTTTATATATATATATATATATATATATATATATATATATATATATATATATATGTGTTGTATTGTTTTCTCGGGGATTCCGCGTTGATGCTGAGGGTTGGCTCTGAAAAGAACCGGATTCTCGACGTTTCGGCGAACTAACATTCGCCATTCTCAAGAGATATATGCGTCCGTACGGGTCAACCGTTCGACGCATACTGAGAGCTCGTTCGTGCGATGCGACTACTTATAGCTGTCTGGCTTCGGGTCATGCGCGTTGTGTGCGATGCTTCGGTTCGGTTGTTTGTTTGTTTTGTTGGTCGTACATGAGTCTGGGGTGTCTGGGATTGCATTTTGAGGGTGGATATGATCGGTCGCCATGCTGGGGGCAGTCTCAAGGAATCGTCTCTCGTGTTCATGCAGTAGTCTCGTTTTTCTATCTCTATGGCTTCTCTGTATACTCGTGACATTTCGTGGCTAATCTGTGCAACAGTCCTTGAATTTCTAAAGTCCATCCAGTGACCGGTGTTTGTGTGTTGGACAAGTGCCGATGAAACTTTGTCTCTGTGTCTGATTGAAACTACATGTTCTTGAATCCTAGAAGATATTTTTCTATTGGTACGTCCAATGTAGGTTCGTTCACATGTTCCGCAAGGTATTTCGTAAATTCCATGGGATTCTAACGGGATGGTGTCTTTAACGCTGCGTAGCATGGAGGATATTTTCTGATTAGGTTTGAAAATGGTGTCGATGTTGTGTCTTTTAAGGATTCTGGCGATTTTGTCAGTTGATCCATGAACATGCTAACACAATTAACCCAATGGGGTTAAAGCTGATTAAAAGCTGATGAAAGCTGACTAAAAATAGACCTCACAGCGCGCTTAATTCCTAACCTCACGTAGCCTAACCTAATGCTAACCTAACCTAATGCTAACACAACTAACCCAATGGGGTTAAAGCTGATTAAAAAAATGAAAGCTGACAAAAAATAGACCTCACACCCTCTTTAACGTGGGGCACCATAGACCTCACACTCTGTTAAGCGTGGGGTTACATAGACCTCACACCCTGTTAAGCGTAGGGTTACATAGACCTCACACCCTGTTTAGCGTGGGGTCACATAGAGCTCACACCCTGTTTAGCGTGGGGTCACATAGACCTCACACCCTGTTGAGCGTGGGGTCACATAGACCTCACACCCTGTTGAGCGTGGGGTCACATAGACCTCACACCCTGTTTAGCGCGGGGTTACATAGACCTCACACCCTGTTTAGCGCGATGAAAAGTGGATGCAAGTAGATGAAAAGTGGGTGCAAGTAGATGAAAAGTGGATGCAAGTGGATGAAAAGTGGATGCCAAAAAATTGAACTGTGGTTTATATAAATGAAATGCTGGATGTTTCACGTGATTATGTTTATTAAATTAAAACGAAAAACAAACCTAAGAAATTGATTAGACCACTCTTCATAATTTATTATTTTCTCCGCTCGCGCACCGCTGATAAGATAGCAGAAGTTATTATGTCTGACAAACATCCGGTCGAACCTAATTAACAAGCCGTAAATCAAAATAAAACGTAGATAACATAATGAAAGTAAATATATAAACATTATTAACAATAATCAATATATTGTAAAAAGAATTTACGATTTAATGTGTCAGTGCACAAGATGTAGATCATACATAAAATAACTGAAGGATTAATATCTAAAAGACAAAAATAAAAATTATTAACAATTATAAGAAAAACAATCGAAAATATAATTTAGTTGAATTAAACAATCCCATATATATTTTAGTTCAGTCTTATCTAGGCTCTTTCTATCTAGTCTCATGTATCTATCGTCGTCTATCTAGTCTCATGTATCTAGCTCCATCTATCTAACCCCATGCATCTAGCCCCGTCTGTCTAGTCTCAAGTATCTAGCCCCGTCTGTCTAGCCCCATGTATCTAGCCCCATCTATCTAGTCTCATGTATTTAGTCCCGTCTATCTAGTCTCATGGATCTAGCCCAGTCTGTCTAGTCTCATGGATCTAGCCCCGTCTGTCTAGTCTCATGTAATTAGTCTCGTTGATGTATGCAACCAACTTCATACCTCATTTGTCTCAACAGGATCTAATTTTGAATTTCCCCGCCTCGCGTCTATTTTTAGAATTTTACCGCGCATCCGGAAGTTCCGGAAATGGAGGCCGGAAGTCAAAACCGGAAACCGGAAGTAGCAACCGGAAGTCGAAACCGGAAGTAGCAACCGGAAGTTCCAAGGTCAAGGTCAGGTTAAGGGTCAAGGTCAGAGGTGGTTTTAGGAGGAGGAGGATCTAGAACATACCATCTTTCCCTACTCGTTAGTTTTAATTGTGGTGCGGGGGGCGCGGAACGTATGAGCACGTAGTAGCAGCTCTTAACGAATCGTAAACCAAACGCACGTGTGTGTTATCAATCATAACATACGGCTGTGTTATGATGTATTTACATAGTCCACGAACTGTACAATAATGGGCATTTACAATAGTGGTCGTAGATAAACACTTTCATCTTATAAAATAAAGAATGATAAATAACAGTTGTTGAATAATTTTTACATTTATATTAATATTGTAATATTAATATTATAAAATTACTTCAGTATAAAAAGATCAAGTAAAAATCTAACTATTAAAGTAGCTAACTCAATATTTTTGAAAAATGGACTTAGGCCACTTTCAAAATAAACGGCTCATTTCTGAAATATAAGTTTTTTATCTACAAAGATGAAACTTTACAAAAATATTAATAATAAAATAGAAAAAAAAAATCTGCAGGTTCCGTAATTTTCTGTGTTTAGCAACCTCATATTATTTTTGCAAAAAAAAAATGTACGGATCGTTGCCTTTCAATATCTATATACCTATATTTTACCATTTCAATACCTAGAAATGTATAAATAAATGTATTACACTTGCTAAACATACGCCAACTTAAACTAATGATTACATTGTTTTCCAGTTTTAACATTGTTTTCCTTTGCAGAAAAACACGAAAATCGTAATTCTAGCGAAGTTTTTAACTAATTAGAATTTCTGTGCAAAAACTTACTTGTTCTTCAAGCATAAACACTCTTGACAGCTTTTGAAAACTTTACCAAACAGGAAGACGAACTTGGCTTGAAATGACTAGCGGAGAATTGAACCGAAGTAGCGCCACATGTTGTTAATTTGGCAACTATAAAATGAAAAAATGTTATTTTATTTTAATACAGATATGAAATTCAAATTGAAGCAATTCCACGTCGAAATGAATAAAGTTTAAAAATCTTATTTGAATTAAACATGTTATTAGAGTTCTGATAATATTTTCAAGTGAGAACATTAATGCCGTCACAGCTGGTTTGAGTGACTAACTGAGATTTTCAGAAATATGTAACAAATTGTCATTTAGCAGCGATAAATCGATGTTTTAAACGTTCGGCAAGTTGTTGGGAAATGAATTGTGCGAATATTTTGTAAAATTTGTGGTGGAAAACTTACGTTTTGCGGAAGCATTTGCAGCTCGTGAAAGATTCGAAACCAATGACACGAAAAACAAAAGACGCGAGACAACTAAAGTAACTGCGCATGACTACAACGATACACCACGCTTCATGTGATTGGTTCAATTTAAATTGCGGGTATTTTAAATGTCATTTATGCAAGAAATTTTATAACTTAACTTAAGTTATATTTATTTTTGGTTAATTGAAAAAAAAACAATTTCTAAAATTTATACACAAACTTGTTGTACACTTAAATTTGTAAACTTAAAACTTAACAAAACTGATCTTACTCCTCATATATCTTTAGGCCGAGGCCGCACTACGGCTTTTCCCGCAAGCGGTAACCGATATAACTGGGAAACCGCTCGAGAAAGACAAAGTACGCTATGGGAAAAATCAGTCGCGGGAGAAAACCTCAAATGAGGCCGCTTGTATTAGCTTACTTGAGTCATAAAATCACGCGATTAAAAACCGCGGCGGTTTAGCCGTAGTGCGGGTTAGGCCTTAGACGCTCATGGTAAAACATTGGGAGCCTTAGCCCCTGCATTTTTCTCATTTTTGTGAATGGTGTTAGAGTGGATTTTAGGGGATTTACTCGATGGTCTACCCCCTGTACCTCGTTCAATACTTTTACATGAGCTCTGCTATTATTTAAGAAAACTACCCTCTGATAAGGATATGACTAATTTAATATACTTTACAGATTATATAAATCACTGGAAGATTGGGACATGGTTCATGGAATATTCGCAAAAATGCGTTATGATCAGCCCGACCTGTTAAATGAAATTCGAAGTGCCTTCAGTGCAGAAAACCAATGTTCATGGAAGGAGGCAAATGATACGTATAAGAAAATTCTATCAATCGATTTAAATGAAGACAGGAATGACTTTTACTACATGTCCTACTTCAATTGTTTAGCCGAATTATCCAAATGGGACGAAGTTTCGAAACGCGTCGAGGAAATCGTACCCGTAGCCAACATATTGGAAGACTTGTGGTCAAACTCGTGGAATAAGGATAAACTCCTGCCTTATTATATAACAGCCCAGATGCGTTCATCCTTGACTCACTTTAATGTAAAAAATGAGTTCATGATGTATCTTAAAGACTTGCAACGCACTGACTCGGAGAGAAAAGAATATTTGTTGTGCAATCATGCAGAGGAATTAGCGTTTCTGGCAATAATAGATGGAGAAGTTAACTTATCTAAGAATTATTTGGAAACCTTCAGTAGAGATTTCTTAATTGAATGGAATTACACCAACCCGTTGTTCACGGCATTAAGAGCCAAAAAGATCATGGCGGTGCGAAGCTGCATGGATATCAATCATTTTGTTACAAGTTGCAACTCGCGCTTAAACAATAACATTCTAAAAGATATCGGCAAATACTGGGAAAGTACTTCAGTGGAAAATCTTGGTTCGATCATACAACTGGATAAGAGAAACTTGTATCGCAAACAGTTCGCTGCGACTTTGCGGAAGAAAATGCCTAAGAATCAGGAATTTGAAGATATCGTCTCCAAAGTGGACGTGGCTTTAATTGAATGCGCCATTCAGCAAGGCAATCATTACGTCGCAAAAAAGTATTTCCATCAATTAACAGAACAACAGTCCAAATACAATTTACTGCACAGCAAGATATCATTTCTACAGGATCAATCAAGGCCTGAAAAAATATTGCAATCACTACAATATCTTGGTAAATATCTACTATCTTTTTATAATCAAACTCTTGTATTATCTTGTTATAATCAAACTCTTGTATTATCTTGTTATAATCAAACTCTTGTATTATCTTGTTATCTGGTTATAATCAAACTCTTGTATTATCTATTATTATCTGGTGTAATCAATTTGTAGACAAACATTTGAAAAGCATTGATTTGGTCAACGACCCTGCCGAGTACCTTTCAGCCACGCTGTTTCAAAACAAAGTATTAACAGCTGCGTCAAATCTTTCAATACCAAACTCTGCAATTACCACTTCGTTGCCTCTATCAACGGCGTTACTCTCAAGACCCTCTCAGAACATCGATGATTTGACCGTGCAGCTCCTATCCAGATGCACGGAAGTCTGCGAAGAATCTGCAAAGTCTCCAGTTAAACTTATGAGCGAAGCGTTTTATAAATTGGCAAACTACGCCAAAAGCAATAAAAACGTGAAAGATTTGTTAAGCTTCGCATTTAAAGCAATCAAGTATGAATCGATTGAAGCTAGGTTATTGTTTCCTTATCTTCTTGAAGTTATAACAAAGGAAAACTTTGAGCAATTTGTACACGAAGTAAGTATAAAATAAAATTACACAGTGATTATAAGATTAAAGGCCGATTCTTATATACGCGACAACACGCGACGTCACGCGACAATACGTGACGTCACACGACACATTGCGACGTCGTGCGACATCGCCTGTCAAATAATGATTGCATTGTTTTAAATGTGCACGTTCTCACTATAGCTACGCGACGTGCCCATTTAAAACAATGTAATCGTTATTTGATATGTTAGGCGATGTCGCACGACATCACGTAGCTGAGTGTCGCGCATATGGGATTCGACCTTAATTGTTATTTGAATATTATAGTCATCGAATGTTCCGAATTGGATGTTCATTCAATGGATCCCACAAATGTTGGCGGAGATTAACACAGAAAAATCCGAGGCAGTGTCTAAAATACTTTTAAGTTTAGCAGAAGACTATCCGTTTGCGGTTCAATATCCATTTAGGATGTTGAAGCGGCAACAGCAAAACGTTGCGTTTAATGTTTTCAGCCAGTAAGTTATCATCTTTTACGTTTGCTTTAGTGATTATCGTTGCAATTTTTAGATTGGAATCGCTGCTGATGAATCAGGAAATCGATGATTTATTGGAGGCTTTGGGCAGTGTGTTTCTGCCGTTGCACGCGTTGGAAAATGCCGTGAAACATCTGGCTAGGGAACTCGACGCGCAATTCACGGAATCTTTCCAAACGCTCCTTGCTGAAGTTTTGGAAACTTTTTATGGCAAGCAGTACCATTACAGCAACAATTACTCGGCTCGTGGTCACATTTTCGATAGCGTTCGAAAATATGAGAGGAAAATAAGGAATTTGAATCAAGGTAAAGCGCTCATTTCTAGTTTTTTATTCCTATATTTAAGGAAGTCAAGTCTTGTGTGTCTAGTCTTGTCTGTCTAGTATTGTCTGTCTAGTCTTGTCTGTCTATACATAATATGTGGTTAACGGGTAGTTTATTTAAATAAAATATAATATTAATAAAAATGGTGAAGAGCAATGGACCAATAGTGCTCCCCTGTGGGATACCCATGCTGATACTCCTTTCGCTGGACATTACGCAACCATTTGGAGTGTCTAAACTTGTTATTTGTGATCTGTTGTTAAGGTACGATTTTAACCATTCTAGTGCAACCCCTCTGATGCCGTATTTGTTTAATTTGTTTTTTAGAATAGTGTGATCCACTAGATCATATGCCTTGGATAAATCCATTAGCAAACCTAGTGGGATATTGTTAGCTTCTAGATTATTCATTATCTTGATGAATTTGTAGCAGGCAGTATTGATATTCTTTCCTTTGATGAATCCGTGTTGCTGTGGGCTTATTGTTTGATATTTTTCAAGGAATGATATTATTCTAGTACAGATGAGTTTTTCGAACACTTTTGAAAACACTGAAAGGATATTTATTGGTCTGTAATTTCCCACATCACTTATATTTCCGCTTTTGTGAATTGGAGTTATTATGGCTACTTTAAGTTTCTCTGGGAATTTGCCAACAGTGAAGGAGTTATTTATGATGAACTTTAATGGCGTCTAAATCGATAGGAACACATTTTTAGCACTCTACAACAAGCTGCCTAGCGAAATTAAACGTATTACACACATCAAACAGCTTAAAAGGGAACTTTATCGTTAGATTAATAATATTGAACCGTATTCTATAGACGAACACGTTTTAGCACGATTAAAGGAATCTCATCTTGACCCGCACTTTTCTTGTTTTTTAAATTCATAATTGTACTATATAGTTCTTCACTTGTTACTGGTGTTACAAATGTCGAATTGTTACTCGCTATTATATTGTCTAATTTGAATTCTAACGTCGGTATAGTATTAAACAATAGCTTCGCTCTGTCTACGAAGAAATTATTTATCTTTGTAGCACTTGCTGTGGATCCTCATTATGGTTATAGTAGGTGGTATTTTTCTTTTTTAAATTCGTTAAATCACGAATAATTCTCCAAGTTGTTTTTTGAACATTTGAAGATTCTATTAACTGATTGTTTAAATTTTCTATCTTTCGTTTTCTTAATAGATTTGTGTAAAAGTTTCTTCGCAGATTATTGTAGTTTCTTGCAGTTTGGAGATTGGTTATCTATTTCATCGCAATCGATTTTAAGGAGTTCGTCCCACACTACCTCATCCATTAGATACTTAAATTTGTGCATATTGTCACTGTTAAAAATCCTCGTAAGCTTATATTTAGATGGAATGTCTTCCTTCTCTCAAATCATGGTTAGTAACTGTGCAGAGTGGTCAGATAGATGGTAGTCTCGAGTTTCCGTGCTGTACATTACATTGAGGTTTGTTATAATATTGTCAATACACGTGCCAGACGATGGATGACTTACTTCTTTTAAAGTCTGTACCGCATTAAAAGATTCTAGCAGAGACAGGAATTGTTGACTAGTATTTGTTAGATTTAAAATATTTATATTAAAATCTCCTGATAATATGTATTGCTTAGTATTCCTTGAGAGCAATAGTAGAAGTTGGTGCAGTTTTTACATAAAATATTGAATATTTGATTGTGGAGCTCTATATAATCCAACGATTATTAGTTCCTTCTTGTCTATCACAACTTCTATAGCTGTACACTCAAACACATGCTCCTCAGCCATTTTATTGATGTCCTCCCTATTTGTGAATGTTCTATCATTTTTACAGTAGATAGCAGATCCTCCGTATAATCCTTCTGCTCTGCAGAAATATGAGCACAGATTGAAGTTTTTTATTTTTAGTATGTCCAGTTGTTCTGGGCTCTTGCAGTGTTCCGTGGTGATCAACAGTCTGCAATTATTGATATTTTCAAGCATATGTTCTATTTTATCAGTAGAATTCCCTAGAGACTGCACATTTTGATTTATTAACGTAAATTGATTTCTGGCTGCTGAGCTCTTCATTAATAGATTTCTTTTTTTTACTGATTTTATATGTGAGTATTGACATTCCGGGACGTCTCTAGCCTTAATAAAAAAGGATTTATACATGTGTTTCTAGGCCAAGTCTCTGGTTTCATAATGTCATCGAGACATTCAAATGGAACCGTTACCTTAAATGAAGAGTATTCATCAGGGTGTTTCGACTTCAGCTTTTTACACGTGACATTAAATTTTTTGTTAATTAGATATTCTGTCAGGTCCTTTGTAGACAAATCTGGCTGCAACCGGAAAACCTGCAGATGGTAATATCTGGTAGCAGCCTTTAATTTGTGTAGAATCATTGTTAGTTCCCTGTATTATATTTGATGTTCGATATCTCCTCTTCTTGTAAAGTTGTATTTCCCACTTCTCCTTGTTTTCATTTGTTTTTGTCAACTCCTTGACAGAGTTTGCTTTTTTATCTTTATCGGGCCGATTAGTAGAGCCACTATCACAGATATACTGTGTAGCTGGTTCGTTTTGTGTCGATTTATGCGGAATAATTGGATTTTCACACGCAGTAGCATTCACTGGTTTTATTAGATTTTCATTTTTCTCTGTCAATGTTTTGATTTGATTAGTTAGATCTCCAATTAAAACATGCAGATGCCCAATTTCCTTTTTAATTATACCCGTAATAAGGTTCTCAAAATTAGGGCTTTCGAGAAAAGTTGTTAATATTTCGAACTGCATAGCCGAGGGTATGTTCGATCGTAATTCCCTAGCCATTATTAAACGTAATATGTAGAAAGAAAGCTTCACAATACTATTAACTTCACTTTAACTTTAAAATTCAATAGCTTGTCGAACGTCCACTCTCGCTGAACGTCGACTCGAGACTCGATCTCTGCCTTGTCTGTCTAGTTTTGTCTCTATAGTCTTGTCTGTCTAGTCTTGTCTGTCTAGTCTTGTCTGTCTAGTCTTGTCTGTGTAGTCTTTTCTGTCTAGTCTTGTCTGTCTAGTCTTGTCTGTCTAGTCTTGTCTGTCTAGTCTTGTCTGTCTAGTCTTGTCTGTCTAGTCTTGTCTGTCTAGTCTTGTCTGTCTAGTCTTGTCTGTCTAGTCTTGTCTGTCTAGTCTTGTCTGTCTAGTCTTGTCTGTCTAGTCTTGTCTGTCTAGTCTTGTCTGTCTAGTCTGTCTAGTCTTGTCTGTCTAGTCTTGTCTGTCTAGTCTTGTCTGTCTAGTCTTGTCTGTCTAGTCTTGTCTGTCTAGTCTTGTCTGTCTAGTCTTGTCTGTCTAGTCTTGTCTGTCTAGTCTTGTCTGTCTAGTCTTGTCTGTCTAGTCTTGTCTGTCTAGTCTTGTCTGTCTAGTCTTGTCTGTCTAGTCTTGTCTGTCTAGTCTTGTCTGTCTAGTCTTGTCTGTCTAGTCTTGTCTGTCTAGTCTTGTCTGTCTAGTCTTGTCTGTCTAGTCTTGTCTGTCTAGTCTTGTCTGTCTAGTCTTGTCTGTCTAGTCTTGTCTGTCTAGTCTTGTCTGTCTAGTCTTGTCTGTCTAGTCTTGTCTGTCTAGTCTTGTCTGTCTAGTCTTGTCTGTCTAGTCTTGTCTGTCTAGTCTTGTCTGTCTAGTCTTGTCTGTCTAGTCTTGTCTGTCTAGTCTTGTCTGTCTAGTCTTGTCTGTCTAGTCTTGTCTGTCTAGTCTTGTCTGTCTAGTCTTGTCTGTCTAGTCTTGTCTGTCTAGTCTTGTCTGTCTAGTCTTGTCTGTCTAGTCTTGTCTGTCTAGTCTTGTCTGTCTAGTCTTGTCTGTCTAGTCTTGTCTGTCTAGTCTTGTCTGTCTAGTCTTGTCTGTCTGGTCTTGTCTATCTAGTCTTGTCTGTCTAGTCTTGTCTGTCTAGTCTTGTCTGTCTAGTCTTGTCTGTCTAGTCTTGTCTGTCTAGTCTTGTCTGTCTAGTCTTGTCTGTCTAGTCTTGTCTGTCTAGTCTTGTCTGTCTAGTCTTGTCTGTCTAGTCTTGTCTGTCTAGTCTTGTCTGTCTAGTCTTGTCTGTCTAGTCTTGTCTGTCTAGTCTTGTCTGTCTAGTCTTGTCTATCCTCGAACCACGTGAGCATTACTTCAAGTGGATGGCGGTTGTTTAGTCTATTTACTTCCTTCTTCTTGTTGTCCTTTCGTCATCTCTTTTTCGCCTTTCGTCTTCTGTCGCATTAGCTCTGTAATCACTTAACTATTTTTCCGTCCTTTCGTTACATGACTAGCCGCCCATGCTGCGTTCCTAGCGCGTCGTGCGCTACTATATCCTCCTTTCCTTCCCTCTCCATTTTTTCTTTTTCCTTCAGATTTCCGGTGATTTAAGCTGGTACCGCATCCACTTTCTAACATAACTTCCGTGATGTTCTGTTGATGTTTTGCTTCCTCGAGTTGATTTGTCTCTTCTGTAATTGTCTGATTCTGGTTACTTGAAGATGATGTGATGTGCGTCGGCTGGGATGTGGTCGCAGTAGAGACATTCCGCGGTGTCCCTCTTTTTGAACCGCTTGAGGTATGCGTTAAAGCAATCATGGTCAGTGAGCGCCCGTGCAAGATGGTAACTCATGAAACTCTCATGTCGTACCATGCTGTCACGTTAAGGATGAGGCTGTGCGTCCATCGCCCTCCAGTATCGCTATCTCATTTTGTATGCCATCGGTTTATGAGTCTCTGGCACGCTCTCTTCTTGGCGGCCGCACTCTCATGGTTTGTGTCGTTTTTCGTTCTGTGCTGCTGCAGCTCTTCGTGTTTCTCGCGAATCAGTTAGGTTAGGTACTACACTGTTGAGTCGTTTTCGTTTCCTCGATGTTGGGCATCAACCGCATCAGAGCTGCCACTGTAGACGCTGTGTTTTCGCTGTATTGGATACATGGTCTGTGTACCGCTGTCGAGTTGGACGCCAAGGTAACTCAATGATTCCGATAAGGGGATATTTTGTCCTTTCTGTTGAATAAAAACATATTATAAGCGAATACTTTTATTAATAACTCATTAGAACTCTAAAATATCACAATAATTTACACATTATAATTCAACACAATATTAAACAATAAATAATAAACATGAAACCCATGACAACCGAGTGAAACCCATGACAACCATATTAACAAAATTGATAAGCCATTGCCTTCATGGGAATTACAACATGCATATGTCATATAATTATTAACCGCCAAAAATCAAATTGTAACACTTCCAGAACGAGTTTCCGTGAATAGCCTCTTGTCCGTGATGAGTATCGCTTCAGTTTTATGAACTGCGTTATTAGCCCCCGCTCTTCTAACCAATTTCTTGCCCGTTGCAGGCCTTCGTTAGTTGCTAGTTCCTTCGCAGTCACCACCAGTACGACGTCATCTGCGAACCCAACTATTTTCGCTGTTCTGTGCAACTAGTGCCATCGTATATAACGTTCCACAAGAATGGTGCAAGAACCGTTCCTTGCGGAACACCCACCATTACCTCATACTCGATTTCGCTTATACACGGTCGTTCAAGTAGCTGTCTATCATCTTTCTAAAGTATTCTTGATGCTAACTCCTTCATGATTACAACCCACCTGGCTGAGTTAAACGGGTTTTTTTCGTCGGGGGTCACTAGTAACCTTTTGATTGTACCAGTTTTCGCCTTTTGTCCTGCTTATCACTTCAGCGATAGCGTTCAACTGTGGGATAGACCTTTTCGAAAACCATACTGCCATTGTGAGAGTCCTTCGTTGGTTTCGATTTCAAGAAATTCATTTATTCGTACATTGTTAAATGTTTCTGTAAAATTTAGTTCCAATAGTTTCCAATTTAGAAAAATATGTGAATATTTTTAAATCATGAATTTATCGCAATCTTAAGGCCTTAATACCAATCAAATTCGCAATCTGAAAACCTTAGGTCTAGGTCGCACTACGGTTTAGCCGTAATGCGACCTAGGCCTAGGCCTACTTTGTTAAATATATTCTTTATTGTAGATGTTGGTGATACTCAGAAGATTTTAGAAAAATTGCGAACATTGAGCAACGATTTGAAAGAAGAAAAACTGAAGAGTGAATCTAAAAGAACCGATAATTTAGGTAGTTACAGTCCGCGACTGAAAAATTACCGAGGAAGCGAAATCGAAATACCGGGACAATATAAGGGAAATGGAAAACCGTTGCCGCAATATCACGTGAAAATTTCAGGCTTCTCCTCAAAGGTAACACAATAGATCTTTTTACGGTTAGTTAACCCTTTGACCTACAAGACGTCTCTAAGACGTCATGTATATCTGATAAGATCACATGTATATGGACACGTCAACGTCATTTTATTCGTATGCCATGGGCTTAAGCGCATGCACATCCGCCAAGTTTGAAAGGCGGTAATATGAAAGTTTCAGGCACATATTTAGTTATACGTTAAAAAGTTCGGGCACTATGAAAAGGTCTATTTATTTAGTATCTTTCGCTCCACCTAATCTTCTTCTTCCATTTACTATCTTTCGCTCCACCTAATCTTGTTCCTCCTTGAAGGTGAAAATCATGACGAGTTTACGGAAACCGATAGCCATCTCAATATTAGGCAGCGACACGAAGGAATACAACTTTTTGATCAAATGCGGAGAAGATTTGCGACAAGATCAACGGATTCAACAACTGTTTAATCTAATGAACGACGCCATTCGCGGCGACCCTGCCTGTTTTAAAAGAAACCTGAAGATTGTTACATACGAGGTAAATATTATCTATATATATATATATATATATATATATATATATATATATATATATATATATATATATATATAACAAAACTGTAAAATGGTTTTTATTACTCATGCGTTAAAAATACTATCTTGGCGCACGATTTTTAGTGCGACAAATACAATTTTTTGCAGAATTACCAAATATTTTCACGTATCTTTCACTATAACAAAGCTGTAAAATGTTTTTTATTACTCATGCGTCAAAGTACTAACTTGGCGCACGTTTTTGAATACGATAAATTCCATTTTTTGCTATATTACGCATATCTTCACATATCTATCACTATAACAACGCTGTAAAATGGTTTTTATTACTCATGCGTTAAAAATACTATCTTGGCGCACGTTTATTAGTGCGACAAAAGTCCATTTTTTTGCTGTATTACCACATATCTTCACATATCTATCACTATACAAGGCTGTAAAATGTTTTTTATTACTCATGCGTTAAAAGTACTATCTTTGCGCACGTTTTTTAGTGCGACAAATTACATTTATTGCTTATCCACATATCTTCACATATCTATCATATCCACATATCTAACCACATATCTTCACATATCTATCAGTATAACAAAGCTGTAAAATGGTTTTTATTACTCATGCGTTAAAAATACTTTCCTAGCGCACGTTTATTGGTGCGACAAATTAAATTTTTTTGCTGTATTACCACATATCTTCACATATCTATCACTATAACATAGCTGTAAAATGGTTTTTATTACTCATGCGTTAAAAGTACTATCTTGGCGCACGTTTTTAATGCAACAAATTCCATTTTTTGCTGTATTACCACATATCTTCACACATCTATCACTATAACAAAGCTGTAATTTTTTTTTATTACTCATGCGTTAAAAGTACTAAATTGGCGCACGTTTTTTAGTGCGACAAATTAAATTTTTTGCTGTATTATCATGTATTTTCACATATCTATCACTATAACAAAGCTGTAAAATGTTTTTTATTACTCATGCGTTAAAAGTACTAACTTGGCGCACGTTTTTTAGTGCAACAAATTAAATTTTTTGCTGTATTACCATGTATTTTCACATATCTATCACTATAACAAAGCTGTAAAATGTTTTTTATTACTCATGCGTTAAAAGTACTAACATGGCGCACGTTTTTTTAAAGCGACAAATTCCATTTTTTGCTGTATTACCACATATCTTCACATATCATCACCATAACAAAGCTGTAAAATGGTTTTTATTACTCAAGCGTTAAAACTACTATCTTTGCGTACGTTTTTTAATGCGACAAATTCCATTTTGCTGTATTACCACATATTTTCACATATCTATCACTATAACAAAGCTGTAAAGTGGTTTTTATTACTCATGCGTTAAAAGTACTATCTTGGCTCACGTTTTTTAGTGCGAAAAATTCCATTTTTTGCTGTATTACCACATATCTTCACTTATCTATCACCATAACAAAACTGTAAAATGTTTTTTATTACTCATGCGTTAAAAGTACTAACTTGGCGCACGTTTTTTAGTGCGACAAATCCAATTTTTTGCTGTATTATCACATATCTTCACATATCTATCACTATAACAGTAAAATGGGTTTACATATGTTCGCAGGTAATTCCTTTGACCAGCAATTTGGGACTAATCGAACTAGTCAGCGACGTCAAGCCACTTAACGGTTTCTTCGACGCCCAAAAGGACAAAGTGAAGAACACTATCACAAAATTTTGTGCGGAACTCAAAAGTCTTGCAGGAAGTCGTTCCGGTGGAGGCAATTACGTTGAGTTGTATAGCATTTCAGCCTCGAAAATGGACCGTAAACGGGCCTGTGATCTATTCCAGAGTTACGTTCAAACCTTTGCTTGGGATACATTGAGGTACGATTGGATTTAAGATCACAAAGCACTCGATGCTAGAATTTGTAGCGATAGTCTGAATCAGGGGTGTCCAACCTTTTTTGTTTAAAAGAATAGACAGACAAGACAGTCTTTAAGGTGGTGTCAAGTTTATTGACGTAGGATTATTAGTTTTAACAGACAAGACTAGACAGACAAGACTAGACAGACAAGACTAGATAGACAAGACTAGACAGACAAGACTAGACAGACAAGACTAGACAGACAAGACTAGACAGACAAGACTAGACAGACAAGACTAGACAGACAAGACTAGACAGACTAGACAGACTAGACAGACAGGAATAGACAGACTACACAAACTAGACAGAGGAGACAGACAAGACTAGACAGACAAGACTAGACAAAACTAGACAGACAAGACTAGACAGACGAGACTAGACGGACTAGACTAAACCATCAAACTTGACGAGGTAATTAGTGGCGAGTAGTTTATAAACGACGTGTAAATTACAGTCTCCCGGCTCGCCACAGCCGAGCTCGGAAGTTTATCGAAGGTTAGCGGGAAGTTTATAAACTTCCCGATAACCACATATTATTTATAGTCAGACAAGACTAGACAGACAAAACTAAACAGACAAGATCAGACAGACAAGACTACACAGACTAGACAGACAGGAATAGACAGACTACACAAACTAGACAGAGGAGAGAGACAAGACTAGACAGATAAGACTAGACAGACAAGACTAGATAGACAAGACTAGACAGACAAGACTAGACAGACAAGACTAGACAGACAAGACTACACAAACTAGACAGACAAGACTACACAAACTAGACACACAAGACTAGAGACACTAGACGGACAAGACTATTTGGTAAACTAACACATTAATTTGTTTTAAGGAAACCGTTCCATAATATGAGCGTGGACTTGGAGAACCTGTTCGTGTTGCGGAACAACTTTATAAAAAGTTACGGCGTGATGTGCCTGTCGAATTGGCTGTTGGGGATAGGCGATCGTCATCTGGACAACATTTTGATCTCGATGAATACCGGTGAAGCGATCGGCATAGATTTCGGGCACGCGTTCGGTTCGGGCGTCCAGTGTCTGGATATACCGGAACTGATGCCGTTCCGCCTGACGCCGCAAATTGTGAACGTCATGAAGCCGCAGGGGATCGAGGGAACGTTCCAGGAGAGCATGGTGCACGCTTTGAGAGCTTTGCGGAGGAAAAGTGATGCGTTGTTGGCGACCATGCATATCTTTATTAAGGAACCTACTTTGGGGAGGTTTGATGTCGCGGAGGATTGCATCGAGTTTGCAAGGCGGAAGTTTAATGGGGAGCACTCGAGGAGTATCATGGCAGATGAGCTGAAGTGCAGGAAGGACGAGAAGGCTTTAGAGAATTATTTGCAGCATGTGAAAGGGGATTGTGGAATTGTTGAAGAGATGGAGGTTGACGGAGAGATGTGTGGATTGAGTGTAGAGAAGCAAATTGAGGGGTTGTTGCAACACGCGATGGATCCAAATTTGTTAATCCGCATGTATTTTGGCTGGAAGCCTTGGTTATAATTAGTTTTTTTAATTATACGTTATAGTTTTTTAATATGTTATTGTTTTTTTTTAATAGTTAAATAATTCGTTTATGTTACATAGTTTATGTTACATAGTTTGTTACATAGTATATATTACTTCGTTTGTGTTAATAATTCTACTCATTAAATATCCTCCAATCAAATAGTCTGAGATTCTAAAGCAACCAGAAGAGATTATACTGACAATCCAATTCATTAAATATACTTCAATCAAATAGTTATAATCTGTGATTCTAAACCCATCTGAAGAGATTACACTAACAATCCAACTCATTAAACATTCTACAACCAAATAGCTCTAATCTGAGATTCTAAACCAAAACGAAGTGATTATACTAACAACCTAATTCACTAAAGATCCTGTAATCATATAATCAATGATATCATTCTTGACACTCATTGACCGTCTAGGAGACAGTTGACGCGATTGACAACGATTGATAAAAATTTTGATTGACGGACACTGATCAGTGCAATTGTCAATATCATTAAAGCCACTCATTGACCGTCTAAAAGAAAATTGACGCGATTGTAAATCGATTGACAGTGATTGCTAAAAATTTTGATTGACGGAGACTGATCAGTGCAATTGTCAATGATATCATTAAAGCCACTCATTGACCGTCTAGAACAGGGGTCTCCAAACTTTCCAGCCTTAGGGCCATACTGATTACTCCAGTAAGTTCCGAGGGCCCAAACCATATTATCATTGTTGCCGGTGGTAAAAAGTGAAATAGTCCACTGATGAAAAAAAAGTCCGAAAAAGTACGCAACGTATAAAAAGGCTGCAAATCGGACTAGTCCGCAAAACGGCAACACTGCATATTATTAATTTTCCTGTCATTATCTGTAATTTCTAGATTAGTCGTAGAGTACGAGCCATGAGGAGTAACGTGACACGACATCTGGTGGACACAAGCGGAAATAGGTAGTACCTTCTATCGTTAACAGATGGCGCTAATAGCACGTACAGAATAATCTCGTTGGTTCGAAAAAGTTCTGGTGTCTTCCACTCACTTCTAGATGGCAGTCATTGGAATATATAAAAAGGCTAGTGGCGCAACCACAAGTCAGTTCCCATGACACTGTTGTGAAATAAAATAGTGCGTACCTCCTTAAAACGTGTTTGTGCGTGTTTATGTTTAAGACATCTTTGTAACAGTATTTTGATTTGAATTGTTGCTTTTGTGTGTGATTTAGTAGTATGGAAAAGAAGCGAAAAATTGATAGTGAATGCAGAAAATTCAAAGATCAGTGGAACATTCAGTATTTCGTAATTGAGTCCAGTAACAAGGCGCTATGTTTGATTTGCAATGAAAGCATAGCCGTTCTCAAGGACTATAACATTAAACGTCATTATGAAACAAAACATTTTCAAAATTACTCAAAATATACAGGAAGTTTGTGGACAGAAAAATTCGAAGCTATGAAGCGCGGATTGAAATCGCAGCAATCTTCATTTACAAAACTCAAAACTGAACAAGAGGCTGCAACTCGTGCCAGCTTTCGTGTGGCTCTTGAAATTGCAAAACGTGGAAAACCATTCACCGATGGAGAAATGATCAAAGAATGCATAATTGCAGTAGCCGAAGAAATTTGCCCTGAAAAGGTAAATTTATTAAAAACTGTCAGTATGTCAGCAAACACTGTGGCTCGAAGGGTAGAAAACATCGCTGAAAATATATCCTCTCAACTGTTTGACAAAAATGGACATGTTGAGTGGTTTTCTTTGGCCTTGGATGAGTCAACGGATGTGTCAGATACTGCTCAGGTGTTGATTTATATTCGAGGATTAGATAAAAGCTATGAAGTGCATGAAGAACTTCTTGATATGTATAGTATTCATGGCACAACTACTGGTAAAGATACTTTTAAAGGAGTTGAAATGGCCATTAATCAAAAGAACCTTCGATGGAAAAACTTGAAATGTATTACAACTGATGGTGGCAAAAACATGAGTGGGAAAGATAAAGGAGTGGTCGCTCTTGTGTCAAAGGCTGTCGAAAATGACGGTGGTTCAAAACCATTAGTCTTACTTTGTATCATTCATCAACAGTCTTTGTGCGGAAAATGTTTGGATATGTCTGAAGTTCTGAAACCAGTCATATCAACTGTTAATTTTATCAGATCTTTTCGGCTGAATCACCGACAATTCCGACAATTTATTGAAGAGATTGGAGAAAATGACTTACTTTATCATACTGCCGTACGTTGGCTTAGTTGTGGGAAAGTCCTTCAGCGCTTTTTTGAACTTCGAGCAGTGATCGAAATTTTTTTGAATGAAAAGCATCACCCTCTTACTGAATTAAAAAACAACACATGCCTGTGGTAGTTAGCATTCTATGTTGATTTAACAAAACATGTGAACGAACTGAATTTGAGATTGCAAGGAGAAAACCAGCATCTTCCTGATTTATACACTAATATCAAATCATTCCGGAAGAAATTGATACTGTTTCAATCACAACTACGAAGTAAATGTTTTTCACATTTTAAAACATGTGAAATATTCAGCCACACCACTGAGACTGAGTTTTCTATCGATTTTGCAATCGAAACTTTGAGTGCTTTGAAAATAAATTTTGATACTCGTTTCTCGGACTTTGATGCCATTGTGAATCAAATTAAGATTTTTCAGAATCCTTTTGATACTGACATTTAAACCCTAGCCCCGGAACTTCAAATGGAAATGAATGATCTACAGTGCAGTGATATAATTAAGAACAAATATCAAAACTCATCTTTGTTGGAATTTTATATGAAAAGTCTTCCACTGACACAATTTGATAATTTGCATAAATTTGCTCGTGGGCTGTTTTCTGTTTTTGGTACTACTTATTTGTGTGAGAAGACCTTCTCCAAAATGAAGTACACAAAAAATGTTTACAGATCTAAATTAACTGATGAGCATCTTAAATCTCTTTTAATAATTGGTACAAGTAAAATTAGTCCACAACTACAAACTATTGTCAGTGTAAAATCTCAATTACATAAATCTCATTAGTATTTCATATGTCATTATGCTTGTTATAAGTTATGTTTTTATTTAAAATGTATAAAATGTTAGTTGGATTCATTTCAATCATTTGTTAGTTATTATATACTGAAGTTAAATTTTCTGCATATTATACATGTCTTTGCTCGTTACAATTCTGTGTTTCTTATCAAACTTATCACAAAAACAATAACGATAAGCCTACAACAATGTTATTAGTAGTTAGCCCATGACCATATCAATGTAGATGTCATATTAATAATTATTCAACATAAAATTAGAATACTTCAGTAAACTAAATTTAATTTGCTATAAAAAATATGTTCTCTAAAAGGAGTTTTCAAGTATGCTAGCTCTCCGCGGGCCAGACAAAATCTGTCCGCGGGCCGGATGTGGCCCTCGGGCCGTAGTTTGGAGACCCCTGCCTAAAATGAAAGTTATTCTATGACCATGTATCCAATTTTAAAGCTTTGCAATATAAGAAAAAATGCTGGAGGCGTGTATGCTTTTGCCTCTACCATTTACACTGAGATACCTGGGATGGTATTTACAAGTTTTTACAAAATACTGCAACAAACTTGTACTCTTAGTAGTGACTTTGGCCTTTTGAGGTCCGATGCTACTAGAGAAAAAACAATAAATTGATCGCTTGCAAAGTGTGAAATATACCCAAAATAAAAAACTGTTGATAAAAACTGGGACGGTAAAGATGGTCCGAAACATTCCAGCAACATATGATTTCTCCGGAACTTATTTAGGATCTGTTCACCAAATGGAACAGCCTGTCTCTGCCCAGCATGCCCATTGCTCATTAAGTTGTAAACGGCGAAGCAGTGCTTAATTTTCTTCTCGAGACTTCCTTTGATGAAGAGGGACATGGCAGACTCATTGAAATCAACGTTGAATGTACCGTTCATAAAGTTTCAAGCGCCGTAAATATTCTGTCTATACGCGTCTCGTCGGTCAGGTCGAAGCCGGTGTGCAGGACGTCGAGAAATTTAATTTCCGTGATGCTCGGCAGTTTCATGTCGCCGTTCTTGCGAATTTTGTGAAAGATCAATATAAATAATAAAAGATCAATATAAATAAACTAAAACTTTAACCTAACGGAAATCGAAGCTTTGATAAAGCTTCGATTTCCATTAGGTTAAAGTTTTAGTGCCGGTGGTTAATTACAAACACAATTATTTATTAAAGATGAAAATTCAAATACTTACCTAACAATACACAAAAACTATCTGTGGCTTGTATCGCGTCGTAAGAACACCACATTTTATTTTCTTATTTATGCTCCCCTTTTGTTTCTCCATGGTTATTATTATACTGGGCAACTATGATCTCCTACAGACTCTTGTTTTTTCATGATTACAACCAAGCAACTGTGATGTCGCTACAAAGTGATGCTTTTTATAAGTCTGCAACACTTTTTCTTTACTCTGGTTGCCTCCATGAGATCCATCGTCATGTCTAACATCATACCATAAGACTTCTTTTAACTTTCTGCTCAAATTTAATTAGAAAATTACATACAAAATTGTCACATGTGACAATGACAACAGTTAAACAGTTTATCACAAATGCATGTAATTGAAGCTCAGAGCAAATAATTATTTGCCTCAGAGCTAACAATTAGTTGCTTCAACTAGCACTGGAGAAAACCAAAACTCTAGTAGGTGTATGTGTCCAACAGTACCGCAAGGAGAAGGAGACTGCTGAACTCTTCGAAGAAAAGAGAAAGGTCTGGAAATGTTTCATGAAATTTGTGTTGATTTTAGGGATGGAACGTTTGAAAATCAGAAGTTTCTGTCTGTATTGATTGCTGAGTTGTAGCTTATAAGCCGAAGATAGTTTTGTCGCGGATTTCCAAAATGATTCTTCCGCGATGCTTGTCACTTGTCTTGTCACTTGTTGTACACACTCGATCGGGTCTAATAAGATTTGAAAATTGTTACGAGGGCCGGATAAAATCAAGTTGAAGGCCGGATCCGGCCCGCGGCCCCGCGGGCCGGATCCGGCCTTCAACTTGATTTTATCCGGCCCTCGTAACAATTTTCAAATCTTACTAGCGATAAAATTGATGAGCAATGTTTGAGGACGATATTAGGGATGGAACATTTGAAATCCAGCAGTTTCTATCTGGTGTATGATGTCCAAGAGGCTAAAAAGGTATGGAAACTAAGGAGGACTCGGGCTCAATAATCATGATAAACTAATCGAGACATGTTCATTTAAATAAACTTTAAAGGTTGATTCCCATATGCGCGACACTCAGCTACGCGACGTCGTGCGACATCGCCTGTCAAATAATGATTACATTGTTTTAAATGGGCACGTCGCGTAACTGTCCTGTAGCCATATTGAGAACTTGCCCATTTAAAACAATGTAATCATTATTTGACAGGCGATGTCGCGTGACGTCGCGTATGTGAGAATCGGCCTTAAGGCTCCAAGGTAGTTCATGGTACCAAGGTACTCAGCTACGCGACATCACCTGTCAAATAATGATTACATTGTTTTAAATGGGCACGTTCTCATTATGGCTACGCGACGTGCCCAGTTAAAACAATGTAAACGTTATTTGATAGGTGATGTCGCGTGACGTCGCGTAGCTGATTGTCGCGTATATGAGAATCGGCATTTAGAGTTCATGGAAGCTTATCAAAAGCAACATAGGGCTTGAGCCGTGCCCTAGACTAGACAGACAAGAAAAATGTTCTCAAAGCTGATAAAGTCTCGCGAAATATATTTATATATTTGTAACAAATATCCCAATAAAAGAATTAATTATCGTTCAACAGAAAACTTAAATCGGAGTTAACTTCGAAATCCTGTGGGTCGCATCCCCTGGAACAAAACCGAATTTGTAATTTATTAATAATTATTAATTAATAATTCAAAATATTTACGGTTTAAAAAGTTTGGCGTTTGTGATTCCTTTCAGTACGGCTTTATCTCCGAGCACTCTCAACATGCTGCCTTCCTTCAACCCCAACACTGGGCCAACATCCTCACCAAACTCCAAATACTCGTTCAAACGCTGATCCCTGGTTTCACCTTTATGCGTAGACTTCAGATCCGTTTCCAGATAATGCGGATTGATATTGAACGGAACCAGTTTCAAGGCTTCGAAGCTCGGTGGAAACACGATGGGCATATCGTTTGTGGTGTTGATGCTGCGAGTCGCGACGTTAGTTCCAGCAGAGCTGCCTATATACGGCACGCCATGTTCCAGAACGCGTTTACGGATTGGTTGAATTAAATTCTGCTCGTACAGCGTCTTCAGGAGCAAGAACGTGTTGCCGCCTCCGATGAAAACCGCCTGCGCGGTTTCAACTGCTTGCACTGGGTTTTCCTGTTGGTGAATCCCTTCAACATTGAAACCTACAACAATTCGATTTGGTCATATTTTGGTTCATACTGATTCTCAACTCACCCATGTCATTTAAAACAGGACGCACCATGTTTAAATACTCATCGTGTTTTTTAGACGCATAAGGCACAAACAATACTGTGGACACATCTTTTCTGTAACAATCAAAAAATGTTAGAAAATTTCTTTTCAGGTTCGTTTGGAACCTTCTACATTGGCACTTCAAAGACAAGTTTCCGCAGTACATATTGTGCGGGGGTGGCATTCAATCATCGTTTAGGGTGGCATTCATTTCATTTTGGAAAGGAAATCTGACAGCCAGACTAGTAGCCCTCAGTTGACAAGTACCAACTTCTGCAACTCTCAATGACCCTTCATTAATCCTTTCAGTACATTTTGGGTACATTTCCTTTGGAAATTCATTAACCCTTTGGGTACATTTGATGGCTGAGACTCATCATGCATATCTTTCACTAGGCGTGCATTCTATAAAAAAATATGTACTCAAAGGGTTAATGCAAATGTGTGATAATCTTGTATAAGGGCAGCAGAGACAAGTATCTAAAGAAGAAGAGCCGTTTCGATTTCAAGCATGAATGGTATTTAAGCTCAGTACTTAGGTGTGGTGTGTTAATTTCTGAGAGCAGTGTGTTATTAACATGCAAAGAGTATATAAGTTAAACTTACGATGATAATAAATCTTTAATTTCTTCTTCGGCGACTTCCAGGTAGTTGAAACCGTGAACCCTGGAGGAAGAAATCAGCAGCAAGTTTCGCAACGTGTTCATCTTAAGTCACCAGCATAACCGAATTACGTTATAAATATTAATCTATATCTCATTTATCAGTTTGGACGAGATAAGCTATCTCATTGTTCAATAGGTGTTTATTTTCCAAATATTTTTTAGGTTAGGTTTGTTGATCAGCTGTTTGATTTAATATTTGGGTTAATCTGCGTTGAGGCATGAGATGTATAGGCAACCCACTGTACGCAAAGGCACTAATTTAATTAGCAAAACTGTAAATTTAATTTGTAAACTGTATTACAGGTTTTACTACTATATTTTACAGGTTTTACTACTATATATTACAGGTTTCTCGAATTAAATTGTCCCTTGAAATGCGAATTTTATTTAGAAAAGAGGAAATTTAAGTTGCTAAAGAATTAATTTGCAAAACTCTGAATTTAATTTGCAAAGGGATTAATTTAATTTGCAAAACTAAATATAAATTGAAACCATGATTTAATGTACCCGTTAGATGTCGCTTTCGTCGCGCACTCTGCTAATACGTCACATAAAAATGTCCTTTTTGTTGAATTTCATTTACAAAAGATTGGATTTAATTTGCATTAGAATAAACTTGATTTGCAAAGGTATTCATTTAGTTTGCAAAATTGTATAAGGCAATTGTATAAAGCAAAAAAAACTTGTATAAAGCATGATATAATGCAGAAAGTTTGGCAGACACTGATCCACTGTGTAAACTGTATTACAGATTTTACTACTATATATTACAGGTTTTTCGAATTAAATTGTCCCTTGAAATGTGAATTTTATTTAGAAAAGAGGAAATTTAAGTTGCTAAAGAATTAATTTGCAAAGGGCTGAATTCAATTTGCAAAGGTATTAATTTAATTTGCAAAACTGTAAATTTAATTTGAAACCATGATTTAATGTACCCGTTAGGTGTCGCTTACGTCGCACACTCTGCTAATACGTTACATAAAAATGTTCTTTTTGTTGAATTTCATTAACTATTGGATTTAATTTGCATTAGGGTAAACTTCATTTGTAAAGGTATTCATTTATTTTCAATTTCAAAATTTTGAATTCAATTTGAAAAACCTGTATGAAGCAATAATTTAATGCAGAAAGTTTGGCACACACTGATCCACTGTGGAAACTGTATTACAGATTTTATTACTATATTTTACAGGTTTTTCGAATTAAATTCACCCTTGAAATGTGAATTTTATTTACAAAAGAGTGCATTTCTCTTATTAAAGAATGAATTTGCAAAAGGTTGAATTTAATTTGCAAAGTGATTAACTTAATTTGCAAAACTGTAAATTTAATTTGAAAGCATGATTTAATGTACCCATTAGATGTCGCTTTCGTCACGAACTCTGCTAATAAATAAAAATCACATAAAAATGTCCTTTTTGTTGAATTTTATTGAACAAAAGATTGGATTTAATTTGCATTAGCGTAAACTTCATTTGTAAAGGTATTCATTTAGTTTGCAAAATTGTGAATTTAATTTGAAAAATCTTTTTAGAGCATGATTTAATGATGCCGTCAGATGTCGCGCACCTTGTTAACACGTTCCCTCTCGAGAGAATCTCGCAAACTAATTTCTCGCAAAAATTTAAAATAATTAAAAAGAAAAATCAATGTTACTTTATTTATTAACACGTCACTTTAAAAACCGCAGTTTTCATTTGAAACGGCATTCATTTAGTTTACAAAATTGTGAATGCATTTTGATAAATCTTTATAGAGCGTGATTTAATGGGGCCGTCAGATGTCGCGCAGTCTTCCAAACTAATTTCCCGCAAAAATTTGAAATGATTTAAAAGAAATCAACATAACTTAATTTATTAACGCAGCGCTTTAAAAACCGAAGCCGTAATTAGCCAAACTGAATAATAAACGAAATTCACGTGAAACTGCGTGTCAATCTCGCAAATTTTTGCTTTGTTTTAAACTTTTTGTAATGACTCGCCCGTGCGCAAACATAACCTCAGCTTTTTGACATCCCCCAATGACTTTCTACAATTTTTTTTCAAAATCAAACTGAAAAATTTCTAGTAAATCCATATGCAAATACGTCGCACCGCCACTGATACCCAGTCAAACATTTACAGATTATTCCAAAACTATTCAACAGTGAAATGCAATACACTCATTGAATGAAAATGTATGCCTGGGGCTCGACTGTCAATGGGGAACTGGGTATTGGAGGAGTGGAAGAGGAGAATATTTTGGCTCCAATTCCCTTGGAATGGACGGGAGCCAGTGCTGTGAGCAACGCAGCCTGCGGGATCAATCACACTTTGTTCGTCACGGAAGAAGGAAAAGTTTTTTCTTGTGGCAGCAACGACTACGGTCAGCTCGGGCACGACCAGCCAAGAAAAAGGCCACGTATGTCTTTATTTAGTATGTGCAGCTTCAAATATTTTTCGCTTGAAAGTCTTTTCAGTGTGTCAACAAAATTCACATTAAATCAATTTTTAGAAGCAGTCGCAGGACTCGATGCTTACGAAATCTTAAGTGTTGCCTGCGGTTCAAACCATTCCATGGCTTTGAATCAATGGGGCCAAGCATTTTCTTGGGGATCCGATGCTTATGGACAGTTAGGTCACCACTTAGGATTGAACTTACAGCCTACACCGAAACTTATCAAAGCTCTCGCTACTTTTCACATTGTGCAAATCGCTTGTGGACACAGGCATTCACTTGCACTCACAAATAGTAAGTTATTTTTTTTTTATCATTTAGTACAAATAATGGAAATCATTTTTATCTCAAACTTATGCATATGCGTCCTCCTCAGGTATCTATCAGGGATGCTCAAATAAAGTTTAAAATGCACCCTCTATCAAGCCATAATACACTGTCTTAAGTATTTATTGGATGATTTTAATGAAATTTACAAAATTTGACAATGTAAATGAACTGCATCAATGATCAAAAAATCAATTGTTTTGGTTCGTATTTAAGGCCGATTCTCATATATGCGACACTCAGCTACGCGACGTCACGCGACATCGTCTGTCAAATAATGATTACATTGTTTTAAATGGGCACGTTCTCACTATGGCTACGCGACGTGCCCATTTAAAACAATGTAATCATAATTTGACAGGCGATGTCGCACGACGTCGTGTAGCTGAGTGTCGCGCATATGGGAATCGACCTTTAATGGCATTTTGTCATGTTTTCAACATTAAGAAGAGCTGATGATTTTTTAATGTCATTGCTTCTAATATCCAATTAGCCTCTGAGTAGTTTGACGTGTCCATTTGTAAAATTTAAAAAGATGCCCCGTGTTCGTCGTCGTGCACAATATCATCATCTAAATGATTTTGAAAGGGATCGCATGAAGGCCGATTCTCATATACGCGACACTCAGCTACGCGACGTCACGCGACATCGTCTGTCAAATAATGATTACATTGTTTTAAATGGGCACGTTCTCACTATGGCTACACGACGTGCCCATTTAAAACAATGTATTCATAATTTGACAGGCGATGTCGCACGACGTCGTGTAGCTGAGTGTCGCGCATATGGGAATCGACCTTTAATGGCATTTTGTCATGTTTTCAACATTAAGAAGAGCTGATGATTTTTTAATGTCATTGCTTCTAATATCCAATTAGCCTCTGAGTAGTTTGACGTCTCCATTTGTAAAATTTAAAAAGATGCCCCGTGTTCGTCGTCGTGCACAATATCATCATCTAAATGATTTTGAAAGGGATCGCATGAAGGCCGATTCTCATATACGCGACACTCAGCTTCGCGACGTCACGCGACATCGCCTGTCAAATAATGATTACATTGTTTTAATTAATTAAAATTTAAATGGACACGTTCTCACTATGGCTACACGATAGCTACGCGACGTGACCATTTAAAACAATGTAATCATTATTTGACTGGCGATGTCGCGTAGCTGAGTGTCGCTTATATGGGTTTTATACTTAGGGGTTTTATAAGGTTCCCATGCTTTTTGCAGTCGAGAGAGATGCCCCGTGTTCGTCGTCGTGCACAATATCATCATCTAAATGATTTTGAAAGGGATCGCATGAAGGCCGATTCTCATATTCTCAGCTACGCGACGTCACGCGACATCGCCTGTCAAATAATGATTACATTGTTTTAAATGGACACGTTCTCACTATGGCTACACGATAGCTACGCGACGTGACCATTTAAAACAATGTAATCATTATTTGACTGGCGATGTCGCGTAGCTGAGTGTCGCTTATATGGGTTTTATACTTAGGGGTTTTATAAGGTTCCCATGCGTTTTGCAGTCGAGAGAGTCGGTCATTTCTTTTAATTTTCACTCTGCGCGTCGACTATGTCAATGTCATCGGCCTAATATTTAGGACGATTTGTTAAATATTGCTCATTATTGCTCATACATTTTATTGCTCATGTATTTTTTCTTGGAAAATATATTTTTTTGCAGGTGGAGAAATCCTTTCATGGGGTGCAAATAATTACGGACAATTGGGAATAGGAACGACAACGAACTATGAAATAAATCCAATCATAGTCTCATCTCTTGCCGGAGTTCCAATAGCTTTTATAGTGTGCGGAGGGAATCATTCGTTTGCTGTTACTAAATCTGGAGCTGTTTTTGGTTGGGGTAAGTAATGCTGCAGTGCGGGATAGAAAGGAGATAATAATAATAATAATTTATTTACGGTTTCCCATTTAACAACATAAATATTAAAACAATAACATGAATTTCATAAGATATAGACAATTTACAACAAACAGACAAGTATCATATTCATCATTAAACATCATCACAGAAACATCATTATCAAATACTTATTACTTCTTAGCCGGAAACACCGCGCGAATAGATCAACCACTCTGTTTGGACCGTGTCTCACGAAAATAAAATTTTCCCGTTTGAAACAGGGCTGGTCTAATCACTTACCTGTTAGGGTCGCTCGCGTCTCCGCCACGTGTGGATCGTCCTTCCGGCGCCTTCTTTTAAGGAGGAAGTGTGGGTAATGGGTGGAGGGATCCCTTAAAATTGTTGTCTTCCAGACGTTGAATGCCGCTACAGCCCTTTGGGCTCGTGATTACACCCCTGGTTAACTTGCCTTGAAACGATAAACTTAAATGCGTGCACGTGTCGGTCGAGCTTGGTTCGCCCTTTGATTTCTGTCTTTACGCTTCTCACACTCGAAGCATACTGCCCGAATGATATAAATTCGCAGAATGATATAAATAAAACCAGGTCGATACACTTTTCCCTTCTGTTGATCGGTGCCGAAAATGAAAAACGAAAATCAAATGTTAAATTAAAAATACAGATTTACTAAAATTGGCGCAAACACATTCCGACCGTGAAACAACGCCCAAATTAGACGAGCCAAAAGCAGACGAGACTTGGCTCCTGAAGGTTTTTAAAGTCAGATTAAAGAAGTCCAAATCACTACACTTGTTTCCCAGTCTGCACATTCTAGTGAGAGAACTGTTCATACCGTAATTTGTTTGGTGAATGGTACACAAAATAACTTAACTCCTCCAGTAGTGCGTTGGGGTACATTTAAAAATATTAGAGAGAGAAGCTGGAGACTTTACTGAGCCATTAAGGATTTTAAACAGCGTACATACATCAAGTATATTTCGTCTATTCTTTAGTCTGTCCAACCCGGTCAGCAGCTCAAGGTCAGAATAACTAATCCGCTCACACGGAATCCTTAAATGCTATAATTCTTAAAAATTTTCTTTGGACATTATTCAACATTTCAATATGGATCTGATAATATGGTGACTAAAGGGGATTTCTCAAAGATGGACCTGACAAATGCACAATACGTCCTATATACAATATACAATAAGTCCTAAAACAGTAAATATCACTAAAATCTTTCAGGACACGAGAAATAATGCCCAACAATTTCATGGCTCTATTCCTAATATAGTGAATATGAAAGATGCTGGAGATGTGAAAATTGGTTTTTAAATCCATGTTTAAAAATGAAGAGAGAAGCGGCCTAGACCGCACTACGGCCAGAGGCGCTTTTAGGCACAGGCGCACTGGGCAAAATTTGACAAAGTGTGGTGAATAAATTGGCACTTTGTGTTGGTTTATAGTGAAAAAAATATTCAGAAAAAAAAACTAAAGAAGTATCATTGTATTGTTGTTATTTTTTGTATTTTTAATGAAATTTAATCGCATGACTGATTTTACTGAAGGACACCACAGAATCTTACAGAGGATTCAAACCCAAAGAATGTAGTTCATGTCCCTTCTACCACGTCGTCTAAGTTTAGAAAACGACGAGCGTAACGAGGAGTTTTCTAATGGACACGAAACATCCAATGTCACTATAAATTTTAATGATAGTACTATTGGTGGACAGAATTTAATTTAAATATAATTAATTAAATTAGTGTATTCGCGATTTCCACACATCACATAACCTCAAAACTATCTTGTTCGAAAATTTGACACTGACAGCTCTGAATTTCAGTGCCAAACTTGAAAAAATTAACTCATAACAGCACTCGGCGAACCATAACCGCACGCATATGAGTGGTGTTATGAGTCCATTACAGACGCAAAATAGAAAAAATGTCTTAACAATTCGCGATTGAAATATTTACGTTTCATTGATTAATTTATTAAAAGTCATGCTTGACATTTATCAAATTAATACTTTTTTTATAAACATAACTAATCTTAATCTCCTAGAGTCATTAGAAATTTTCAAAACAACCCGTAATCCTTCCGTTAATCTCCTTAACGAGCAAACGCACCTAATCTTTTCCCAACTTTTTAATCTTACCCAATCCCCGGCAGATAAGCCCTAAAACTACAGACAAACAACCCCCCCCCTCCCAACCAAAATTATAGGGTTATATATTCAACACCATCAATTTGTTAGACTCATTTCAAAATGACCGTCAAACGTCGAAACTTAAGTTGTGGTACGTGTAGAGATTTATATTACCGTGAATAACAAGTTGTATAACATTTTCACATAGTCTAAATATGGTAAAAACATAGTGAATTGTTCAATTCAATGTAAGTATAAATTACATTGTAGGTAAAACTTTGACACACGTATCGTAAAATACTCTTACGTACCTAATTGTTATTTTTTAATGTGGTTTTACTATAATCTCGCATATTGAGAATTGGGACTTCCTAGACTAGGGCCACATAGTCACCTTACGCCTAGAGCCGCACGTAATGTAAACGCACCCCTGACTACGGCTAAACCGCCGCTTTATTGACTGATTTTAATAGCGGAAAGGCTTCTTCATACCGGCGCGTTTGCGTTGCGAAATTTCCGAAGAATTCGCTAGCGGCGCGGCAGCGAAATGGCAATGCCCACATCAAAAAACGCAATTTTTATGTGTATTGTAGTCATGAAGTTCGTAGAGGAAGAAGATGAAAATTGTCATTTGGGCTATTTTAAGTATTGACTGCATAAGATCAACATTGGTCTTTGCTTTGCCTTTTGCGAAAAATGCGCTAGCGACGCGGCCGCGAAATGGCAATGCCCACATCAAAACACAGTGGTAGTTTTCCAATTACAGCACCAGAGCGCACAATGCGGCACTGTGCGCAGCATTGAGTGTTCCAACATCAGCAATGCCTCGCACCGACGAGCACAAGGAAAAGCTCTGCTCTCGGGTGTAATGCGCAAGTGGTACCAATAAGTTAACATTACGAAATTTTAAGTGTTTTTTTCATTGAGTTGCCATAATTGATGTGTATTTCATTATTTTTGTCAACAAGAGTATAAATACTGAATTGTTGTTAATAAATATTTATTTTGCAACCAATATATGAACCATTTATGAACAGTTACTTTCAATGTATTTTCCTTTCTGTTATTTAATTATGGTAAAACTTTAGCGAATTTAAATTCTTTCTATTGTTTACTTATTAAAAGGTAAATTTATTTTTCAGATTTTTAATGCACTCTATTGTCGCATTGTCGGTTTACAGGCATGCCGACCTGGGCCGAAACCTTGCGATTATTTATTAATCACTCCGCGATTTTATATTTCCGGCAGTTTGCTTGGAGCGTTGAAAGCGAGATCCCGACAATTTAATGTGCGAACATCGTCGACCGACATTGTGCACGTTAGTGTTAATTTATAAATGTTATGTTAAATCTGGATCGGTGGTGCGGTCACGGTCCGGAAGGCAGCATCGGCCTTTCTCCCGTCTGGAGCGACATAATTTAAGCGTGTTCCTCTATATATTTCCCGATATATATTATTTTACCCATTTTCCTCCCCTTAAATGGGCGACGGAAGGACGTTCCACCACGAGTCGGAGACGATAGCAATCTGAAGGTAAATCGAGACGGGACCATCCCGATTTAATTCAACAACCGTAAATAATATGAATAGGATGGTTGCGACAGTTATTACGTGGTAATCCATACTTACATTGAATTGAAAAATTCACTTTGTTTTTTACCACACTTATAATAAGTGTGGTAAAAAACAAAGTGAATTTTTCAATTCAATGTAACCGTAAATAAGTTTCGTTAAATACAGTCCATTGAAATTGGTTTTCGGCCTCTATCCAAAGGAGGACGACAGGAGAGCGCGCAAAATTAGGAAAAAACACGTCGCGATATGAGATATCGGGCAGAGACTAAAAGCCAAAGTGGAATAGGTGGTTTAGTGAGTCTTGTCTGTCTAGTCTTCTCTGTTTACAATAGTTTATGAGATATTCATCGTGCAAAAATTTGCAAATTTTAAGAAAATTGTTCGGGACACTTTTGTTAGTCTAATTGGTTTTCGGCGTCGAACCAAAGGAGGGCGACAGGTGCCCCGACCTGGGTTGAGACCGCGCAAAATTAGGAAAAAATACGCCGCGATATGAGATATCGGGCAGTGTGTTTTGAGAGTTCGGCGAGATCGCGACATTTTCGTGCGTTTGACCTCAGCCATGTAGGTCATGCTCGCGTTTGTTAGTTAATTTGATGTGACTCCTTATCGGGTGGTTCGATCACCGCATGGAAGACAGCATCGGCTTTTCTCCTGTCCGGAACAATTTGATTTAAGGGTTTCCATCCTTGTATTTCCCTGCTCATATTATTTATAACTCTTAGGTTGCTATTGCTATTCAATCTGCGAATGTTTTTACAATTCCCAAAATTGATTTTTTTTTTGCAAAATCTCAAATTTTCAATTTCTTCAAACTATGGTCGAGGTGCAGAAATATATAATAAATGCACAATTTTTCTCAAAAATCGGTCATTATTGATTTTTTCCCATTTTTTTTCGCGAAATTCTGCAGAACTATTGAAATTTTGCACAAAGTACTCTAGAAGTATTTCATACCTACCAGAAAATTATGATATATTATTTAATTAAATTGACTGCGTTAAAAATTTAATTGACTGGAAATTGCACATGTTGATCTGAACACAAGCGACCACATCAATTGGTCCGCGGCGATAACGCAGCGGTCGCGGTAGCGAAAGTTCCGCGCCGGTCTGTGAGCTCCTTTAAGGTGCTCACAGACCGTTGCGGAAGTTTCGCTGCCGCAACCGGTGCGATATCGCCGCGGACCGACTGACACGGCGGCTTATGTACATATTCAGATCAAAAAGCGCGATTTCCGCCATAGTCGCGGTAGTGCAGTGTTGCACGACAAGAACGCTGCATGCGCGGTTACTTTCGCTGCCGCTGTATTTTGAAATGCTGATATCTTTAATCACATTGATTTTATGAACCCATGTTTAATCCTGAAATGAGTTTTTAGAAATTCAAAATAAATACAAAATAACATATTTCATCTTATGCAATCAATGCTTAAAATAGCATAGTTTCTTGCACTGAGGACATCATGACTACTATATACACCTTAAAACCGCTTTGTGATGATGATGATGTCGCGCCGCTAGCGATTTTTTCGTTTTTTCGTTCGGAAATTTCTCGCCGCATACGCTCCGCGCCGGTCTGAAGGAGCATTTGAGGTAGGCGTCCACATTTTCGCATCGCAAGTATCGGACGGATCGCATCAAACGGTTCGTTTTATTCTTTGTATGGGAAGTAATACAAGTGCGTCCTCTGATCCTCATCGTACGGATTGCACGAATCTACCCGTCGGCAATGCCGATGCTCCGTGGGGCAACTTTTGCGATGCGTGCTGATGACGCTCAACAAAAAAAGTCTCTAATGATTTTTTGCTAACTCTACTGGCTTTTCGGTTTAAAAATTCCGCATACCACAACTCGCCATCCCCATGTGATATTTCGTTATTTTTCCCAAACACTCTCCCACCCCTCTCGAGCTTCAGGTGATTAATGGACGATGCCTACATCATCATATAATATATCATCATATACATTTTGTAGTGTACCGTCAGCCGTGCGGGTAGTCGCTTAGTTCCTATGAGCCCTAAAAGTTTAACATGTTTTTTGTATTAAACAATCTTAAAAATTAACCAAAGCACAAGCTATGATTAATAAATATGTCGTCCAGTATTTTTACAAATTTTAAATTAACACATGCATTTGTTTTATGCAAATAAAATTTTTGTATAACTCTCTCTACATGTATTCTTAAGCTGACTATCTGTTTTGTTAGCTTCACTTCACTTTCTGTCATTTTCACTCGTGTTTCAACACTTGAGAGGTCTTATTAGCGTAACACCTGACTTTTGCAGATATTTTTTAACATGTTTAAATCTTCTTCTACTTTTTTCGTATTTTTTCATTGTTTGGAACGTACAATAATAACTTGCTCGGCGTTTTTATACTCGTGCTTTTACACTGCGGCACTACACAGTACTTGCAATATGAGAAATTCCTGTTTTATTAACGGTTAAGGTCATTCTACCAAATAGTCAGCCATCCTACGCCTACCGGCCTGAGCGGCCGGTGACAATTTAATGCTATGGCAATGTAATTATTGAATTATTTTTCAATTACATCTTAGATATTTGGTTCTCTTTCATTCTATTTTCGTTTAGTAATTGTTTTTATATTAGATTATGTAGGATAAACAAAATAAATCATGTTTTTCGAGTAATGTTTCAGAATCTTTTAACCAAAATATTCCATATTTTTCTGGTTTTGACTTTTGTAATGCTTGAATGACATTTTTTGTGAAAACCAAACAATTGCTTATCTACAGTCAGATTACATGATGTCATCTAGACTTTTCCAATATTATTATTTATTCGATCCCACAGTTCTCTAATAAGTGCAGTTTATCCTTTGCACAACGTTGTTATCTTGATTCTTTATCATCAAATCCAATACATTTACAAATTTCGTGATATCTGTATTTATAGAAAGTTGCTCGAAAAATTGGTGGTCTATATTTTTTGCTCCATAGACTGCTCCGTAGATCGATAATACACATTTGAAGATTTCAGGTGCCTACCGCTAAACAATATCTCAATAAATATATAGATCTCGATCATATCTACGGGTTTCTACGGTTTTTTTGTATTTTTTTGTCTTTGTGAACTTTAACAGTCTCTTTATTGATCATCTCTGTTATTATCGATAATACATTGTCTGGAAAAAGTAAACGAAAACCATCCACAGGATCCTCAATTGTGGTGCCTGGCGGTAAAATTGCTTTGTTGACTGAACCTCTTATAATATTATGTCCTGGAGTCCTTCCAGAAGTTTGAAGAGAGTAGTACCGTACCATATCTTCTTATATAATTATTATAATCCTATTTCCGAAAGCGTTTGCATATTTCCCTAATCTTTATCATAAAAATTGCGTCTTGATTAGTAGGTGATTAATCCATTCTTGGAACGCCTTTTCTTGTTTTTAAGCTTAATCAGTGGTCTGATGATATGCCGTCTCTCCAGGCCGCTGCGGCCGGTAGAAGGAGTCTAGCGAAGTTTTTTGTTAAAATGTAAAAATTGTGATATTTTTAAAATATAATGATTTTTTTAAAACTAATTTCATATCTTTCCATAGCAATAGAAGATTACTAAAAAGCGTTTCCTCGAAATATTTTTCTAATCATATGTAATAATTAGTTATAAGTGCGCCGGAAGAATGGCCGAAGAATGACCGTTCGCACGGCGTGACGTCATTCAACACGTTATAGCCTACTGTACTGTGTACTGAGCGTTTTCGAGGTAACTTCGTTTAAAACGCAAAGTACTTAATGTAAATGATGGATTTTTGAAAAATTAAATAATTTTTCTGTTAAGTAACTATTAAGGTACAGCATTTAACAATTTTTCAAATTCAGTCAACTAGCCTATAATTATTAATGTTTTATTATTTTATCTACGACCACTATTATAATTGCCCAATATTGTACAGTTCGTGGATTATGTAAATACATCTTACAACACACGTATGTAACAGTCCGCGATTAATGTTATTTAATGATTCAATAACACACTAGTGCGTTTGGTTTACAATTCGTTGATTGGTTGAGAGCTGCTACTATCATTAATATAGGCAACCCAATACATTCCGTTATTTGTCAAAAAAAATTAAACTTCAAAATAATACATAAACACTATATTTTTTTTCAATTATAACAATTAAAGTCCAGTGATGTCCAGTGATAGCGAAATAGAAAATGCTACTCCGCCCGAAATTGTTGAAAAAGCGAAACAAGCTGCCCATAATTTGCTACGGATTAAATCTCGGGATTGATACGAGGATGCATATAGAAAATTTATGGACCGGAGAATGAAGCATAAAGTTAAATCCTTTTCAGAAAATGTTTTATTATACTTTGATGAGTTATCTCAAACAGTGATCTTTACTTTGGGCAATTTATTGAATGGTTCGGACATCAATTAATATAAAGCACAACATCGACATTTCAAAACATTCAAAGTTAATAGCTTTACTTAAGAGAAAATCTGATGGATTTAAAAGCAACAAATCAAAAATTTTAACCATTCAAGAAATTCAAAAGTTTCCTCAATAATTCACCAGATAACAAATATTTATTGATGAAGGTATTCATTACTTTTTTATCTTATAATGCTCTCTAATGGGCATAACGACATATTTTTTTATATAATTTTACATTATTCTTATCATTGGCATTAGTGGTGCCTGCAGAAAACAAGAACTACGAAATGTCAAACCCTGCCATATAGAAGACACCGGAACATCTCTGATCATTAAAATTCCTGATTCCAAAACAAAAACTTAAAGATCTTTTGTGCTACCGAAAGAATTTTACCAGACCTGTAAAAAATATATTAACGTACGCCCACAAAATATGGACAAAACTCAGTCTTTTTTTTCTAAATTATCTAAATGAGAAATGCACTAAGCAATGGAATAAATAAAATTGGCTCTATTCCTAAACAAATTGCCAATTATCTTCATTTGCCAGAAGAAAATCTTTCTTTACACAGGACATTGTTACAGACGTTCGTCAGCCACCATTCTTGTGGATTCCGGTGTTGATTTATTGTCACTAAAAAGGCATGGTGGTTGGCGTTCGTCTGCAGTAGCAGAAGGCTATATAGACTGCTCCATGAAAAATCAAAACGATACTGCTACAACACAGTAGGTATTAATAGGTATTAATGAAATTAAACAAAGATTATAAATTATTAAGTAAATATAAATTATTTCATTTGACACTGACACTGCGTACATTGTGTTGCCTATATCGATGAATCACTATATCAGTTACATCAAACATAATTTTCTTAATAAATAGAAAAAAAATAGTGTGGTCGTAGATAAAGTATAGTACATAATTCGAGTTGTAAGGTAATTACGTACTCGCGGAATTACGCGCTCCCCGCTACGCGGGTCGCGCGTAATTGTTCCGCTCGCACGTAATATGCTTCTTACAACTCTCATTACGTAATATACTATTACACATTTTTTGTCTCTTTTCATAACTTTTTTTTGTGTCAGTTAAGGAGGTTCGAGTGCAACCCAGGTTAAATATTTTTTAAGTTTAAGCTTTGAAACTTTTTATACATTTTTTTATACATGCAAACTTTTTATACATGCATAAAAACCTTTTAGTTTATCCGAAAAAAAAAATAAAAAATGAAATTTATTTTTTCGATATTAAATTCGAAACTTTAAGAAATAAAAAACTATATATAATAAATTTAGATAATTTAAAACACGAAAACATTAAAGCTATATGACGTTACCGATGTAATTATTTCAATAATTAAAGTTAAACTTTAAAGCGCTGTTGTCGGATCTTCTTATTACACCCTATAAGTCCAAAATGACGAAGTCTAAGAATAACTCTATTATAAATAATATTCGACTATATTATTAATAACTCTATTTTATTAAATAAATAATAATTACCAATTTTTAAATTTGTTATGTTATTATAAATAAAAATAATTTTAATAACTATTAGGATAATTGAAACTAACCATCTACGCGTTCGAAGCCGCGAGCTATAGCGAGTTTAATTTGGGTGAATTTTTAGTATATTTATAACAATAATTATTTCAGGTAAAAATACGACTGGTCAATTGGGTTTAAATGATAATGTGTCGAGACCTTATCCATCCCAATTACGGACTTTGAGGACAATACGAGTGAGATACATTTCATGCGGACAAGATTTCTCGTCGTTTCTAACATTGGATGGAGGTGTATTCACTTGCGGAGCTGGAATGTATGGACAGTTGGGACACGGAAGTACCTCTAACGAAATTCTTCCCAGAAAAGTTAGTTTCTTTCTATTTTGATTTAGAATTTCAATTTTAATTTCTTTCATTTTATAAATCTTCTTTATAGTAAACTATTGGATAAAAGATTGGACTATAAACAAGTAAAACTTCTTTATAGTCCAATCATTTATAGTCCAGTCATTTTTATCCAGTTTATAGTCCAGGCATGTCACCTCGGAATCTAACGAAATAAACTGAATTTTTGTGTAGACCTTCAACTTTGCATTGCAAATGTTGTCTCAAAAGTCACATATGCCGACGTGTGAGGATCCTTAGATATTCAAGGTTTTTTAGGTGGCAAAAATCAGTTTTTTGAGAATATCTAGTTTTCTCTGCCTCCTACCGTTTATTATAAAAGTTGTAGAGAATAAATTTCTCTACAAATTTCATCTGAGACCTTTTTATATACGTTGAACTGTTTTTGAGATAGAGGACGCAGTGAATCGCTCAGCCATACGTACCTTAACAAGGTACGTATGGCTGAGCGTACAAGGTAAATACTGAAACACAAGGTTTTATACGGCGGCAGTCAAGGGGGGTCCCCTGACCGCCGCGGTCAGGAACAAAATTCCTCGCGCATTTAAGAATCGAACCTTTTTTTTTAAATTATTATTAAAGTATTGAAAGTGCATGCAAATGCGTTGATTGAATGTTTTGGAAAATTTGAGCAAACTGGGGCAAGATAAGTTGAAATGCGGCCCGAAACAAAAGCGTCAATTTGATAAATGAATGAAAAAAATTGTCGGTTTTGTTTTGGGCCGCATTGGAACTTGTCTTGCGGCCCGCCGGGCCGCAAGACAAGTTCCAATGCGGCCCAAAACAAAACCGACAATTTTTTTCATTCATTTATTTCAAACACCAAATTGTGAGTACAAGTTTACAAATTTCGCAACGCAAGCAGTTAGTCTGTAGATATAGACTAAAATCCACCATCCAATTACTTAGTGTATAGACGAGATTATTATATTACATCAAAACTTGCGGTCGCATAAAATGTGTGCGAAAATAATCTGTCATAAATGACAGATAGTATGTGCAGTTGAGTATTTGATTTAGATCAGGAAGGAGTGTCCAACTTGCGGCCCAAGACCAGTTGCTATGATAAACAAAACATTAAAATAGACCTTTTCATAGTTGAAATTTTTTTGTGCGCATGTGTCAATTTCGCCATGTTCTTCGGATACTTTTTGACGTATAACCAGTGAAAATAACAAAATGTGCCCGAAATTTTCATATTTCCGCCTATTAAACATGGCGGACGCGCATGCGCTTAAATAACCGTAAACAGGTCTATTATCTAATCTGTCATAAATGACATATGAAGTTGAGTTACTAAGATAATTACAGCTAGGAAATTAACTGCAAGTTTTATCTAAAACTATCTAATTTATAGATATTGTTAAAGACTTTTAAGTCTTGAAAGTTAAATGATATTTCCAGAAACTTTTGTCTTTAAGTCTTCAATTTTCCAAAACATTTTAATTAGTGATATTCAACTGTCGTTTGCTAAGTTACTAAGATAGCTACAGCTCGGAAACTGACTGCAAAGGTCTATTTTAATATTTTGTCTCATAATTTTTTTTCACGTTTAGTTTTAAGGTTATAAACCACGCTCGTCTGTCACTCTGCGAAAGAAACAGAGAGAGCACGCATTATAAAAAATATACACTGAGAGAAAGAGAAAGAAAGAGAGAGCGAGCGGTATAGAAATAGATAGGCGTATAACGTAACGTAACGTTTTCTGCCGAATCACTCCTACCGAGATCTCCCTAAAGGAACGGCGTTCCAAAAAAGCTTTCACATGAAATTTGTAGAGAATTTCGTTCTCTACAATTTCCATAATAAATGCAAATACGATAATAGGCAGAGTAAACGATATATTCTAAAAAAACTATTTTTTGCGACCTTTGACCTTGAATATCTAAGGACGCTCACACGTTGGCATATGTGACTTTTGAGACAACATTTGTAATGCTAAGATAAAGGTCTCGACAAAAATTCAGCTTATTCCGTTAGATTCCGAGGTTGAATAATTTTTGACTGTACTATTAGGTGCGACTCAAATCTGTTTTTACATTATTTACATTCATTGGATAAAGTGGGGCACTAGGGCTTAATTTTGGTTGTTCTGGCTGGAAGACATCAGTGTCAGCAAGAAGTCTTGATTCTTTGGTGCAGGTGATGAAAATACTGGATTTCCACTACCTTCAATTGAGTCGGAAAACATCATTTGATTTTCTGACTCATTCTTGATGAGAATTTGTTGCCCGTCAGCCTGAATCAAGATATTGCCTTCAGCGTTCGCAAGTAAATTTGCAAAATCGGCGATGCCCTCTGTTAGGGATACCAAAAATTTCTGGGTGCTAATGGGATCACCGGTTATAATCAGCTGTTGGCTAGAATCTCCGTTATTTATTGCACAAGCTACTGTTTGCACCGCCTCACTTTGAGGAGCTTCTTCCACTTTCTCAACTATCTTTGTCTCCTCAACAATTTCTTCTTTCATTTCATCTGCTTTAACACCTTCCTCAGTTGTGCTTTGATCAATCTGTAAGACCATGTTGCTTAAATCACCACCCAAATTAGGATCTAACGACATTAAAGCCTCATTGTTTAAAGGAGTGAGATTTCCTGTTTCATCTAATGTCACCAACATATAAGATTGTGGTTGTCCATCGACAGTTTCACTGGGTAGTGCTAGAATCTGGCCTTCAGTTATGGTTGTTTGATTACCTAAAGTGTCTTGAATGACTAATCGATGAGGAGTTTGTTTTGTGTATGTTTTCTCTGGAGACTTTTCAACCGGGGGAGTTTGTATTACTGGAGTTGGAGGTGGTTTACTTATTTTGGGCGTTAATGGTTCTAATTTTTTTATTTGGAGAAATTGGTGCTAAAGGTGGTATACTTGGTGCTTCATTTTGAATAGAGTTTAAAACCATTTTTGGTTTATTGTCGGGGATAACTTTTTTCTGATAAGTTTGACGTTTAACAGCTACAGACTTAAAATTGGAAGATTATTAGATTAATAGATTCAATTTGTTCGGCTACTTGCTGTTCTAATAGTGCATCATCGGTTCCTTGTATTCGCTTAACAGTCTGTCCTTGAGGATTTTTAGTTATAATAGTCCTTGATTGACCAGATGTGCTTTTGATTTGACTCAATCCACCTTGCAGAAGTTTTTGACCCACAATTTTATTTCTCGTCTCAATCCTTGGTCTTTTGATTTGAGATAACGACGACGTTGAAGAAGTAAACACTCCAGGATTAGTCGTCGTTGTGATTTGTCCTTTTGAGTTGATAATCGTTTGTGAAATAATGTTAGGAGATTTAGAGCTGTCTTTCTGAACGACCGTTTTGAAATTTGTTTTTTTCACAGTCGTTTGATAACCCATTTTCTTCTGTTGGGCTGGTGTTAATATAACTCTCGAATGCTGGCCCTGGTTGTTAGTTACAATCATAATTTTGTTACCAGTAGGTTCAGGTACAGTCTGCACCTTTCTGCTACTTATAATGGCGGGACTCTTTTTAATTATCCGCTTGCCTACTGTATATTTGCTGCCTGAAGCTTCGGAAGGTACAATCATATATTTCCCAGGTTTACCAGCTTGGCTGATTATTGTAGGGCTGTGTTTTAAAAGGGTAGGAGTTGTAGATTGATATACCTGTGGTGGTTTTAACGATTTTTGGGGAAGTTTTCGGGGGCAGTGATGATCTAAACGTGGAATCTTTCATAATCACTGGAGATACGGATTTATTTAGAATTTTCTGTGGGACTTTCTTCATAATTTGTTTGGGCGTTTCTTGAATCATTATCGGCATGTTCTCAATACTCTCTGGAGTTAAAATTTGATCGCTAAGAACAATAGGCATGGAATCTATATCAAATACATTGTCGTTACCCGTTTTTGATATAGAAGGCTGAATCACTTTTCCAGTCGAAGTAATTATCGTTTGATTGATAATTTTTGTTTTGTTCTTTATGGGTACAATTTTTGTTGTTGTTACCACTTCCGAAGGCTGTTCAACTAAAGCTTTCTTTGTGGGCTTTTTGATGATATATGTATCAAATGCATCTTCAATGTCATCAAATGAACGTTTCGAACTAACTTTCTGCACAGCAACGATGTTTGATTCTTCGGAAACTTGTGGTGCAGGCTTAAAAATTCTTTCGGAAATTATTATGGGTTTGTTTGATTTACTAGAAGATGGTAAAGAAGATCAGATCACAAACTTTGGTTTTTTAGACAGAGTCATTGTTGCAAACTTGGGGTTGGAGATTTTGAGTTGTGGTGTAGGAATTTTGTCTCTCAACTTAAGTGGCAACGAAGGAGAAGGTTTTTGTATTTTAGTATCTGTAAGGTTTTCTAATAATTTAGATGATGAGGTACTTTCGTACGGTTGGGCAGCTAGTGGATCCGTTTTATTATCTGTCAACTTGGCCATTTCACTTTCAACTGTTTCTTTTAATTCTTCCTCTAAAATTGGAGGTTTTTCTTTTTCAACAATCTTATCAGTTATAACCTCATTTGTTTTAGGTGGTGAGGTAATAGCTTCGACTCCAGTGTAATCTACTATAGTTGCAGCTTTAATTGTGCCTTCTTCCATAATAGGAATATTAGCAATCTCCACTTGTCCATCACCTAGATCACTAGCTGATACTACTGTAAGGTTTTTATCTATGCTTATCTCCTTTTCATCAGGTATAGCATCAAATGTTAATTCTGATATTGCAGCTAGAGTGTTCAAACCCGAAGTTTTTGGCACTATGCTTTCTTCAATCGTTTGCTCTAAGGAAGTTTCAACTATCTTTGAAGAATCCACATTTTCTTCTTCAGCTTCAATTTCTGGATCCAGTTCTTTAGCACTTTCCTTGCTCTCAACTAAATTTGGTAAAACAGTTTCAGCTGCAACATTTTCACATTCATTACTTTTTCCAACATCCGTTATATTTGGAACATCACATTCTTTGATGGGTAAAACACACAAATTCATTTAGAAAGAAAGGTGTAAATTAATAGTTCCAACTTTTTGACAACATTGAAACAAAATTACTTTAGTCACAAATAGACAATAACTCACACCTTTTTTGCCGACACAAATAACGTTAAGTAAAGTTTATATTCAGTTTACTTTTTTAATTTATAATTCCAGGTAGTTGAGTTGATGGGTTCAACGATAACTCAGATTCAATGCGGAAAGCAGCACACGTTGGCCCTGGTGCCGACACGAAGTAGAATATACAGTTTCGGTCTGGGCGGCGCGGGACAATTAGGTTGTAAAAAGCCCGGGAATTCGCCAACACCGCAAGTGGTTGCGGGTCCTTGGGTCTCAACCCACGGCCACACCAACGATATTTCCGTGCATCGAATCTTCGCCGGTGGGGACCATTGTTTCGCCAAAATAAATCCAAACAAGTAATTATGAAACTAAGTTTGTGAAAATAGTAAAATCGCCGCTTTTAACCCTTTGAGTACATTTGACGGCTGAGGCTCGTCATGCATATGTTTCACTTGTCTTGCATCCTCTAAATAAATCCGTACCCAAAGGGTTAAAACACCGAGATAACTTGACTTTGTGTTTAGGTCAACGAAACCTTACGACTGCAGGATTTTGCAGCCGCATTCGCAGATCCTTGCGATAAATCGTGACTACTTAAACGAGTGTATGAAAGTTCCTGTCAATGCCATTGTCGATCAAGAAATGTTAACTTACCTGGAAACTGTTTTCAAGAGCCTTCCTTGTTTCAACGGGTCGTTTCTAGTCCCGAACGAAGAGCATTACTGCTGCTCCACAAAACATCACGGCGTTGATCTCGACTTGGCCGACAAAAGTTTTTCTGTGATTGCTAAAGCAGAGAATGAAACTATTAAAGAAGTCGTAAGTTATTTTTTGCAAAACAACACTTAACAATTTATTATTCGTGATTTTTAGAATTTAGAGAATTTAGAGAGTTTTTAATATGCCATGTTTTTCAATAGATATGGAACTGTATCACTGAAGATCTTCTCATGAAACTTTCACCTTCTCCCCCGGACGTTGAAACGTTGAGGATTTATCTCACGCTACCGTTCTACCATGAATTCAATAATCCTAAACAACATTTGAAGATACACAAACCGTTTGCTGCGTCTCTGTTAGAGTTGAAAGTTCAAGCTAATAGAGTTGTGGAATCCTGGTGGAGCACTTTACCAACGGATTATTTCGAAAAATTCGTGAACATATTTAAATCCGTCGCCGCATATCTTATACGTAATCAAAACATTCCACAGCAGAAGGTAACATTTGTGAACATTATATCTTGCAGTTGTGTTTATAATTATTTTAGACTGTGCGACCTGATGTTGGTTTGGAGCTGATGTTGAAGGTTTTGGCTAAACTGAATAAGTTGAATCACAGTGTTGATGGGCTAAAAGTGCCTTATGATACGTTCCATATTAACGATTTATCCGAGTATTTAGATATTAGGGTGGATTATCTGTCGTGGCTCTCCGATTCTCAGGTTCATATTAAAATAAATACTGAATTTGTAATTATATATTGAAGTATTTTTTTTGCAGGATAACTTCTATTTATGCAATTTTCCTTTCATTTTCGATGCTCAAGCTAAAACTGCTTTATTAGAAACTGATCAATCAATACAAGTAAGTATAAGATTACTGGTTATTTCTTTTTTTAATGAATAATAGTGTCAACATAATAGTACAATGCAAATAAGCTAAAGTACTGTTTGAACCAGTTATTTTGATGCGTTGGCATGGCGGCCACTTATTTTCATGCGTTGCTATGGAGTCCTGTTATTTTGATGCGTTGTTGTTCTTCCATATAGCGTGATGCCAAGCATCCTGATATCTTTGTTTGCTTGGTGTTTGATGTCTTGCAGGTTTCCCCAACTGCATAGTCATTTTCCTAGGAAATTGAATGACATCACTTATTCAATAATTTCATCGTTGATTACAATCTTGTATCTTGTGGCTTCTTTGTTGTGCTTCCAGCATCTCGAATTAGTTGCTCAATGTATTGCTGCTGTGGTCTCCCTATGCAGTTCTTCCCATCAATGTGTCTTTCGATAATTGTGTTCAGCAAGCAATCATGTCACAGTGTATGGCCAATAAGTTACATGCATCTTTACAATGCTGTTCCACAGCATTGTAAAGATGATTCTTAAAAAGATGAAATCTTTTTCCTCGAAGAGCGCTCCATCCATGAATAAATTGCTGATGCCTGAATTATCCAAATGGAGCTTTAATGGAGTGGTTTCTCGTTGCCTTTTCCATCCTACGCCATCAAGTGGTTCTTCCGCCTTTAGGGGCAGTTGCCCACTCCAAGGGCAAGAGGGTGCCCTTTATCTGTACCCGCTCATCCGCCCTCCGAAGAGGCCGTTGGCATTGGTATAGGGAGACTTACACTTATACCGGAGGTCGGACTTGGTAAAGAATACGGGTTTGTTTGAAATTTAGTATTGCGGACTTTTTACCTGGTGTAACTGTTGTTAATCGTCTTTGGCTAAGATCCGAAAGTAAAAATTATACTTCTACGTAGGTTCAACAAATATTCGTGTTTTTGTTGAAAATAATTGTTGACATTTTCAAGATGACAGATAGTATAGACGAACGCAACTAACTCGACGTTGCCACGTTTATTATTTTTGATTGATTCAACGGTCCTTACCACATTGTCCTATATTGGATCGAGAGTTCACGCTGACGTGCGTATGTTGTCTTAATTTATCTGCCCGCATCGCGGCGGGCAACCTAATCTAACCGGGGTTAAACCAACGGTCTTTGTCACATTGTCCTATATTGAATCGAGAGTTCGTATGTTGTCTTGATTTATCTGCTCGCTTCGCGGCGGGCAACCTAATCTAACCGGGGTTAAACCAATGGTCTTTGCCACATTGTCCTATATTGGATCGAGAGTTCGCGCTACCACACGTAGCACGTAGCACACGTAGACACGTAGTTGTCTTGATTTATCTGCCCGCTTCGTGGCGAGCAACCTAATCTAAGAGGGGTTAAACCAACAGTCCTTGCCACATTGTCCTATATTGGATCGAGAGTTCGCGCTGCCGCGCGCATGTTGTCTTGATTTATCTGTCCGCTTCGCGGCGGGTAACCTAATCTGACCGGGATTAAACTAACAGTCCTTGTCACATTGTCTTATATTGGATTGGGCGCTGCCACGCGAATTCAAATTCCGGTAAATTAGAGACAATAATACAGGACAATGTAGCAAGGACCGTTGGTTTATCCAACTCGGCTGTTATCAATTTCCATTCAAGTAATATTTGAATTATTTAGTCGAGATCTCTTAAAATATTCTGAATATTCAAAATAGACAAATAATTTCTGGACGATAATTTTGTATATACTTTACACAAACATGTGACGCAGAAAAAAAAATTTATATGTTGTCAAAATTAATTTTGGCAACGCTGACCCAATTGTATCTACATTCTCAGTTATGCGACCGGTGATACACGTCAGTTATTTGGTTGAAGATACAATTTTTTTTATTACAAAAAGTAAAAAAAGAATCTGGTGGATAGCCAGGACACTTCAATACGCAACTTTCTGCAAATTCAATTTTGCAACTTCAATATTTTGGAACTTCAATATGACGCTTAAGATTGTACGTACGTTGCCAAAATTATAGTTTTTCATATAAACGCGTATATTAACAAAAATAAACGTGGCAACGTCGATTTAGTTGCGTTCGCATCTACTATCTGTCATCTTGAAAATGTCAACAATTATTTTCAACAAAAACACGAGTATTTATTGAACCAACGTAGAAGCTTAATTTGTGCTTTCAGATCTTAGTTAACCCTTTCACTGCCATGACAATTTTAAGGAATAAAACAGCGCCAATATTTATAAAAATGCCGGTAGTTATGCAACCCCTTTCACATCACATTGGTCACCTTTTGATCAAATGCGGAAAATAGAGCTCCTTTCTAATCCTTTGCTCCTCCATAACGCCGGCCGCCGCGGCGCCGGATACACTGCCGCAAAGCCATAGGTTCAATCTAAAGAACTTCGTCGAAAACTCGAGTCCGCCGCGGCACGTTGAACGCAGACGGCGGCAAACTTGAAGGTGCACTTTTACAGTGCACCCTGCAAATTTAGGAAAATATTGCCGGCTTGGATCGCGAAACCATAAATCTAAAAGAGGTGCGGGCGTCCGTTCCGAATCGAAAGCGCGCAATTTTGAGTCGTTGCGCCCAGAAACGGCGAAGCTGTAGCGGGCAGACTGACCGCACCTTCCAGCGAAGGAGAGCCGATACGTATCGAATTGTGGCGGGCGACTCCCTGATCGCAGCGACGCAGCGCTTGTACCAAAATGCGCGGCTCTGTGGGACCCATGTACCGGTCAACTTGGAATTTCAAAAAACGCGACATCCTGGTGCCCCAAATCGACATTTAAGTTTTTCTCTGTGCAGATTAACAGTTATAAGTGGGCGATTCCGCGATGTCCAATTATTGATGCGGAAAGCCAAAACACCATTCTACAATCCACTGAAAAATCCAGAACATTCACCGGGCGACTGCAAACATATGGACGTTTTTCTTTCGTCATTTGTCAATGCGGCGAGTTTCGGCGGGCGTCGCGACGGTTGAAAACGACGCAGCGTGATGACGCTTACACTTAAAGATAAAACGTTCAATTCTCTGCCGGAATCGCGCGAAACTGTTCCAGCAGAGCTTTAGTTGACGATTTTGTGGGAGTTTTCCTGGACGTCCTGACGTTTTTCGTTTTTATAGCGTCGCAACGCCATCTTCAACGCAATCGGGATTAAACTCCGAAACAAACTAATAGGTTCTATGCCCGATCGAACGGCGCCGGTTCCGTTTCGATCCGTCAAAATAAACGCCTCTGGTTTTTCTCCCTTTTTGCGCACTCTTCTCTTTAAACTGCCGCAGATTCGCAAAAAGTCGTCGCAGTTCTTGCCGGAATAGTTGCGGGAAAGTGTTCTGAAGAGAACGAATCCAACCGGCAACCTGGAGCCCCTTAAATAAGCGTGGGGCGTCCGTGGAAGTGATTGCAAAATCTGCAAAAAAAAGTTGCATTTTCTCTTGCACCAGGTGAACGGGACGTCGCAGGACGGCGAGCAATGGCTCTAAAAACGTAGCGCCGCGGCAGTCAAACGATCCGGAATAGTTTTTGAGATCCGACAAAAAATGCGCCTCAAAGGTTCATAATTCGTGGTTTTAGGTTTCGGTCTGGTGCGTTCGAACCTGGGAACCGGGAGTTGAGTCGCGAAAATGGCACCGCTCGACGGAGCTCTCGGTTCTACACGAGAAAAATGTACAATCGTCTTGCGCTGTCGCCTCCGCTTCCGTTTGCAAAAACCTCGATTTTCGGTGGGGTTTGACCCTCTGGAGGGGCGCGACAGGACGGAGGACGAAGCCTGGGACTGCGCAACGTGTGGACCGACATTTGCAGTTAAAGCATCGAAGACGCGCGGTTAAAAAACCGAAGATCTGCCGCACAAAAAAGCCTAATGTAACCTTTTTAAAAACGCACGTGGTGCCGTACCCCAGGTGAAATTCGCGAAACCATTAGAAATTTAGGCCGAATGCTTCCCTACACGGACACCAAAAGTTTGCATTACAAAAATTACCCCTTTTACGGAGGTCATGGCGAAAATACCTAGGAAAAATGAAATTCACGAAATGATTCCGGTAGAAAGCTCGTCACCATTCTCGTGGCTGCGCAACTTTTGTCAGCGACGTTATTCGCATTTTCTGCGATTCCGGGTCGCCCGACTAAAACGCCGCCTGCGGCGGTGTCCGCCGCCCGGTGGAAGCCGTGCATCAGATTCTTGTAGCCAAAGAACAGAAGAACGGCCCCATTTCGATAAGACTTCCGGATCGCGTTATTTAGGCGTCCAAAAATGACGAATATTTTGCAACGAAAAGTAAGTTTTTCGCATTTTGCAAAAAATGTTAAGTAAAAATGTCGAAAAGTGAGGTGATAGTCCGATGTGTGGTGACGTTCCGGACACACCAACGCCGAAACCACGTCTGCGCGACTAAAACTGTCCAAGTTCTGTGCAAAAAAGTGAAAAACCTGGAAAAATTCACCCAGCCGTCCCCGGAGACGGCAGGTCGGTGAAATTATTTTTTAAAAATACCCGATCGGTTAAGGGAGATTTCCAATCGTTGCGTAATATTTAAGTAATTTTTTTTTAATTTACAAAAATTCGCGATTTCTCTACCCCTTTAAGTACAGTGACGGCTCGTTACTCGTTTAGTAATCCAACGCAAAACTAGATGGCGCTATTAAAAAAAAGAAACCCTGGGTTACATCGCCCGGGACGGCGGTGAAAGGGTTAAAGAGTGCCAAAGACGATTAACAACAGTTACACCGGGTAAAAAGTCCGCAACACTAGGTTTCAAAACAATCCCGTATTCTTTACCTAACCCATGTATATGTTTATTTTGAATTTGAAATCACGTAAGCGATGGGAATAAAATGTCAAAATGTATTATAATAATATTTTAAAAGCTTCGATGTTTCTGTTAGTTCCCGGTGGGTTGCAAATGCGCTTGGGTTGAACTTGGGGTGGTTACCTTGATCGGTGAGCATTTTTACCCCGACGGGGCGAGTTTTTCCTAGAAAATCGCGAAACACCACCCGGTGACAGCTGTACTGTCATTTTATTTAATAACAAACTTATAGGTCTATAATTTTCGATATTCCGGCTGTCCCCTTTTCTAAATAATATGAACACTTCTGCGTGAAGCCTGTTGTCGGGGATTTCCACTTCACATAGACGTTTGTCTATGATTTTTATGGCTTCGGTAGGAAAAGGTGTCATGTTCTGGACCCACCGCCACCGCTTCCGGTGACCTTAACCTAGTCCACTTCCGGTTACCTTGACCACTTCCGGCACTAGGTTAACTGTAAGATTATACTCTGTTACTAGAGGTTAGGAATGGAGCGGATTCCTAACCTGCCGGAACATAGCGTATTATAGGTGGCGGTGGGTCCAGAACATGACATCTATCCCTACTGGCTTCCACTATCTCCTCCTCTCCTACTTCGATAATCTCCTCTGTAATAGACTTTTTTACGGCTAGTTAAGCGCATGCGCATCCGCTAAGTTTGAAAGGCGGGAATATGAAAGTTTAGAGAAAATAATAAGGTTATACGTCCAAAAGTTCCGGCAATTTTTGACGTATAACATGGCGGAAATTGACACATGTGTCCTATTATTTTGATGCGTTCCAATAGTCTCCTGTTATTTTGATCCGTTGGCATGGAGACCAGTTATTTTCATCCATTGCTATGGAATCCTGTTATTTTGATTCATTGCCATGGAATCCTGTTATTTTGATACGTTGCCTTGGAATCCTGTTATTTTGATGCGTTGCCTTGGAGTCCTGTTATATTGATGCGTTGGCATGGAGGCCAATAATTTTCATGCGTTGCTATAGAATCCCATTATTTTGATTCGTTACCATGGAGTCCTGTTATTTTGATGCGTTTACAATGGAGTGCTGTTATTTTGATGCGTTCGCATGGAGTGCTATTATTTTGATGCGTCGCCATGGAGTTGTGCTAGAAGACACACTTTATTTGTTATTTTTAAACCGCTAGCGGAATAAAAACCTGAATTGATAGTCTCATTAAACCACTGTTTTAATAATCCGTGTCCAAGAAATTATAAATGACTTTTGACGCAAAATTTTATAAAATCATTTTGTTTTTCTAGATGAGAAGTGCAATGACAGAAGCTGCTCATCAAGCATTTTATCAGCTGTTCATTTCACCTCTGAATGTGTCCATTAACCAACATTTAGTTTTGAATGTAACGAGGGAGAACATCGTGGAGGACACTCTCAGAGAGCTGCGTTCCGTGGAAAATATCGATCTGAAGAAGCCGTTGAAGGTGAAGTTTTATGGGGAGGAAGCGGAGGATCTGGGTGGCGTGAGCAAAGAGTTTTTCATGCTGTTGCTTCGAGAGATTTTGGATCCAAAGTTTGGGATGTTTAAAGATTTCGAAGAGACCAGGGCGATTTGGTTTTCAGAGGATTCATTCGAGGACGAAATTATGTACTTCTTAATAGGTAACAATGTTTTGGTAATAATGAGAGTGTGTTTATAAATTGATGAATTTTAGGTGTAATATGTGGTTTGGCCATATATAATTTTACCATAATCGATATTCCGTTTCCATTGGCGCTTTACAAGAAGTTACTAAACGAGCCGGTTGGCTTAAGTGATATTAAAGGCCTTTCTCCTACGATCGCAAATTCTCTGCAATCGCTTCTAGACTACGAAAATTCCGATCTAGAGGAAGTCTACTGTCTAAATTTTGAAATCACCAGGAACGTTTTCGGGGAAATCCGTGTGATACCCTTGAAACCGAATGGCGAAAAAATCCCAGTCACCCAAGAAAACAAGTAATAAATAGTTTTTTGTTAACCAAACACTTAACCCCTCAACAATGACGTCTCTAAGACGTCATGTATATGTGATAAGATCACATGTATATGGAGATTACATATATGCATTTTATTCGTATGTCAAGGGGTTAAACAAACAAAAATAGTTATTTATTATACAAGCGGATAAAATTTAGGATTAACTATACGCGAGTTAATTCTCAATTTTATACGCGAACAAACTTTTATTCAATTTTGCTTTAGATCTAACGTAAATTAAATTCAAAGACGTGCGATGTTTTTGTGATTTTTTTAACTGGAAGCGTGTGTTGTTGTCTTGACAACGATAAAATTGTTTATAATTCACAATTCAAAATTTTGCTTAGAGTATTGTTTGAACAAGTTATTTTGATGTGTTGCCATGGAGGCCAGTTATTTTCATGCGTTGCTATGGAGTTCTGTTATTTTGATGCCTTGCCATGGAATCCACTTATTTTCATGCGTTGCTATGGAGTCCTGTTATTTTGATGCGTTGCTATGGAGGCCACTTATTTTCATGCGTTGCTATGGAGTCCTGTTATTTTGATGCGTTGCTATGGAGTCCTGTTATTTTGATGCGTTGACATGGAGTCCAGTTATTTTGATGCGTTGTCATGGTTTCCCGTTATTTTAATGCGATACCTTGAAATCGTGGTGGGAGACCACCAGACTTTGGCTAGGCACTTATAATCCAAAATTGAATAAACAAATGTTTCCATTTTTTATATTTTCTGATCAATTGTTTTGTTTCAGGCGGGAATATGTTAATCTCTACGTAGATTATCTTTTAAATAAATCCGTGAGTGCTCATTTCGATGCATTCTCTAGGGGATTTATGAAGGTTTGTGGCGGAAGAGTTCTCCAGCTCTTCCATTCCCATGAACTGATGGCTGTGGTTGTGGGCAATGAAAATTACGACTGGCACGCGCTCGAAGACGCGGCGGACTACAAAAACGGTTACAAATCCTCTGATGAGGTGATCCGGTGGTTCTGGGACGTTTTGCACGACATGTCGTTGCAAGATAAAAAGAAGTTTTTGTTGTTCCTGACCGGCAGTGATAGGATTCCAATTCAAGGCATGAAAGCCATTAAGGTAATCATTTATTTTTTGTGATAATTTCTGCTATAGTTAGTCATTAAATATATCAATAATTAAGGCTGATTCTCATATACGCGACACTCAGCTACACAACGTCACGCGACATCTAATAATGATTAAATTAAATGGGCACGTTGTCACTATGGTTACGCGACAGCTACGCGACGTGCCCATTTATAACAATATAATCATTATTTGACAGGGGATGTCGCAAGACGTCGCGTAGCTAAGTGTCGCACATATGGGAATCGACGTTGGATGGTATTTTTTCTTGATTTCAACATTATGAAGCTTCATACACGACGTCTTGCGACATCGCCTGTCAAATAATGATTATATTGTTTTAAATGGGCACGTCGCGTAGCTGTCGCGTAACCATAATGACAACGTGCCCATTTAATGTAATCATTATTAGATGTCGCGTGACGTCAATCAAGAAAAAATACCATTCAACGTCGATTCCCATATGCGCGACACTTAGCTACGCGACGTCTTGCGACATCGCTTGTCAAATAACGATTATATTGTTTTAAATGGGCACGTCGCGTAACCATAATGACAACGTGCCCATTTAATGTAATCATTATAGCTGATAATAGCTGATTTTTTAATGTCATTGCTTCTAATATCCAATTAGCCTCTGAGTAGTTTGACGTTTCAGTTTATAAAACTTAAAAAGATCGAAAAGTGTTCGTCGTGTAGAATATCATCATCTAAGTGATTTTGAAAGGGATCGCATTAAGGCCGATTCTCATATACGCGACACTTAGCTAAGCGACGTCACGTGACATCGCCTATCAAATAATGTTTTACATTGTTATTTTACATTGTTTTACATTTTTACATTTACATTGTTTTAAATGGGCACGTTGTCACTATGGTTACGTGACGTGCCCATTTAAAACAATGTAATCATTATTTGACAGGCGATGTCCTACGACGTGGCGTAGCTGAATGTCGCGCATTCGCGAATGTCGGACCTTTAGTCTACATCCATAGATTTGTTGAATTTTAAAATTCTATAAAACATTTTTGTTTTCCAGATCACTGTTCAACCAACGAACGATGAAAAGTTTTTGCCAGTTGCCCATACTTGCTTTAATTTACTGGATCTACCACGGTATAAAACGAAGGAGCGATTGAAATACAAATTACTGCAGGCGATTCAACAAACCCAAGGATTTTCTTTGGTGTAATGCGTTTTCATTAGTATTTATTGCTGTTTGCATTTATAAATTGATTAATTTTCTCTGGTCCTAAATAAATGAAAACAAACGAATTTTGTTTGAAAAGTGGAGGGTTTCGAAGGGAACATTCTGTTTGGTGGTACGTATTGAATAATGACTTTTAGTTTAACTTGATTCTTAAATGAATTAAATTCTTAAAAAATGCTAATAAATTGGAACCTATTTTTATATAAATATTATGATATTGAATAGTTTTTAAAATGTTTACAGAAGGGTGTACTTTGCTTTATAGCTTCTTTCATTTTCCTTTGTAAATGTTATGGTTAAATTAATAAAATTTGTAAAATATTTGACAAATATTTAATTAATCTCAAGGGGTGGTAATATTTTGTACAACCCAGAGAAACAGACATTTGGGCACCCATGGTTTAGAGTGTTTAGAGAAATGACAGTTTGATATGAATCTATTTTAAGGAGAGAAGTGCCATCTGCAACTTCAGATCAGTTAAAAAGTCCTGCGCATGCGCATTGTTGGAAAAACATAGGCGTAGTAAAAAATAATTTGAAAATATTTTGTGAATGGTCTGTTATATAACAAGAGAGTCTAATATTTTTTCTTATTTTGGATCAAGAGGTCGCTATATGTGGTCTGGATTAATCTGCTCTATATATAAGCTAATCGAACCCTTATTTTGAAAGGAGTAATTCGTTCAGTGCCAAACTGTCACCCCGCCACTGTAAGTTTTATGTTAGTTCAATTTGTACTACGGGGGCGCCACCAGTTACGGATTTGTCTCTCCCACTGATCGGTACAGAAGGAGAGACAGTCCCGTCTGCAACTTCAGATCTGTTAGATTCTGTTAGAAGATTCAGAATCTGTTAGAAGTCTTGCGCATGCGCGTTTTATTGGCAAAACATAGGCATAGTAAAAAATAATTTGAATATATTTTGTGGAGGGTCTGTTTTATAACTAGAAAGTGTCATATTTTTTCTTATTTCGCATCGAGAGATCGCTTTACCGCGCGATATGTGGTCTAGATTTATCTGCTCCGTATATAACCTAATCTAACCCTTATATTGAAAGAATTAAATTGTTCAGTGCCAAACTGTCACCCCGCCACTGTATGTTTTATGTTAGTTCAATTTGTACCACGGAGGCGCCACCAGTTACGGGCCTGTCTCTCCGACTGATCCTAAATCTGTAATAAACTTAAACTAAATACTGTATTGGGATCAGTGGGAGAAACAGGCTCGGTGTTGCTCGGTTATCAACGAAGAAAATAAGTATGAAAGCAATTAAGATAAATAACGAAAATAAGCAGCTTAGAAAGTTTATAATAAGCATTTTCTTATAAATTCCAAGATTTGATTATTATACACGGTAGTCCAAAAAGATGTCACCACCCATATCGTTAATATTTTTTTAATCATCAAACTGTAACAGAAAATTATAAGTAGATCTGTTGCAGAATTTTATTGTCGATAATCTTATTTAGGGTGAGGTAGTCTGTAATTGAAATAAAAATAAATGTTTTAAAAGCGATGACAATTTTTTGGACTACCCTGTATACCTAATTACTTTGACGTACCAACTTAAAAAAGGCTAGTTGCAAATATCCCTAATCGTAAAACAACGTTTGCGTTTAATATTTCAGTTTCTGCAATTGAAATTAGTTTAATAATGTTAAAAGTAATAATTCGTAAGGGAAATATATTGAAAAGTATAAATATATCTGATAAAAACAAATCAAAGAATTTATTTATTCTGTGTTGGTTGTATTGACGACGCCAAAGTCCCAAGGCATTATGGGTAGAAAGATGTACGTCTCTGACAAGTGAATTTGTTACGCATTTATTGACAATTTGTTTAAATAAATAAGAGTTCGGTGAGTGTTGAACGCGTCGAGAACTGTTTGCAAAATATAGCCAGTGAGTGTGTGCAGTGTAGGAGTCGCGCGGTACGGCCCCACAATGGGGTTATAAACGCTTTATGTTCCATCTGAGGGCTATTTTTACTCGCTTTTTACTCTGATTCCGCTCCTTCAACGCCAAACAAACCGTTTTAAACAACCGAAAACACCGTTTACGACCGTTAAACAACTGGTAAATTGCTGGTTTTCAACTGTTTTCTTTATTTGTTGATTGTTTACTTTGCTAGGTATGTAACACTCCTTAATACAATTTGCCTATACATTTTCTCACACATTCTCCTTGTTATAAATAATGCAAGGAGGAAATAAACAAGAGCCAATTTTCTGTTTCAGAATTAATATAAAAATGTGTGATCAAACTCCGTTGCACTATAAACACGGGGATATCGTTTGGGTGAAACTTGGTGTGTGCTGGTGGCCCGGGGAAGTGGTCGATTTTGAAAAATTACCGGAAGAGATTCGAGAGGGTTTCAAGAGGCCACGAAAACTGCCCCTAGTTACTGTAACGTTTTTCCAAGAAGATAGCTAGTAAGTGCAAACGATTCAAATCTATTAACACACACATCGCTAATTTATATTTCATTTTTGTTTTTAGTGAATTTGTTAGAAACTTAAATCAGATTTATTCTTATAATTGCAATAAGAAAGATGATTTCATTAAAAAAGGAATGGGTAAGTTCATTTTGCTATACAATATTTAATTGCATTAGAAATATCGACTTCGTTCAAATACGATTATCAACAGCTTCCTTTCTTTCACGTGGTGATTTTCTGATTGTCTATATTTTTTCCTTTGCAAACATAAAATGCATGTGCCGAAAATATACACGTAATTAATAATACAGTGGTACTTCAAGTTCTGAGTTTAATTCATTCTGTAACTCAAATTATATGTCAAATCAGTTTTCTCCATTGAAAGATGCTCGCAAAGGTAGCAGAGCCTTTTCTTGTTTATGTGTGTCTAAACAAATAAAAACATAAATAGTTAGAAGATGTTGTTTCAATTTTGTTTAACCCTTAACCACCTGCCATATCTCTCCGGTGAGAAAATTACTGCTAATTTGGGTCTGAGAGATGTATGTCAGGTGGTTACGTGTTAAATATTATTCAAATGTAACAGAATTTTTTAATGAATCTGCTTTTGAATGTTTTGTTGTAGATTTGCACAGGGGTAAGAATTACTCGTACATGCAAAAGTTTCCATCCGATGTACGTACAGCGGAAAGCAAAACGAACGGCAATGAGAATATTCTTGATGACCCGAAATATGGACCTGATCAAAAAATAGACTTTGTTTCATTGATATTTGGGACACCGCCTCCCAAAAAAGCGAAGGAAACTAAAGGAAAAAGGAGCAGTTTAAGTAAATACAAAAGTTAATATCTTTACCATTTTCTTATACCAATACATAATTCAGTGTTATGTTTCTGTTTGATATTTATAAATGTTTTAGAGTCGTCACCAGCTCAAAAGAAAACTCCAGTAAAAACGGAACCAACTATAACTCACCCCCGGTTTACCGGGCATGATGATCATCAAGTGAGAATGTTAATGCAGCACAGTTCTCAACCTGAAGAGAAAAAAGAGAATATATATACTTGTCAATCTTGTGATTTCACTTCGAATCGAATTGATGTTATTGTTATGCACAATAAATACCATCTGCAAGGTGTTTACACACCAATTCGACAAACCAAGAAAACTCCAAAACGCACACCCATAAAGAAACCAACCAAAAGACTACTAAATATTCCATCTTCCAAGACGTCTTGCATTGATGAAGATATTGCAAGGTTGGAACAAGGTTTAGATTTGTCCGATGAAGAGGACGAAGATGAGGAAGAAGAGAGTGAAGAGGAGTTACCCAAACTAAAACGTAAGCAGAAACCAAAAACTCCCAAAAGATCTCCTAAAAAGCCTAAAGTTGAAGAAGAAAAAGTTGAGAAAATAACCGATATAAGAGTGAATTTGCTGGCTGAATGGGACGATGAAGAAGAAGAAGAGGAGGAGACTAAAAAGGAGGTGCAAAGCACTTCCATCCTCCCCGAACCAGAAAAGTTGGATAAATCTTGCTTTGACTTCAAAGAGGACGACGAACAAGTCGCTGAAAAATTACCCAGAGTTGTCCCAGATAAAAGAAAATCTGCAGAACCTACAGAAGATCCCAATCTTCCCACAGCCGAAGATGATATCAATCGTACTATTATTAGCAACACCACAGAATCCGCCCCTCCAGAACCTCAGAAAGAAACAGAAAATAATTCCAAAGAACCTGACCTGGAAGCCTTTAACGCAATCCTCGAATCGACAAGTGTAGTTCCTCTGCCAGAGATACCACAACTCCTGAAATGTGAGCAAAATTTTCATAAAACCAAAACCATAAAATTTCCCGACAAGGCAACGACGCCTGATATTCATAAACCTGAGGTAGCTACGAAACTCACGAATCCAAAGAAAAGATTCGTGAAATCTTTCGAGGATTTCGAACAGAGTCGCAAACGTGAGAAAATGGATGATCAGAAATCGAAAACGGAAGCACCGAAAAGTGTTGAAAGTAACAATTTAACGCCTCGTTTTGAAATTAAAATTTCTCAAGATGTTGAGGCATATAAATTTGTTGAAACAAATAAACAAGTTGACGTAAATAAACAAGATGAGGTTAATACCAATGAGGAGAGTGGTAACAATGAAAATATTATTAAATGTGATCTTGAAGATGCAATACAACCGATTGAAAAAGAAGAAAGTATAATAGATATAGTACAAGAAACGTTAAAAAAGAATTCTAATTTAATGGATGTGGAAGTGGAGACTAAGGCTTTGGAAGATAAGGAAGGGAAAATAAATGACAAAGTTGAGGAAGATTTGGAAGTAAATAGTGAAGATGGCGAAAGTTCAAAAAAGTTAAATGAATGTGCAAAAATGTTAAAGAAAAAAGAAGAAGGAAATAAAATGGAAGCAGAAGTGCATATTTTGAAAGGAAAAGATGAAGAGGTGCAGAGAGGAAGAGATGTAATGGAAGCAGAAGTTCATATTTTAAAAGGGAAAGAGGAAGAGGTGCAGAAAGGAAAAGATGGAATGGAAGCAGAAGTTCATATTTTAAAAGGGAAAGAGGAAGAGGCGCAGAAAGAAGAAAATGTAATGAAAGCAGAAGTTGTTATTTTAAAAAGAGAAGATGAAGAGGTGCAGAAAGAACAAAATGTAAAGGAAACTGAAGTTGATATTTTAAAAGGGGAGGATGAAGAGGTGAAGAAAGTAGAAAATGTAAGTGAAGCGGAAGTGGAAATTTTAAAAGATGAGGCAGAGAAATTGAATATTGATGAAGAAATCATGTCTCAAGTAATTGAGAAAGAAGATAATACAGACAGAAAGAATGTTCATAAAAAAAAGGAAGGCAATATTAAAAAAATGATTAAAGGTGAAAAAAAATGTAAAAAGCCAGAAAATGAAAAAAAGTCAAATAAACCAGATTTTCATCATCTGTCTGAAGAGAAAAAGTTAAAAAAGGCAGAAGATGAGAAAAAGTTAAAAAAGGCAGAAGATGAGAAAAAGTTAAAAAAGTCAGAAGATGAAAAAAAGTCTAAATACTTGGAAGATGAAGTAATAAATGAGCAGAAATGTGTGCCCAAAATCACATTACAAAAGGATGATAAGAAATTCTGCGATAAAGAAGAACCTAAAAAACCTAAAAAGGTGCTAGAAGATGATATTAAAGATAGAAAGAGTTTAGGAAAAGGCAAAAGAAGTACAAAGGGGAAAAGGTTTAGTCAAGAGCACAAACAAGATGATGAAGATTTGACAAAGACTACTGTAGAAAATGCAAAATCAGATTTATTAAAAGATGAAAATAAATTTGAACAAGATCCACAGAAGAAGAAACAAGAAATAAAAGATTCAAAAAAAGAAATTGTTGAACCAAAAGAAAAGGGAAATAAAAAAGATCTGAAACTAAAAGTGAAGAAAGGTAATAAAGAGGAATCAGAGGCTTCAAGTTATGAAACGCCAAAACATAAGCTAGAAGTACCAAAACCACAAAAAGAGAAAAAGAATGCAGAGGAAGAACTTGAAAAGGAACCCAGGAAAGATAGAAGGAGCAGTAGACATTTGGACATTAAGAAAATTGATGATGTTTTACAGAAAAAAAGTATAAAACCAATAAAAAATAGGAAAAGTTTACATGAGGAGCCAGATAAAGATGCAAATCAAACTTCTTGTACAGCCAATAAAACAATTGAAGTCTCTGAGGATGAGGTTGTCAAAGAAACATCTAAAGTTGAGCATAAGAAATATAGGAAAAGTCACAAAGATTCTTTAAGTGAACAAGAAGAGACGATCTCACTTAAGAGACGATCTAGTCTTAGAAAAAATTCAAAGGAAGAACAGGTTGTTGAATCTGAAATTAATACTACAGGTGATCAAATCGATGTAAAGGATATTGTTGATGATAAAAAGAAAGGAAAGGATGGTAAAAAATCAAAAATCGAAAAACTACCAACTTTAGAGCCGGAGCCAGAAATTAATTTGCCAGAATTTCATATTTTAAAAGGGAAAGATAATATTGAAGAAAAGGAAAGTAATGTAGCTATCTCTAGATCTACCAGAGGCAAATCTCAAGAATCCAGCAGTTCAAAGGACGTTAAAACATCAAAAGATTCCAAAACTGATGAAAAAGATAAATTAGACTTTGATGAAAAATTGCGAACTCGCAGGCCGAAAAAATCATGCGACAGTTTCGAGAAGCGAATGAAACTTCGGCAAGAAAGGGAATTTGAAGAAAGGATTCGGGAAGAAAAGCAGTTAAAAGAAGAGGAGGAGCAAAGGATTGAGGCTGAAAATAAATTGAGAATTCAAGAAGAGGAAGCACAAAAGTTGGAAGAAGAAAAACTCAAAATTCATAAAGAGGAACAAGAAAGGGCTGCGGAGGAAAAAGATAAACGTATTAAAGGTGTAAAAGATGAATTAGAATGTAATCAGGAAGTTATAAATACTGAAGAGAAAGTTATAGGACAAACAGAAAAGGAGGAATTCACTCAAGATGTAAAAATGCCGGTTAAAACACTTGGATCAAGGAGTAGACGCGCTAGAAGAAAAACTAAAGATAACAAAGTGTTAGATGAAAATATCGGATGCTCTAAAGAAATAAGTGCTGATGAGAAAGTGCAACCTTCAACGTCAAAAGATAAACAAAGTGAATCTGCAATGCCTAAAGCTGACGCGGAAACAGAGTTTACGCGTCCGTTCAAAAAATCTCGTGAGGTGTTTGAGAAACACATGGAACTACGTACAAAAAGAGAAGATAAATCTGAGGAGACTTTTCTCAAAAAGAAAGTTAAACTGAACGATGAACAAAAAGAAGAAATTGTTTCACCAATTAGTGAAGAGAAATCGGAAACAAGAAAGTTGCCTTTAGAAGTAGCTAAACTTAAAACACAATTAATGAACAAGTTGAATAACCGAGGTACAAGGAAACGTACTAAAAGCACAGATTTGCATCTTCAATCTAAAAGCAAGAATATCTCTAACACGGCTTCTAGACAAACCAGAATCAAGACCGAATCCATTAGGAGATTATCACTACAATCTCAAGAAATCAGCATTGAACAAAGTGTTGATAAAATCGAAGTTACAATAAATAAAGAGGAAGAAATGGTGGAAAATGTTTTACCTCAAGATATGACAGTTGATGAAGTTATACCTGGTGAGACTCCTGAATTGAAGGATCTGGAATTATTCTCAACGTCTGATGAAAAGAAAGTTGAGGATGTTGAAACACCTGCAATTTGTAATGTTGCAAAATCTGACATTATTTTGGAAACGGATTCAAAGGGAAGTGAAGAAAATACTAAAGTAATAGAAGAAATTGTTGATGCTGCAAAAGAAGGTGATGTAGCAGAAAAAATAGAAAATTTAGATGTGAAGGATGTGATTGTAAATGAATTAGGTGTGGATGATGAAGTCTTATCTGCTAAGAAGGAGGATAATGTTGAATCAAATGATGTTGAAAATGTTGAATCAAATGATGTTGAAAATGTTGAATCAAATGATGTTGAAAATGTTGTATTAACAGTTGATAATGAGGAAAAAGTTTTATTAGAAACAAATCAACTTGCAGAGATTCAAGAAAAAAGCGATCCAATGACCAGTTCAGATAAAATTGAGGAAATTTCTAGTGAAGTTTTCAACGTTGACGATGCAAAATTAAATATCGACAAAATCGAAATTTTTGAAGAACCAACAGGAAAAGATGATACACAATCTCCCACGGTTGAAAAGTCTCCAGAGAAAGCAGAAACACAACAAACTCCCCATCAATTAGTAAATGTAATAGAAACTGAATCTCCAGCAAAAGTGAATATTGAAACTGATGCTATTTTGATTAATGAAATAAAACCTGATGTAGAAAGGGCATGTACTGAAGAGAAAAAAGGAGAAGTTGTAGCAGTTACCGTTATAACGGATACCATTAGTATTTCACCCATCAAAGAATGTGATGTTCCAAATATAACGGATGTTGGAAAAAGTAATGAATGTGAAAATGTTGCAGCTGAAACTGTTTTACCAAATTTAGTTGAGAGCAAGGAAAGTGTTAAAGAACCGGATCCAGAAATTGAAGCTGAAGAAGAAACTGTGGATTCTTCAAAGGTAGTTGAAACTACTGTAGAGCAAACGATTGAAGAAAGCATAGTGCCAGAAACTTCGGGTTTGAACACTCTAGCTGCAATATCAGAGTTAACTTTTGATGCTATACCTGATGAAAAGGAAATAAGCATAGATAAAAACCTTACAGTAGTATCAGCTAGTGATCTAGGTGATGGACAAGTGGAGATAGCTAATATTCCTATTATGGAGGAAGGCACAATTAAAGCTGCAACTATAGTAGATTACACTGGAGTCGAAGCTATTACCACACCACCTAAAACAAACGAGGTTATAACTGATAAGATTGTTGAAAAAGAAAAACCTCCAATTTTAGAGGAAGAAGTAAAGGAAACAGTTGAGAGTGAAATGGCCAAGTTGACGGATAATAAAACGGATCCAGTAGCTGCCCAACCGCACGAAAGTACCTCATCATCTAAATTATTAGAAATCCTTACAGATACTAAAATACAAAAGCCTTCTCCCTCATTGCCACTCAAGTTGAGAGACAAAATTCCTACACCGCAACTCAAAATCTCCAACCCCAAGTTTGCATCAATGACTCCGGCTAAAAAACCAAAGCTTGTGATCCGATCTTCTTTACCATCTTCTAGTAAATCAAACAAACCCATAATAATTTCCGAAAGAATTTTCAAGCCTGCGCCACAAGTTTCCGAAGAATCGAACATAGTTTCTGTGCAGAAAGTTAGTTCTAAACGTTCATTTGACGACATTGAAGATGCATTTGATACATATATCATCAAAAAGCCCACAAAGAAAGCCTTAGTTGAGCAGCCTTCGGAAGTGGTAACAACCACAAAAATTGTTCCCATAAAGAACAAAACAAAAATTATCAATCAAACGATAATTACTTCGACTGGAAAAGTGATTCAGCCTTCCATATCAAAAACCGGTAACGACAATGTGTTTGATATAGATTCCATGCCTATTGTTCTCAGCGATCAGATTTTAACGCCAGAGAGTATTGAGAACATGCCGATAATGATTCAAGAAACGCCCAAACAAATTATGAAGAAAGTCCCACAGAAAATTCTAAATAAATCCGTATCTCCAGTGATTATGAAAGATTCCACATTTAGATCATCACTGCCTCCGAAAACTTACCCAAAAATCGTTAAAACCACCACACAAAAGGTATATCAATCTACAACTCCTACCCTTTTAAAACATAGCCCTACAATAATCAGCCAAGCTGGTAAACCTGGGAAATATATGATTGTACCTTCCGAAGCTTCAGGCAGCAAATATACAGTAGGCAAGCGGATAATTAAAAAGAGTCCCGCCATTATAAGTAGTAGTAAGGTGCAGACTGTACCTGAACCAACTGGTAACAAAATTATGATTGTAACTAACAACCAGGGCCAGCAATCGAGAGTTATATTAACGCCAGCCCAACAGAAGAAAATGGGTTATCAAACGACTGTGAAAAAAACAAATTTCAAAACGGTCGTTCAGAAAGACAGCTCTAAATCTCCTAACATAATTTCCCAAACGATTATCAACTCAAAAGGACAAATCACAACGACGACTAACCCTGGAGTGTTTACTTCTTCAACGTCGTCGTTATCTCAAATCAAAAGACCTAGGATTGAAACGAAAAATAAAGTCATAGGTCAAAAACTTCTGCAAGGTGGATTGAGTCAAATCAAAAGCACATCTGGTCAATCAAGGACTATTATAATTAAAAATCCTCAAGGACAGACTGTTAAGCGAATACAAGGAACTGATGATGCACTATTAGAACAGCAAGTAGCCGAACAAATTGAAGCTATTAATCGAGCAGCGACTGCTAAATCTTCCAATTTTAAATCTGTAGCTGTTAAACGCCAAACTTATCAGAAAAAAGTTATCCCCGACAATAAACCAAAAATGGTTTTAAACTCTATTCAAAATAAAGCACCAAGTATACCGCCTTTAGCACCAATTTCTCCAAATAAAAAATTAGAACCATTAACACCCAAAATAACTAAACCACCTCCAGCTCCAGTAATACAAACTCCCACCATTGAAAAGTCTCCAGAGAAAACAGACACGAAACGAACTCCTCATCAATTAGTCATTCAAGACGCTTTAGGTAATCAAACAACCATAACCGAAGGCCAGATTCTAGCATTACCTAGTGAAACTGTCGATGGACAACCACAATCTTATATGTTGGTGACTTTGGATGAAACAGGAAATCTCACTCCTTTAAATAATGAGGCTTTAATGTCGTTAGATCCTAATTTGGGTGGTGATTTAAGCAACATGGTCTTACAGATTGATCAAAGCACAACTGAGGAAGGTGTTAAAGCAGAAGAAACGAAAGAAGAAATTGTTGAGGAGACAAAGAAAGTTGAGAAAGTGGAAGAAGCTCCGCAAAGTGAGGCGGTGCAAACAGTAGCTTGTGCAATAAATAACGGAGATTCTAGCCAACAGCTGATTATAACCGGTGATCCAATTAGCACCCAGAAATTTTTGGAATCCCTAACAGAGGGCAACGCCGATTTCGCAAATTTGCTTGCGAACGCTGAAGGCAATATCTTGATTCAGGCTGACGGGCAACAAATTCTCATCAACAATGAGTCAGAAAATCAAATGATGTTTTCCGACTCAATTGAAGGTAGTGGAAATCCAGTGTTTTCATCACCTGCACCAAAGAATCAAGACATCTTAGCCGCAGCTCTTGCTGACACTGATGTCTTCCAACCGGAACAACCAAAATTAAGCCCTAGTGTCCCACTTTATCCAATGAATGTAAATAATGTGCTTGAAACAAGCTCTATGAGTTCTCCAATAATGACTCCTTTGGAAGTCCCAAGCACAAACAGTAAGAAAATTGAGGAAGATGCCGTCATTTTAACATCTGCTCCTAAAAACGTAGATTTGCCCATAACAATCACCGATCCCAACATATCTCAAAGTGTTGCCCATCAACAAGTAACATTAGACTTACCCTTGGCCATACAAGATGTTGCAGTAACATCCGCGGATATGAACAGTCCAAACTTTGCGTATTCCCTTTCCACGTTAGACGAGAAACCGTTCACCACCTCAATCTCCATGCCTTTACTCACCGAAGAGCCTGAAGAGACACAGATTGAGAAACCAGAAGAACTCAAAACCGAACTCAAAGAAGAATACCTGTTAAGTTCCGGTCCGTTATGTGGAACAATCAACAGTCAGATGTGCAGTTCTCTGAGTGAACCCCCACCGGACATGTTCGATTTCACGATCGAGCAAAGTTTCGAAATGAAACAGGACGGTACGGCGAGTGAATTTAATGCGAATAGTACGGATGATTCTTGCGAGATCCCCGTGCAGCCGGAAATCGTGACGAAAACGGTAAGTAGTCCCAAGCGGTGCTTTGAAGAAGACTTGGAGAATGAGAAGAAGAAATGTAAATTTGACTGATTTATCGTGGAGAGATTTATGATAAAGACTTGTAAATAAGAAGTGTATAGGGATTATTACATCGATACAGAAATTGTTTAATCTATTTCCAATTACCAATCTATTTTTTTTTTGTACATAGTGTTTTTTGTGTACATCTTTCAAATGTGTACATAAATATGGGAAAAAACTACATATATATATATATATATATATATATATATATATATATATATATATATAAATTAATTAATTATTAATTATAACGTTATTATATTTGATTGAAATGCTATCATTATCCATAAACATCGCAGTTAAAAATATGTATGTTAGTATATAGTCCTAAATATTGTAATGTGTGAATCCGTTTCGATTTATTATTCGTTGTTTTCGTTTTCTTTTATTCCCCCCATTGAAAAAGAAATAATTGGTAATGGATTATTTAAAGAATGTTAATTTAGTTATGATTTTTAAAAATATTAGATATAATAAATAATTTTACATTATATCATTATATGTGTAGTTTTAATACAATTCAAATTTTCTTTAATTTTGATACCTTGCCATAACTTAGTCGGGTTAATGAAGGCAAGAAGTTAATTAACACATAAATAGTCCTTTACATTCGACTATTTTGATCCAACAAAACTTCATTTTGCAGGACCTTATGTTGATTTGTTTTCTCGAGGATTCCGCGTTGATGTTGAAAGTTTGTTCTGACTTCGGGGGGCCATACGCGTTATGTACGGTGCTTCGGTTCGTCTTGTTGGTCATGTATGTGTCTGGGATTACATTTTGAGGAGAGTCGCAAGGACTCGCCCTGAGACATCAGATTTTCAGAACCAATCCTCAACATCAACGCGGAATCCCAAGAAAACAAATCAACACATATTTCCATCCGAAAAACAAATACTATAGCCCATTTTTTTAAGAATGCAGTAACTAGAAACCTGATTTACACTATGACAAATTTTCAATCTAGTTACAAAGTTTGGCGCTAAATTTAAATATAGTTACTTGAATGAAAAATTGGTAATTTATTAATAGTTTGATTGAATATCTATTAAATACACCAAATGGCAACAATGGTAATAAAATACAAACAAGTAAATGAAGAAAAACGCAAGAAATCGAAATGATACAAAAAGATCAGATGATAATTGTGAATTGACACAGCAGCCATTGACAACTAACAGTTCAAAATGCATTGGCGTACGCAAAAAATATACTTGGAGTTAATTAATTTTTATATCTTCAAATTTATATTTGAATATTAAATTATGTATAAAACATTATTGTAGCCTTAGCATAATTTAACGTTCTATTATATTTAGAAATTATTTGTAGTATTGTATTCATTTAATTACCAAATTCTACGCCAGTGACTGCAAATGTATGTGAAAAGAGAGAGATGGAGAAGTTAATATCGTCGGTGTGAACTGCCCCTCGATTTAAGCCAATCAGAGAACAAGGTCAAATAAGCCCTATCTTCCCTGTACTGCATTCTTAAAAAAAATGGACTATATATATAATCAATAGCATATCCAGGATATGAACGGGGGGGGGGGTATATAAATACAAATAAGCCCTATCTTCCCTGTACTGCATTCTTAAAAAAAAATGGTCTATATATATAATCAATAGCATACCCAGGATATGAACTAGGGGGGCGGGATATAAATACAAATAAGCCCTATCTTCCTTGTACTGCATTCTTAAAAAAAATGGTCTATATATATAATCAATAGCATACCCAGGATATGAACTAGGGGGGCGGGATATAAATACAAATAAGCCCTATCTTCCTTGTACTGCATTCTTAAAAAAATGGACCATATATATATATATATATATATATAATCAATAGCATACCCAGGATATGAAGGGGGGGGGGATATAAATACAAATAAGCCCTATCTTTCCTGTACTGCATTCTTAAAAAAATGGACTATATATATAATCAATAGCATATCCAGGATATGAACTGGGGGGGGGGGGGTATAAATACAAATAAGCCCTATCTTCCTGTACTGCATTCTTAAAAAAAATGGACTATATATATAATCAATAGCATATCCAGGATATGAACTAGGGGGGGGGGGGGATATAAATACAAATAAGCCTATCCCTATCTTCCCTGTACTGCATTCTTAAAAAAAATGGACTATATATATAATCAATAGCATACCCAGGATATGAACTAGGGGGGCGGGATATAAATACAAATAAGCCCTATCTTCCTTGTACTGCATTCTTAAAAAAAATGGTCTATATATATAATCAATAGCATACCCAGGATATGAACTAGGGGGGCGGGATATAAATACAAATAAGCCCTATCTTCCTTGTACTGCATTCTTAAAAAAAATGGACCATATATATATATATATAATCAATAGCATACCCAGGATATGAAGGGGGGGGGGGGGATATATAAATACAAATAAGCCCTATCTTCCCTGTACTGCATTCTTAAAAAAAATGGTCTATATATATAATCAATAGCATACCCAGGATATGAACTAGGGGGGGAGGTATATAAATACAAATAAGCCCCCTCTTCCTTGTACTGCATTCTTAAAAAAAATGGTCTATATATATAATCAATAGCATACCCAGGATATGAACTAGGGGGGATATATAAATACAAATAAGCCCTATCTTCCCTGTACTGCATTCTTAAAATAAATGGACTATATATATAATCAATAGCATACCCAGGATATGAAGGGGGGGATATAAATACAAATAAGCCCTATCTTTCCTGTACTGCATTCTTAAAAAAATGGACTATATATATAATCAATAGCATATCCAGGATATGAACTGGGGGGGGGGTATAAATACAAATAAGCCCTATCTTCCTGTACTGCATTCTTAAAAAAAATGGACTATATATATAATCAATAGCATATCCAGGATATGAACTAGGGGGGGGGATATAAATACAAATAAGCCTATCCCTATCTTCCCTGTACTGCATTCTTAAAAAAAATGGACTATATATATAATCAATAGCATACCCAGGATATGAACTAGGGGGGCGGGATATAAATACAAATAAGCCCTATCTTCCTTGTACTGCATTCTTAAAAAAAAATGGTCTATATATATAATCAATAGCATACCCAGGATATGAACTAGGGGGGCGGGATATAAATACAAATAAGCCCTATCTTCCTTGTACTGCATTCTTAAAAAAAATGGACCATATATATATATATAATCAATAGCATACCCAGGATATGAAGGGGGGGATATATAAATACAAATAAGCCCTATCTTCCCTGTACTGCATTCTTAAAAAAAATGGTCTATATATATAATCAATAGCATACCCAGGATATGAACTAGGGGGGGAGGTATATAAATACAAATAAGCCCCCTCTTCCTTGTACTGCATTCTTAAAAAAAATGGTCTATATATATAATCAATAGCATACCCAGGATATGAACTAGGGGGGATATATAAATACAAATAAGCCCTATCTTCCCTGTACTGCATTCTTAAAATAAATGGACTATATATATAATCAATAGCATACCCAGGATATGAAGGGGGGGGATATAAATACAAATAAGCCCTATCTTCCCTGTACTGCATTCTTAAAAAAAATGGACTATATATATAATCAATAGCATACCCAGGATATGAAGGGGGGGGGGATATATAAATACAAATAAGCCCTATCTTCCCTGTACTGCATTTTTAAAAAAAATGGTCTATATATATAATCAATAGCATACCCAGGATATGAACTAGGGGGAGAGGTATATAAATACAAATAAGCCCCCTCTTCATTGTACTGCATTCTTAAAAAAAATGGTCTATATATATAATCAATAGCATACCCAGGATATGAACTAGGGGGGATATATAAATACAAATAAGCCCTATCTTCCCTGTACTGCATTCTTAAAATAAATGGACTATATATATATAATCAATAGCATACCCAGGATATGAAGGGGGGGGATATAAATACAAATAAGCCCTATCTTCCCTGTACTGCATTCTTAAAAAAAATGGACTATATATATAATCAATAGCATACCCAGGATATGAACTGGGTGGGGGGTATAAATACAAATAAGCCCTATCTTCCCTCTACTGCATTCTTAAAAAAAATGGACTATATATATAATCAATAGCATACCCAGGATATGAAGGGGGGGGGATATAAATACAAATAAGCCCTATCTTCCCTCTACTGCATTCTTAAAAAAAATGGACTATATATATAATCAATAGCATACCCAGGATATGAACTGGGGGGGGATATAAATACAAATAAGCCCTATCTTCCCTGTACTGCATTCTTAAAAAAAATGGACTATATATATAATCACTAGCATACCCAGGATATGAACGACAGATGGATATTATGAAATATCCATCTGTCATACAATTTCAGAACTGCTTCACCATGCTCTTTGCACCCGAAGCCGTCAGGGTGAGGTTTTAATAATGTTATAGATATTTCTGTGCAGGTGGGTTCTAGAGGGGGAGCAGTTGCCCCTCGCTGGGTTTACCCTTGTATATAATCAACTAAGAAATGTGTTGATCGAGGTCATGAATATACCATTCAATCATTTTATTACGTCACTTACGATCACACTAAATACTTTTAAACACAACGTCCTTTTTATCAGCGACAGTTTGCAATTCGACTTTCACTGGACACTGCAACCAGAAGCTCAGCAATTCCTCCGTGTATCCTATCAGAAAGTAGATTTTCCGTGCACTGATTGCCTGCCTGATAATTCCCGCTATTCTGATCATATTATGTTGCCTTTTCACAATGATTTCAGACACAAATAAATTATGCCATGTACCCGACATAAATTTCCTAATAAAAAGATCTTCAACAGCTGTCTCCGAAGCTCGGAGTCCCCCTTGAACACTTGCTAAAAAGAAATTAAGAAAGAAAAAACGATAAGATAGAATTGGTGAAACCATCCTACTTTATAATCATACAAACTTAAAACAAACTTTACAGAGCCTGAACATATAAATATATTCAGCCTTTCCGGAGTTCTATAACAATTTTTGAGTCTCTTTAGGACTACCAAAACAAATCTCACATGAAATTTATTTATTTAATAATTAAAAATTTAAATATAAATTTATTTTATAAATTATGTTATTATTATTAGTTATTATATTAGCTTTCAGTCCACCTTCGTAGCACTCAACAAAAACCATTAAAAAATCATTGTTTTTAAGCTCATGTCTTTTCGATAACTTAAGTGGATAGCCATCTGTGGACCCGTTTCAAGATTTATCTCTCATTAGCACAGCTTTGCTTCCATGAACAATAATTTGTAAACCACTCACTTCAAAACCCATGTAGTGTTTAGGGTTAGATATTTATAATTTTGACATTTTGTGAGAGAATGAACTTAACAGGTTATTGATTGAACTGATAAGATAGAATTGGTGAAACCATCCTACGTTATAATCATACAAACGGAACAGCCTGAATATATAAATATATTCAGCCTTTCCGGAGTTCATATGAAATTTGTAAATTATTTGATAGCTTCCAGTCCATAAAGACTCAGTAATTGTTATAGAGCTCCGGAAAGGGCTGAATGTATTTATATATTCACGCTGTGTTCCGTTTTTTTAATGTTTGTATAAATATTTAAAAAAAAATTCTTAATTCATTAATTTTTTCCTGAATTTATAACAATCTCTTACCAACTGTTTACCATTGTTTTCTGACTCTGATTCAACCTTTCTGGAGCTCTATAACAATTGGGGAAGGACTGAAAGCTAAAATAACTTACAAATTTCATGTGAGATTTCTTTTGGTAGTTCTAAAAAGCCCCAATAATTGTTATAGAGCTCCGGAAAGGCTGAATATATATTCAGGCTGTTCCGTTTGTTTAAAAAAAAAAACATTTATTGAGATTGCTCTTACAAGTATTCCATGAATTCCAAGATTTTCTATGAGCTATTTCATGGGGTGGATTTGCCATTTCATAAGTTAGCGGGAAGTCCTTCTTGGGTGTAATCTTGTATCGGCCAGCTTGAACCTTACAGCAGGACGATGTTGTGTGGATTAGTGATCTTTGTGTATGAACCATTTGACATCTTTGGAGGACCTAAAATTGAGTTTAATTTCGTTCTAAAAACAATTCAATGGGATCTTACCTGTTTAAGATTTGCTAACGACATGTTTCTTAATTGTATTTTAGGTTATGTAACTAGAAAATTATAGGTTAGAATCCGCTGTTTTGACATTTCAACTACCGACTAAACAACGCGTCGAAAATAATACGACATAACTACGAAAATAACACACTACTAAAATAACACACTACTAAAATAACACACTAGAAGAACCTCTCATACTAAAATACAATGATTATAAAGGGAGTGTGTATAACTAAAGCATTGATTAAAATATGATCATTTCCTTTGTGATATTTTATGATATGACTGATATTATGATATTTTTACACTATAGTGCGTTGTTATGTCACTGTGATATTCTCGATGGGTTGTTTAGTCGCTCTTTGAAATGCCAGGACACCTGAAAATATATAGAAAGTTGGAATAGAAGGAGAGACAATCCCGTCTGCAACTTCAGATCTGTTAGAAAGTCTTGCGCATGCGCATTGTAAATTATATTTCGGATATAGAGGTCTTGCTACCGCGCGATATGTGTTCTGGATTTATTTGCTTTGTTTATAACCTCATCTAACCCTTATTTTGAAAGGAGTAATTTGTTCAGTGCCAAATTGTCAACCCGCCACTGTAAGTTTTATGTTAATTCAATTATTACCACGGTGGCGCCACCAGTTACGGGCCTATCTCTCCCACTGGTCCTAAAAGGGAATATACAGTTTAATTTCTTAGGAAATTGAGAAATTTTAAGAAAGATTTAAAAAAATAATAATAATGAGAATAATAAATGATGAGAAAAATAATAATAATGAGATTTTAATTTGTAAACAACGTCAAATTAAAAAAAAAGTAGGGATTTGATAATCTGTGCTATTGGCAGCACTGAAATAATTAGAAATTCAACATAACCACGTTAGTTGACACACACGTGTTTATGTTTTCCTCTCATGTTGAACGTTCGAAACTATATTTTGTGCAAGAATTGAAACGATGTCGGTCCAAGAAAAAGTGTTGATGAGGAAGATTAAGAAGAGGGAGAAAAATAAGCTTAAATTGGTGCAACTACGCGAAGCGGAGAAACAAGAAAAAGGTATTTGCAAAGGCAAGCATTGCATAAACTTTTTGCTCAAATTGTTTTAATTTTAGTCGAAGACAAAAAGCCAAAAACTAAGGGAGTTAGATTATTGACGAAAGCAGATTTGAAGATGAATAAAAGATCAAATGGCAAGGATGATGGACCAACTAGAAGTAAGTTTTGAACATAAATTATTGATACATTAGTTCTTAATTTACGCAGTACATTCTTAATGATAGCTTCTTATCTTTACAAAGATTCCAGTGTTTTTAAAGTTTCTATATCTTTACATATCAGTTTCATGTAGAAACAGCCCCATTTTGGGGCTGTAAATAGATCTGATCTATAATGCTATAAAGGGGCCCTGGTGCTAGAGACCATTTCAAAAAAAAACAATTTTCAAATTTAAAGGACCTCATGTGAATACACAATGGAGAAAAACCGTTCCAGTGTTCTACATGTGGAAAATTTGGTTTTATTAATAAACACAATTTAAAGCAACATACAGTCAGACACAGTGACAAAAGCTTCACCATCAAAGGAGAATTATCTGCACACATAAAAAAGCACACAGGTGCTCGTCCATTTGTGTGTTCAGAATGTAACAATTGTTTTACAACATCAAGTGCATTAGTGAAACACAAATGAATACATTCTGGTGAAAAACCGTATGAATGTGAAGTTTGCAAAATTAAGTTTTCTCAATCTAGTGTCTTGAAAAGACACAAGAGAACCCACACAGGGGAAAAACCATATGTCTGTAGGTTTTGTTCTAAAGCTTTTTCTCAGTCAAATGATCTTTATGCTCACTTTCGGATACACACAGCCGAGAAACCTTATGTTTGTGATGCTTGTGGAAAAGCCTATAGACAAGGTTCTTTATTGAAACAACATAAAAAAATCCATATGGGATCCAACCATGCAAAAAATGTATCGAGTCCAAAAGTAATCAATTAAAACTCAATTAAATTTTAATAATCTAATATAGGACCCTCTAAATTAAAATTAGTTTAAAAATGTTGAAATTTACAGATCTACAATAATATTATTTACGATAAAATGTACTTTCATATTTACAATGATAGGTATATTGACAGAGACAGTGGAGGCCTGTTAGTCAAGGTGTCAGACTTTGGAGCCGCAAGTCCTGGGTTCAAATCTTGGACATTGTGTAAAATAAGCCACCATTCTCCTTTGCTCTGGCAAAGTCATAACAGTAAAAATCTGCCTCGAAAACCGCCCCCCACCCAATTAGTGGCTCGCCATCCATGTTAAAAATTGTAAGGGCTCCCCTACACTTGTGTTTAAGATCAAGACCCCAAGCACAAGTGTAGGCTGTGGCACGAGGCCAAGGCCCATCCTGGGCTGTAGCACCATGGGTTTGTTTCTCTCTCTCTCTCTTAGTTCCTGTTTTCCCCAGTTTGGCATAGGGCTTCTACCAATTGTCACCATCTGACTATTTCGAGCCACGACCTTCAACTCATTCCACGATTTGCCGGTGGAGGTGATTTCGGCTTCAATTGTGCGTCGCCTTGTTGTTTTTGGCCTTCCTCTCTTTTGCTTACTGCCTTGGGGATGCCAGTCCAATGCTTGTTTTGCAATGTTTTGTGGATTGCGCCATAGGGTGCGTCCAATCCAGTTCCACTTTCTTCTCTTTATTTCAACGTCTACTGGAAGTTGGTTTGCAGAACGAAGCAGATCGTGGTTCTATACCACTTCAGGCCATCGGATTCTAAGGATCCGTCTCAAACACCAGTTTGCGTAAACTTTCAGTTTGTTTGTGCTGCTTTTAGTTACTTTCCACGTCTCACTGCCATAGAACAGGATGGACGCTCCCTTCGCTTTGTTGATTCTTCTGGCGATGTCTGCCGTCTTCTGGCGATGATGCTGCCCAAGTAGCAGAACTGTTCGCATCTTTTTACTGTTATGCCGTTTACTTGTATGTCCCTGCTAGTGATAGCGCCAATCCGCATATCCTCTGTTTTTTTGGTGTTTATGTGCAGGTTTATCTCTTCAGCTTCTTGTTGTAGCTTAGCTGTTTTGTCCATCATGTCAGTGAGTGTATGGGACATGAGGCAGATATCATCGGTGTAGTCGAGATCTTCTAGCATGCTTGTTAGTCCCCAGCGTATTCCTCGAGGCTGTATTGTAACTCTCGTCATGAGCTTGTCTAGTACTATTAGGAATAAAAGTGGGGACAACAAGCAACCCTGTCGGACACCAGTAGACACTTTGACCACTTGTGAGAGATTCCCTTCATGCACCACGTTGCAAGAGTAGTCATCCGCATACCATGGGTTTGTTTGGTATATTGTAAACTTTCCATGAGCAAGAGTACATTTCATTTCATTCCTGATTATGTTGGGGGCCCTCTCAATCACAGGACCTCAGTGCATAGCATCTGTGACACATTCCAGATGACTGGTTGTAGCTTTAAGACTTATAGGGCTTCTGCTATTTGGCTAGTAGATGGGTACTGCTGTACAGTGGAACTGGTAGAAATATTGATTCCAATCAAATCTCGTATAATTGTTTAGGTTTAGTTTTCTTAGGTTATAAAATATTTATTTTAATTTTTAATTTTACAGAAAGGAAAAAGAATAAAAAGCAAGACTTAGATTTAGAAGCTGTGGATAAAGATGAGGATGAAGAAGTAAATCCTTTAGAGGAGGAAAAAGACGACACAAAGGTCGAAAATGGAGATGATGAAAAGGAAGCTTGTAGGTATTTTTCATAAGTAATGTATTATGCATATAATTTGTATCTTTGAATTTTCCGATAACAATCTTTAGTATTCATTTTTCAGCATCTCGATTAGATTTATTAGGTAAAAATGTATTAAGAGGCATGAGATGTATAGGCAACCCACCGTACGCATTATGCGCATGCGCATTGGGGCAAAACACAAAGGCGTGGGGAAAATAAATTTGAAGGGGGTATGTAAAAATTGTTTAAAATGATAAACCCCAACAACTCTAACCTAACCGGAGTTAAACCAACGGTCCTTAATATGGCAACCTAATCTAACCAAGGTAAATCCAACGGTCCTTGTCACTTTGTCCTATATTGGATCGATAGTTCGCGCTGCCGCGCGTATTTTGTCTTGATTTAGCTTCCCGCTTCGCGGCGGGCAACCCAATCTAACCAAGGTTAAACCAACGGTCCTTGCCACTTTGTCCTATTTTGGATGGAGAGTTCGCGCTGCCGCGCGTATGTTGTCTTGATTTATCTTTTCGCTTCGCGGGGGGCAACCTAATCTAACCAAGGTAAAACCAACGGTCCTTGCCACTTTGTCCTATATCGGATGGAGAGTTCGCGTTGCCGCGCGTATATTGTCATAATTTATCTGTTGGGGTTAAACCAACAGTCTATAGTCCATTTTTTTAAAGAATGCAGTACAGGGAAGATAGGGATTATTTGAAGATTTTGTTTTTGAAGAACAAGGGTTCTTTGATTGGCTTATATCGAGGAGAAGTTCATACTGACGATATTTACTTTTTCATCTCAACCTCTTTTCTCTCTTTCTTTTCACATACATTTGCAGCTGCTAGTTGTCAATGGCTGCCGTGTCAATTCACAATTATTATCTGATCTGTTTGTATCATTTAGATTTTTTGCGTTTATCTCCATTTATTTCATTGTATTTTTTTACTATTGTTGCCATTTGGTGTATTTAATATATATTCAATCAAACCGTTAATAAATCACCAATTTTATATTCAAGTAACTATATTTGAATTTAGCGCCAAATTTTGTAACAAGATTGAACATTTGTCATGGTGTAAATCAGGTTTCTAGTTACTGCATTCTTAAAAAAAATGGACTATAATAAGTTTCAACTTGTCAAATAAATTCTTCGTACTAACCTTAAATAATGCGTTGTAAATCTTCGAGCGTTGTCAGTCAGCGAGAGTAGTCGCACGAGACCAAAAAAATTGAACGTTAGTAGTGTAGGGCAAACTGTCCCGCAGTTGTAGTGATTAGTAAAACAAGAGCTTTGTCAGCTGTTTTTGTTAACAATGCCTATGGAACTAAGATCCAACATTCCTTCTGACAATCAGTTGGATTTTCTTAACACCTTTTTAACGAGTAGTAACTTTGAAACGTTTATATCAGAAGCTATTAAAATAGAAATAGAACCCCTGTTTGTAGTCGTCTCTGAGTTATCTAAACAAGTTGAATTTTTAACCAAACAAAATGAAGATTTGTTGAACTCTCGAGCTACTACTGAGCGGGAAATACTCAATAATTTGCTACAAAAAGGTATTCCTGCACCAAAAACTGGCGATAACACAGAAACGCCGGATATCTCAAGACCTGTGCAGCAAAAAGATTTATCGACAAGAAAAAGTAGTGATAACGGCGAGATAGAAAGGCCGGTTAGAATTAATTCTACCAAGGATAAACCCGGTAGCTCAAAAAATGTAAATAAAACATCTGAGAGAATTAGCGACACAGCCAATGGAGCCACAATAGACATTAATGAAAATTGGGAAACTCAGCGTCGCCGTACAAGAGGGCCGAGAAAGTCAAACGTAATTTATGGGAGTAGCGACGACCCAACTGAATTAAGTGCGGCCGTGCGTTTTCAACACCTACACGTGTACCGTTTGGCTCCGGAATTAACTGAAAAGGACATAATATCTTATCTTACAAAGAAAAACTTCAAATACTGTGTAAAAAGCTACAGTCCCGACCGAATATGCGTCCTTTAAGGTCTCAGTACCCATTGAAGATTTTGAGATCCTAAACAAACCAGATACATGGCCACGGAACACTTGTTTGAACCGTTTTTTATTAAGGCTGGAGAAACCAATACCGAGGGAGTAAATCATCTTAAGGTGCGTAACTCTAAATCATCAACTGTAAAATTAATAAATCAAAATGTGCAGTCATTGGGTAACTCGGTGGATACCTTAGAATATATGTTGGAAAAAAACAAGCAGTGTATATTTTTAATTCTTACAGAGCATTGGAAGAGCTCAGAGCAAATTAAAGTAATAAAATTAAAGGACTTTGAACTAACAGACCACTTTTGCAGATATGCAGGCACACACGGAGGTGTCGCAATTTACTGCAGAGAAGGTACAACTAATAAACCAAGAAGCGACATAAGTCGCATCGCTGAAAATAATATACTCGAATATGCAGCGATAGAATCCGTACTTAACGGAGATAATATAATAATTATTGGAATAATAGAGCCCCTCTGGCAGATTATAGAATGTTTATAGAAAAACTGCATGAACTCCTAATTATATTAGAAAGGGATGGAAAGCTAAAGGTTAATAGCCTTAAGAATAAAAAAAGTGCGGGCATGGACGATATACCCAGTATTGTAATTAAAAATGTTCTCCCAAGTGTGCTTAGCCCTCTGCAGCATGTTATTAATAACTCCTTCCAATTTGGTGTATTCCCAGACAGTTTAAAGGTGGCACTAATCACACCAATTTATAAAGCTGGTGATAAATCAATAATATAATATATAAATATATAGATAAATCAGTAATTTCAGTCTGATAAGCATCCTGTCAACTTTTTCGAAAATATTTGAGAAACTATTGTGCAATAGAATATTATCTTTTGCAAGCAAATACAAAATCATAAGGCCACAACAGCATGGTTTCCTAAAAGGTAGAAGCATAGATACCACATGCTTTCAATTTATAATACACATCATGGAAAACTTGGAACAGAAAAATATACCCCATGGACTGCTAGTTGACCTAACAAAAGCTTACGACTTGGTAGACCATGCTATACTTTTGAAAAAACTGCACAGTTATGGACTTAGAGGTATGATATTAAAGTGGATAAAATCTTATTAATCTAACAGAACCCATATCACGAAGCTAGTTACCCCGAATGGAATTGTAAAATCCATGCCAAGAATGGTTGATATGGGGATCCCGCAAGGTAGCACCATTGGCCCATTATTATTCTCCCTTTACATAAATGACTTACCACAAACACCAATAATACTCCGACATACGATGGTGAATTACGCCGACGATACAACGCCGCTGCTGCTAATGCATAAATCCATCGAAGAGATTACGTCCAATGCCAACCTTGCGATGTCGTCTATACTATCGTGGTTCGGTGAAAGTAGATTAATATTGAACAAACTAAAGACAAAATCGATAATTTTTCAAACGAAAAGATCCACAGCTATCTACCCGGAAGAAATAGTAGTTGCCGATGAAACCATACAATTGGAACAGACGGTGAGACTTTTGGGTCTACATATCGATAACACTTTAGACTGGACATCGCATATTAGCAGAGTTATAATGAAACTCAATACTCAAGTATACGCGATTAGAACTCTTAGTCGATATGTAGATCAAAAAACTTTGAAAATGGTATATTTTGCAAATTTTCATCCCCACATTAAGTTCGGAATTATTTTTTGGGGGAATGGAATTCATATAAATAATGTTTTCAGAGTGCAAAAACAAGTGTTGCGGATTCTCCTCCATCTACCTTTTAGAGAATCATGTAGAGGACTTTTTAAAAAGGAAAGGATTCTTACAACAACTGGCTTATACATATATGAGAGCATAATGTTCTTAGTCAAACATAAACCTTTGTTTATCCAATATACAAAACCCAACCAAAGGGATACCAGATTTAATAAAATATCCTATGAGCTGCCCAGGCACAATATGACGATGACGGAGCGACTTCCTCCCTATAGTAACATGAAACTGTACAACAACCTCCCAATGGCCATAAGAAAAATGGACAATTTGAAAAGTTTTAAGCATGCACTTTTCGACCTCTTAATAATCATTGAACCATGCCACTTGGAAGAATTTTATGTTCAAGCAAAACATATCTAAATATATAGTTATTTTTTGTATTTTTTATTTTGTAGAAATTTTTGTATATTATATACACAAGCACTGTTGGATTTTTGACAAATTTCAATTAGTTTTTGCTATAAAAGGTGACTTAAATATTGAAATAAATGGTTTTGATTTGATTTGATATGCGTTATGTTTCGTTTATCCTTAAATAGATTTGCAAAATAATAAAATTAACTTGTTATATGAATTCGTCGTCGTAACCTTAAATAATAATGCGTATCCAACGGTTTACACGCCACTGGACGTTTTATATCAAGTTCCGTTAGTTTCAATTGTGGCACGGAGGGCGCTGAATGGTTCATGCCTCTTAATACATTTAAACCGATTTATTATTTATAATACTTGTTGTTGTGGCACAGATTTAAAATGATGACTTAAAGGCGAATCTGATATGTTCTCCTCGGTGTTTGTATACCTTGAGTTGAGATTTTGATGAAAAACCAAATTACTGATTATTAGCTTACAAAAATTAAGATTGAAAAATTTCATAACATGTTCTGTCTTCCACAATTTTTTTCTATATAAAACAATACAAATTGATATATAATTGTTGCAGTACCTGGATCTTCAGTAACCTTAGAAATCCTCAGCAGTTGCACCTTTGATTCGCTGAAAGATAAAGTCTGCGAAAACACATTGAAAGGCATCGCAGACATGGGCTTCACGACATTAACGGAAATCCAGGCACGTTCTATTCCGCCGCTGTTGGAAGGTCGCGATCTCGTTGGCGCTGCGAAAACCGGGTCTGGAAAGACTTTGGCTTTCCTAATCCCCGCCGTCGAGCTGATTTACAAACTGAAATTCATGCCGAGGAATGGCACAGGAGTCATCATCATCTCGCCCACACGTGAATTGTCCATGCAAACTTTTGGAGTTTTGCAGGAACTAATGAAGCATCATTTTCATACCTACGGGCTAGTTATGGGAGGCGCTAATAGACAAACGGAAGCACAAAAATTATCAAAAGGTATTATATTATACAAAAGCAGATTGATTAGTAAACTCTAAACTTGTACCAATTAAAGGTCAAAAGAAAGGGAATAGTTGCCTTTAACATTAAATCTTTATTTTGAATTGGTAAAGCCATACAACATTATAGATAATCAGATAAACTTAATAAAGACGGAACGTAGCTTAAATATATAAATATACTCAACCTTTCCGGAGCTCTATAATACTAATCTTTTTTAGAACTACCTTAAGTCTTTTTAGAACTACCAGGGTCTTACTTAGTAGTCTTAACTACTTATAGTTCATTTTTTTTAAGAATGCAATAACTAGAAACCTGATTTACACTAGGACAAATGTTCAATGTAGTTACAAAATTTAGCGCTAAATTCAAATATAGTTACTTGAATATAAAATCGGGTCATTTATTAATGGTTTCATTGAATATCTTATTATTATTGATTAAATACTCCAAATAGCAACAATAGTAATAAAATAAATGGAAAAAAACGTAACAAATCTAAATGGTACAAACAGATCAGAAGGTAATTGTGAATTGACACGGCAGCCATTGACAACTAACAACTGCAAATGTATGTGAAAAGAAAGAGAGAAAAGAGATTGAGATTGAGAAGTAAATATCGGCGGTGTGAACTTCTCCTAAATTTAAGCCAATCAGAGAACAAGGTCAAATAAGCCCTATCTTCCCTGTACTGCATTCTTAAAACATATGGACTATAGGTAGTCCTAAAAAGACTCATTAGTATTATAGAGCTCCGGAAATATTTATATATTCAAGCTATGTTCCGTCTTTATTAAGTTAAATCTTTATATTATTAGGAACTTACTCGAAATGATTGTAGAGCTTGCTTTTCAATTGTAGCTTGTACAATATATTCAAATTTTGATTAAAACATAAAATTGTTTTTTTTTTTTTTGTAGGAATAAATATATTGGTGGCCACACCTGGACGTTTATTAGACCATTTACAAAATACGCCAGATTTCCTTTACAAAAATTTGCAATGCTTGGTTATTGACGAAGCAGATCGTATCTTAGAAATTGGATTTGAAGAAGACATGAAGCAGATTTTAAATCTGCTGCCAAGTAAGTCTCATTTTGGAACGAAGTTCCTTTAGGGAGGTCTCGGAGTGATTCGGCAGAAAACGTTACGTTACGTTATATGCCTATCTCTTTCTCTCAGTGTATATTTATATACCGCGCGCTCTCTCTTTCTTTTTCTTTCTCTCAGTGTATATTTCTATAATGCGTGCTCTCTCTGTTTCTTTCGCAGAGTGACAGACAAGCGTGGTCGTTTTATAACCTCAAAACTAAACGAGAAAAAAAATTACGAGACAAAATAAGAGAATAGACCTTTGCAGTTAGTTTCCGAGATGTAACTATCTTAGTAACTTAGCAATCGACAGTTGAATATCACTAATTAAAATGTTTTGGAAAATTCAAGACTTACAAAAGCTTCTGGAAATGTCATTTAAGTTAAGACTTAAAACTCTTAAAAAAATCTTGCATAATGTAATTGATTTTTGGTTAATTTCGGCTAATTAACTAAGTTCAATGTTAATTAATTTACTACTAACAACTTGATTATGTTGTTGGCTATGTTGGGTAAAGTTTTGTTGGTTTAGCTGCACTAGTTATTAGCAAAAACAATTTCGGAAAAATTAATTAACCACGTTTTTTGAAATTTTTGGACGGAATTTGTGTAAACAACGCATTTGAAATTTCAGTGATAAACTCTATCAAATGTTTCAGAACGTAGACAGACAATGTTGTTCAGTGCGACACAGAGCAAGAAAACTGAAGCCCTCACCTCATTGGCTTTGAAGAAAGAACCGGTGTATGTTGGTGTAGATGACAGCAAAGAAATGGCAACAGTTTCCGGATTGGAACAAGGATACATTGTTTGTCCATCGGAAAAAAGGTTGCTGGTACTGTTCACATTCCTCAAGAAAAACCGTAGGAAGAAAGTCATGGTTTTCTTCAGTTCTTG